>JAZKJV010009228.1:0-655216 GCA_037367405.1 Ottelia alismoides
TTAAGATAACTTATCATGTTAAATTTTGAAATCAAAAATTCCATGGTCGAAAGAAAACAACAAAATTATATCATCTATAAGGAGTACTAAAAATAACATGAGAGATAAATGAGTTTAAATCTCATTCTATATCTATATTACTTAAATCATAATTTAATTTTTGATAAATCTAGTCATTTAAACCTTTCTAAATCGGTCCCTAAGGGTAACTTATCAAGCAAAATTTTGAAACAAAATAATCATGGTCAAAAGAAACAACAAAATAAATCATCTATGAGTAATGGAAATTATGGGAGAGATAAATGAGCTTAAATTTCATTCTACATCAATATTATATATATTTTGATATTTTAAAGTTAATAGTAATTAGCAACACCACCACTAGACCATTACATCGCATTATATGTTTTTTTACAATATATATATTACTTAATATACAAGCAAGGATGTATTATAAAATTTAAGAGACCATGGAAGTGAAATATAAGAATCAAGGAGGGACCATGACCCCTTCATGAGATATACTGGATCCAACTTTTGTTGGACATACGAGCCCACGACGAGCCATTATGCAATAAATGGTATTGCAAATGTCATTCCCTGATCTAAAATGAAGAGTAACCAATTTGCATAATAGGTCCCTTTGTATAATTAGGATTATTGTACCATGGCCATCTTTATGATCATATAGTTGTTAATTCAATTGTTGAATCATAGAGGCTGGTGCTTGGATGAATATCAAAAGAATTAGATTGATGACTCATCAAGCACCTTCAAATGATTGTTAAGAGATGATCTCCAACCTGAGAAGGAGATGAAAATACTTTCTCTAAAGGTTGATATCTAGCCGACCTCTTGATGCAGGTCCTCTACATAGGAATAGAGATTCGGAGGTGTTAGATAAATTAGATCAAAGAGTTGAATTAACAAGATCGAGGTAACCAAAGTCTTATGTTGTATATTTTCACGATATAGGCACACAACCTCTGACCGAAGACAGATGTTGTTACTATATGTCTAAGTATGTACATTTGGCAGACCAATAGGTTGATGACCAAACCAAGGTCTATACACCAGCAAGCTGGTGTGCATATGAGGGCATATGAGTAATACGATCTCTCAAAGGGATCATACAGGTTCAATCGTGAACTGGAAGACATCAGCTCACTCATGAGGTATTGGGACTGATCAAATTCCATGCATGATCGCCGTGGACAAGAATTTGAAGGTATGATATATGCTTTTGGAAAGCATACGATCGATACCAACTCTAAATGACGAAGAATGAGAAACTTGATGATGAAACCCTAAAGATGATAGTGTAAAATTGATCTATATCTTCAGGTTTATCATAGGTCTTCTAGTATTCAGGATGTATAGGTATTAGGAATACATGAGGGTGATGTCATCATAAATGATTGTATAACCATGATGCTTCCATTCCGAGGGAGTGATGAAACAGGTCTGGATTTTAGTGACTACTCTAAGAAGAGAAGTAACATGATCTTGGTCCAAGTGTTGGACATTGATCTGAATGACATTCAGATGCAATAAGAAGATTAGATTTACGGCATTGATTTAATCAAACATCTATGAGAGGTCCATGAGATCTAGATTTGAGATGTGATCTCAATATCCAAGTCACTATACGTGGAACGTACGATTGTCCAGTCCTTATCTCCGAGTATCTGCGGAGAAAGCACATTATTCTTGAAAGAGTTCAAGAGTAATTCCAACGTTGTATTATATCTAAGCATTAAGAAATTGATAATTAAATATGATTTAATTATCATGAATAATGTGAATAATTCATACTATTTGAATGCATGAGAATGATAATCCAATGTAATTAAATATGATTTAATTATTATGGATATGAATAACGTGGATAGTATTGTCCAATTATTCATATATATTATAAATGTGATTTATAATATATTAGAGACAGATTATTGTGATTTATATTTGATAAATAATTATTGATATCAATTAGATTCACATTGGATGATTAATTGAAAATATAATTTACATTTTATTTTGGGATGTGAATGAGATTCCCATTTTCCCAATGGTATGATTGCAATGTTCACAAGATAATTATGAATTATTTTTGTGAAATAATTTTCAACAAGTGTTGTTGTAAATCTTAGAGATACCAATGAGATATCATGAGATAACGAGAAGATTGACCCATCCACCACAAGAGGGTTGATGAGCACCAACCTACATTAGGAGTAGGGTGGTTGTGCCCCCTTTTTAGGGATGAGGCCAATCTTCTCCTCCCTTATCTTCAAGGTCAAATTGATTTTATTTGAATTGATTTATATTTATTTATCAATATATATTAGTTTAAATTACATTAATTATTGTTTTATTTTTATAACAACATCATGGTCATTGAAAGAAACACAAATCCATGAACTCCTAAAACCCTATATAAGAAGAGGCGTCCCTTTCTCTTCGAGATATGATTACGACAACTCTCTCTCTCTCTCTCTCATTCTCATGCCAAGCCTTCTCCTTCTCCTTGAGTGGTTGTCCACTCCTCTTCCACTCCTCTCATAGAGAAGGTCGCCTCCATCGTCGCATCGTCGTTGTGCTGCCGCTTTGACGACTCTTGGATCTCCAGATTCTTTGGTGCATCTCGTGAAGAAGGCGTTCGAATTTGTGAGACAAGATCAAGAGATCCATTGCTTGGATCAATGACTTGGATTGCGAGAAGCACGCAACTCATCTCCACACTCGCAAGTGTCTCCTTCGATGGATTGGACTTGAGACTGGAGTTCTCTTCGATCACAACCACGCTACAAGAGGTATTCCTTTATCTATTATGTGGTTAGATGAAATGATCCAAGAAGTGTTCTTGGATCATGTGGCTTCATCAATGGAAAAAATTTAAATTCTATTGTACCGCGCAACTAGTGCGACTGGTCGCTCTCAATCGTATATGATGCGATCCTCACGCTTAAGGATTATTCCATATCCTTCAAGTGGTATCAGAGCTTCCTAAAAGATGATGCATTGGGATGGAGAATCTTGACATAATTAAAGAGTTAGATACTATTTTGTAAGGCCTAAAAATGTGTATTAATCAATTCGGTTCTATTATACATCAAATTATCAAACTTTGGAAACTTATTTTGCATAATTTGGATTTAAATTGATTGAGATGTGTTAATTTTAGTAAGTGAGGGTCACTGCTGGAAATTACATTCCTAATCAAAAACCTTGTAGTTGTCATTTAATAAATTAGTGAAATAAATGGTTAATTTCTTGGAATAATTATGGATAAATATTTGAGAAATATTTGATGATAACTATTTCCTTAAATGATATTGTCTTAACCAATAATTGATTGGATATGATCTAGATCATAAATTGGTTACTCGGTCTTCTTCCCAATAAACAAACTTGCTTGAATAGGATTGGAAGTCTATTTTGCAAATTCTTTACAATATTATCAAAATGGTTTTGATCATTATTATATGGTATAACTTCGGTTGAAAAATCGATTATCATCTCAACTGGATCAGGATCTTTTCTTCTCAAAAGAGTAAGGTTGTATGCGTAGTGACCCTAATATCAGGTCCTCATAATATTGGGGTGATATTGGATTGCACATAGCGAGTTCTAATCCTGTTGATGGTTAGTTCAATTAACGACAGTCAACATCACATTAGGGGTGGTGGACTCGGGTGTTAAAGATCAAATTGAGAATTCAAGTTGGGCTTGCAAGGCAGAATGTATTCCACGTCTTTTTATTCGAGTTACAGGTTCTCATATTATTGGGATGTGACAAAGATAAGAAAGAAGATCCCAGATCTTGCTTGAGATATAGTGGTAAGTATATCTCTTGCATTGAAAATTATTAAGGGAATGAACTTTTAGTGTTCACAAAGCAAGGGAACTTTGATATAAAAATTTTCTAAATCAAAGTAAAATATGTATATATATTTATATACATTTATGCAAAATTATTATTTCAGATAATCCATCATTAAACCCACTCAATACTATACTCAATAATAACTAGTAAATTATCATGGATTAGATCCATATCAAGATATTGTACTTGCAATTGGACGCATAATGTATGTGGTTGCATTGTGCAAGTTTTCTTATAATAAAGAGGAGTGATAATTAATAGACAATAGGACAACAACCCTAAGGTTTGTATATATCTTTATTCTTGATTTCTCACCGAATGCACATTGGAGGTGACATGTCGATGATGATTCTAATGGACAATTTTTCCTTATAAAATCTAAGAATATGTTATGACATACATATATGCTTTTGACATTTAATCATGAATGACATGGTTCACTACATCATGCAGAATGGTGGCTCTATAAAAGATGATGTATTCAAGATGTTTGAGTACCTACCTGAATCAAGGTCTTTTAGAGTTTAGATGGATGTAGATACGATGAATGTCATCATTCTACTCTCTGTACTCATGCCATTCATGAAGCTTCATATTCATATTGTATGAATTGAATGAAGCATGTATAAATGTTGAAGTGCTCTTGTATTGAAATATTTTGAATTCAACTTAAGAAATCTTTTACCTTAAACAATGGTCGTTTATAGATGAAGGGAGCGTAGTGGAAGCATGGATCGGATCCAAGTTAGAAGGAAAGTCAAAGAGTTGATTATACTTCTATAGTTTCCATACATATGGCATCCAAAGAGTTAGATAAATGTTAATACTGCAATAAGCTGATGTGTTGATAGTATGACTATCAAGTCTATCTAAAATCCTTATAGATTGACTCAGATAGTGCATCGGAATAATCTACATCTACATATAGTCATTGAAATTAACTTTCTTATTTAATAAGATCAATGTCTGATAATTGTATCTCATTCTTCTAATAACACTTGCAATTGATTGCATATGTTTTAGAAGACTAGGAAATTTGATCTTAAGGTAGTCATCCACATGGATATTGATACAATTATTGCAACAATCTCTATTGGATAAATAGACTTCATATTTTCAATGGGAGAGCCCTTAGTCTTAGAGAATATCTCTGTGACCTAGATATTAGAATACACTCGTTGTTTATTTCTAAATGTTGGAAATAAACATGAATTCTAGAATAACCCTATCATAAAGAGTTATGATGGATATAATTTAGATAGTAATATGACATCAGGAGGACTCTACCAAATTAGAAAATTAGTGAATGGTTTATTAACATTTCTAATACTATAAATTAAACCTTTAAAGATCAACAGGAGGATGAAGATCATTTGACAATGACCTGGCATCAAGTCTTGGACATTTGTCTATTGATTAATAGACTAGTAAGAGATGAAACTTTATATTGTTTGAAAGTTCAAATTATACATATTTATGAATATTGTATTCAAAATAAAATGTCTAATACACCCTTTCTTTGGGAATGGTGTAAGATGTCAAGGTATTCAGGATCTCATACATATTAATGTATGTGGATCATCTGTATCATAATGAACATTGATGGTATGTGATATCATTTGATGATTATTTGTGATATGAGATTTCTTCCCTTCACCTTAGAAAGATTTGAAATGCTCAAATATTTCACAATTTTGATTGAGAACCAAAGTTTGAAGGAATATGAAAGAATTTGATCTAATCAAGGTAGAAAGTACCTATTAGATTAATTCAATAAATACCTTATGGAGAAAGAAATGTTATTCCTATCTCAATCCTCCTAATGCATCTTAACTCAACAGAGTTGTAGGGAGATACAATTGGATCATGTGTGACATGATTTGATCAATGATGAATCTTGGCACAATTACCTCTTAGTTTCTAGGTGTATATTGAAGTAATGAGTATAATATATATCCTTAATAAGATTCCATGCATATCTAAACCTGAACATCCTCATAAGCTATGGTTTGGAACCTAGACTAGTGTTGGACACTTGAGGATTTAGAGTTGCTTGGTTCATAACTTTGTCATGAATGCAAGAAAGCTGAAATCTAGCACCAAAGAGTGCTACTTCATTAGAAAAATAAAGAATGGTATTGGATGCCTACTTTATGACCTTGAGATTCTTAAAAGATCTCATCTCTAAGGATATGATTCTTAGAGGATGACTCTCTTGAGAATCAAGATGAAAATGAAGTGAAGGAACTCATTCAATCTTGAGAAGATAATGAGGCTCCTGAAATTGGAAATTAAAGGGATAATTAAAGATGAAAAACCAATACCTCTTCAAATGAGTTTGAGGATGGATTCCATGTGTCAGTTAAGTCTGACAATGATCTAACTTCATGTGATGAAGCTTCTGAGGATCATGACATGGAAAGATAGATGTAAGTAATAAAGTTTAAAGTAGACTTCATATATAAGTGTTGTATATGGACCCTCAAGGATCCACCTTTAAGGGTAAAACCAATTAGATATAAATGGATCTTCAAGAGAAAGAGGGAAGCTGATGAGAAGGTAGGGACCTTCAAAGCATGGTTCGTATCCTCAAGATACACATAGAAATAAGACATCGCATGCGATGAGACTTTCTTTATAGTGACCATGCTTAAACTCGTCAGATTATTGCTAATTAGCTACACAACTTGACTTTGACATCTTCAAGATGGAAGTCAATATTGCATTCCTCTATGAAATCATCATCGGGATATTCATATGAAGTAGCCCTAGGGCTTCATAGTTGAGAAAAGTAAGGTATGCAAGATGAATAACTCCATCTATAGACTCAAATAAGCTTCTTGTAGTTAGAACATCAGATCTGATGAAATTATAAATGTTATGATTTTAGACAAAATCTTGATGAACCATGTGAAGCTTAGTGGGAGTGCCATTGTGTTTATCATGCTAAATGTAGATGATATCCTAACCATTTGGAATGATATAAGGATAGTAATAAGTGTTTTATAATTTGGATGTTCCATACCTTGAGGTATGATCTCAAGGATACCTCTTACATCTTAGTTCAGAAGTTGTTCAGAAGCAAAGAGAAGATGATATTGGGACCATCACACTAGTGGTACACCTTGGACATTTCCATTTTCTAGAAAATTCCAATAAAGGCTTCTTTTTCTAAGATATGGTACTAACCTATCTGAAGGGATACCACCTCAAAGAGTTGAAGGAGTGAATGCTAAAACTTCTTGCCCTTGTGCATCAGTTACGAGAAGCTGGGCATATGCTAGATGTGTACAAAAGTCAAATGTCTGCCATGTAGTGGGAGTACTAAATTGTTACTAATCCAACTATGGGGATAAAACACTTGTTTGCAATACAACAATATCCTCAAAGCTGACAAGACTTTAGAGATAGTGATCTCTAAGTCTTATCTTCAAGAGCTTAAGACTTTATAGATAGTGATCTAAAAGGTCTTAACTACAGATGCCTTAGGAGATAGAGACCTCCAGGAATAAGGGTATTCTGATAAGGATAATGGAAATACTGGTTATAATAATTATTGAGTTGTAGTGTCAAAGATACTATAATCGCCTTAAAATTGAGTATTGGTTGCATAAGATGCAACATTCGCATTGGATGCAAACATTGTTACTAGGAGATATGAAAGTGCCCTAAAGGACTTGGCGTAGTCTCTCAGGAACAGAGTGGTTGACTAGCTTACCTAGCTATTTTCCTAAATAGCCTATGATTGTCACATGAGTGAGGGTTTAAAGATTAGCCCATTAATGTCTCTTTGGGCTAGTGGGAGATTGTTGAACATGCGAGCCCATGACGAGCCATTATGCAATAAATGTCATTGCAAATATCATTCCATGAGTTGAAATAAAAAATAACTAATTTGCATAATAGGTACTTAGTACAATTAGGGTTATGTACCATGGCCATCTTGATGATCATATAGTTGTTGATTCAATTGTTGAATCATAGAGGCTGGTGCTTGGATGAATATCAAAAGAGTTAGATTGAGGACTCATCAAGTACCTTCAAATGATTGTTAAGAGATGATCTCCAACCTGAGAAGGAGATGGAAATCCTTTCTCTAAAGGCTGATATCTAACCGACCTCTTAATGCAGGTCGTCTGCATAGGAATAGATATTCGGAGGTGTTAGATAAATTAGATCAAAGAGTTGACTTAACGAGATCGAGATAACCAAAGTCCTATGTTGTATACTGTCATGATATAGGCACGCATCCTCTGACTGAAGACAGATGTGTTACTAAATGTCTAAGTATGTACATTTGGCAGACCAATAGGTTGTTGATCAAACCAAGGTCTATACACCGGCGAGCTGGTGTGCATATGAGGGCATATGAGAAATACGATCTCTCAAAGGGATCATACAGGTTCAATTGTGAACCGGGAGACATGAGCTCACTCATGAGGTACTGGGAGCGAATAAATTCCATGCATGATCGTCGTTCTTTATAAGCATGACAAGAATTTAAAGGTATGATATATGCTTTTGGAAATCATATGATCAATACCAACTCCAAATGACCAAGAATGAGAAACTTGATGATGAAACCCTAAAGATGACAGCGTAAAATTGTTCTACATCTTTGGGTTTATCATAGATCTTCTAGTATTCATGATGTACAGGTATTAGGAATATTTGAGGGTGATATCATCATAAATAATTGTATAACCATGATGCTTCCATTCCGAGGGAGTGATGAAACAGGTATGGATTTTAGTGACTACTTGCAATAGAGAAGTAAATCTGATCTTGGTCCAAGTGTTGGACATTGATCTGAATGAGATTCAGATGCAATAAGAAGATTAGATTTACGACCTTGATTTAATCAAACTATGAGAGGTCCATGAGATCTAGATTTGAGATGTGATATTGATGAATACCCATTCATCACTCTTTATTCTTATATTTTAGCTACAAAAACCTTTGCAAATGCATGTAGATATATGTAAATAGGAATAATTACCAAAAGCATGCATTGTGTAAAAACCTATAATTAGCATGTTTTTGTGCAAAAATAAAAGAATAAAGATGAAAAAGAAAAAGAGGGAAATATTTAGAATAAATATTGAGCAACCTAACCCAAGGGAGGGCTCAACATGGGCCTGACCGCATAAAAGCCAAAGTAGAGGGAGATAGGGGCTCTTGTGTATATATTTATGTAAATAAATAGAACTATATTTCTCCTCACCCAAAAATATGCTTGTAAATACTTGTACATATCTATAAAAATATAAAAACAAAATAAAAAGTTAAAAATTAAAAAGAATAAAAAATATCCCTTTCATCATGTACATATACCACATCTATGTATTTATTTAACCTTGAAAATAAATAAAATTAATTTTTAAACTTTTTGTAAATAGTCTATGTTATATATTGTAAATAAAATAAAAACAATTAAAATCAAAACAAAATAAAAATAAGAAAAATTAAAAATACAAAAATACATTGTACATATACCATGTATATAGATGTAAATATCTATTTATTTTACCTATGTACATAAATAATAAAAATAAAATAAAAATACCTTTTTATTCCTTATTTTATTCTATAAATAAATAAAATATAAAATAAGGATAAAATTGTATAAAAATAATATATAAAAATCAAAAATCAAAACCCTATATATATGTATATACCTATATCTAGTACATATTATGTAAATAGCCTATTTTTATTTCCAAAAATTAATTAAAAATCACCAAAAAAATAGAAAAAAATAAAATAAAAATATTTCATGTTTGGAGTTTTTGCAGATTCGGCCCCTAGCTACCTCTATTTGTCACCTCAAGATCCAGCCACATGGCCGAACCTCATTGGCTCCTGGGGATGTTGACCGCCCGGTCAACTAGCCCCCCCAGGACCACTTCCCACGGGTCCGAGCGCCTGACCCGATTTCTCCAATTAATACCCGCTCGACCCGATCACCAATTCGCCAAACCCCGGGTCTGAATCATTCTCCTTGCATCCGGCATCCTCGTCGGAGCCGCTCCCTCGGGATCCGCGCGCTCCTGAGCTTGCCCGGACCCCTTCTTCTTGGACCCCTAGCCATATAAAGGCGCTGCTCCGCCACCTTCCCACGCTATCTTTGGTCATTCCCCTTCTTCCCTGTGAGCTCCAGAGAGACCGCGAGAGTGACCGCGAGCGCCTCGACCTGTTGCAGCGAGGAGAGGAGGTGAAAACCATCGATCCGGCGACGTTGCCGCCGTAGCTCCGCCACCTGAGCGAGCTTCGAGCCTCGGGCCGAGACGACCCTCGAGGCGACGACCAGGAGCACCCTCTGCTCTTCCCCAGTCTCACCGTTCATCCAGGTAGTCCCGTAGCTCCGCCATTTCGTTAGATTTTCATTTACCCCCAATTTGCGCCACCGTCGTCTTTCTTCGATTCACCGGGTTCCGACCACCATCCGACCATCGGACACGACCTTCACGTTCGCCTTCCTCCGCCGCACGTTCTCCACCCACACACGCAACCCAGCTCGCACAGGAGCTGGGAACCGGGCTCCTCCGTCCTCCACCTTCGCCGGAGCCTGCCACCCCGACGCACCAGCCACCTTCACATCGCCTAACTGGGTCGAGGCAATTTACCCTCGACCCGCGAGTCTTTTGGTTCACTTTGCAGGTCAGAACGAGGGCCATCTGAGGCTCTCCGTCATTCGGCCAGAAGACCAGCTCCGCCGACCGCCCCTGAGCGCTTCCGAGCTCGGGTCGATCATCGGAGCGCCGCAGCAGACGCAGGAGCGCACCAGCTTTCTTCTCCGATCATCAGAGCGCTCCGAGGAGGAGGCCAGCGCCAGCACGAGCCCGGCGAAGCTCGCCGGGGCCCAGTTCTTCCAGCACCCTCCGGCGTCGTTGGATCAGCCCCCAGCTCCAGACGCCATCCTGACCGTTGGTTCCTGGAGCGCCCCTCGACGTCAGATCTGAGGCGACTGATCCGGACCGTCAGATCCACACTTGTCCTGGCCTAGACCGTTGGATCCACCAGAGCAGACCCAGCGCTGAGAGCCGCCCCCAGCTGGACCGTCCGATCTCCATGTGGCAGTCATCCAGACGCTCTGGTTAATAAAGGGTAAATTACCCTTAGGCCCTTATCTTTGTTTTATTTCGCATTAGTCCTGTAAATATTTAAGTACGTTGTTTAGTTTTAGGTTTAATTGCATAGAGGACCCTGAGCTTTAGATATTTGCATTTATACCCCTGCCTGTGTGAGCCACGTGCTTCGTCACGTGTTATTTTGGTGTATTTGCAGTCTAAGCCCTTGTAGTTCTGGTTGTTATGAAATGAATGAAAGTTTTTAGTTAATTGCATTTATACCCCTGTGCGTGGTTTATTTCCGCATGTGCGATATTTTTTGGGTTATTTGCAACTAAGGCCCCTGGACTTTTGGTACGTGTTACCAATAAGTCCTCGGGACTTATTTTTGTTACATTTAGGTCCCTGAGTGCCCCAAGCACGTGCTTGGCGCGTGTTTTGCTGGGTTAATTGCACCTGGACCCCCAGAACTTCGGGTATTTGCATTCTAGTCCCTGTGCACAGTTCCCTTTTGTTATTTTTTAATAAAATATCAAATCACCTCCAAATCCAATGAGAATTTGACACATGGCTCCTGCCATGGTGTAGGATTTTCAAGGATTTTTGAGGATATTTTTGATTTTGTTTGCTATTTTTAAAAATTCAAAAACCTTAATTTTTGTTACTGTCTAGATTGAAAAATCACAAAAAATATAAAAACTCCCTTAAAAATTCCCTAAAAATTAGCTACTGTTTAGTTTAGTTTGTTTGATTATCTAGCCAATTTTGGCTATTTTTCATTACTCAAAAACCTTAAAAACTTAAAAACACTCAAAAACCCATAAAAATTCTAGTAAATAAATTAAAAAACCAAAAATAATAAATTTGGTACCTACATTTTCCTTGTTTTACCTAATTTATAGGAAAATTACTCCAGGCCATTTTGAGGCCCTTAGGTATTTTATCTAGGGCTTCTTGGCTCGGCTGGACAGTACCTCTTATTTTTGCTACTGTTTGATTTTTAGAAAATAAAATACACATCAGAAAATTATCAAAAATTCATCAAAAACATAGAAAAATATAAAATACATAAAAACATTTTTGTTTTAATTTTTGGTTGATTTTTGTTGCTTGAAATAATTTGTTGAAGTGTGCTTGTATTTGCTTTTCTTATTTTCTTTATATATTAAAAATCCCAAAAAAATATAAAAATAATTAAAAACCACTAAAAAGATTTTATTTCTTTATTTTATTTGTTTTTACTACTTCGTAGGCCTGTGGCCAATCCGTGCTCCTTGAGTTCGACCCTGGGTGCTATACCAGGTTAATCACATAGCAGGACCGCTTATTCGTGCTTGATTGATTTTATTTGTATCGAGTGGTTCATTTTTCTTGTTGACCCGAGTCTGAGTGATTGAGGTCTCAACGACCTTATGGACACCTGATTGCCTTAGTCATTTAGACGGTCATCAGAATGGCGCCGTTGCCGGAGAGCACGGCTTAGTAGTTGATTTTCTTTTCGTTTTTATTTTCACGGCTTTTCGCGGCTTTTCCAGAGCTTGCGGCTTTTCGCGGTTTTTGTCCATATTTTCTTTTTGTTTTATTTTGTTTTGTTTTCTTTTTCTTTTATTTTTATTTTTGTTTATTTTGTATGTTTATTTTTATTTTATCTTTTTGCATATATACCCTGTAATTTTTATTTACATTTCTTTTTCCTTTATTATTTGATTATTGATTCTGACCACTCTGTTTTCTCTTGCGAGGGCCCGAGGACCGAGGCGGCTGATTTCGAGAAGCCGACGCAACCGCGGGATTCGGAGGCGGCTCCCTTCTGTACGGAGCCGCAGGAGAGAGTGAGAGAGAGTTGAGTGGGTGAGGATTAGGATAGACTTTTATTTTTATTCATTATTATTGTAATAATATAGGACATTCTCAGGACACTTGGACTATCTTGCTTAGCGGGTCTGTTTCGCCAAGCACCGGTGTGCTCGGGGGACCCTTAGGACTTGCGCGGTTTTTCGCGGTTTTATTTTCTTTTCTTTCTACCTTTTCCGGTGTTTACGCGGTTTTTGCTCGAGCCCCTAGACTTAGGAATTTCTGGTGATTGTGTCGTAATTAGTAGGATCCACACACCTAACTGTTTATCTGTTCCTATAGACCGTTAATTGGACCTACTAAAAATAATTAATAAAAATAACCGACTCATTTGCCTTCGTAGCCTACGTGCCACAGCCCGTCCTGTAAAGCGCTTTCTCCTACCCCCGATTTGTCGGACAGAGGAGGGACGGGCCAAGACCGGACTCTTTGGCTTGGAGGTCGGTGACCGGTTAGACGGTTCTTCGCTAGAATTGCTCATCAAGGACTCGGCTTTCCCGTTGCATCATATAGGTAGTTTCCTTTCTGTCTTTACATTTATGCGCGGATCATATTGCATGTAGAGTGATGAAGAAAGGTACGCTTTTCTTACTCAGCATGCATCATTGATTTATCGCGCATCGGCTTTTCCGTCTTCTCCCCCCTGTTTTGGACTTAATAATCAAGAGAATCGAAAAATTCGTTAGGGCGTTTGTTTTTATTTGAAAAAGATTAAAAAGAGAAACCATAAAATTGGGACTGGCTAATACTATTGATCTTAAAATCCGCTCACCCTAAAAATTCTGTCTTGGGGAGAGCAACCCCCTCATTGTATGGTTTGGATGCGCGAGAGAGTGACCCGCACCCTAGGTAGAGCCCCCCGGTGCTAGTCCCGATTGATTACCGACTTTTCCGTGCGGGCCAGTCGGTTGGGATAGCATCGGATATCCTAACAGGTCACGTAAGCGCTCTGATATTTTGTGTGTTCACCAAATAAAATTGACAAGATAATTTGACCGAACTTTCACGGTCTTCAGCTCGCGTTGCGTTGGTGAATCGGGGGTTTGTTTGTGATCATAGTTTCTCCAGATCTCATCCGCACTACTCGCCGGATCGAGATGATGGGTAGACGGTCTCTTAGACAGCCTCTGGCTGCACCGCTTTCGGGCACGTCTACCTCATCATCTAGGTTGGCTCGCGAGAGCCGAGACCAGCTCTCCGAGCCCGAGTACGATTCCGCCCTGTTCCCCCTCGACCCCCTTTCTGTCCGACCTGAGAGATACGAGCCCGAGGAGAGATTGATTGATTTGACAGCACCTGAGTTGGGCTCGTTTGATTTTGCAGACGTCGCGATGGCCGGCAGTTCCGATGATCACTCCCGTCAGCCCGAGCATTTTGTACTAGACCAGGGAGCGATCAACTCCACCCTAATCGCATCACTTGAGACAGTCCAGCAGCAGTTACGCGATCAGGGGGCATTCATGATAGAGATGAGGCGAGAGTTGGAGAGGCTCAGAGCAGAGCGAGACCAGCAGAGCGAGCCTGAGGAGATACCTGATGCAGATGCACGAGCCGCAGTAGCCGCAGCCGCAGCAGCAGCCGCAGCCGTCGCAGCGGGAGGCGCCGCGGCAGGAGGACCACCACGACCGATGCGGGAGTTGCACAACCCCGGATCGACACTCATGCATCATTGGGTAGTAGTGCCAGCGATCGTGGGGGACTTCAAGTTCCCCCCGAACACCTTGCAGTTGCTGCCCCGTTTCCACGGACTTGCCACTGAGGAGCCCCACCTCCAGGAGTTTCTTATGATCTGCAGCACTGTCCACGACCGCCACGTGGACCAGGACACGATCCGGATGATAGCCTTCCCGTTTTCACTGGCAGATAGAGCAGCCACCTGGCTGAAGCATCTTGGGAGGTTTGTGTACACCTGGGAGCAGCTCCGCACCAAGTACTTGAACAAGTACTATCCACTCGGGCGGACGAATGCAGCGAGGGCCCTGATCAGCAACTTCTCCATGTTTCCCAACGAGCAGTTTCACGAGGCATGGGAGAGGTTTCGAGAGCTCCTAGACAGATGCCCGCACCACGACATCTCCAAGCCGAACCTAGTTCAGAGCTTTTTCAGCGGGTTGACGCCAGAGCTTCAGAGTCTGGTGAACGCTTCTTGCGGCGGGTCCTACTTTGCCAAGGACCACGACCAGGTCTGGGCCATCTACGAGGAGATGGCCGAAAACTACATGGTGATGTCCCAGACCAGGTTGTATACTCAGAGACCCCAGCCACAGCAGCCAGGACCCGTGCAGTACCAGCGGATAGCACGGGTAGATGCAGGTCCATCCAGTTCGTCCGCAGCCGCAGCAACACAGGCAGAGTCGACAGCTGCGGACATGGGCATTATCAGCGAGAAGTTGGACCGCATGGAGCTGATTGAGAAGAAGCAGTGCCAGAGCATCACTCAGATGGAACAGATGGCACAGGTTCTGAGCGACATGAAGACCCAGCTCATGTGTCTTCAGGAGGCACAGACGGCTCCTCAGCCCCGTCTTCAGTCGCGAGGCGACCCCGGCAGCAGCAGCAGCTCGTCCCAGCGCTCCAGCACCCCTGTGCAGCCTAGACAGGTTCATCTTGTACAGGCGGAGCTGTACCAGCAGCCGCAGCCCACCTACCAGTCCCCACCATCTCCAGACATGCAGATGGTGGTTTACCAGCTGGACCAGCCTCTGGCAGTACTCCCGCCAGCCCCCTACGATGCCGAGCCGTTGATGGATGTCAACGGGATTTGGATGACCGCCCCCATCCTGGGATCCGACGAGACCATCCCGGATTCAGGTGGGGGAGTGGTGGTGCCCAGCCCCAGCAGCAGCTGTCAGGACAGGGAGGGCAGTACTCCCAGCAGAGAGATCACCAGCAGCCGCAGCAGCAGCCCCCAGTATACCAGACACACTAGTCACCATCCTTCGGTCCTCGTCCCTATCAGCAGCAGGGACAGTCGTGGAGACGTGAGTAGCAGGCTCACCCAGTTCAGCAGCAACACTCTTCCTCATACCCCTCTTACCACCAGCAGCAGTTCCAGCAGCCTCATCCTCAGAGAGGCTACCCGTCGGGCTCCCACGAGAGCCCCGCTTTGGATGACATCGCCCGATTCCTCACGGACCAGCAGGCCACATTCAGACGGGAGATGGACGAGTTCCGCCAGGAGATGCGGGACTTGGTGAGAGGGAAGGCCGCCATTCCAGCCCAGATTGAGCCGAATCCGAATAACCTCAAGAGGAAATCTGAGCAGGTAGTACACACTGAGTTTGCCACTCCTAGTGACCCATTTGTTGATACATCTTCGGATCTATTTGATGCTGATTTTGTCACACTTAGGAGCGGTAGGACCCCAGCAGGCGGCGGCGCCTCATCTGAGCTTCACCACGAGGATACTTTAGAGGTGCCACATGAGGAGGAGGAGAGCGGTACTGAGGCCGCTCCAGATGATGATGGTGGCACTGATGCCACCAAGGATGCTGATCCCACCGGCGGTACTGAGGCCGCCGCTTCACCAGTTCGAGGAGGTGGTACTGACGCCACCCGTTTAGCCGAGCCAGCCCACGGTACTGATGCCGCGAGACGTCTACCAGCAGCAGCAGCAGCAACAGAGCCAGCCCGTGGTGGTACTGAGGCCACCGGTGTTTGTGTTGAGAGAGATGTTGTCTTTCCTCGCCTTGATGTATCTCAGAACTTTGGTTTGAATAAAGGAAAAGGTTTAGTTTCTTCTGGTCCCACTGTGGTGCATGATGTATGTGTGGATCCGGTCATCGAACTGTCTAGGCCTTTTCCTAGTCCTTCATCTGCGAAGGACCCTGTGATCCCCTTCCCTAGAGCCCTTCAGATGGGGAAGGGGAAGAAAAAAGAAAATCCAAAAAAGAGAGAGCTTGAGGAGTTCAGCCAGAGCATGATCGATCGATTCCACATCCAGCTGACCCTCCAGGAGGCTTTGCAGCACATCCCCCTGCTCCAGCGTTCTTTGAGAGACAGGACCACAGTCAGGAGGAGGAGGAGGAACCACACTTCAGAGATACATGTGCTGACGAAAGCCACGTGTTTTGCGATCCAGAACCGACTGCCAACCAAGAGGCCAGATTCAGGGGCCCCATATGTCAGATGCCAGATCAGTGAGCAGAGGTTCGACCGTACTCTACTAGATAGCGGATCGTCGATCAACCTTCTTACGGCAGCCCTTCTCGACCGTTTCGAGTTGGGCATTCTTCGACAGAGCAGGACAGTCCTTCAGTTCGCTGATCGATCTGTCAAGAGGCCGAAGGGGTTATTACAAGACGTTATCGTCACGATTCAGGGCCTGAAATTCCCCGTGGACTTCGTAGTGTTGGACATGGAGATCCCTGAGTCAATGGCCGATACCCCCATCATCCTTGGTCGTCCGTTCTTGGCCACAGCCAAGGCGGTGACTGATCATGATAGTGGGAAGGTGTACTTTCGCGTCGAGGGCGAGAGTATACAAATAGAGACGGTCAGGGACTACGGAGCTAGAGAGAGAGCCCGCTCAGATGCGAGTACAGATTCAGAGCAGCTGACAGACGTAGAGCCAGACATCCACCAGGACTGTGATTTTGTGATCACAGATGATGAGGCAGCTTGGGCAGATCCTGCAGCACAGACCATCCTCTCATATTCAGATACAGCTGATGCCGAGATGATAGCAGAGGAGAGTTTGGAGAGCACAGCCCTGGTTCAGGATACCACAGAGGCAGCAGAGCCGGTCCTTGATCGCTACACGGATTCCAGTGATGGTGGTGCTGAGGCCACCTTGCTTTTCGGTGGTACTGATGCCACTGCGGTTGATACAGATCCCTCGGATTCAGAGTCTGATTGGGCCGATTGTGATGATCAGATGCCAGACCTGATTCCACCTAAGCCTACAGATGAGGAGGAGGCAGATGCAGAGCAGAGCAGAGACAGAGCAGTTGAGCCGCCTTCTCCCGATCCAGTTTGCGAGAGTGCACTTTCTTTCTCCCAGGCAGATTTGGCAGACTTAGCAGCATTCACTCAGTTTCTTCCGCAGCCAGATTTGCCAGCACCCAGCATTCCAGAGCTGAAGCCGCTCCCTACTTCGTTGAAGTATCGATTCCTTGCGGGCAATCCAGAGATGTACCCAGTCATCATCTCCGCCGAGTTGACTGGAGAGCAAGAATCCCGTTTGATGGGGGTTCTTGAAAAGAACCGCAAGGCGATCGGATGGAGCGTAGCAGATCTCCATGGGATTAGTCCATCAGTGTGCTCCCACCATATCTATCTCGAGGAAGGGGCGAAGCCGTCGCGTGAGTTCCAGCGGCGTCTGAACCCCAACCTGAGAGAGGTCATGATGAAGGAAATATCGAAATGGTGGAGTGCAGATTTTATTTATCCCATTTCCGACTCCAAGTGGGTCAGCCCCTTGCATGTGGTGCCCAAGAAGACGGGCATCACGACTGTGATCAGTGAGTCGGGAGAGGAGATTGCTACACGAGTACCCACCTCTTGGAGGGTCTGTGTTGACTACAGGAGACTCAACCAGGCCACCAAGAAGGACCATTTCCCCCTGCCTTTTATTGACCAGATCATTGAGAGACTGGCAGGGAAGAGCCATTACTGCTTCCTGGATGGGTACTCAGGCTACAACCAAGTGGCCATCGCTCCTGAGGATCAGGAGAAGACCACCTTTACCTGTCCCTTCGGCACATATGCTTTTCGACGCATGCCATTTGGGCTATGCAATGCCCCTGCGACTTTTCAGAGGTGCATGCTGTCGATCTTTTCGGATATGGTAGGGGAGTGTTTGGAGGTCTTCATGGACGATTTCTCGGTCTACGGCGACGGATTCGACTCCTGTCTTGACTGCCTAGACCGGGTACTCCAGCGATGTATTGAGTATCATTTGGTTTTATCTTGGGAGAAGAGTCACTTCATGGTGACTCAAGGGACGGTGCTTGGCCATATCATCTCCAACAGGGGCATGGAGGTTGATCTGGCCAAGGTTGATGTCATTAGGAAACTCGCACCGCCGTCCAATCTGAGGCAGCTACGGTCATTCCTGGGGCACGTTGGATTTTATAGGAGATTTATTCAGGATTTCAGCAGGATTGCCCGACCGTTGACTGACCTCTTGACGAAAGACACCGAGTTCCTTGTCGATGACAAGTGTCTTTCGTCGTTCGCGACTCTCCAGCAGTGTGTTATTGAGGCTCCTGTCCTCCAGCCGCCTGATTGGTCTCTCCCATTCGAGATCATGACGGATGCCTCCGATTTTGCCGTAGGGGCAGTGCTGGGACAGAGGAGGGATGGAGCTCCATTTGCCATACACTATGCTAGCCGCACATTGGATTCCGCCCAGCAGAATTATACGGTCACAGAGAAGGAGATGCTAGCCGTAGTGTTTGCCCTAGATAAATTCAGATCGTATATCATTGGATCTAGAGTGACTTTGTTTACAGATCACACCGCCATCAGGTACCTCATGGCAAAGAAGGATGCCAAGGCCAGACTGACTAGATGGATCCTTCTACTCCAAGAGTTTTACATCGAGATCAAGGATAAGCCTGGAGTCAAGAATGTGGTGGCGGATCATCTCTCCCGACTAGAGCAGCCTGAGGATTCTGAGCAGATTGATCCTATTAGAGATACCTTCCCAGATGAGGCGATCCTTGCTATCGCCTCACTCCCATGGTACGCCGATATTGTGAACTTTCTCGTTGCTGGGAAAGTCCCACAAGATTGGCCCAGGCAGAGGCTTGAGACCTTCCTTGCGAAGGCCAAGTCCTACCACTGGGATAGCGTCTGGCGTCGGTGTATTCCTCAGGAGGAACACCATAGCGTCCTCACTTACTGCCACAAGCTTGAGGCAGGGGGACATCATTCTGGGAGGAGAACGGCACAGAAAGTGCTCCAATCCGGCTTGTGGTGGCCTACCCTCTTCAAGGACTCAGATGAGTTCGTGAAGAGATGTACTGACTGTCAGAGGATGGGCACTTGTGGACAGCATGATATGATGCCGATGCAGCCCATTCACTTCTGTGAGGTTTTTGACGCATGGGGCATCGATTTCATGGGTCCATTCCCTAAGAGTCAGGGATTTGAGTACATTCTGTTGGCCGTTGATTGTGTTAGTCGTTGGGTGGAGGCTATCCCCGCCCGAGCCGCTGATGCGAGGACCGTTTGCAGATTTTTGAGGAAGCACATCATCACGCGGTTCGGGGTTCCACGAGTTCTGATTTCTGATGGGGGATCTCACTTCATCAACGACCAGGTGAAGGCACTTGCTAGCGAGTTCGGCATAGATCATCGTGTTGCTACACCTTATCATCCTCAGACGAATGGTCTAGCCGAAGTGTCGAATAGGGAGATCAAGACTATTCTGCAGAAAGTCGTCCGCCCTGACCGAAAGGATTGGTCACAGCTTTTGGACTAGGTCTTGTGGGCATATAGGATGTCTTTCAAGACACCTTTGGGCACATCTCCCTTTCGCCTCATATATGGCAAGCCATGCCATTTACCTGTTGAGCTGAGGCACAAGTCACTTTGGGCAGTTACAGATATTCTGATGGATCCAGATGGTATGGGAGACCAGAGGAGGGCAGAGTTAGCTGCCCTGGAGGAGCTTAGAGATGCAGCTTTCTCAAGCAGCCTACATTATAAGGAGAAAGTCAAGGAGTGGCATGATTCTCATATCAACCACAAGCATTTTGAGATTGGACAGAGAGTATGGTTGTTTGATGTGAGGCTACGGTTATTTCCAGGGAAGCTACAGAGCAAATGGAAGGGACCTTATCTGGTTAGAAAGGTACACGACAATGGTAGTATTGATATATCTGAGTTGTCTTCTGAGAGTACCTTTCGAGTGAACGGCCAGCGGCTCAAGCCATTTCTAGATCATTAGCCGCGAGTCGCTGATTTTGCCCCTATTCACTTTGCGTGAGAAGTGGTCTTTGACTCACATCTAATGCATCTCACGCCTGAGTTCACTGATCTTCCTCTTTGTATAGATCCAGATGTCCATATCACTACATTCTTTAGTCCCACATCCCTTCCTTCATCTTGTGATTATGCTATACTTAGGGTGCACTTTACCCTAAGTATGGGGGGATGTGAGACCTTTTGAGTATTTCTTTTGTTTCTGTTTACCCCTGCTTTTGTTGCCTATACTTAGGGATATTTTACCCTAAGTATAGGGGGGTAGACCCTGTACATTCTGCACTCAGGTTTTCCCTTAGTATACAGCCTGCTATACTTAGGATTATTTGATCCTAAGTATAGGGGGAAGACCTGAGCACCTCTTGACTTCTATCTTTTCTCTTTGTATAGCCTTCCTTTTCACTATCATATACCTAGCACGAGTTATGTCTTCTCCATCGCTCTTGACTCTGAGGACATCGTTCGAGCTAAGTATAGGGGGGTGTGTATATATTTCATATATACTTTAGCCATAACTCGTACTTTGTGTGAGTGTGTTAATAAATAAAATGGCTAAAAACCACAAAAATTAAAAAAAATTACAAAAATTAAAAAATTTTCATGTACATAATCTTCTTTTATTTGCACATACATAGCTAGTGTACAAATTATTTTTGTAAAAATGATTTCAAAAATAATTTTGTGGAAAGCTTGTGTAAATATTTTTTTATCAAAATTATGTATATAGTACAAAATTTTTCCAAAATGTTTTGAAAATCAAAAGTTTGCAAAAATCTTCTGTAAATGTGTGTAAATATCTTTTTGCAAAACTTGCACTTCATGCATCATCCATTCATGATTTCAAAACATTTTTCAAAAATTTTTTGCATGATTGTAAAATTTGTGTAAATAAGCATCTTTTTGTACATATGTATATAGTTTTTCTGGATGATAGTTGACATTTAAACTAGCCTGGAATCAAATTGAGAAATGGAGCTTGATTAAGATCTTAATCCACCTAATTTCTAAGAGGAACCTTATAGGGCTTAGGTTTAAAGCTTTTCAGGTCCAGGGTGACTTAATTCTTTGAGTCCACTAGGCTATGATCACATGTCATCTCAATGAGCCTAAGTAGAGCACTTAACAACAACACATGACTCATATAGATTATAGCTTTACTTGGACACCAGCACTATGCACCGAGCTCTCTACGGATGAGGTGGTGAGGAGGCAGTCTTCCTTGACTTGGGGTAGCATATGAGGGTAGTACTTCTAGGCGGAACCTCTCTTCTTCTTTTAGTGAAGGAAGTGCGTGTCAACTTGGTCTGGTTGCCATGAGGTCTAACGACGGGAGTTGTGGGTTGCAATAAAGCTTCAAAAGAGGGATAGTCTACTGGCTCAAGAGGAAAAACTCCTTGTATATATGCTGCACATGTATATGTTGTACAGATGCACTTGAAAAAAAAAATGTGCAAAAAGAAAAGAACTCCAAAAAAGTGGTGGGTCTGATAGAAAATGATAATCCCACCGGAGTATGTATATAGAGTGCAATAAGCAAAGCTTGGTTTCATGATCCACCTGTTGTAGCTTGCAGCAGGGAGACTTGGCTACACTGGTCAAGCTCCCAAGGGTACTTGGCTACACTGGCCTTGACCCATTCTCTTCTTCCCCCTCTTCTTGAGCCGGTTGTACTTGAACTTAGAAGAAAATACCCCGCTCCTCGAGGAAAGAGTGGCCAGATTAAGGTCATAGAGTTACCTTGTTAGGGAGGGTTGTCAAGTTGCCATTTCTGAGGTGGAGAGCTTAAACTTCACATTCACAGGACAAGAAAAGATTCATGGTCTTCAGGGTTTGTGATTGATGACTTGTTCTGATCTGGAGCATTGAGGAGTCTTGATTATAGATTAGTGGAACTTAGAGGCTGTTGAGTGTTAAGCTTAAGTCTAAATAAGGTTCCGACACATTAATAATCCAAAGATCTGGTCGAGCTCCATACCCCAAATTAATGAAGGCAAGTTTAATAATCAACCTTGATCCATGTACATCCTCTTTTTCTTTTTCTTTCTTTCTTTTTCACTTCTTTTTCAAATAAGTGTTCGCTAAGGGACTAGCAAAGTTAAGTATAGGGGGTGATGAATACCCATTCATCACTCTTTATTCTTATATTTTAGCTACAAAAACCTTTGCAAATGCATGTAGATATATGTAAATAGGAATAATTACCAAAAGCATGCATTGTGTAAAAACCTATAATTAGCATGTTTTTGTGCAAAAATAAAAGAATAAAGATGAAAAAGAAAAAGAGGGAAATATTTAGAATAAATATTGAGCAACCTAACCCAAGGGAGGGCTCAACATGGGCCTGACCGCATAAAAGCCAAAGTAGAGGGAGATAGGGGCTCTTGTGTATATATTTATGTAAATAAATAAAACTATATTTCTCCTCACCCAAAAATATGCTTGTAAATACTTGTACATATCTATAAAAATATAAAAACAAAATAAAAAGTTAAAAATTAAAAAGAATCAAAAATATCCCTTTCATCATGTACATATACCACATCTATGTATTTATTTAACCTTGAAAATAAATAAAATTAGTTTTTAAACTTTTTGTAAATAGTCTATGTTATATATTGTAAATAAAATAAAAACAATTAAAATCAAAACAAAATAAAAATAAGAAAAATTAAAAATACAAAAATACATTGTACATATACCATGTATATAGATGTAAATATCTATTTATTTTACCTATGTACATAAATAATAAAAATAAAATAAAAATACCTTTTTATTCCTTATTTTATTCTATAAATAAAAAAAATATAAAATAAGGATAAAATTGTATAAAAATAATATATAAAAATCAAAAATCAAAACCCTATATATATTGTATATACCTATATCTAGTACATATTATGTAAATAGCCTATTTTTATTTCCAAAAATTAATTAAAAATCACCAAAAAATAGAAAAAAATAAAATAAAAATATTTCATGTTTGGAGTTTTTGCAGATTCGGCCCCTAGCTACCTCTATTTGTCACCTCAAGATCCAGCCACGTGGCCGAACCTCATTGGCTCCTGGGGATGTTGACCGCCCGGTCAACTAGCCCCCCCAGGACCACTTCCCACGGGTCCGAGCGCCTAACCCGATTTCTCCAATTAATACCCGCTCGACCCGATCACCAATTCGCCAAACCCCGGGTCCGAATCATTCTCCTTGCATCCGGCATCCTCGTCGGAGCCGCTCCCTCGGGATCCGCGCGCTCCTGAGCTTGCATGGACCCCTTCTTCTCGGACCCCTAGCCATATAAAGGCGCTGCTCTGCCACCTTCCCACGCTATCTTTGGTCATTCCCCTTCTTCCCTGTGAGCTCCAGAGAGACCGCGAGAGTGACAGCGAGCGCCTCGACCTGTTGCAGCGAGGAGAGGAGGTGAAAACCATCGATCCGGCGACGTTGCCGCCGTAGCTCCGCCACCTGAGCGAGCTTCGAGCCTCGGGCCGAGACGACCCTCGAGGCGACGACCAGGAGCACCCTCTGCTCTTCCCCAGTCTCACCGTTCATCCAGGTAGTCCCGTAGCTCCGCCATTTCGTTAGATTTTCGTTTACCCCCAATTTGCGTCGCCGTCATCTTTCTTCGATTCACCCCGGTTCCGACCACCATCCGACCATCGGACATGACCTTCACGTTCGCCTTCCTCCGCCGCACGTTCTCCACCCACACACGCAACCCAGCTCGCACAGGAGCTGGGAACCGGGCTCCTCCGTCCTCCACCTTCGCCGGAGCCCGCCACCCCGACGCACCAGCCACCTTCACATCGCCTAACCGGGTCGAGGCAATTTGCCCTCGACCCGCGAGTCTTTTGGTTCACTTTGCAGGTCAGAATGAGGGCCATCTGAGGCTCTCCGTCATTCGGCCAGAAGACCAGCTCCGCCGACCGCCCCTGAGCGCTTCCGAGCTCGGGTCGATCATCGGAGCACCGCAGCAGACGCAGGAGCGCACCAGCTTTCTTCTCCGATCATCAGAGCGCTCCGAGGAGGAGGCCAGCGCCAGCACGAGCCCGGCGAAGCTCGCCGGGGCCCAGTTCTTCCAGCACCCTCTGGCGTCGTTGGATCAGCCCCCAGCTCCAGACGCCATCCTGACCGTTGGTTCCTGGAGTGCCCCTCGACGTCAGATCTGAGGCGACTGATCCAGACCGTCAGATCCACACGTGTCCTGGCCTAGACCGTTGGATCCACCAGAGCAGACCCAGCGCTGAGAGCCGCCCCCAGCTGGACCGTCCGATCTACACGTGGCAGTCATCCAGACGCTCTGGTTAATAAAGGGTAAATTACCCTTAGGCCCTTATCTTTGTTTTATTTCGCATTAGTCCTGTAAATATTTAAGTACGTTGTTTAGTTTTAGGTTTAATTGCATAGAGGACCCTGAGCTTTAGATATTTGCATTTATACCCCTGCCTGTGTGAGCCACGTGCTTCGTCACGTGTTATTTTGGTGTATTTGCAGTCTAAGCCCTTGTAGTTCTGGTTGTTATGAAATGAATGAAAGTTTTTAGTTAATTGCATTTATACCCCTGTGCGTGGTTTATTTCCGCATGTGCGATATTTTTTGGGTTATTTGCAACTAAGGCCCCTGGACTTTTGGTACGTGTTACCAATAAGTCCTCGGGACTTATTTTTGTTACATTTAGGTCCCTGAGTGCCCCAGGCACGCGCTTGGCGCGTGTTTTGCTGGGTTAACTGCACCTGGACCCCCAGAACTTCGGGTATTTGTATTCCAGTCCCTGTGCACAGTACCCTTTTGTTATTTTTGAATAAAATATCAAATCACCTCCAAATCCAATGAGAATTTGACATATGGCTCCTGCCATGGTGTAGGATTTTCAAGGATTTTTGAGGACATTTTTTATTTTGTTTGCTATTTTTAAAAATTCAAAAACCTTAATTTTTGTTACTGTCTAGATTGAAAAATCACAAAAAATAAAAAAACTCCCTTAAAAATTCCCTAAAAATTAGCTACTGTTTAGTTTAGTTTGTTTGATTTTCTAGCCAATTTTGGCTATTTTTCATTACTCAAAACCTTAAAAACTTAAAAACACTCAAAAACCCATAAAAATTCTAGTAAATAAATTAAAAAACCAAAAATAATAAATTTGGTACCTACATTTTCCTTGTTTTACCTAATTTACAGGAAAATTACTCCAGGCCATTTTGAGGCCCTTAGGTATTTTATCTAGGGCTTCTTGGCTCGGCTGGACAGTACCTCTTATTTTTGCTACTGTTTGATTTTTAGAAAATAAAATACACATCAGAAAATTATCAAAAATTCATCAAAAACATAGAAAAATATAAAATACATAAAAACATTTTTGTTTTAATTTTTGGTTGATTTTTGTTGCTTGAAATAATTTGTTGAAGTGTGCTTGTATTTGCTTTTCTTATTTTCTTTATATATTAAAAATCCCAAAAAAATATAAAAATAATTAAAAACCACTAAAAAGATTTTATTTCTTTATTTTATTTGTTTTTACTACTTCGTAGGCCTGTGGCCAATCCGTGCTCCTTGAGTTCGACCCTGGGTGCTATACCAGGTTAATCACATAGCAGGACCGCTTATTCGTGCTTGATTGATTTTATTTGTATCGAGTGGTTCATTTTTCTTGTTGACCCGAGTCTGAGTGATTGAGGTCTCAACGACCTTATAGACACCTGATTGCCTTAGTCATTTAGACGGTCATCAGATATCAATATCCAAGTCACTATACGTGGAACGTACAATCGCCATGTCCTTATCTCCAAGTATCTGCGGAGAAAGCACATTATTCTTGAAATAGTTCAAGAATAATTTCATTATTGTATTATATCTAAGCATTGAGAAATAAATAATTAAATATGATTTAATTATCACGAATAATGTGAATTTGATTTATATTATTTGAATGCATGAGAATGATAATCTAATGTAATTAAATGTGATTTAATTATTATGGATATAAATAATGTGGATAGCACTATCCAATTATTCATATATATTATAAATGTGATTTATAATATATTAGAAAGAGACTATTGTGATTTATATTTGATAATTATTTATTGATATGAATCGGATTCACATTGGATGATTAATTGAAAATATAATTTATATTTTATTTTGGGGTGTGAATGAGATTCACATTTTTGCAATGGTATGATTGTAATATTCACAAGATAATTATGAATTATTTTTGTGAAATAATTTACAACAAGTGTTGTTGTAAATCTTGAAGATATCATGAGATAATGAGATCTCATGAGATAATGAGGAGATTGACGCATCCACTACAAGAGGGTGGACGATCACCAACCTACATTAGGAATAGGGTGGTCGTGCCCCCTTTTTAGAGATGAGGCCAATCTTCCCGTCCCTTATCTCCAAGGTCAAATTGATTTGATTTGAATTGATTTATATTGATTTATCAATATATTAGTTTAACTTAAATTAGTTATTATTGCGTTTTTACAACAACGTCGTGGCCATTGAAAGAAATACAAATCAATCTCATCCGTTGATTTTGTGTTGTCTATGGATTGAGATCCATGGACTCCCAAAACCCTATATAAGTAGAGGCACTCCTTGATCTTCTAGTTACGATTACAACAACTCTCTCTCTCTTTCTCATGCCAAGCCTTATCATTCTCCTTGAGTGGTCATCCACTCCTCTCATAGAGAGAAGGTCGCATCCGTCGTCGCATCACCATTTTGTTGCTGCTTCGATAACTCTTGGATCTCTGTCTTCTTTGGTGCATCTTTCTCGTGAAGAAAGCGTTCGATCTCGTGAGATGAGAACAAGAGATCTATTGCTTGGATCAATGACTTGGATTGCGAGAAGCATGCGACTCATCTACGTGGTCGCAAGTGTCTCCTCTGACGGATCAGACTTGAGACAGGAGGTCTCTTCTCTTAGAGGCTCGATCACAGCCACACTACAAGAGGTATTCCTTTATTTATTATGTGGTTAGATGAAACGATCCAAGAAGTGTGCTTAGATCATGTGGCTTCATCAATGAAAAAAATTTAAATTCCGTTACACCAAACAACTAGTGTAACTAATCGTTCTCGATCGTATATGATGCGATCCTCACGCTTACGTGATGCGCTTAAGGATTCTTCCATATCCTTCACTCCTATGGTCTACAGTTTATCACCTAAGGGTCACATATTTTCCTTGGATGTTGCAACATCAAAGAATTAACATTCAAGACTGGTTTGGAAAATTTAACGTGGCTTCAATCAATAAGTTTTTTTGTCCAAGGAAATCACATCACATATATTCGAATCATGTCCTTATACAAAAGCTATGTTCTTGTCTGGTGGTTTGCATCGGTTAACTTATAATATTTCAAATTTCTTCCGTATTGAGGTGGAAACCAGACGTGTTGATCACTATTACCTATCAAGAATTTCCATTTATCATGTTTTGTGTACAAATTTTGATGTTTATTGCATCCCGTTAGTTTGGATGAATGAAAGCTTGATCTTTTTCGAAAAAAAGTATCATATTTCATGGACTCATCAATGGATTCTAACTTCCTCTTCCACCCGAGTACGGGTTTTGCTTATGATGAATTATCTTTGATCATCATTTCTAAGAAAAGCTTATAGATTTGCCAATACTTCTTGATATTTTGTCGTACGACCATATCGCTAAAGACGAATCACTCCAATGGAACCAATGGTTTTGAAAAAATTAAGAAATTTGGAATGCCCCTCTATCTAAGAAAGAACAGGGCATTGATTGTCCACTCACATGCCCGTGACCGTGGCATGATTGACCCATCGAGCTGGCATGCCCTCTGCAACAATGCCCTCTCATGCCATCCATGACTGACCCAACATTGGTATTGTTGGGACAAGATCTTCTGAGCAGGGGTTCGTTTGGTTGCAGGGTTGGACAGGTTGGGAGATCTTGCTTTTAGAACACACATGGGAGATCTTGATGACGGTCACGTTGGGCAACATAATCTTCGCAACGATCTGAACCCAAATCTAGCTGTATGGGTCATGGGTCAGCTTTTCTCAGCAGAAGTGTAGCTTCTCAACTGTCGTATGCATAAAGAAGATGAGAGGTGCGCGATGTGGCTCCCACTTTATTCGAATGAGTTATAAAGAGAACTGGATAGAGGGGACCATGGATCTCAATATCCGAATCTGGATTCGAAGTTTCAGAAACTATTACTCATGATGCAGCTCATGTTCGATGGGACATGAGTCGATATCATCTCCGATCAGACACGGGTTGTTGAGGATATGAATCACCTGATACAAATGCAGATGCGCAATTGATCACCATTACGGAAGCACGTGAAAAAGAAGATAGCTAGATATGACTATGGTTGGTCACATCTCGTGACCATCGGAGAAGAAAGATCACTGTAGAACGAGCACATCTCTATGTTCCCTCACTCCATTACTCTTCTCTTCTCTCCCAGTCTTTTTCTCTTGTGGTATTCCCTCTTGTTGTGGTGTAGAGGTAATGCCTCCAACCCTTTCTATATATAGCCCAACTACAACCCCATAGTATTATTCATATTAGGATTATAAATAGAATACAACTCAACTACTATTAGGATTATGAGTCCCATCCCACTAGGAATATTAATCCTAATATGACATTAATCCTAATAATCTCTATCTTGAGTTGAATTCCATTACGATATCTTCATCGTCTTAGGCCTGCAATGGACCATCCTCGTCATCTGTATGTCTTGTTAGCACGATCTGTAGGTCTTTTCTGCACTTATTGCATAAGTGTTTGCTAGGGACTAGCAAAGGTAAAGTATAGGGGGATGATGAATCCACATTTCATCATCTTTATTCTATCATTTTGGTACCAAAAACCCTAGCAAATGCCTGTAAATAGCCTTAAATCTAGCATCTTAGCATTCATGCATGTGCATTCCAGTAGTGTATAAAATACTGTAATTAAAGACCAAATATAGAATAAATAAAAGAAAAGAAAAAGAATAAAATATTGTAAATATTTTATGACCCAAACCCCGAGACCTAGGCATCTTGATGAATAGGTCGACAAGGAATAAAGTAGGGGGAGATAAGGACCAAAATACAACACAAATACCTATTCTTCCTATTCATTCTTTATTCATTTTGGGACCTATTTTTGGTTCCACTTTTTATACATCAAATAAAGAAACTTTGTACATGAAAGTTGTAGATATTTTTATAAAGAAAAATACAAAATTAATTTCACTGAAAAATAATGTACAGATAAAAAATTATGGTCTGAATAAAATTCCAGAATGTCAACTTCCCAGACCAGTATCTCACAAATGAAAACTCCAAATGCAGCAAACTCGCCTTTAATTGTATATAGAATAAAATAAGCTATTTAATGGTGGTGGTTTCGCATTTGGCGAAGCTACGGTTTGAAAGTTGAGTTTTGGACCCTCATTGTATACTTGTACAGATTAAAATATTCAATTTATTATTTATTCATTATTTTTGTAATTTTATATTTTTTATAATCTTGTAGATATTACTTATAATAAATATGTATATTAAAATCAGAATAAAAATGCAAAGAAAACTCAAAATAAAATACTTATATATATGATACATAGGTATACTACCTATACCCTTACCTATACAATACCTATTTATATTTTATTAAATATACTAAACAATTCAGAAAAATAAAATAAAAATATATTTACATGTATAAAAGTATTTTATAATTTTTTAAAATAAGAAATAAAAATAATAAAGTTAAAATACACAGAATAAAAATAAAGACTAAAATATATAGGTATTATACCTATAAGGGACATAAATGTAAACTTGTAAAAATACATCTCATAAAAATAATTAAAAATCAGAATAAAATACTATATAAAATAATAAACACTTTTTACTTAATAACCTAAATTAAATAATATCATTTATTATTTTAAATTGAATTAACAAAACATTTTTTGCAGGTTTTTCCTGGTTGGTCCACGTGGACCAACCAGATGGGTTTGACAGTTGACCTCGGTCAACTGTCTGACCCCCCCTGTTCTTGTCAGTTTGTTGGGTTTTTCGCCCACTTTGCGGATTTATCGAGGCTATGTCTTTCATCGTTTGGTGTCGCTTCCTTCTGCAAGTTTGCTCCCCTAGGATCCAGCTTACACGCCCTAGCTTTATCCGATGCCCCCATCTATTTTAACCTATTTTAGTGTCACTCCAAACATCACTAAAAAACTCAAAAGAAAAACCTTAAAAATTCAAAAATACATAAAAACTTCAAAAAATCTATAAAATTGTAGAAAACTCCAAAATTTGCAAACTCAAGTCCTGTAGTCTCATGTTTTTATTATCTTTATTTGAAAAATAGTGTGGAAAAATTTTGTGGCTATTTGCTATTTTTAATTCTCATTTTACCTCCAGCCAGTAGCTTGCCCACTGTTTTAGTTTATTTCAGTGTTTAAAAATACCAAAAATACTTTGAAAAATACCCAAAAATCACAAAAACAGTAGAAAATTATAAAAATACCAAAAAGATTTTATTTCTGAATTTTTGGTTATTTTTACGCATTTTTATAAATATTGTAGCATCTCTTTTATTACATTGTTTTTATATTCCAATTTTTAAAAAATATAAAATATAAAATTATAAAAATTAGAAAAGTAAAAATCAAAATACAAAATAAAAAAATTAAAAAAAATTAAAAAATTAAAAACCCACAAAAACCTTTGCTTGCTTAGTGTAGACACCACACACTTCGCACACACATTTATTTGAATTACCCTGTTTGATCCCTGTGTTCGAACTCTCTGCATACTTGCTTGTTATACATCTTGTGCAGAGTTAAAAATAAATTTTGACTCCACATTTATTTCTAATTGTTGATCTGTAGTGTGGGTTAATTGTTGACTATAGTCGAGATTTTGTGTGGTCAACACACCGACTGAGTTCCCGCTTTGTGTGGAACTTAAGACCACCTGATTTCAGCCAAATCAAATGGCGCCGTTGTCGGGGAGCAGCATCGAATAGTTTATCTTTTCTTGTGTTTGTTTTGTTTGTCTACCATTGCTTTCACTTTTGCCTCTCTTATTTGTTATATATTTTGTTGAGCTTTCTGACCACTCTTTTGTCTTCTTGTGAGGGACCGCGGAGCAAGGCGGATTGCCTAGGTGACCCGAAGCATCCTTGGGAAGCGGAGCCGGCCGTTCTTTGGCCAAGCCGGCAGGAGAGAGCAGGAGGAGTGAGAGAGTGCTTAGTCTAGCTTGCCTTTTATTTTGTGAGAGAGAGTGATTCATTAATTTGTAATAATATAAGACTCAGACTCTTGGACACTTCGGGCCTAATTTCCGGGTGTTTGTTCACCCGGGGGCTCACCGCGGCTTTTCATCGCGTTTTCCGTTGCCATTTTCCGATTTTGTTTTCATTTTCATTTCTTTTGTGGATTGAGCCCATAGACTCTAGGCCTTCTTGATCGATTAGAATAGGTCCAAACACATTAACAACCTTTGCATGTTCCTATAGATCATCTTTGGACTTAGACTAATTAAACAGTTGGTCATTAGCTTTCGATCCGCGCGCCGCGAGCTCACCCCGCCAAGCGCTTCTCCTAAACTCGATGTGTCGAGAGAAGGAGGGGTGAGCCTAGACCGGACACTAGGATTAGAGGTTAGTGGCTAGCTTGTGGTTCTTCACACTAGCAGTTACCTATCTTAGGACGATTTCCGCATTTGCATTTCGGCATGTAGATTAGGTTTACAAATTCTGCTTTGCATCCCGCATGGAGAGAGCTGGGATTCGCTGTAAGTCTTTTTACTTTGCATCCATCATTTAGGCACAAAGGTGAGATTTCCACCTTGGTGTCGAATTGCACGGCTTTTCCGACTCTATTCTCCCTCTGTTTTTAGAACAAAGTAGGATCAAAGAAAAATACAAAAATCGTTAGGTGCTTGTTTGAATCAATTCAAAATAAGCGATAACACCAAAAAAATTAAAAAAGGGACCGCTAAGAAAACCTTGACCAAAAAAATCGGTAATTGGATTCATTGTTTGGGGAGAGTAACACCCTCACTTGTATTCAGGTTGCATGGGAAGGTCTCCTTCCAAGTGAGGTGAGCGCTTCGTAAGGATTAGAGCCAAAAACCCATCTTGTGGCCGCCTTGTGTATCGCCTGGATTTCCGAAGTATTGGCGCTACTATCGTACGTAGGCGAGTAGGGCTTGGTCACCATTGGTGACTCACTATTGTGTGAGCATCGACCTTGTCCGAAGTACCGAGCATAGGCCACGCCTTCACGGGTGTGTCTATCTCACCGTCTGCATCCGAGTAGGATCTTGCACGCTCACGGGTGATTCCGTTGTGAGCGAGGTCTGAAGTATCGGTTTCGCCTATCGGCTTCCTCCCTCTATTTCTTTGGCTGAGTAGGGATCCAGGAAGGGTTACAAGGACCTTAAAGAGCGCAAGTTACAGGTTACACAGGAGGAGGACAAGTACGGGAATACTTTTCGGGCAGTACTCTCTCTCCTTTAGGCGTAGCGCTCTAAGGACTCATGAAAAGATTAATTCCTGAATCAAGCTAAAACCGACAAGATAAAAGCCGAACCTTAACGGATTCATGTGTTGAGTTGGTGAACTCACCCCTGTTTTGTGTTTGATTGCTAGATTTATTTAGGTCAAGATCAAAACACAGCACAATTGTGCGCAATTTTGCTTCTCCTTCATTCCTCTTCTTCTGCATTCCCTCTGCTCTTCCCAATAATCAAGATGATGGGACGGAGATCTCTTAGGCCGACTTTGTCGGCACCGCTATCCAGCACTCCTCCTCATTCATCTAGGAATACCTCGGAGAGTCCGCTCTCCGAGCCTGAGTTCACATCCACCCTGTTCCCCCACGACCACCCTTCCCATTCTCCTTCTCTCAGTCCAATAGTTTCAGAATTCAGTGCATCACAGAGTTCAGATCATTCGACAACACCTGAGATGGCCTCTTTTGCTTTTTCAGAGAATCCAGTGATGGCAGACAGAGGAGAGCACTCAGATGACCATGATCACCCTCTGTTCATATTTGATCAGGCGACCATCAACAATTCACTTCTTACATCCCTGGAGACCATGCAGAGGCAGATTCGTGACCAGGGTACCTTCATGGGTGATCTCATGAGAGAAATAGCTCAGATGAGAGAAAACCGACCTGGGGGCGGTGGCGAAGGAGGAGGAGGACCTGATGCAGGAGGAGGTGATCCCGACGCTGAGAGACCGCCGCAGACCATCATGCGAGAATTGCATAACCCAGCAGCGTCCCTTACACATCGATGGATCCGACTTCCGCCTATCCATGGAGATTTTGAGCTTCGGCCCCATACCATCCAGCTTCTACCCAAATTCCATGGGTTGCCGACCGAAGAGCCATACCTCCACCTCCAAGAGTTTGAGATGATATGCAGCACTATCCATGATCGGTTGATGACCAAGGAAACCATCAAGATGATCGCCTTTCCATTCTCCTTGGTTGACAGAGCCGCATACTGGCTCAAACATCTGGGGCGATTCATCGACACTTGGGCAGATCTCCGGACCGCGTATCTGAAGAAATACTACCCTCTCGGCCGGACTAATGCAGCTAGAGCAATGATCAGCAACTTCGTCATGATCCCAAATGAACAGTTCCATAAAGCTTGGGATCGCTTTCGAGAGATCATCGACCGGTGTCCTCATCACGACATCTCCAAGCACAACTTAGTTCAGAGTTTCTTCTATGGGCTGACACCGGAGCTGCAGGGGCTTGTCAATGCCTCTTGCGGTGGATCGTACTTTTCCAAGGGTGAAGACGACGTCTGGGCCATTTACGAGGGCATGGCAGAGAACTCAACCGTGATGGCCCAAGCCCGTGTCTACAGGCAGCAGAATCCCCCGCAAGGAGCGAGATCATTCTAGAGGATCGCCCGCATCGATGCCAGTCCCAACACAGTGTCGGCAGCCGTAGCCAAAGCTGAATCAGCCGCAGCCGACATGGGCATAATCAGTGAGAAGCTGGACCGTCTCGAGATCCTCGAGAAGAAACAGATGCAAGGCATGGCCCACATGGACCAGATTACCAAGACCATGAGTGACCTGAAGACGCAGATCCTTTGCGTACAGGAGGCACAAACTCAGTCCCAGCAGCCTCCCAGGTCACGGGCTGACCCCAGCAATAGCAGTTCTAACCAACCCTCTACCTCGTATCGCCATGTGAATCATATCCAGGCAGAGCCGGTTCCACTGCTACAGTACTACCCAGCACAGCCGCCATCTCCAGACACTCAGATGGTGGTCTATCAGCCGGAGCAGCCACTGGCAGTTCTTCCTCCACCCTCCTTTGAGCAGGAACCATTGATGGAAGTCAATGGGATTTGGTACGACCGGTACCCTCAACCTGGGATCCGTCGTGATCATCCAGGATTCCGTTGGAGCAATGGTGGCTCCTCATCCCAGCAGCAGAATCCTGCTCACGGAGAGCAGAACAGCCGGCCACAGCAGCAGCAACAGTCCCAGTATGCCCATCAGCCGCAATACCAGAGTGGTCCTTGTCTTGCCTATCAGGGACAGCAGTGGAGGCAGCGTCAGCAGCCTCACCAATCTTATGCCCAGCCGACCCAGAACTATCCGTACCAGCAACACCAGCAACAGCAGCAGCAGCAGCTTCATTTCCAACAGGTACAACCATCCGGTTCTCAGGGTCCCGCCTTTGAGAACACATCATTAGATGATCTTGCCCGCTTGCTCTCCGAACAGCGAGCATCCTTCAGGCAAGAAATGGATGAATTCCAGCAGTAGATGAGGGAGATTATCAAAGGCAAGGCCGCCATACCCGCTCAGATTGAACCTAACCCGAACAATCTGAAAAGGAAGTCTGAGCAGGTAGAGTTTACAGAGGACACCTCTCCTAGTGACTATTTGAGTGATATGTCTTATTCTTTCTATGATGCTGATTTTGTGACTACTAGGAGCGGTAGGATGCCCGCCGGCGGCGCCTCTTCTGAGCGACAACCAGATGCAGAACCAGGAGCACCAGAGGAGCAGAGTAGCGGTGCTGATGCCGCTAATGATGATGTTGAAGATGGTGGTGCTGAGGCCACCAATGACGGAGATCCAGACGACGGTACTGAGGCTGTCGTGATACCAAATGCAGACGGTGGTGCTGATGCCACCATTTTGGATGCTGAACCAGAGCGTGGTGCTGATACCGCGAACACAGGTGCTAGTGGTGGTACTGAGGCCACCACATCTACTTTTGTTGAGCCTCCCTCTGTGATGTTACCACCTTTTGTATCTATGGACTGTGGTAACAAAAAGAAAAACAAAAATATGAATAAAGGAAAGGTTTCTGTTCACATTACGGATCCATATGTGTTGCATGATGATGATTGTATGGATTCTCCTCCTTCACAGGCACAGGGACCTAATTCCTAGACCTCCATCTGTGGAGGCCCCTACCATCCCCTTCCCCGAGGCACTCCGCCAGGCGAAGGGGAACAAAAAAGAAAACCCAAAAAAGAACCATCAGGTAGAGTTCGGCAACCAAATGATTGACAGATTCCACATTCAGCTGACTCTACGAGAAGCATTTGAGCATATCCCCTTCTTCAAAAAGAATTTGAAAGAGACAACTACTGTACGAAGGAGGAAGAGGCACAGAGATCAAATCCATATGCTCACTCATGACACTTGCTGCGCCATTCAGAACACATTGCTAGCCAAGAGACCTGATACAGGAGCTTCCTATGTCAGATGCGAGATTCAGGAGCAGCGGTTCAATCGTACTCTATTAGACAGCGGGTCTTCGATCAATCTCCTTCCGGCAGCCTTACTCAACCGATTCGAGTTTGGCCCTCTTCTTCAGAGCAGGACAGTCCTTCAGTTTACTGACAGGTCGATTAAGAGGCCGGAGGGGTTGTTGAAGGACGTGGTCGTTACCATTCAGGGCATGAAATTCCCCGTGGACTTTGTTGTATTGGACATGGAGATCCCTGAGTCGGTAACCGATGCCCCCATCATACAAGGAGGTATCCGACCATGATAGTGGGACGGTATGTTTTCGCGTAGAGGGCGAGAGCATACAAATAGATACGATCGACAAGACCAGAGCCAGAGAATTGGAATGCTCAGAACAATCCAGCGAAGCAGAGCAGATGACAGAGGAAGAGCTAGATATCCACCAGGCGTGTGATTTTGTGATGACTGATGATGAATCCAACTGGATAGATCCTGTAGCACCGACCCTCGCCTTGCCTACAGATTCACTATATCTAAAGCTCATGGCAATCGAGAGCCGGGAGAGCACACCCCTGGATGAGGATACACCTGAGGCTGATAGTGTTGTGATGAGTGGGGCTGATGATTTTCATTCTTGTTCATCTTCTTCTGATCCCTCGAATTCAGACATTGACTGGGATGATTTTGATGACTATTTGCCGTGTCTGATTCCTTCTGAGCCAACAGCCATGACAGAGTGCGAGCCAGTGCAGTTTATTGATGATTCAGCAGGCCGCCCTTCGTCAGAGATTCATGCAAAGCGAGAGTTCTCCCATGCAGACCTGGTCGCCTTCACACAGACATATCAGAAGCCAGATCTGCCACCTTCCAGTTGTCCAGAACTAAAACCTCTGACGTAGTCGTTGAAGTACAGATTCCTTGCGGGTGAGCCCGATATACACCCAGTCATTATCTCAGCAGGTTTGACTGGAGAGCAAGAATCTCGTTTGATGGAGGTGCTTGAAAGAAACCGCAAGGCGATAGGATGGAGTAAAGCTGATCTCCAGGGGATTAGTCCGGCTCTGTGCTCTCACCACATCTATCTTGAGGATGATGCTAAGCCGTCGCGTGAGTTCCAATGACGACTGAACCCGAATCTTCGAGACGTAGTCATGAAAGAAATTTCAAAGTGGTGGAGCGCCGATTTTATCTACCCCATCTCCGACTCCAAATGGGTCAGTCCGTTGCATGTGGTACCCAAGAAGACGGGTATCACTACAGTTGTCAATGAGTCTGGAGAGGAGATCGCTACCAAAGTGCCCACTTCTTGGAGGGTCTGTGTGGACTACAGACGATTGAATGAGGCCACCAAGAAGGATCACTTCTCGCTACCCTTCATTGATCAGATTATCGAGCGGCTAGCTGGGAAGAGTCATTACTGCTTTCTTGACGGATACTCTGGATATAATCAAGTGGCCATTGCGCCCGAAGACCAGGAGAAAACGACATTCACCTGTCCGTTTGGGACTTATGCTTTCAGACGGATGCCCTTTGGTCTATGTAACGCTCCGGCGACATTCCAAAGGTGCATGTTGTCCATATTTTCGGACATGGTGGGTGAATGTTTAGAGGTCTTCATGGATGACTTCTCGGTCTATGGTGACGGGTTCGATGCTTGTCTTGACTACCTAGACCGTGTGCTTCAGCGCTGCATAGAGGTCAATCTTGTTTTATCTTGGGAGAATAGTCACTTCATGGTGACTCAAGGGACAGTCCTCGGTCATATCGTCTCCAACAGGGGCATGGAGGTCGCTCCGACCAAGGTGGATATCATCAGAAAACTCAATCCACCGTCCAACTTGCGTCAGTTGCGGTCTTTTTTGGGGCATGTCGGTTTCTACCGACGGTTCATTCAGGACTTCAGTTGTATTGCCCGATCGCTTACTGATTTGCTGACAAAAGACACCGAGTTTATTGTCAATGATAAGTGTCTTGCGTCTTTCGAAACTCTCAAAAATATGGTTGTTTCATCTCCTGTCCTTCAGCCGCCTGATTGGTCTCTCCCATTCGAGATCATGACGGATGCTTCAGATTTTGTCGGTGTGGCTGTGCTTAAACAGAGGAGGGATGGATTACCATTTGCCATTTACTACGCCAGCCGGACTTTGGATGCCGCTCAACGGAATTACACTGTAACTGAGAAAGAGATGCTGGCCGTAGTCTTTGCTCTGGATAAGTATAGATCTTACATTCTCGGATCTAAAGTAATAATTTACACTGATCACACCGCCATCCGGTACTTAATGGCTAAGAAGGATGCCAAAGCACGCCTTACCAGATGGATCCTTCTGCTCCAGGAATTTGATATTGAGATTAAGGATAAGCCTGGAGTCAAGAATGTGGTGGCGGATCATCTCTCCAGATTGGAGAATCTTGAGGAATCTGAGCCCAGCGCACCTATCATAGAGACGTTTCCAGATGAGGCGATCTTGGCTATCACCTCGCTCCCGTGGTACGCTGACATTGTGAACTATCTTGTCGCCAAGACGGTCCCACAAGGTTGGCCCAGGCAGAAACTCGAGACCTTCCTAGCGAAGGCCAAGTTTTATCATTGGGAGGATCCTGTCCTTTATCATGAAGGAGGGGACACTATCTGGAGGAGGTGCATTCCTCAAGAAGAACATCATAGCGTCCTCACATACTGCCACAAGCTTGAGGCAGGAGGACATCATTCTGGAAAAAGGACAGCACAGAAGGTGTTTCAATCCGGCCTATGGTGGCCTACTCTCTTCAAGGATTCTGAAGTGTTCGTGAAGAGATGTACTGACTGTCAGAAAATGGGAACCTGCAGACAGAGAGACATGATGCCCATGCAACCCATTCACTTCTGTGAGGTTTTTGATGCATGGGGGATTGATTTCATGGGCCCATTTCCTAAGAGTCAGGGATTCGAGCACATTTTGCTCATTGTGGATTATGTCAGTTGATGGGTTGAGGCCATCCCCGCCCGAGCTGCAGATGCTAAAACCGTATGCAAATTCTTGAGGAAAAATATCATTTCAAGGCTCGGGGTACCTAGAGTCTTGATTTCAGACGGTGGGTCTCATTTCATCAATGACAAGGTTAGGGCCCTTGCAGACGAGTTGGGCATTGACCATCGGGTCGCCACACCGTATCACCCTCAGACTAATGGTCTTACTGAAGTATCGAATCGGGAGATAAAAACAATCTTGCAGAAAGTTGTCCGCCCAGACCGAAAGGATTGGTCACAGCTTTTGGACTCGGTCTTGTGGGCCTATCGGACCTCTTTCAAGAATCCATTGGGGACATCTTCCTTTCGTCTCATCTATGGCAAGCCGTGCCATCTACCAGTAGAGATCAAGCATAAATCCTTTTGGGCAGTCACTGAGTTACTGTTAGATCCTGAGAGCATAGGAGAACAGAGAAGAGCAAAATTGGCAGCCCTGGAAGAACTGAGAGATACAGCCTTTTCCAACAGCCTACAATACAAAGAGAAAGTGAAGACATGGCACGATTCTCATATCAGCCATAAACAGTTTGAGCCAGATCAGAGAGTATGGTTGTTTGATTCCAGGCTGAAATTATTTCCAGGAAAATTACAGAGCAAGTGGAAAGGTCCCTATGTGGTCAGGAAGGTACATGACAATGGCAGCATCGACATATCCGAACCGTCATCTTCCTCTACCTTCCGTGTCAATGGTCAACGCCTAAAGCTATATCTAGATCATGATCCTCCGACCATTGACGTTGCCCCCAATCTTCTGGTATGAGATGTGTTCTTTGACTCACATCATCTGCATCTCATACATGGTGATCAATTCCACCTTCCGCTGTACAGATCCATCTGTTCATATCACTCTCTCATCTATTGATTTATTTTCTTCTTTTCTTCTTTTCTTCTTTTCCTTTTCTATCTTCTTTTTATATCAAAAAGGTGCCACCCTTGTAGATAGTTTTCCATACTTAGGACGTACTTTGTCCTAAGTATAGGGGGGATGTGCACCCCGAGTTGATTCTATTCTTTTCGATCCTCTCCATTGTCTCCTCTTCTTGCCTATACTTAGGGATATATTACCCTAAGTATAGGGGGAGACAATCTGAGTACGATCTGTTCATTCCCACCCTTGACCCTCCTTGCGTTGTGTACAGTCTGCTATACTTAGGATTATTTGATCCTAAGTATAGGGGGGACGGTCAACTTCTCATTGGTTCAGTTATTTATTCTTTAGACTTGTCTATACTTAGTACGAGTTATGTCTGCTCTTTTCTCTCTGATCTATGAGGACATAGCTCAAGCTAAGTATAGGGGGGTCGTATATACTGTGTATATACTTTAGCCATAACTCGTACTTTCGTATTTTCTTAATAATATGGATAAAAATTCTTTAAAATTCATTAAAAATCTTTAATAAAAAGGTGTTCTGTTCCTCAAATTCTTTTTGTAGATACTGATTAATAAATCAGGTGAAAATGTTTTGTTACATGTCTTCAACCTGTGTAAAAATGTGTGGTTTGTAAAATTTCTTTTCTTTGTGTGAAATAAAATGTTTGAAAAATGATTTGCAAATGGTTTGAAAAATGGTTTCAAAAATGTTTTGAAAAATCTATTTATACTTTTTTGAAAGCCTTTGCAAAATGATTTTCAAATGAGCGTACATGTTTTCAAAAATGTTTGTAAAAATTATTTTGGACTATAGTTTTCAAAATTGTGTGAAAAACTTGTGTCAAATAAGTTTGAGGAACATTAGCATCACATCAAAATCCACTATATAGATATGTATAAAATTGATCACTTACCCCTGTAAATTCTTAAAATCCACTTATTGTAGATATAAGAAGCACTCCCGTGTACATATTTCAACCTAGTTTTCAGCCAAAATCTTTTTGTTTTCAAAAATTCCCAAAAACATTTGCAAAATTAAAATCCAAAAAAAAACATTTGAAAAATTTCTTTGAAAAATACAAAAAATGCATCTGCATATGCATCATCATCGTGTTTTCAAAAAAAATTCCATAAAAAGTTCAAAATCTTTGAAAATTGCATCACAAAAATATTTTCTGCATTGCATTGCATAGCATTCGCATTTTTCGGATTGAGTTTGATAGTTGAACAAGTCTAAGTAAAATCCGAAGATTGGAGCTTGATTGGACCTTAAAATCTACCTAATAACAGGAACCTTATAGGAACTGGGTTTGAGGTACTTCAGGTCTAGTTGACTTAATTCTTTGAGGATCACAGGACTTAGTTCAATGGATTCTTGACTGTCTAAGTAGAGTATTTCGGAGCACACGCACGACTCTTGTTGATAATGACCTAACTTGGACACTTGCACCTTTCACATGGCTCAACTCAGTTGGAGTGGTGAGGGGATTGGATTTGCCGGTATGAGACGCACACAAGTGGAAACATTTGTCCATCTCTAGGGAGGGAAGTGCACCCCAACCCGTTCAGTGATTAGGAAGTCTAAAGACAGGAGGTTGTGGGTTGCAATAAAGCATCAAAAGAGGGATAGTCTACTGGCTCAAGAGGAAAAACTCCTTATGTAATTGCTGTTGTGAAAAGTATTTAAAAAAAAGACAGGCCTGTACAAAAATAAAGAGCATGCAAAGTATGTGAATTGTTGTATAGAAAATAAGCAAGCTTGAGCATCAAAGTCATATCATGTGAGCCTGCAACTGGATGACTTGACTACACTGGTCTTGCATCCTCGGATAGGTAGCTACACTGGCTACCGTCCATTCTTCTCTTCACCCCCTCCTCTTGAGTCGGTTGCCACTTGAACTTAGAAGGGAATACCCCACTCCTCGAGGATGGAGTTATTGGATTGGGGAATCATTGGGTTGTCGTACTAGAGAAGTCAGTTTCTTTACCATTCTAGTTGGGGAGAGCCACCATCACTTACACTGTACGAGTCAGGCTCATAGTCGTAAGGGTTTGCGTATGAATTGAGATATTTCTGACCTGGCTATTGAGGAGACTTGAGCAGAGTTTTGGGATTCTCAGGGACTGTTGGATTTCAAATTTGGTTCTCATTAAGGTTCCGACCGCACTAAAATTCCAAAGGTCCGACTTAAGCTCCAAACTTAGATTTTGTGAAGACAAGTTTGATAATTAAACTAAATCCAATTTCTTCTTTTTCTTTGTTTTTCTTTTCTGCACTTATTGCATAAGTGTTTACTAGGGACTAGCAATGGTAAAGTATAGGGGGATGATGAATCCACATTTCATCATCTTTATTCTATCATTTTGGCACCAAAAACCCTAGCAAATGCCTGTAAATAGCAGTAAATATAGCATTTTAGCATTCATGCATGTACCTGTAATTAGTGTATAAAATACTGTAATTAAAGCCAAAATTATAGAATAAATAAAAGAAAAGAAAAAGAATAAAATATTGTAAATATTTTATGACCCAAACCCCGAGACCTAGGCATCTTGATGAATAGGTCGACAAGGAATAAAGTAGGGGGAGATAAGGGCCAAAATACAACACAAATACCTATTCTTCCTATTCATTCTTTATTCATTTTGGGACCTATTTTTGGTTCCACTTTTTATACATCAAACAAAGAAACTTTGTACATGAAAGTTGTAGATATTTTTATAAAGAAAAATACAAAATTAATTTCACTGAAAAATAATGTACATATAAAAAAATTATGGTCTGAATAAAATTCCAGAATGTCAACTTCCCAGACCTGTATCTCACAAATGAAAACTCCAAATGCAGCAAACTCACCTTTAATTGTATATAGAATAAAATAAGCTATTTAATGGCGGTGGTTTCGCATTTGGCGGAGCTACGGTTTGGAAGTTGAGTTTTGGACCCTCATTGTATACTTGTACAGATTAAAATATTCAATTTATTATTTATTCATTATTTTTGTAATTTTATATTTTTTATAATCTTGTAGATATTACTTATAATAAATATGTATATTAAAATCAGAATAAAAATGCAAAGAAAACTCAAAATAAAATACTTATATATATGATACATAGGTATACTACCTATACCCTTACCTATACAATACATATTTATATTTTATTAAATATACTAAACAATTCAGAAAAATAAAATAAAAATGAATTTACATGTATAAAAGTATTTTATAATTTTCTAAAATAAGAAATAAAAATAATAAAGTTAAAATACACAGAATAAAAATAAAGACTAAAATATATAGGTATGTAACCTATAAGGGACATAAATGTAAACTTGTAAAAATACATCTCATAAAAATAATTAAAAATCGGAATAAAATACTATATAAAATAATAAACACTTTTTACTTAATAACCTAAATTAAATAATATCATTTATTATTTTAAATTGAATTAACAAAAAAAATTGCAGGTTTTTCCTGGTTGGTCCATGTGGACCAACCAGGTGGGTTTGACAGTTGACCTCGGTCAACTATCTGACCCCCCCTGTTCTTGTCAGTTTGTTGAGTTTTTCGCCCACTTTGCGGATTTATCGAGGCTATGTCTTTCATCGTTTGGTGTCGCTTCCTTCTGCAAGTTTGCTCCCCTAGGATCCAGCTTACACGCCCTAGCTTTACCGGCGTCACCGGCGCTCCAGGCACTTCTTGGAGGCCTTCACTGGAAGAGGAGGAGCTCCGGCTCCATTTTGCCCCTGCTCTCACGCTCCCAGGTGGTCGGAGGGCCGTCGGAGGAGCGTCTGAAACTCGGCCCAGCCGAGTTCGTGAGCCGTTCTTCCAACCCCCCTCTTAGCCGTCTGATCATCGCATCTCTCCAGGAAGCACATCTGTCGTCGGATCTTGCAGCCCTCCAGCCGTCCGATCGCCCATCTCCAATCTAATCAGGGTCGCACAGATGAAGGGGTATCGCGGGCCCGTAGGTCGACACGTGGCTTAAGTGGGATCTCCCTGGCCGTTGCATGCACCCCCGTGTGTGGGTATTTTGCTACTCACCCCCCACGCGTTTTTGTATTTAACATTTAGCGTATAAACTTTCAATCGTTGTTTTAGATTTCTTGTAATAATTGCCATTAAGCCCTTGAACTCTTTGGATTTGCAGAACAATCCTTCCCAGGTGCACGTGCTCTCGCACGTGCGTCCTGAGAATTTTGCAGGACCAGCCTTGTAATTTCCGCTTTTAAGATTTAGTCCTTGAACTTCTTATTTCAAAAGAGAACTTTTTGGGAAAATTACTGTTGTGCCCCTCAGGACTTCAAGTATTGCGTCCGAGCCCCTCCCAAGCGTGCGTGCGACGCACGTGGGTCTGGGATTTTTATAAAGAAGCCCTTGCGGCTTTGGGTATTGGCATTTGGTCTAGAAAATATTTTACTCAGTTATAATTTTGCGTAAAAATTGCATTTGAACCCCTGGTTGTTTTGACATTTACAGTTTTACCCCTACTAGGTCTTCCATTTTTGCATGCTTGTCCTATTTATTTGGAGCCCCATTTTAATTCCAAAAATTCTCAAAATTTAAACTTAAGCTCCTGTTAACTTGTATTTCCACGCCCTATTTTTAGTTTTCGATTTTATTTCATTTTTATATTTATTAAAAATCAAAAACATGCTTTTTATTTACTGTCTAGCTTAGAAAATGCCAAAAAAATATTAAAATACCTCGAAAAATTCCAAAAAAAATCTCTACTGTCTATTTTAACCTTTTTTAGTGTCAATCCAAAAATCACTAAAAATCTCAAAAGAAAAACCTTAAAAATTCGATAATACATAAAAACTTCAAAAAAATCTATAAAATTGTAGAAAACTCCAAAATTTGCAAACTCAAGTCCTGTAGTCTCATGTTTTTATTATCTGTATTTGAAAAATAGTGTGGAAAAATTTTGTGGCTATTTGCTATTTTTAATTCCCATTTTACCTCCAGCCAGTAGCTTGCCCACTGTTTTGGTTTATTTCAGTGTTTAAAAATACCAAAAATACTTTGAAAAATACCCAAAAATCACAAAAACAGTAGAAAATTATAAAAATGCCAAAAAGATTTTATTTCTGAATTTTTGGTTATTTTTGCGCATTTTTATAAATATTGTAGCATCTCTTTTATTACATTGTTTTTATATTCCAATTTTAAAAAAAATATATAATATAAAATTAGAAAAGTAAAAATCAAAATACAAAATAAAAAAATTAAAAAAATAAAAAAATAAAAAAATTAAAAACCCACAAAACCTTTGCTTGCTTAGTGTAGACACCACACACTTCACACACACACACACACATTTATTTGAATTACCCTGTTTGCTCCCTGTGTTCGAACTCTCTGCATACTTTCTTGCTATACATCTTGTGCAGAGTTAAAAATAAATTTTGACTCCACATTTATTTCTAATTGTTGATCTGTAGTGTGGGTTAATTGTTGACTTTAGTCGAGATTTAGTGTGGTCAACACACCGACTGAGTTCCCGCTTTGTGTGGAACTTAAGACCTCCTGATTTCGGCCAAATCAGCAGGATCTCACTGATTCTGGGTGACACACCCGTCATTGGGCGTCCTCAACGTGCCCCCTCTCGGGCATGATCACACAACTCAACATTGTACCTCATGATGTGGCAGCACAAATCTCTCGTGACAAGAAATTGTATCGACATCCTCTAATAAAGTGAATCACATTCGATTCTCCTTGTTGTGTACTTCTGCAGTAGAGATACTGATAACCTATTGATCTCTCATTGTACTCCTCGTACTTGAAATATTTGGAGCTCCATCACATGTCACGACCATTCCCTTGAGCTTATACACCTTGTTCGGCATCCTCGTCCCATGCATCACCATGTGTGCTCCCTTGCTTACTATGAGAACCGACCCTTCAATGGTGACTCGATGTCCTCGTGACTCAATCATTCTCGGTGAAATTAGATTCTTCTTGGTTGTAGGAATGTGGTTGACACATGTCAGAGTTCGTCTTGCTCCATCAAACAAGTGGAATTGCAGTGATCCAATTCCATTGATGTGATGAACCTCTCCACCTCCCATCTTAACCGTGCTATCATTACATGCATGATATGTATTGAACTTCTATCCGGATGAGCACACGTGATCTGAACATGCCAAGTCCAGAAGCTATCCTTAATATACCTTCATCTCACTGGAGCATGCTACGAATCTCCCTCGAAGAATGCATTGGAATCCTCTTGGTTGGATTCAGATTCACCAACCTTCTTCTTTCCTTTATCCTTCTCACGTCTCGAACAATCAACTATTTTGTGACCCTCCTTGTCACAATAAAAGCATTTAATCGGACCTCATGATTTGGATCAACCTCGGAATAATGTCTCCCTTGATCTTGAATGTCTACACTCAATTTCCAGCACAATGATCTTCATCATATGTTACCTCATTCATCAATCACCATCAAGACTCGTTCATAAGCAACGAAGAACTGTCTCATCCAATGTGTTGGTATCCTTGACATAGAGTAACAGCGTCACAATATGATCATAGCAAGATGGAAGGGAACTCATCATGAGATTCCTTTGAAGGTGCTTGTACAGAATTATTTTAGAGCACTCCACTCAGATGTTCAGGGCCTAGTGAGCATCGCATGTGGCGGAAACTATCTGAATAGGGATGCAGAGACAGTTTGGTCCATCTTTGAGGAGATGGCGAAGAATTCATATATTGTAGACTCTACTCGGGCATTCCAGAAGGGCCCACAGCCACCACACCATATAGAGCATCATAAGGTGGTACAAGTTTCAGAGTTTGATTCGTGATCTAACATAGGATTCATTAGTGAGAAGCTAACCGTCAATGTGATTCAGAAGAAAGTTCAGGATTTACAGCCGCTACGAAAGTTGGAGAAACTCTCATCACTTCCTTAGCAGTTGAGTGATTTGACAAAGAAGGTGACCGAGCTGTAGCTTCAGTACCAGCAATCCCATCTTTCTTCAACTTCCCATCCTATACGAAGATCTTTATCTGCTCCTCACACCCGTCAGATTCAATACATTCAAATCCAGCTGGTACATCCTACTGAGCCTCCACAGTTGGATTGGCATGAGGATCTGTCCACTGCCAACATGAGTCAGATCATTAGCCCTGAAGATGGTGATGTTGATTCTCATTCTACTTTTGAGATAAGTGGGATATGGTACGCTCCTATTCAACCACCATCACACTTTACTCCTCAGAGCATACACCACTAACAATAGTAGCAATAGCACAGTCATCCGCAGCATAGACGCTCACATTTCCAGCATCGTCAGCCTTACATGTAGTAGTAGTCTCACCAACGCGCCTATCAGAGACTATATTCACATCAGTATCCTGCTACATATCCACATTCCTATCAGCAGCAGCAGTCTTCTTTTACTTCACAGAGGTCTCCTCAGCCTTATACACCACAACAACACACTCTTAGGAAAGAGAGAGTAGGCAGTCAGGAACACCACACGAAGTCTGAGATATCTTCACAGGCCCCGACACTCATGGATATATTGAGCACGGTCCAGAAAGCGCCTAGGACAAAGATGGAGTGAGTTAATCATCGCATGGATGAGTTAGCCACGCCCAAGACCACTCTCCCAGCCTAGCCTCAGATGAATCTGAACAACAAAAGGAGGCATTCAGATCAAGTAGATACCACCGCAGATACGATATCTTTTCCTGAATTTTTATCTAACTTCATTCATCTCAGGAGCGGTAGATCACCACGAGCACCTAATCGAGAGGAGGAGAGGGCACATGATGAGGAGTGAGAGCTGACTGATGAATCCACGATTCATCATCTCAATATCTTGATCTTAGCAAAATCCCTGAGAAAATTCTCAAATAAATGTCCATAAAATAAATAATGACTCTTGTAAATAAAACACACTAATTATTGTATATTAGATTGTACAAAATAAATTAACAATAAAAAAACCGCAAAATTAAATGAGTTTTCACCTATAAATAGCCCAAAACTTCATGTATTTTTAATAATTTTATTTTAACTCATTTTTAGCTAATTCTTTCTCTAACTTGTTTATAAAAATGTATATAAAAATACAAAAATATAAAATAAATTTTACCTCAAATAAATGCTCCTAGATCCCAAAGATAAAAAGTCATAAAGTCCAACTTTCAGGCTAAATTCCTGCTCCATATGAATTCCAAATTCACCAAAATCTCTTTTAAAGTTCAAGTTAGAAAATTATCTATCCAACGAAAGTGGTTTCATTAAAATCGGAGCTCATTTGCAAAAGTTGGATTTTGGGACCTAGATGTACATTGTATATTATGTATATATTCATTCTTTCCTCATTTTTTTATTTTATCTTTCTCAATTATTAAAAATACAAAAAATCATTGTTGTGTTGTATTTTAATTATATTATTTTATAGTATTTTTTCATTGTAAATATCTCTTATTAAAAGACAAAAAAAATACATAATAGAAAAAGCAAACAAAAATGTACATGTTGTATGTATTACTTTGTAAATTCTCCACTATTTTTCCTTCTTTATATTTTTGTTGTATTTAAAGTAGCCTACTTTATTTTATTTTATTTTCCTTTATTTATTTCCATTCTTTACAATAACCACCAATTCAACTCCATTATTCCACCATTTTTTCCAACTTCTCATTCAACTACATTAATAATACAACCTCCCATTCAACTCCACCACTTTATTAACTTCTCATTTTTTCCTCTTTATATACATCTCATTCTCCTCAATTTTGCCTTTGATCCATCTTTATATGAGGAGAGCATATTTCCCAGAGTAGAATCGGTGACAGCAACGCAACCGCGATCGAGTGACGACGGCCCTCTCTCCTATGAGATCCGTTGGCTTTTTGGCCAACATCGCAGTCGCACCCGCGCGCTGCTCGAGCTCATCGCTCGTCAGCGATTCGAGCAAAGATCGTGCTCTCATGAGCACATCATAGGCGACCGTCTCCATCGTAGGTAATTTTTCTTCTCATTTTATTATCTTGACATTTTTGCATTTTTTAGCACATCATATCACTACCCACCCTCCTCCATTAGCCTTAATTTATCACATCACCACCATAAGATCAATTTACATTTTTTATTTTATTCTATTCCTATTTAAGAAAAAAATAATAAAAATCTAAAATTAAAAAATGCAAAGCACATCATTAAAAAATCAAAAAAAATAAAAAAATAAAAAAAACAAGCAATAGCAGCGGTGGGAGCACCCACTGCCGCCGCCCATCGTCGCTCCCCCCAGCGGCCACGGTGCTGCCCCGCCCGCAGCCGCCTTTCCCTCTACGCACCGGTGCGACCGCGCGTGCGCCGGACCCGCACCACCGATGCCCGCAGCCGCCCTCCGCCACCGTTAACGGCGCCATCTGACGAGTCGCTAAATACGTGATGTAATTCGGGCACGTTGTAGTACGTGTACTTACCCGGGATATAAATTAAAACTAAGGCACTCTTCACGGAGATCTTCTCTCGGTTCTGATTGAATCGCTAAGTACACGTACTACAACGTGCCCGAATTACATCACGTATTTAGCGACTCGTCAAATGGCATCGTTGCTGCTAAGATGCAGCTAATCTGGCAAGTACCATTCTCAGCGGGTCTTCATGGTTCTCTTCTTCAGAAACAGGTCCTTGAACTGGGCATAAGTGGCACGTAGAGTGATTTTCGTATTTGATTTTTAGTTAAATCCGCATACATCCTTTGCACAAAATTTCAAGTCTCCTAGATTCCATATGAAAATACCAATATGAGATAATTCGCTCTTTGTCTAATTCGCTATTATGAATTTATTAGAAATTATTTACTCACTGTCACTCTATTTTCACTAAAAATTCCACTAAAATTCATAATTTGTCAAAAAAATCCAAAAATATTAGTATAGCTTCCTTATGTCATGCTTATGTTCCAATAAATTTTTCATGATTTTTGCTTACTGTTTGTGTGAAAAATTATGAAAATACCCATAAAAAGTGTGCATTTTTAGTTGTTGCGTTTTAATCCTAAAAATTCCAAAAAAAATATGTTTTGTGTTCCTCACTAGATTAGGACTTTAGAAAAAATACATTTAGGCTAAATTGAATCGATTTTGACATTAAAATTAATTTGGCCCTGTTGTGTGCTTTTTTAGTGTCTTAATTCAGCCGCATCTTGTTTTTGGCATTCATTTTGCATTAAAAAAATCTAAAAAAATCCACTCTGAAAATCTAGTTCTTAATTTCAAATTAATTCCAGAGTTGTTCCTTTGCCTCCCTGTGCTCGACCCCGGACTTGCCCGGGATATAAATTAAGCTGATACTCTCTTCACGGAGATCTTCTCTCGGTTCTAGCTGATTCGCTAAGTACATGTGTTACAACGTACCCGAATTATTTATCGTATTTAGCGACTCATCACTGACCCATGATGATCTTGATCATACACATTCTAATGATGAGGAGGAGAATCATTACAATGAGGACCGACACAATGTCCATCACGATGACATTCAGGGGAATGATGCAGAGATAATTGACTTGGACAAAGGCGAGTCAAATGGTGATACCACACCAGACCATGCAGACACTCCCGAGGCAGATTTTTCTCCCATTTTAGAGAGTTTTGTACATACTTCTGAGACTCTCGTTGTACATATTGATTCTACTTATGATATGAAAAAAAGAAAATTTTGGCATTCCTGAGATTGTTCCTTTTCCTAATGCTTTGTATGGAAAAAAAGAAAAATTCTGAAAAGAATGTTGTTACTCTTACAATATAAAGATTATTGAAAGATTGCATTTTTCTGAAGATTCCAATTCATGATGCCTTGGATTACTTTCCTACGCTCAAGAATTAGTTGAGGAACAAATGCATAACACAAAAGAAAAGGAAGTCACGAGTTGAGAAAAATGTATTGACCAAGGTTGCTTCATGTGCTATTCAGAACAAGGTACCCAAGAAGAAAAGAGATTCAAGAGCTCACTATGTCACATGCCAGATTGCAGATGCTGCATTCTATCGTACTCTCTTAGATAATGGTTCCTCAATCAATTTGATACCATCTTCTTTACTTAATCAGTTTAAGCTAGGTCCTTTTTACAAATCACGAGCATTACTTCAATTTGCATATCGATTTTTGAAGAAACCTAGAGGTGTGCTGAGGAACATTATCGTGATCGTTCAGGGCTTGCACTTTCTAGTGTACTTTAGTATCCTAGATATGATGTGCCCTACACAGTTACATCTTGCTCCAATCATTTTCGAGAGGACTTTCTTGCAGACAGTGAGAGCACTCTTTGATTATGATGTTGAGAGAGTATCATTTTGCACAGTCAGCAGAGAGATACACACTGAGATGGTTAGAGGATGTAGCAGTCCCAGATCCATATTGTCATGTACTTCAGAGGACACCAGTCTTGCAGATGATTGCCAGCACATAGACGAGACTCGATCTCTTGATCTTGAGAGTGTATATTTTGATATCCATGATATCCTACATGAGGATAGGGTAGATCATATGGTACCTATTTCTTCAGACGATTGTTCACATACATATACAGAATTCACAGCAGATCTAGAGGTGTAGTCACTTACAATAGATATCTCAATGTTGCAGATTGAGGGTACACATATTCCATCATGAGTTTCAATTGATTACATTTCAAAGATTATTAGATCTATTAAGCGTAGAGAGTCGGATGGTGTGATGAATATATGTAGCGACACCTTCGGTATTACGACTCGAGAGACATATTTTAGTAGAGAGACATATACCACGTATAGAATTCACTTATAGAGGAAACTCTACTCACACAGCTAGGGACCAGTATGCACATGTACAACAGATGATTACGTACGACCCAGGTTGAGGTGATATACTTTGTATAGGATACATGACTACTCTTCGATTTCATGTCGTCATGTATAGAGACATGTGAGCCTTTCGGTTTTTGGAGTACACCACCATTTATATATTCTTGTAGTCCCCAATCGTCTCCATTTTGTGCTCATCTTATAGACTTAGGATATCATATTCTAAGTATAGGAGGGACCGATTTCCTGTTGATTCTCGTTTTCGATTTTGTTCTTTTTACTATTCTTTTGTTTTCCTTTCTTTTACACTAATCACTAGTCCCTAATTTTTAGCCATATTCTTTTCTATACTTAGAATACATTATCCTAAGTATAGGGGGACCAAGTGATTTTGTTGATTCTATTCCTCTTTCTTTCTTTTGTTCCTTCATTTATATATTCTTTTTCCTCAGTCGCCTCATTTTTCATCTTGTACTATACTTACAATGACTAGGTCATAAATATATGGGGGTCGACTAACTTCCATTCTTTTATTCTTTTTCACCCACTTTTACTTAGCACGAGTTATGTCCTCGTTTGGATCTTTTCATACTATGAGGACATAGCACAAGCTAAGTATAGGGGTGCGTATATTTTATATATACTCCCGTACATAACTTGTACTTTTATGTATTTTTCTATATCTATAAAATCCATAAAAAGTGGGTAAGGGTTATTTTTATTTAAAATTCATTATTTATTATTTCTAAAATCCTTGTAAATAAGTAAAATATTTGTAAAATTTGTATTTAAAATTATTAATGTAAATTTAATATTATAATACTTATTTAAAATCATAGTTATTAAAATTTGTGTAAAAACAATTTAATATTTTTAAAATTCTATGTATATAAAACTTGTAAAATACATTAGTTATTTGATTCAAATAAAATATTGGTAATATATATGCTTGTTTATAAAAATTGAAAAATCCATAAAAAATACAAAGTCCTAAAATTCGTAAAAATCACAAAATCTTTAAAATCCATAAAAATGAGTAAAATTCAAAAAATGTACTTCAAAAAATGTGGTTACATTTGCAAGCATTTTTCAGAATAAATTTGATTTCTCGAAATAAAGATTAAGAATAGTCTAAAGGATGGAGCTTGATTATGGCCTTTAACTTTCATTGTAAGGAGCCTAGTTAAGAACTGGAATTTAGACTCTTCAGATTGATGACTTAAATTTTGGGTTCCATGAGACCATGTTTGGTAAGTCAACTTTAACTTACCTAAGTAGAACACTTGGTGTCATCCGTTTAACGGTTCATCAATGAACCAATTTTGGACACATGCACTTTGCACTTAGCTCGACATGCATGGGGTGGCGGAGGGCAGTTCATTTTAGTGGTGCATTTTCATCTTTGTCTAGTAGTACGAACCTCTAAAGACGAGAGTTGTGGGGTTGAAATAATGCTTCGGATGAGGGAAGGATCTGCCGGCACATTTTTTCCAAGACCTCGAAAAATAGACAAAATGAAAAGATGTTATATCTGTCGATGCACAAAAAGATTGATGAAGTGCAAGCAGCATTACAAAGTCTACCAAAAAGAAGCAAACCACCAAATACTAATTATGACCACAATGGTCCAAGCTTCCAAAAGCTCGCACATCTTAGTGAAGACTTAGCTACACCTGTTGGGCTTCACATGGAGATGTGATTGCACTTGTCACACTCTAGTTCTTTTCTCATTCTTCTACATTCTCTCTCTATTCGATTGTACACACATCATAACCTGACCATTGAAGGAAATACCCCCTCCTTGAGGAAAGAGTAGCTGGATGAGGAACCAATGGGCGTGTATTATTGGGATGGGCAGTTTCTTCGCTTCTTTAAGTAGGAAGAGCTAACACAATTCACACACCGTACAAATTGAATTCAAGGTTGATAGAATTTGTGATATGGATAAGTGGATCTGAGATGGCTGTTGAGATGAACCTAAATAAGGATATGTGGAAATTGAGCATTGTTGAGATTAAATACCTAATCCTTAAGGCTTCGATAAAATGCTTGTTTTAGGCCCGACCAAGATATGTCCTTTGTATGTTCTCATGATTAGTTTAGGAAAACCAATTCATTCTAACTCTCTTTCTTTTTCCCTTATTTTTTCAAATAAGTGTTTGCTAAGGGACTGGCAAAGTTGAAGTATAGGGGGTGATGAATCCATGATTCATTAACATTCTTTCTGTATTTTATCTTAAAACCCTTAAGAAATGCATGTAAATATTCATTAATTTCTATTCTTTATGAAAACATCATTCATGAATAAAAATGTTATTTTATGCATTAAAAACATGTAGATAAATAAAGAAAGAAAAATAAAGAAAAAAAAGACAGACTGTAAATATGTTTATATGTACAGTATGACTATAAAATATAAATATAGCTGAAATTTATATTTATACAGTCTAATTCCCAAGATTAGGTCAGCATGGATTGGTCGACAAACAAATAAGTATGGGGTGATAAGGAAGAAAATGTCAAAATGAATTAATTATGCATTATATACATTAATCATCATTTATCCAATAAATACTCAAACTTCAATGATTTTTAGTTAATTCAATTGTATATATTTTCCATAAAACTCTTCTTCTATTTATTTCTAAATATATATATAAGTTAAAAATATTACCTTGTATATATGCCAAGAAATCCATCCTTTAAATTATCAATTTCTCAACTTCCGAATATTATAACTTCTTCATACTAAATCCAATTTCACTCTACTCACCTTTAAAGTTCATAAAATAATATTCTCTAATTAGTGAAGGTAATTTCACTAAAATCGGAGTCCGTTTAGAAGGTCGATTCTGGGACCTATTGAAAACTGGGTTTCTGGGCTATTTATTTTATTTAGAACATTCTATTTATAGTTTTAGTGATTTTATAATTTTTAATTATTTTTTTGATCTTGTATTTTATCCATAAATTATTTCATATTTTTTAGATACTATTAAGTATTTTGAAGAAATCAAAAACCCTAATTTATAGATGAATTTGAACTACGATACTTATACATGTATTTATTTATATATCTAAATTAGTTTATTAATATCTAGAAAAAACATACAACTCATATTTATTATTCTAATAATTAATAAAATATAAAAATTACATGTTATTTATTAAAATATTGCATTAAAAATCAAAATCTTTTTTAATAAGTATAATATATAATTATTTATTAGTGTTTTATTAAATATTTATTATTTAAAAAATAAATTATATCATAAATTAATACAATTAATTAATTACATTTTCTATTTTTATACCTAATTTAAATAATATCATTAAATATTTATATTTAATTTACAAAATACTTATATTCCAGCCGACCAGATGTTAACACATATTAACACATGGTTCTTCTTCCCCAAGAACTGGTTGCCGCAGTCTGTTTCACTGGGCCACTTTCACCTAATTATTTCCATGTCACCTTACATCCAAAATCCAATCTCTACCCTCAATCCTAATCTCCCAACTACCTAGATACACACATATCCTTGGATCACCACCAAACCCCTTCCATTTTCCCTATTTATTGATCCAAACTTCGTCCTTCACAACTAACTCTCCACTCACCAGAACAAACTGGTCATCGACCTAAGTTCTCCACCTTGCTCCGCCTCACTTCAGCTGTGACAGGGCCATAGGTTCACCCCGTGTGGAAGACCGTTCAACAGATGAGATGTTTCTATGGCTTCTCGACCTTGAATCGCCGGCTTGAGACGTGCCCAGCTTTGGGAACTTCACCGGCCCGTAGAAGCTAAGACCTGAAGGGTCTAAAACCCTTCTTGCCTAAGTGAACTTCAATTCATTCATTCCTTGTTTCTCGTGTCCATCTAGATCATTTAATCGCATCATTAGTTAGGGTAATCATCATTCTTTCTATTCTCTCTCAAAATCCATTTTCAATTCCATTACAATTCTATTCAATTTCACATCCAAAGAGAACCCCTTTCCTGTAACTATTTTTGAACTGCAATTCACTTCATCTTTGGCTGATTCCCAAGAGGATAGAGTATCAATAATCCTCATCACAAGTTCATGCAACATTCTGGATTGTCCACCCTCAATGCTATCCCCTGGAGCACCTTCTATCTTCATCAATTGAAGCTCTTTGATCTGCAGAACCATAGATAGGTTTTGAGACCCTAACTGATATCCAAGACACTGTCGCATTCTTTATCCTCCACCCACCGCAGGCGAGCTTGGAGGGGGTAGGTGACCCCCTCATGTCCCTGTTGGAGAAGAGCCACAACAATCACATCATCTTTGATCATCAGAGAAGAAGCTCAAGCCGCAGTCGCCCGTGATTTAGGGAAGATCCACTCAAGAACAGCTCTGTGCAGGTAACTGCCACATGGAGCTCGTGTATGGTCACGATTGCGTGGAGACAACTAATCCAGACCGTTCTTGAAACAACTTGAGAAAATTGAATCTTAAACCCATAAGATTCTAGAAATTCATGCCCGCCTCCAGATGATTTTTTATTTACAATCAGGTTCCGTGCAGGGACCTAATTGCAAAATTCCAGAAGTTTTCTTAGAATGAGGTCCCTGACTAGGGACCTGATTGTAGAAACCTTTCATTTGTTTTACTTGTATTTTTTACACTTCTTCTTTGGACTTTGCGGACCTTGTAGATCTCAGACCATATTATTACGTCATTGCATTTTTACACTTTATTTCGGATAGAATTTAGATGATTTTTCATCTCATTTTATTTTGGATTTTATTCATTGATCTTCGACATGTTTTGATTTCTTTTTTAGTTGTCCTTCGAGCTCGTTGCTCAAGTCTCTTTGATCTACTCTATAGTATCACCTATATTCCATATTATTCTACTTACTATATTACAGATAAATCATTTGAAAAATATCCCTTTGAAAATTAAATAAAAGTAGAAAATTAAAGTATAAAATATAAAATATAAAAACTAAAAATACAAAAATAGTTTTGTCACCTTAAAGAAGAACAGAAAAGAGAGATAAAAATATATCACAAAAATAGTATATTTTCACTCAAAAACTTTGAATGTGATTTTCTGCCTCCTTGTTTTCGACCCAGGCACACTTACCTGGATAAATAAGTAGTGAACAACTCCTATCATTTTTAGTCGAAGTTGAATTTTATTTGATCAACCAGGGTTTTATCCTGAGCGGTTTCTATATCGACCATTATTTACCGATCACAAAACCCTAGTTATCAGTCATCGAGGTGTATATTTGTAAATTATTTAGTGTTATAAGAACTTAGATTAAATCCATTTCCAATATCTACAAGTCAGGAATCAACACTAACATCGATATGTTCGATATGACCATTATGTGCGATATATGGGAATAAATGAGCAATATGTGTGATATAAGTGTGTGTTTTTACGTTATTTGTTGTTTTAATATCTTAGATGATCTTAATTTCTGGAAAAAACAGTAAATAATGTCTTTTTTGAGTTTTCCATCGATATGGTCGATATATCAGTGATATATCCCAATATGTCCTTTTCTAGGTGGACCAATACGATATCGATATCGATATTTCCTACCTTGATGGATGGAAAAGGAGGCACTAAAGGTCTCTGGAGGATGGGATGTGGTGTCAGCAACATGGAAGCGAGGAGGCATCACACTAGCATAAAGGGAGCTGTTGGGGAAGCGTTGGGTGGTCGCCCGAACAAAACACCTGCATCAAGTGAGCAGAGAAGTGGTGTGGAGGGAGTTTTGTAAGGACTTAAACATTCTAGAGGTTTCAGAGCATATCACATCTCGTACATGCAGCATGCACCTTGTCGCATTAAGAAATCGTGATATTAAATGGCGCATATAGAGAGTGTAAGACCAATACAAACTGAAGTAAAAAAGCATTGTGCGGTAATTAGGGAATTATGTATTCCCAGGACACTATTAAGGAATTTGCCTCAACAACCAATCCCATCTTATTACAAAGGGATCTTATTGGATGTGTAACACTCCAAACATAAGAGTAAGGGATTACTAGTTGACAACTTCAACTTAAGTATATTGGGTGGTTGTTAACGGATTCATCTATGCTCGAACTCAATAAGGTGGCATGATCAGTTTTCCTCAATAATGGTACATGGATGTAAGGTGAGGATGTTACAAAGGACATCAGAGCAGGTTTCCTCGGGTAGCCCTTTATACTATCAGAGAGAACTCGCTTCAATACCAATTGTAATATCCCGGGCTCAATATCTAGACCGTTATTGAGGAAAACTAGTCATAACAACTTGTTCGGTATAGGCTCGACTGGACTCCTTGATAACCACTCTAAATGATTATTCCCAACTTGTCAAGTAGTATTCCCCACCATTTATAACCTACTCTTACACTTCGTGGGTATTAGATGTGGGATTATGTTGGGATGTTAGATGTGGGTTGTAAGTGGTGAGGAATGATACTTGCCAACTTGGGCTTTAGGGTGAGTAAATGGTAAATAAGATTTCTGAACATATGTATATAAGAAAATTAATTGCAATTTGGTATAATGGGATTCTTTACGGCAATCTCTAGAACTGTCAGATTTGGACAAGCACAGGCAAAGTTGGATCAGTCTCTCATGTTCATGTTTTTCTGGTTTGGGCAATGTCTTAGGTATTTTATTTAAAAAAAAACTTTGATTACTCCAACAAAGTGTCGTGGTTCCTTCTCGTGGTTTTTTTATGAAGCAGATTTTGTTTATGAAGCTGCTGGGACCTCATGCATCATTCGATATGCGGAGATCAGAAACAATCTTCGAGGAAAACCTGAACGAGCTCCGCATTGCATGGTAAATTTGTTTAGTTCACGAAATATGTAGGAGGGCTACTGCTTATTGTGTTGTGAATTCTCTTATTTGTGTATAAGATGCAGGGGTGCCTGAAATTATTGTACATCATTTTTGCTGTATTTAGTGCTCAAAACTGTATTTCTACAAGGATCCCCCTGTTAATTATGAGGGGGTGAAGGCTCAGAATAGGATGGCAACTTGGCTGTCTTGTTGACATTTTCCCCTTAAGTCATGAGCTACCAAAAAATATCAACTACCGTCGCCATGATGTATAGTGATGAGAGGGAACATAGAGGTCTTTGGAACTGCTTCCTCAACAATTACTCGAGAAGGGGAATCAAATCTAGAGTAAAATGGTGCACCACAGGATACGAGATACAGGATAGTCAGTATCGTTTCTCAACTTGGTTGGGTTCTCTTTTTCGTTCCGTATGCAAGATACAAGCACATGATTCTCTGCTCTAAATATTATGGGATGTTTAATGACCTAATCAGTAGTCGAATTCTTGTTCAGATTCCTCCACTGCTGGCTCCTTGTGACAGTTTTGAAGTCATGTTGTCGAAAAAAAAAATGTTAAACTTCATGTTTTAGGTCGCAAAGGGCATTGCATTTCTCATGAGACAAATATAAGTCGTGTAAATTATTGTATTATAATACAAGTCTTATCGTTTATTTAACCAATATAAGTTGTATAATTTGCCATTACTGATTTCGATGCTTAAAATTGAATGAAGTTCAGCGCATCTAAGGACCCACAATAACCAAAGAGGTTGCTTGGTATTATATTTTATAGATTTTCTCTTTGAAATTTTTGAAGTAGGAATCACGTTTGAAGAATCGGCTTTATGCATACTCGATAGCTTATATCTCTCTAAATAACATAATCTTCTTTAAAAAGGTATAAAGGATAAGATACATAAGAAATATATTGATATTCCTCCCCAGCAATAGGTTCAATGTGGTAGCATCATCCTTTGTAAGAATCAAGGCTTGTAAGTTCGTTAGTCCACACAATTGTTCATGTAGAGTAAAAGATTCAGCCGCTACCGCGGCCTTCGCTTCTTCAAGTTGAACTCCAACTTACAGAGTTATTGGAAATGGTGCCAATATATCAATATCTTTGATTTATTGTTCAGGAGTATAATAAGTCAATATGTAATCTTTAACACTAACTTTGAATCCAACGCATGTTTTACTCTCTCTCTTTACGGTCACATAAGCCCCTCCTTACAACTCATGAGTTAAAAATTCTCCATTGACAAGATCTACTCGACAAGGAATAGGTATGCAAAATCTCAACATCCATGAGAGTAACCTTACTAATTTGCCAATTAGATTGACTTGCAATAGCCACAATTTTATAAAATGGATTCTATGCATTTGCCTAAGGTACGTTTACAATTCCAAATAATGGTCAAGATTGAAGTTACAAGTGTAACGTCCCGGGCATAGGTCCCCGGTCTGTTATCGAGGAAACTGGCCCTGACAACTTGTTGGGTTTGATCCCAGATGGACTCGTTGACAACCACCCAAAATGCTTAAGCCCAAGTTATCAACTAGTAATCCCTACCACTTATAAACCACACCCACATTTCGTGAGTTTTAGATGTGGCACTATATTTGAGGTATGGATGTTAAAGCATCCCCCACTTATATTGGCAACGTCCTCATTGCGACATGACCCATCACTTATTCCCAGTGATAGTGGCGGCTGCACACTCCGGGTAGCCATTTCCTCCTACCTCTTTGTAGGGGTGGCTCCACAACTCGGGTAGCCCTTTCCACTATCAGAGGGAAATTGGCTCTGATACCATTTGTAACATCCCGAGCTTAGGTCCCCGGTCCGTTATCGAGGAAAACTGACCCTGACAACTTGTTGGGTACATGCCCAAATGAACTCGTTGGCAACTACCCAAAATGCTTAAGCCCAAGTTGTCAAGTAGTAATCCCCACCACTTATATACCACACCCACACTTTGTGAGTTTAAGGTATGGTACTATGTTTGGGGTTGGGGTGTTACAGCTGGTATCAGAGCCAATTTCCCTCTGATAGTGGAAAGGGCTACCCGAGTTGTGGAGCCACCCCTACAAAGAGGTAGGAGGAAATGGCTACCCGGAGTGTGCAGCCGCCACTATCACTGGGAATAAGTGATGGGCCATGTCGCAATGAGGACGTTGCCAATATAAGTGGGGGATGCTTTAACATCCATACCTCAAACATAGTGCCACATCTAAAACTCACGAAGTGTGGGTGTGGTTTATAAGTGGTAGGGATTACTAGTTGACAACTTGGGCTTAAGCATTTTGGGTGGTTGTCAATGAGTCCATCTGGGATCAAACCCAACAAGTTGTCAGGGCCAGTTTCCTCGATAACAGACCGGGGACCTATGCCCGGGACATTACAAATGGTATCAGAGCTAGAGTTCCTCTGGGCATAGGATATCCACAGTTCTTAGTGATCTAAGATTTATATAGAGAGATTTAGTATCACAACTCATTGACCTTGTCAATTTTTGAATCAGATGGCTTCTCGACGTGCAATTGAAGCCATTGCAGACCGTGACTCATCGACGAGCCAAGAGGCCATTATGAGTATGCAGAGGCAGATGCTGGAGTTAATGACACTAATGACCCAGCAACAGAAGAGTCAGACGTCCAACTCTGGTGGACTGACTCTAAAGACCTTCATTCAGCATGATCCGCCCACTTTCAAGGGTGAGCATGAGCCGGAAAAAGCCGAACATTGGCTAAGGGAGATGGAGCTGACTTTTGAGGCAACTGATTGTCCTGGGGAAAAGAAAGTGATCTTTGGGACATTTCGTCTGCGGGACAACGCAAAGGAGTGGTGGACTTCATGCAAGGGAATCCACTTTTCGGAGACTCCAGTCATTAAGTGGGATGATTTTGTTGAGCGCTTCACTGAGCGTTACATCCCTGAACATGCTAAGGATGCTAAGCGTCAAGAGTTTATAAATCTCCAGCAGGGAAATATGACAGTCGAAGAATATGCAGCAAAATTTCAAGAATTGGAGAAGTATGGCAAGGGTATCTGCTCCAATGAAAAGCAACGAGCTTGAAAGTTTGTTGAAGGCTTGAATGCAGGACTGAGCATGAAAGTGCTGACTAGAGGTCCCACGACCTTATCTGAGGCGGTTGCAGCAGCAGTGGAGATCGATGCAACATACCGAAGGATACAGCAAGCGAATCCTCGGAAGCGCCCTCACAAGCCGAACTTCAATGACAAGAGGCGTCACACTGCAACAAATGCCAAGAAGACAAAGATTGATGATGCACCAGCAAACAGGAAGTACACATTTGAGGTGTGCCCGCATTGTGGTAGGAGGCATCCAGGAGAATGCTACAAGCTAACCACTACTTGCTATAAGTGCGGAGAAAAGGGTCACTTCATGAAAGATTGCAAGAAAGATGTCAAGGATCAGAAGAAGCCATTCGAGCAGAAAAAGAAAGTAGCAGGAAGAGTCTTTGCTATCACTCCTGAGGATGCAGAAGGTGCCAACGCGACGGTGGAAGGTACTCTACTAATTGAAAACCATTTATGTCATGTTCTTTTTTATTCTGGTGCCACGCATTCCTTTATCTCGAATGCTTTTGCGAGGAAGTTAAGTTTAGAAGCTGTTGAGCTTCCTTATGCACTTACAGTTTATTCACCAATGGGTGATATTATTGCCACGGGTATGTACTTAAAGACGTACCTGTTTTACTAAAAGAAGACACCCTCACTGCAAATTTGGTATTATTACCCATCACAACTTATGATGTCATCTTGGGAATGGATTGGTTATGGGAGCATTACGCAGTGGTTTATTGTCGAGAAAAGAAGGTGGTCCTGAGTAGACCAAACCAGGAGGAGATAATTATTCGGGGCACATGTAAGAGTGGGAGGTTGGTTATCTCATCATTGCAAGCAAGCAAACTACTAGGAGAAGGTTGCATCGCATTCCTTGCTAATTATCACTGAATCATCACATGCACGTCTTGAAGATCTAGATGTGGTTAGAGAGTTTGCCGATGTCTTCCCAGACGATCTTCCTGGACTACCTCCTCATAGAGAGGTTGATTTCTCAATTGATGTGATCCCAGGAACGGCACTGATTTCCAAGGCTCCGTATAGAATGGCACCTACAGAACTTGAGGAGCTAAAGAAGCAGTTACAAGAACAACTGGATAAGGGATTTTTACGTCCCAGTGTCTCTCCGTGGGGAGCACCCGTTCTTTTTGTGAAAAAGAAAGATGGGTCTCTTAGACTCTGCATTGATTACCGAGATCTAAATAAAGTGACCGTGAAGAATAGATACCCGTTACCTCGCATTGATGACTTATTCGATCAGTTGCAGGGAGCAACAGTTTTCTCAAAAATAGATCTGCGTACGGGTTATCATCAACTCCGAATAAAAGGAGGAGGCTACTTGGGAGCTGGAAAGTGAAATGCAGGAGAAGTACCCGCAACTTTTCGGTATGTCCCTCTACTAAGAAATTTCGAGGACGAAATTTTTTTTAAGGGTGGTAGATTGTAACGGCTTGGACCTTTTCAAACAAAAAAAATTCAAACATATTATCCTTTGGATTAAATGGATTTAATTAATCCATTAAATCCTCTCTTTCTCAAGGTTAAAATCTCAAGGGTTCCCCATACTCCCCCCACGTCACTTTTTTGAGAGAAAAAGAGAGAGAGAGTTGGAGAGAGGAAGGGGATATCTCACCAGCGTCCCTCTTCATCATAGGAGAAGGCGGCGTCGAATCCGGCGAGGAGAACCCGGATCCGTGACCTCAAAAGGAAACGCAACGACCGCATCGGGTAGAGATAAGCGTTGGATCGAGGTATGTATCGGCTTAAGGTTTTCGATTTCTAAACGTATGTATCGGTCTAGATATGTATGTGTTGGCAAGGATTATTCATCGAGTATTTTTTTCATGTCCGGATCAAAATCCTTAAAGGTACGTGTTGTTTTTGTGGGGGAAGTACATAAAAGTAATGATTTAATTTGAGTTGAGATGTCTAAATGCAAGTAGTCAGATATCATTATGTTAAAGAAAAAAATGAAGAAGTTGATAGAAGATAATTACTACTTTAAGTTACTTTGGTATATAATAACTGTATTCATATGGACATTATTTAGATTGAGTTGAACACAAAAGTAATGCATTATGGATACATATTCTTCGTAGAATCTGAAATAATAATTATATTTTTTATCGCAATTCCATGACCAAATATATTTCCAGACGTAGAAGTATAAAAAATATATATATAAAGCCATCCTCATTCACGAGAGAGATGGATACATGGACGGCCCAAAAAAAACATTCGTCCATTCCGAGAGTATTGTTTAAAATATGTACCTTGATTAAATTTTACATCTTATATATATATATTTAAAAAAAAAAGATAAGGATAACTTTATAGGAAAGTTTGATGGAATTGCCCATCATGTTCTGATAGCCTGGGAAATAAAATCCAAATCAAAAAGTACGGATGGCTTATTTCTAATCTATTGTTAAATCGTATTTTTTTGTATGAAATAACATGTCTTAAAGATATCATTAATGATATTATTCTTTTTGAGTTTTCTTATACTGCAACTTTCGATCCACTGTATATTATATCTGCCATTAAGCCATTTTTTTTGACCGTGTGATATCATTGACTATTAAGGAAAAGTCAGAGAAATATTAGGCATAATGATATGTCCAGCACTGCAATTTCTTCAATTAATATCAGAAAAAAAAAGGTGTAAACCTATTACGGATGCTCAATATGTGTGTAAGAAGAGCATAGATAGTATATACTGTGTATAATGTGTATTGCAAAATAATGAAATCTTTTTCCTAGATAAAAGGAAAGATTTGGTAATCTTAAACAAGATTTAAGGCACAGACTCGTAAAGAGTCACAAGATTGACCGCAAGGGGTCGTAATTGCCGTTGATACCATTTGTAATGTCCCGGGCATAGGTCCCCGGTCTGTTATCGAGGAAACTGGCCCTGACAACTTGTTGGGTTTGATCCCAGATGGACTCGTTGACAACCACCCAAAATGCTTAAGCCCAAGTTGTCAACTAGTAATCCCTACCACTTATAAACCACACCCACACTTCGTGAGTTTTAGATGTGGCACTATGTTTGAGGTATGGATGTTAAAGCATCCCCCACTTATATTGGCAACGTCCTCATTGCGACATGGCCCATCACTTATTCCTAGTGATAGTGGCGGCTGCACACTCCGGGTAGCCATTTCCTCCTACCTCTTTGTAGGGGTGGCTCCACAACTCGGGTAGCCCTTTCCACTATCAGAGGGAAATTGGCTCTGATACCATTTGTAACGGAACGGTCGCGTCGACCACCGGCGGAAGCATGCGATAATTTGATCGCACGACCGAACCGTTACCAAAACTAATAAATGGCATACAATGAGCATAGACAATATCAATTCCATAAAATGTCTCCAACTAGAGTTCCATTATTACAACTCTAAACTGGGAAATAAAAGAATTTACTAATCTAGAATTTAAAAAGATAACAACTCGATAGCTCCTGTGGGCATACAGATATCCACTAGATCTTCACCGGCTAATTCGTACCACGTCAGAAATCTCAATGAATCCGTAGCACGATCCAGAAAAATGCAATCAACCCTGTTCTTCACATGAAATTGACAAACATAATTTTGGATGAGCCTAATGCCCAGTATGCATCGGGGTCCATGCATGGGTATTCTAACGGTTCTTATCCCGTTAAAATCCTGTATTTGAATTTTCATGTATACACAATATTTCGTGCCTAAATAATTCCCATGCATGTCTAAGTTCGATCCCTATCATGTTTAGTTTGGCTTCTTACATAAACATGGTTATACATGTAAAGTAGGTAAATTGCATAAGTAGGCATAACAAACATTTATTTCTACTTGTGGGCATAATTCATAAAATACTAGGCAATTTACATACTTATAAAACATATAAACTACTTTACATAATAGCCCCCCATGACTTTGATGGTTTAACTTTCTTAAACCAATTTTTGCATAACATGTGATGGTTCATTCTCTTATTAAACCATTCCTTGCATTTCTCATGATGGTTTTCCTTTATAAACCATTTTCTTGCACAACATTCATTTACGTATCTTTTTATACGTTTTTAACCGCTGGCGCTTGCGGTCCATGGCATGACATGACAGTGTAGCTACAACTGTAGAGGACTTAGCTTTTGCCTCCATGGTTCCTTGCAACCATACGCCCCTTGTGGTGTTGCCCCTTGCGGCAATTACGACCCCTTGCGGTCAATCTTGTGACTCTTTACGAGTCTGTGCCTTAAATCTTGTTTAAGATTACCAAATCTTTCCTTTTATCTAGGAAAAAGATTTCATTATTTTGCAGTACACATTATACACAGTATATACTATCTATGCTCTTCTTACACACATATTGAGTATCCGTAATAGGTTTACACCTTTTTTTCTGATATTAATTGAAGAAATTGCAGTACTGGACATATCATTATGCCTAATATTTCTCTGACTTTTCCTTAATAGTCAATGATATCACACGGTCAAAAAAATGGCTTAATGGCAGATATAATATACAGTGGATCGAAAGTTGCAGTATAAGAAAACTCAAAAAGAATAATATCATTAATGGTATTTTTAAGACATGTTATTTCATACAAAAAAATACGATTTAACAATAGATTAGAAATAAGCCATCCGTACTTTTTGATTTGGATTTTATTTCCCAGGCTATCAGAACATGATGGGCAATTCCATCAAACTTTCCTATAAAGTTATCCTTATCTTTTTTTTTAAATATATATATATAAGATGTAAAATTTAATCAAGGTACATATTTTAAACAATACTCTCGGAATGGACGAATGTTTTTTTTTTGGGCCGTCCATATATCCATCTCTCTCGTGAATGAGGATGGCTTTATATATATATATATATATATATATATATTATACTTCTACGTCTGGAAATATATTCGGTCATGGAATTGCGATAAAAAATATAATTATTATTTCAGATTCTACGAAGAATATGTATCCATAATGCATTACTTTTGTGTTCAACTCAATCTAAATAATGTCCATATGAATACAGTTATTATATACCAAAGTAACTTAAAGTAGTAATTATCTTCTATCAACTTCTTCATTTTTTTCTTTAACATAATGATATCTGACTACTTGCATTTAGACGTCTCAACTCAAATTAAATCATTACTTTTATGTACTTCCCCCACAAAAACAACACATACCTTTAAGGATTTTGATCCGGACATGAAAAAAATACTCGATGAATAATCCTTGCCAACACATACATATCTAGACCGATACATATATTTAGAAATCGAAAACCTAAAGCCGATACATACCTCGATCCAACGCTTATCTCTACCCGATGCGGTCGTTGCGTTTCCTTTTGAGGTCACGGATCCGGGTTCTCCTTGCCGGATTCGACGCCGCCTTCTCCTATGATGAAGAGGGACGCCGGTGAGATATCCCCTTCCTCTCTCCAACTCTCTCTCTCTCTCTCTCTCTCTCTCTTTTTCTCTCAAAAAAGTGACGTGGGGGGAGTATGGGGAACCCTTGGGATTTTAACCTTGAGAAAGAGAGGATTTAATGGATTTATTAAATCCATTTAATCCAAAGGATAATATGTTTGAATTTTTTTTGTTTGAAAAGGTCCAAGCCGTTACAACAAGTCAACTAAGTAGAGTTTTTTCTTTAATAAAATATGGATGATCATCGTCTATAGGTGCTTACCCATGAACTCCATTTATTCTAAACTGGTACATTGTAGGTACTTCAATCAAGACTAGAACAAAAAAGACAAATGGACTTTTCTCAATATAGTGTATCTCTCCTCCTAAAAGAATAAAACATCCTTGATTAACCAAATAGTCCATTGCAAAGTAAAAGACATGACTCTCTCCGCCCTCGATCGGTAAGTCGAGGTCCTAAAGTTTCTCCCAAGTTATACAAAATAGGAACATCCATCCAATCCACCCTCATCTTCCTCTAAATCTCTCTAGCATTGACACGGAAAATCAATGATCAATTTCATCATCACCCTTCTTGCAAACAGGACAAGAGACGGCAATGTTCAAGAGAATTCACGCCCTAAAGACTCATCGTCGGCAAATTCCTCTTGAACAACCACATTAAAATAATCATCCTCATCAGTACCCACACCTTCCATATCAATCTACAGTGAGTCTGTTATTTCATATATATAAGGATGTCTATCGAGTAGAACAAGTCAAGTTGGCCCTAATTCGAACTCAAACTCGATAAAATAATTTAGATTTGAGCTCGGACTCGATAAGCTTTAAGCCTGAGAATGCTGATTCAAACTTAAACTCCTCAAGTGCAAGTTGGTCGACAAACCTCTTAACGAGCCTTTTTGTAAAACATTTATTTTATATTCTTTATATGTGAGCTTTCTCTGAGGAAACAATTGAACTCATTGATATTCTCGTTATTAATAATAATGTTTAGAAATGGGTGAGAAAGAGCCACTGTGCCACAAGTATGGGGGAGGAATGGGTCTGGAGGCATATGTTGCTTGTGTATGAAGAAGCCACAAGTTGTAAAGCCTCGGTGGCCGTTGAGAGGGTTGTGCTACTTGTGCATGAAGTAGAATCCCCATGAGAGATGGAGGAGATAAGAGTAGGGATGTCAATTTGGGTATATCCATTGGTTACCCGACCCAAACATGCCCCGTTTAAGGACCCGAAACCTGTCCCATTTATTTTAGGATGGGTTTGGGTCTTGAATTTACTACCCATGCGGGTATGGATATGGGTTTGGGATTGCCGTATGGGTACCCGAACCCGCCCCAAACCCGAATAGATAATAAATATAAATATAGATATGTATGTTGCATTTTAGTCAAACTTATCAAATTCACTTCTTATCTAATATGTGTCAAGCTGTATATATAAAAATCAACTCAATTTCTCCTCTCTATCCATGCAGTCATTTTCAACTATCTTTTTTGTATCTTCAGTAAATAAAAATTACAAATCCAAATGAGTTAAACACCTAATATATATAAACTTTAACATTCTTTACACATCACACATCTCGTGCATCACCATATTAGTATTACATGATCTTCCTCTGTTTAATCTACGTATGAAAATACTATGTACATTTATTAGTAGCTTATAGTTTTATTATGACAAATATGTGGGTACCCATTGGCTACATGAGTATCCATCGGGTATATGGGTACCCGCTAGAAATTACTCGTTTAATAAATGGGGGGTATGGGTAGTAATTTTATAAATGGGTACGGGTTTGGGAATATTGATACCCGCCCCAAAACCGACCCGTTGACATCCCAAGATAAGAGGAGTTGTAGTGTTGCACATGGGAAAAGGGATATTTATGGTCTATGTGGGTCTTTTAACTTTTGTTAGTTTTTCAATCAAATGGAAATGGAAATAGATAAATTAATTAAGAGAGGGGGTGGTTTGTAAATATCATATAACTCCAGATAATTTGTTGGTGATGCACCATTTACTCCTCGTATCCACACATTATGTATGCACATATGGAATGAAAAATGCATAAAAACTTAATAAAACCAAAACAAGTTATCGGGTCAAGTTGGAGAGTTAAGCATACCTCAACTCAAACTCAACTCAATAACCTTAATGAGTCAGTTATCCGACTCAGAATCCGACTTAATAGCTTTTCGAGCATGGCACAAGATCTCTTACCGAGTTAAGTCCGAGTCGAGCTCATTGCGCCCGAGCTTTTCTGGCATTCCTACATATATATGAAGTGTTTGAAACTTTGAGGAGAGAACCAGTCAAAAGAAAAACCAAACCTCTTTAAAATCGAAAACATTTGTCGTTCTGACAACATGAAAACAAAGGCATAATGTTTCCTTGTGTAGCCATATCCAATCAAGGAGGTGATCCACGTTTTTCTCCTCCATTGTTTACTTTCCCTTTCAAAATCATGGAACTATTGATTAAGCAAAATCATTAGTCATAAAATGCTTCCACATCAACTCCAAATATGTGACCACCAGAAAGTTATTTATAGCAAAAGATAATCCAGCTCAATACCAAGACAAGGGGGGCAAAACTCCACATAGTTCACAGTCTCACTCCATCTGACTAACAAAAGATTATGGAGGTGAAGGAAATCTCTTATTCTGGACTTGTGCCTATCACTCTGCAACTGCAACTATTCTTCCCCATGTTAAGCATGGAGACTGCGAAGAATCCCGTGAAAGTAACCCCCTGCCATTATAAAAGATACCACGGAAACAACTCCAGCAGGAAATATTTTTCCCGATCTCTTGAAACGAGAGCCCATCACTGCAAGAAGCGCTGCAGATAAACCTGCATCAAAGAAACAAAGCAACCATAGCAGCATATTGCAGCCAGTTAAACATTGAAACTTTAATGCCATCGTCAATGTGATTGTTCCATTGCCTGACCTAGGCCCACAGATGATGCAAAAACTGGATGGACAGGGAGCTGTGTGTGCACAAAGAACAAGAGCAAGGCGGAAGAACCCCCAGCAACCAATGACTTTTGACTTCCGCTTTTTAGGTAGCCAATGGCTCCACCAACTGTACAGGGAGAAAATTTACTGAGACAAATGCTTGAGTATGCAGCAAAAAAGCAACAATGTTTTGCGAATAAAGGCATGCTGGATCATAACGCAGATGCCGATTACTACTGTAACTAAAATAATTGTTCTATCCCGGGCCTGATTGAGGCGAGAGCCTAAGAGGTTGTTTACATGTGTTTGACATCTTACACATTCAATGTGACATTTCAGTGTTCACCGCTGCACTCTGCCATTTATTCGATAACTCATGGATCCAAAATTGCTGCATCCAAATTGAGTAAATAACGTGGAAAAGAAAAGAATAGATAAGCAGGCATTTCAAAGGCATGTATGCCTATAGGCACCGAGGGAAAACTCTACCCCGTCTCAGTTCTTTAGCTCTCAAATGCCCAAATTGCCTGACCATAGATCACTTCTTCAGACATGGAACTCTCAACGCGCTACTACTTGTTTGTAGAGCACACTTGCATAATAGAGAAGAAAGAACAATTGACCCATCCAACCTGATAGTAGAATTCCAGTGATAAAAAAGGTGTCTGCTTTTGCTGCAGCCTGTGTAACAACACAGGCCTAAATCTAAGTTGAATTAAGTAACATTGACCCTAATACTTCATAAGATTTAGTACAATATTAGACACAATGCTGAGCATAGACAGTGTTCACAAAGACCATTAAGTTTCCGATTACTTACCAAGTTACTATCCTTAAACCAGTGTCACCATTCCAAATTTGCACCTCAGTTAAGACAGAGAAGCTCATTTTCCAATGCTGGTTGGGACCGATAGAAAAAACATAAACAAAAGATTCCCTGCACTCCATACTTCTAATACTTATCATCAAGAATACAATGGGTAGGGACGGAACTAGAAATTTTATTGAGGAGCTGAAAGCAAGTATAAGAAATATTTTTAATGTTGTGAAATAGGACTTTTTGGATGGCCATTCTCCATGTATATGATCCTTGTTCAAATATGTATTTTTGTAAATAAGAGGAATCAATCAAATCATTCAAATGAAATATCAAGGACAGCATAGCTTAGTTAATAAGCTAATGATATAAGATATGGATGCGCTTGATTTTTTCAATTCATGTTGGGATATTCACGTATCTTAAAAAACACGCATTACATATATCTGTCTGACATGATTTTTTAGCAACTATTGTTTTAACTGTAATGACTCCATCCATAAGGTTGGTGAAGCCTTCTCGCACTTTAAATAGGGCCAGCTGCATGGATTCTTATGCTGGTTGTTGGCTACCTAACACAACCCCCATAAGGAATGATTCGAACCCCGGTCTATTGGATGGTAATGCAATCCCTACCAGACCATCGATAGGTTGGATCTCCAAAAAAAATACTTCAACTTATAATGTCGAAAATGGGAAGTTTAAGAAAAGAAATTTTACTAAGTATAATTTATATATAAGAGAACTCAAAAATTATTTAGGAAAAGGAAATTCACCATACTTTATATATAAAGAATTCAAATTTTATTTAGAAAATGTGGAACCTGCCCTTTTAATTCTTACACATAAAATATGAGTGTAGAGATGGGGTAACCCGGATCCAAACACGGGTTGCACGATGGATAGTCTGGGTAACCTTGCAACCAATGCAAGCAAGCATGGCACATGAATCACAATCGAGGTAGTTTATTCAAGCATTTGGTAATGGATCTCAGTCCTAAGCATCTTGAACAATTCGCAACAGCAGAACCCCAACAGAAAATACGGCTTTATCCTAAATAAAATTCTCTCCAATCAATACGAGGTGGATTGCCATAATATAAAGCAATATGATCCGCTTAGATGTAATGTAAACACGGAAGTTTTGTAGCGTTCATGTAGATACGACTAGACAGGGACCCGAGTGTTAGTGGCATAATTTGCAGGTGTACTGGTGTAAAAATCCATGGTCTAGTTGGCAATGGTGAGAAAGTTCTGATTAAAGAAGGGAACAATCTCTTATTCCCAAAATTAATTCCACGATAACATCAAATAGGATATAGGAATTGCAAGAAAGACTATCGTAAAAGACGGGAAAAACAGAGAGAATCCGACGGTCACCTCCGACGAGAGCCGCGTAGGCGAGCGTGAGCTTCTGGGACATGGAGAACCCCGACATCTTCTTCTTCTGCTGCTCGTCGCCCTCGCTTCCACCACCGTTGTCCTCGCGATCTCCGCCGCCACCAGAAGACCCTCGTCCGCCTTCTCCTCCTCCTCCTGCGAGCTCGACCTCGATCGGTTCCTTAACGGGGCCCTCGTCGACTGCTCTGCAGAGGAGGTGGCGTTGGGGGGAAGGGAGAGGCGTGCGGAAGGAGAGGGAGAGGGGGCGAGGGGGGAGGGAAGAAGAGGCAAGGGGACGAGGCGTGGGGGAGGAGAGGGGTAGAATGAACCGCGAGGTGATGATGCTGTGCATTTTTCTTTGGTAGGTGGGTTTGAGAGCGGAGTGGAATGGGGGTTGGTTGAGTCAATGAGTGGGGGAGAGAGAGGGGTCGTTTGGTATCTGTGGGCGGATTGAGCATTTGCATGTTATTAAAATTATGCACTTTTTTTCAGGGCTGATTTGTAATTGTAATATCCATATCAAATGTTATTCTCATTATTCTGATTTGTTGGTTAAATTGAAAGAACGGGGACTTACTTGATAAAAGGAGTTGGCCTTTTTCTTTCAAGTCTGGTAATTTTGGGGTCCCGGTGTCCCTTCTCACTGATCAAATAAAGGTGTTACAAATATAGCACATATGAGGCATATAGCTTCTACCAGAGATGTCAAACTCTAATTGACTAACATGGTTGGCAAAACTACAAGACTAAGCACTACCTTTAAACTTTCTAAGTGTTTTATCCTAAGTCTTTCCATGTCTTGAGTTCTCTTCTTAGGAGACTCTCATTTTTTGTTTATCTTCAAGTTAAACTCAGATCAGAAGACTTGCCCATAGGCTCACTAAAATTATACTCCATATCATCTACTTTCTTCCATTGCACTAAAACCAGGTTGTTTGAAGGAATTTCCAACACTTGCAATGTTCAAAAAACAAATGCAATTGTTGGAGTCATAAAGATATCCTCAATACCTTCTCCTTGCTCTTGCTTCTTATGTAATTGCTTTAACGGAATGTGAGGAACAGATCTCTGACAAGGTTCATGTTGCAGCTTATGTTTTTTTTGTCATTGTGGAGTGTTGAAGAGGGTATGAACTGGAGTCGAACCTCCATACTGCATGTGCTTCCCTTTCTCCTTTATTTTGAAAGGAATGGGAGAAATGTTCACATAAAGATCTTGTTTTATTCCTGGATATTTCTCCCTTCTAGCCTTATTTTTTACTTCAGTCCTACCCTCCTTGATGTAATCATCAAACCTTATATGTTCAATAGTACATATCCCCAATTCCACTTCAATAGGGGATACAATAATCTCTTCATCAACAATAGATTTTGCTTCAGTTTCTATTTTCATGTATTTTTTTGTTGTTGATCATCTGTATGCAGCTCTATTTGTTGTCCTTAAGCTGAAAAGGATGAAGTCTTGAGTTCTGCTAAGCCTTCATTGTACTTTAAGGGAGTATAAGGAGCAATCTCTTCTCTCGTAGGAGCTTCAATTGGCTTATGTTGTAATGGATCATCATTTTGCATAGGAGGAGGAAGAAATCCTCTCCTAAGCATCTGACTTTCTCCAATTTTCAGTGGAGGAATTATAAGAGATGCGGCTAATCGATGCATATCAGAAATTGTTTGATGTCCAGATCCGGTCTTAATATTCATGGCCCCCTTTTTCTTTTGCACTTTCTCATGTTGCTGCTGATTTGAGGGAGAAGGAGATTTCTTCTTCTTCTCCTTCTTTGATTTTTTGGATACTTTGGTGAAGGATACGGAAGGATCCTTAAGCGCATCACAGAAGCGTGATGATCGTATCATATATGATCCAGAGCAACTAGTCATACTAGTTGCTCGGTGCAGCGGAATTTAAAAAAAAATAAACGACGAAACCACATGATCCATAAACCATTTATGAATCGTTTCATCTAACCACATAGTAGATAAAGGAATACATGTTGTAGCGTGGTTGCGATCGAGCTTCTAAGAGAAGAAGCCTCCTATCTCAAGTCCGACCTTCGGAGGAGACGCTTGCGAGCGCGGAGATGAGTCGCATGGATCTTGCAATCCAAGTAGTTGTCCAAGCAAGGGAACTCCTGATCTCGTCACACGAGATCGTATGTCTTCTCCGCAAGCGAGATGCGTCAAAGAAGATGGAGTACCGAGAGTCGTCGAAGCACAAAGGCAAGGCGACGACGAGGGCCTTCTTCCTTCTAGGGTTAGGGTGGACGGCCACCCAAAGAGAGAGGAGGAAGAGGGCACGTGAGAATAAGAGAGAGAGAGAGAGGAGAGAGTTGTTGTACAACTTGTTGTCACTTTGAAGAACATGGGGTGCCTCTTCTTATATAGTATTTTGGGGATCCATGGACTACACAAAATCAATGGATGAGATTGATTTGTGTTTCTTTCAATGGCCAAGATTTTGTTGTAAAAACACAACAATAATTAATTTAATTTAGATTAAATATATATTGATAAATCGATATAATTTAATTACATAAATTAAATCAATTAATCATGGAGATAATGGAAAGGAAACTTCCTCTCTAAGAAATAGAGTGGACGGCCACCTTTTCCTTGATGGAATTGGTGGTCGTCACCCCTATAATCAAGGGGAGTGGAGATTACATGTAATCTCCATTATCCCTTAATTATCTCTGTGTTTTGCAACAATAATTGTTGTAAATTATTCACCAAAAATAATTCATAATTATTTTGTGAATATTGCAATCTTGCCATTGGAAATTTGTGAATCAAATTCACAACTCAAAATAAAAGGTGATTTATATTTTCAATTGATTATCCAATGTGAATCCAATTCACATCAATAATTAACCAATAAATAAATCATAGCAAACTCTCTCTAATATATTATAAATCATATTTATAACATATTATGAATAATATGAATACTCTTATCCATACTATATTTATCCATAATAATTAAATCACATTTAATTATATCGTATAACCATTCTCATTCTCCAATATAATGTAAATCAAATTCACATTATTCATGATAATTAAATCACACGTAATTATCTATTTCTCTATGCTTTCAACAATGGAATTATTCATGAACTCTTTCAAGAATAATGCGTATTCTCCGTAGGTACTTGGAGATAAGGACAAGGTAATTGTATTGTTCCACATATAGTGACTTGGATATTGAGATCACATCTCAAATCCAGATCTCACGGACCTCCCATAGATGCTTGATTAAATCAAGTCCGTAAACCTAATTTTCTCATTGCATCTGAATCTCATTCAGATCAATGTCCAACACTTGGACTAAGATCAAGTTACTTCTCTACTGAGAGGAGTCATTAAAATCCAAACCTATTTTATCACTCCCTCGGAATGGAAGCGTCATGGTTATACAATTGTTTATGATCACATCACTCTTAGGTATTCCCAATACATATACATCCTGCATACTGGAAGACCTGTGATCAACCCGAAAATATAGATAAATTTTACATTGTCATCTTCAGGGGTTCATCAACAAAGTTTCTCAATCTTGGACATTGGGATTTGGTATTGATCATATGATTTCCAAAAGTATATATCATACCTTCAAACTCTTGTCATGCTTCTAAAGCACGACGACAATGCATGGAATTTGATCGGTCCCAATACCTCATGAGTGAGCTCATGTCTTCTGGTTCAGAAGTGAACCTGTATGATCCCTTTGAGAGATCGTATTACTCATATGCCCTTATATGCACACCAGCTCGCCGGTGTATAGACCTTGGTTAGGTCATCAACCTATTGGTCTGCCAAATGTACATACTCGTACATATAGTAATACATCTGTCTCCAATCAGAGGATGCGTGCTTATATCGTGACAGTATTCGACATAGGACTTTGGTTATCTCGATATGTCAACCCTTTGACTTAACTAATCTGACACCTCTGAATCTCTATTCCTATGCAGAGGACCTGCATCAAGAGGTCGGTCAGATATCACCTATATGAGAAAGGATTGCCATCTCCTACTCAAGCTGGAGATTTATCTCTTAACAATCATTTGACGGTGGTTGATGAGTCCTCAATCTAACTTCTTAGATATTCATCCAAACACCAGCCTCTATGATTCAATTATTAATTCAACAACTGTATGATTATTGAGATGGCCATGGTACATAACCCTAATTATATAGAGGGACCTATTATGCAAATTACTTATTCTTCTTTTCAGATCAGGGAATGATATTCACAATAACATTTATTGCATAACGGCTCGCCGTGGGCTTGCATGTCCAACAATCTCTCACTAGCCCAAAGAGCCATTAATGGGCTAATCATTTAAACCCGCACTCATGTGACAATCATAGGCTATTTAGAAAAATAGCTAGGCAAGATGATTAGTCACTCTGTTCCTGAGAGACTACGCCAAGTCCTTTTACGGCACTTGCATATCCTCCGGTAACAGTGCTCGCATCCAATGCGAATGTTGCATCTTATGCAACCAATACTCAATCTTGTCAGTTATAGTGTCCTTGACACTATAGCTTAATAATTATTATAACCATTATTTCCATAATCCTTATCAGAATACCCTTATTCCTGGAGATCTCTATCTCCTAAGGTATCCATAGTTAAAACCTTTTAGATCACTATCTGTAAAGTCTTAAGTTTTTGAAGATAAGACTTTTGAGATCACTATTAAAAAAATCTTTTCATCTTTGAAGATATTGTTATCACTGCAATCAGGTGTTTTATCTCCTTAGTAGGATTAGTAACATTTACTACTCCCGCTGCATGGCAGATATCTAACTTTTGTGCACATTTAGCATACACTCGGCTTCTCGTAACTAATGTACAAGGGCAAGTAGTTCCTTAACTCTTTGAGGTGCTATCCCTTTAGATAGGTCAGTACCGTATCTTAAGATAAGGAAGCCTTTCTTGGAATTTTCTAGAAAATGGAATATATCCAAGGTGTACCATTAATGCGAGGGTTCCAATGCCCTCTTCTCTTTGCTTCTGAACACTTTCAGAACTAAGATCTAAGAGGTATCCTTGAGATCATATCTCAAGGTATGGAATAGCCAGTCTATAAAATACTTATTATTATCCGTATATCATTCCAAATGATTAGGGTATCATCTACATATAGCACGATGAACACAATGGCACTCCCACTAAGCTTCAGATGGTTCAACAAGATTCTATTTGAAATCGTAACATTTATAATTTCATCAAATCTTATGTTCCAACTACAAGAAGCTTATTCGAATCCATAGATGGAGTTTCTTTAGCTTGTGCACCTTGCTTTCCTAAACCATGAAGCCCTGGAGCTACTTCATGTGAATATCCTCGCATAAGTATTCATAGAGGAATGCAAAATTGACTTCCATCTCGAAGATGTCAAAGTCAAGTTGTGTAGCTATAGTTAGCAATATTCTGATGGGTTTAAGCAAGGTCACTGAAGAGCAAGTCTCACTGCAAGCAATGTCTTCTATTCAGTGTGTAGCTCATGGCTACAAGTCGTGCTTTGAAGGTATGTACCTTCTCATCAAGATCCATTTACACCTTAACGGTTCTTACCCATATAGGTGGATCCATCATCCCTCGAAGGTGGACTGGACTAATGGTCAGAAGGTGAAGAAGAAGCCACAAGAATTGGCCAGAAGTGAGGGGGATCCATCATCCAGGGGTACAGTAGAGGAAGAGAAAAGACTGAAGGGAGGGTGGGTGGGAGAAAGAAGAGAAGATAGATGGAGAGAAGACAGAAGGGATCTGGAAAACACACAAGATGAAAAAGCAAATCCCTGATTCACCTACGCACACTGAGCTGAAGACTGTAAGGGATCAGTCAATTATCTTGTCAATTTTATTTAGGTGATCAAGTCAGTTTTTCAGAGCGATTACGTGAGCTGGTAGGAATCCAATATTCTCAACCGACTGTCCCGAAAAAAAGGCTGGTAGCCAGTCAAGACATCGGATATGGCTCTAGCCTAGGATGCGGGTCACTCTCTCGCTCATCCAAACCAAACAAGGAGGGACTTACTCTCCCCAACACAAATTTTGAAATGATGTGTCTTTTAGGTCAAGTGTGATTAGCAGTCCCGATTTTATTATTTTTCTTTTTATATATTTTTCAAGAAAACGTCTAACAAATTTTCCGATTTCCTTTTATTCCTAAGTCCAGAAAACAGGGGGAGGAATTCGGAAAAGTCGATGCGTGGAAAATCAATGATGCATGCACGAAATAGAAGGTGTACCTGACTCCAGCAGTCTACATGCAATTATGATCTGCGCATAACTATTAAACTACCTATATGGATGCAATGCGAGAATCGTCCTATACAGAAGCTCCTATTATCGTGAAGCGGGTTTATTTGCCTAAGTCCAGACATAATCTATAGGAACATATATTCCTATTAGGGTTGTGGACCTAAGACTACCTGGCTCAATGAAAATAAAAACCTAAGTCTAGGGGCTCAAGCACAGAAATCCACGTAAAATCAAAGAAAAGAAAAACGGTCAAAACAAAACATCGGTGGGGTCCCTCGAGCACACTGGTACTCGGCGAAACAGACCCCGCAGTCCAAGTGTCCAGAGACCTGAATTATTACAATATCAAATAGTCTGACTGGAAAGTAAACAATTCTAAGCTAATCTATCTAGAGCTCCAGCACTCCTGTCCGTCTCCTCGTGCCCTCCTGCGGCTCTGTAGAGAAGAGAGCCGCCTCCGACTCCCGCGGTTGCATCGGCTCTTCGAGAAGAGCCACCTCGGTCCTCAGGCCCTCACAAGAAAACAAAGAGAAGTGATCAAACCAGATTATTATAAAAATACAACAAGACATATAAAATAAAACAGGCTATATGCAAAAATAAAAATAAACACACAAAACAAACAAAAACAAAAACAAAATAAAATAAAATGAAAAGAAAATAGAGAAAAAACAAAAAGCCACGGAAAACCGCGAAAAATCACGGAAAAAGCCGTGAAAAATAAAAGAAAACAAAATCGAAGAAAAAGGAAAAAGGACTACTAAGTCGTGCTCCCTAGCAACGGCGCCATTCTGATAGGCCAAAAAAGACCAAGACCTGGGTGAAGGTATAAATCACTCAAGGGTCATTGCAACCCGGATCTCGGTACTCAGCTCAATCAAGAAAATATAATAGACCACCAAAATCGGAGAGATAAAATCAATCAAAAACAAAAGGCGGTCCTCGCTATTTTTATTAACCTCGTATTGCGACCAGGGTCGGACTCAGAGAGCACGAGTTGGCCTCGCAGCCTACGAAGTAGTCTAAAAAAAGAATAAAATAAAGGAAATGACTTTTTTGTGGATTTTTATTCTTTTTAATTTTTTTGTATTTTAATAATGAGTAAAAATAAGGAAATGTAAAGAAAAGCAAATTCAACAATTATTTAAACACTCCAAAAATGCTCCAAAAATTCAAAAAAAATGTTTTTAAGTTTTTTAGGTTTTTTTAATGTTTTTGATGAATTTTTCAGAATTTTTCAATTTTTATACGATTTTCTAAAAATCAAGAAAGGTGAAAAATGAAGATCACTGTACAGCCAGACTTGAAAGTCCATTAAAAATATAAAATCGACCTTTAAAAGTCTGGAGGTAATTTTTATGCAAATTATAAACAAAGACTAAGATTCAGAAAAAGAGTTTATATTTTTTGATTTTTATAGAATTTTTTAGAATTTTTATGAATTTTTTAGGGTTTTGCAATTTTTAAGGGTTTTATATATCCAAAAAGCACGAAAATTAGATAGAAATCAAAAAAATATTAAAACAAATATCACTATTTTTTTAGAAATTTTCAAATAGTTTTTATATTTTTCTTTGATTTTCTAAGCCAGATAGTATCAAAAATCACTATTTTTGAATTTTAAAAATATCAAAAAGCCTCAAAAATGTACCAAAAATTTAAGAAAATTTTTACACAGTGGCAGGAGCCACGTATCCAAATTTCACTTAATTTGAATTTAATTTGCTATTTTATTTATTTAAAATAAGACACATAGCAGTCAGGGACCTAAATGCAAACAAAACATAGTTCCGGGACTAAACAATAATAAGCAATTAAAACGCAGGGCCTGGAATGCAAAAATCCCACAAAACACGTGCAAGGCACGTGGTCCAGGCATGGAGGGGAAGGGTGTAATTTCTATTTATAAAAGATCATTCAATAACACTCAGGAAACATAGGACAAAAAGTGCAAAATTTCCAAATCCTCACGTGTCGAAGCACGTGGCTCACACACACAGGGACTATAATGCAAATAAAGCAAAGTCTAAGGTCCTAACTGCAATTGTTCCAAAATAAAAACAACTAACTAAAATATTTATAGGGTTAAACTATAAATGCAATAAACAGAGGGGCCTAAATGCAATTACCCCTTATTAAAAGTGGACGGTTGAAGGGATGCTACGTGGAGGATCTAACGGTGAGGGGATGCGGCTAACCCTTAGCTGGATCGACGGCAAGGAAGGCGCCACATGTAGATCGGACGGTGCTGGATATAAGGCACCTCTTCGTCTGGATGGACGGTCTCGATCAAGTCCCAGATGAATCTGACGGTGGTTGAAACTCCTCAAATAGACGGCGATGATCGAATCTGGAGCGTCGGGGCTGATCGGACGGCAACTGGAGGTCCTAGAGGAACTCGACTCCGGCGAGGTTCGTCGGCGCAATCCGGGCGCTATGGACCTCCTCATGGGCTGCTGAGATGGTCAGAAGAAAGCTCGGGGTCTTCCGCAGCTGGTAGACACCTCCGATGAGGCCGAGGACCACTGGAGTGGCCCAGCAACGGCGGAGGAGCGAAGCTCCTGTGCTCGAACGTCTTGACCCCTAGATGGGGTCCTTTGACCTGCAAATGGGCACCAAAAGCTTCCTGGGTCGAGGGCAAATTGCCTCGACTCGGTTAGGGGTGAAGTGGGTGCGTGGGTGAGTCGATATGGCGCCCTCCGGCAAGGTGATGGCGGAGGAAGGCGAGGGACCTGCTCCGGGGCGAGTCAGGGGGAATGGTTGGGTGAAGAATGTGGAGAGAAGGATCGTGGATGTGAATCGAGTGTCAGATGAGTGAACGAACGATCGGATCGACGGGGATCAGCCGGCGAAGGCCGGCGGTGCAATTGGGCGTAAATCAAAATTAAGCTAATCTAGGGGGTATCGGAGTTACCTGATGAAGGTGGTCGACTGGTCTGGAGTTGGCGGAGCTCCGGGGATCTTGGCCTCAAGGAAACGTCAAGGTCCGAGGCTTGGCGCACCTCGCGGCGGCGCACGGTGATGGTATCGCCGGATCAGTGGCTGGGGACTCCCTCTCCTCACTACGACACTCTCCTCGCATAGCTGTCACTCTGGGGAAGAGAATGGAGGTCCTGGGATGAAGGGGCGGAGCCAAAGATGCGTGAAAAGGTGCGGCGGAGGTTGAGCTAAATAGCAGCACAGGTCTGAGAAGATGGGATCGGGCAGGGTTCCGTGAAGCACGGATCCCTAGACGGATGCTCGGGCGAGGGTCTCGGATGTACAAGGATAAAATGGAGCCCATGGTTTGGATATTTGGAGCTCGGATCGCGTCAGCAAAATTCGGAGAAATCGGGTCGGACGCAAGATCCGCGGGCAAGAGTAGTCCAGGGGGAAGTTGACCGGAGGTCAACATTCCCCCGTGGACCAATGGGAGGCCTCCATTTGTTAATTCTTTGGAAATTCAATAAAAAATAGTAAATGCTTTTATTTTGAAAAAAGTTTAAACATGAAAAATGTTTATTTATTTTCAAATAATTTTTTAGTGATTTTTATTTATTTTTTTGAAATATAAATTATGTATTTACATTATATTATTATTATATATAGGTATATACATATATGTATTTTTTATTTTTATTTTTAATTATTTATTTTTATAGAGTTATTCCAATTTTATATTTTATTCATTTATAACATAAAATTTGGAATAAAAGGTATTTTTATTTTATTTTTATTATTTATTTACATTAGTTAAATAAATAGGTTTATACATTTTTACATGGTGTATATACAAGGTGGAATTGATTTTTATTCTTTTTCTTTTTATTTTATTTTTATTTTTATGATTTTTATTTTACTTATTTACACCATGAAATATGGAATATAGAAATATTTTTATTGGATTTTTATTAATTATTTACAAGGAGAAAATAAATAGCTATGTTATTCTATATACATGGTCTATATACACTGATGAGATAGATTTTATTTATTTTTATTTTTATTTTGTTTTTCCCATTTTTATTTTAGTTTTATTTTTGTAAATATGTACAAAATAAAAGAAACACTTTTTATTTTTATTTAGAGGAAAATAAATTTATTTATATACATAGGTGTATGTACAAATGTATTGAGCTACCCTATCTCTCTCTACTTGGTTTCTTTTGCGGTCAGGCCCATGCTGAGCCCTCCCTTGGGATTAGGTCACTCAATATTTATTCTAAATATTTCCCTCTTTTTTCTTTTATTTCTTTATTCTTTTATTTTTGCACAAAAATATGCTAATTATGCATATTTACACAATGCATGTATTTTGATAATTTATTCTTTTTACACAAATATACATGATGATTTGCAAGGGTTTTGTAGCTAAAATAAAAGAATAAAGAGTGATGAATGGGTATTCATCAAGTCCATATACAACACTTGTACATGAAGTCTACTTTAGACTTTATTGCCAGCATCCATCTTTCCATGTCATGATCTTCAAAATCTTCATTACACGAAGTTCGATCAATGTCAGATTTCTCTGACACATGGAATCCATCCTCAAACTCATTTGAAGAGGTATTAGTGTTTCATCTTTAATTGTCCTTTAGTTTCCAATTTCCGGAGCCTCAGTATCTTTTCAAGATTTAATGAGTTCCTTCACTTCATTTTCATCTTGAGTCTCAAGAGAGTCATCCTCTAAGAATTATATCCTTAGAGATGGGATCTTTTAAGAATCTCAAGGTCATAAAGTAGGTATCCAATACCATCCTTTATTTCCTAATGAAGTAGCACTCTCTGGAACTTTTATAAGGATATATATATATTGCAGTCTTTACTACATATATACTTTGGAAACTAAGAGGTAATTATGTTAATATTCATCATTGATCAAATCATGTTAAAGATGATTCAATCGTATCTCCCTACAACACTCTTGAGTTTAAGTTTATTAGGAGGATTGAGATAGGAATGATATTCCTTACTCTATAAAGTATTCCTTGAATTCATCTAATAGGTACTTGCTACCTAGGTTAGATCAAATTCATTTCATCTTCCTAAAACTTTGTTCCAAACCAAAAATTGTGAAATCTTTGAACATTTCATAGTTTCTAAGGTGAAGGGAAGAAAGCTCATATCACTAATAATCATTAAATGATATCACATATCATTAATGTTCATTATGGTACAGATGATCCACATACATCAATATGTATGAGATCTTGAATACCTTGACATCTAACACCATTCCCAGCGAAGGGTGCATTGGATATTTTTACTTTGAATACAATATTCAAAAAAGTATGTAAGATTTGAGATTTCAGACATTCTAAAGTTCATCTCACTAGTCTATTGATCTCATCAACAGACATATGTCCAAGGTTTGATGCCAAATCATTATCAAATGATCTTCATCCTCCTATTGATCTTTTAAGGTTTTAATTTTTAGTATTAGAAATGCCAATAAACCATTCATTAATTTCTAATCTAGTAGAGTCCTCCAGATATCATAATACTATTGATGAATCTTCATTTCATCACCTTTATTCTATCATTTTGGCCTCAAAAATCCCAGCAAATGCATGTAAATAGCATCAAATTGTACATAATAGCATTCATCATTCATTGTATTAATTATACATTAAATATTGTGCTTAATGCCAAAATTATAGAATAAAGAGAAGAAAAGAAAAAGGAATGAAATATTGAAGATATTTTATGACCCAAACCCCGAGACCAAGGCCAGCATGGAATTGGTCGACAAGGAATAAAGTAGGGGGAGATAAGGGCCAGTATATAATAAATACCTCATTTATTGATTCATTTATTTATGTATTTTTGACACCTATTTTGTACATAATTATTTATTCATCAAATAAAGAAACTTTGTACATAAAAGTTGTAGATAATAATGTAAATAAAAATACAAAATTAAGTTTGCACAAAAATAATACTCAGTGTACATTTTATACACAAAATAAAAAGCCAAAATCTCAACTTCACAGACCCATATCTGGCAAATAAAAACTCCAAATCACCCAAACTCACTTTAATTGTATATAGCTTTCCAAAAACTATTTAATAAGATTGGTTTCATAATTTTTGGAGTCCATATGCAAAAGTTAGGTTTTTGGCCCTCCTTGTACATAGTATTGATTAAAATATTCCATTTATTCATTATTCATTATTGTAACAAATTTATATTTTTATAATTTTGTAAATAATGTACATAATGCATGTACATATTAAAAGTAAAAGAAAACCAAAAAGAATTTATAAAATAAAATAAGTCTGTAAAATTCATAGACAAAATACCTATGCTATCCATCTATATATAAATAAAAAGGACTTCATTCTTTTATTCTTTTATTCTTTTATATTTTTATAATAATGAAAATAATACATATAACCTATTAAAAATACAAATCCAAAATAAAAATCAAGAAAATACAATAAATAAATTAAGTATACAAAATACATAGGTAAAAGACCTATAAGGATACCTACATATACCTATACCTATTTATTTAAAAATGACATAAACTCATAAAAATTAAATAAAAATACCTTTATACTCACAAAAATAAATTGTAAATTTATAAAATAAGCCACTAAAATAATAAAAGAAAATAAACAAACTAAAAATAAAATACACAAAAATACATGTAAATACATACATATACACATTATTAAATTAAAACTATAATAAAACACTTCAAAAAATTCAATAAAAATCACAAATAAATACTACATAAAAAATACACATTTTTTTATGTTTTAAGAAAATTCTAATAAAATCATTTACTATGGTAAATAAATCAATTTAGACTCAAATTTCCTGTTTTGTCTTTTAACGGCTGACGTGGACCAATGGGGCGCCGGCCTTTGTTGACCGCCTGGTCAACTGTCCCATCCAAGGTCTGGCGCCTATGAACTGTCAACTCCCCGGATTTCTTCCATTTTTTGCGGCCATCCCGTCCATCGTTCAAGCTCGCTTCCTTCACAAGAATTGATATCTGATTATCCATGATGCCCGCCAATAACTTGGATCGATCAGATACTCATTGGATTAAGTAGTAATCGTCGGTCAATAAGGCTCCATGCCAATGTCTATAAATAAGCAGCTCCGCCTCCTTCCTTGAATTTGGCCAATTTTAATCCAACCTTAAGCCTTGATTCCATTCCTGGGACGTTCCTCGTGACAGGGGGAGTGCTCCAACGTCTCGAATCGGCCGGAGGAAGGGTAGTTTTGTCGCGGCGGAGCTCCGGCGTCCGCCCTGCTCCCTGGTGGCCCCCAGGTATAAGAGCTGTCCTTTTTATGCTTTTTAGTTAGGTTTCGATGTTAGTTTTTAATTCCAGCAGTTAGATTAGTCTTTAGTTAATCCCCCCAGCTTAAAATCAAAAATTTGAAGTTCGCCGGAGCGGACTTCCTCACGGTGAACCCAACCGTATCCGACCGCCACGAACACCCCATTTCAACCCCCATCGCATTCTCCATCGATCCTTCGCCTTTGACCAACCGAGGACTTCTGGTCTTCGCGAATCGGGGCTCCACCTCCGCCGTTCGTCGGAGCCCCTACGCCTCACTCCATTTTGCTGCCAAGCTTCAAAACCCTGGGTCGAGGAGGAAGCCCTCGCTCACCTGGTTCTTCCTCTGCAGGTCAAATGAAGAATAGATCCCATCTGGGCTCGAATCGAACCAGGAAGAGGTTCATGGACGTCCTCTACTTCACCGACCTCGTCCGAGCGACTCGGACCTCCAGGAGCCATGATGGAAGCATCAGTCGACGCGGGAGGCTTCCAGTTACGTGCAGACCACCTCAGACACGCCGGAGAGCCTTGGAGGAGCCCAAGCTTCTCGATCGAAGCTCGCCAGGAGCGAGCTCCTTCCCTGTTCTTCCAGGGAGCTCCAGCGCCGTCGGATCAGGAGGCTCGTCCCAGATCCCACAGGAGCCGTCCGATGAAGACACGCGCCAACCGTCAGATCAGCCAGGAGCTTCTAATCCGAACCCTTCATCGGCGAACCGGCGTCAACCGTCAGATGCTCGACATGTGGATAAGTGGCGTGCCCAGCGCCATTGGATATCGCGCCTTTGGGGGTAAATTTCACACCTAACCCCCCGTCTTTTTGTATTTATAGGTTAGTTCTAAAAATAAAATACCACGTTGTAAATAAATTGTATAAATTGCAGAAGGACCCCTGGAGTTTATGTATTTACATTTTATTCCCTCTGCGCCTCACGTGCAGACCCCACGTGAGGCGCGTGAAATTTGCATGTAAACCCTGCCGGGTTTCAGTAATTGTAAAATGGCCCTGAAAATAAAAGTAAACGTTTATTTTTATTGTAATTTTTGCATGTAAGCTCCTAAGGAATATTTTAATTGCAAAAATACCCCTGCCAGGCCATTTATTTTTGCATGCTTTGTCTATCTATTGTGTGCTTCATATTTCCTTGAAAAATTTTGCAAAAATAGACATAAGCTCCTGTTAACTTACCCTTGCTCGCTATATTTTTAGTTTTAAATTTTGTAGCATTTTTGCATTTATTAAAAATCAAAAACATTCCTTTTGTTTACTGTCTAACTTATAAAATACCAAAAAATATTAAAAGACCTCGAAAAATTCCAAAAAAAATCCCTAGTATGTATTTTGACTTATTTTAGTGTCAGTCCAAAAATCCCTAAAAATCTCAAAAGAAAAACCGTAAAAACTCAATAATACCCAAATTCTTTAAAAAAATGTAGAAAATCAAAGAAAAATAAAAAAATACAAACTCAGTCCCTTTTTCTTCTATATTTTATTCTCTTTATTTGAAAATTAGTGTGGAAAAATTTTGAGGTTGTTTGCTATTTTTAATGCCTATTTTTCTTACAGCCAGACCCTATTTCCCTTTTTTCTCTTATTCTGCTATTTAAAAATACTAAAAATATTTTGAAAAATGCCCAAAAATCACAAAAATAATAAAAAAATATAAAAATCCCAAACATACTTTATTCCTGAATTTTTGACTAAATTTGTATATTTTTATAAATATTATAGTACCCCTTTATATATATATGTACACCCTAAAAAAGAAAATATATATATATATATATCTAACTATTTATATATGTGTATGTGCATATTTATTCATGTATAAGATTCCAAAAAAAGAAAAAAATCACTATATATATATTGTATGTATTATAGGCTATATACTCACCCTTTAGGGGTATATAAATATATATATATATATATATATATATTTAAATATTTATATTCTATAAATTCTATATATATATATTACCTAATTATGTTATTAAAATAAAAATATAAAAATATAAAAGTAAAAAAAAAAGAAATATTAAAAACCTACAAAAATAGGCTTAACACATGGATGACTCTGCGATTCATGCACATTTTAGGCTATTGCATTTTGTATTGCTCTCTGTGGTTCGACCTCTACATGCTTAGTCACTGTACATTTTGTGGTAGAGTAATAAATATTTATTCACATTTTTGGGACTCAATTGTTTTATTCTTTTATTGTGGGTTAATTGCTGATTAACCGGGTGTTCTGCGAGCAGTCGCCTCGACGACACTTTTTATATTATTCATGATGACCCTTGTGGATCCATCCGCGTTATCAGATGGCGCCGTTGCCGGGGAGCAATGAGCATAGCCTACTTTCTTTTTGTCATTCTTGTGTAAAATTTGATTCATTATTGATGTTATTTTGAGAGCAGCTATTTTTTATTGTCATTAATCACCATGCTTCAATTATTCATTTATTGTGATTATTTCATCTGCTCTATTTTGATTGATTGAGCTATTCTAATGCGATCTTTTTGTGACTTTGATGCGAGGGCCCGCCACGCGAGGATGGCTTCTTAGGAGGCCAAGGCAGCCGAGCTTGGAGGAGGGTGGTCTTCTCTTCTCATGACCATCTGGAGAGAGTATCAAGGAAGCAAATAGATGTGGATCAGATAGGATTAGAACACTTGGGATTATTTTTGTAATTTATGGTGAGAGAGAGCAAATTTGGCATGTAATTAAACAGGACTCTACTCTTCACAATGAGGTCCAGTGCCCGGGTGATTGTTCACCTGGGGGCCTCATCGCGGCTTTTCGAGTTTTCATCGCCTTCTTTTCTTTGTTTTCCGAGGATTTGAGCTTTCCGCCTTTCTTTTACTTTGTTTTGTGTGCTTGGAGCCCCTAGATGTAGGTTGCTTGACTCGGTAGCTAGGTCCACACATTAATAAGAATGCATGTTCCTATAGTTTACTTCGTATGGATCTAGTCAAATTTAAACAAGTCGTTCATCTATCTCTTAGCCCTTGTGCCGCAGCGAGCCCTGTAAAGCACTTTCTCCTACCCTCAAGTGTGTTGAGCAGAGGAGGGGTGAGCCAAGACCGGACCCTTTGGGCTAGAGATGAATGAGCGACTTATGGTTCTTCACGCTAATAGCAGCTAATGTTTAGGGTGATTTTGTGCCTTGCATACCGACATGTAGATAGGTTTAAAAATTCTGTTTTGCATACCGCATGGAGAGAGCTGGGATGCACTGTAAGTCTTCTAACTCAGCATGCATCATTCGGTTCAATGGTGAGATTTCCATCATGGAACCACTTGCACGGCTTTTCCGCTATCTCCCTCTGATTTTGAGCACCTAGGACTTAAATGAAAATCTACAAAAATGTTAGGCGCTGGTATGAAACAGACTCAAAGAAAAAGTGAAAACCCAAAAATTAAAACAAGGGGACTGCTAAATAAACTTTGACCTTAATTAAAATCTGTAATGGACTATCATTGTATCGGGTTCATAAAGCCCTCATTGTTTTCAGGTACCTTGGAGGGGGACCAAAACCCTACTCCCTTGAGCGAGTGCGACCCCCTAAGGATTAAAGCCAAAAACCCAGTCTGCAACTTCCTTGTGTATCGCCTGGATTTCCGAGGTAATGGTGCTTCTATCGTACGTAGCGAGTAGGGCTTGGTCACCAGTGATGACTCTCTGTTGTGTAGAGCATCGACCCTGTCCGAAGTATTGAGCATAGGCCACGCCCTCACGGGGGTGTCTGTCTCATTGTCCTGCGTCCGAGTAGGTTCTTGCACGCTCACGGGTGATTCCGTTGCGAGCGAGAACCGAAGTATTGGTTTCGCCTATCGGCTTCCTCTCTCTCTTTTCTTTGGCTGAGTAGGGATCCAGGAAGGGTTACAAGGACTCCAAAAAGTACAGACTACAGGTTACACAGGAGGAGGACAAGTACGGGATACTCTTCCGGCAGTACTCTCTCTCCTATAGGGTAGCGTACTAAGGACTTGTTATAAGATATGCCTGAAAATCACAACTCTAAAAATGAAAAGATAATAAATAGCCGAGCTTTCACGGCTTCACATGGCGTGAGTTGGTGAACCCGATTTTGTATTGTGTTTGTATGGATCTAGATTAAGGTTCAAAGATCAAGTCCCGCGCATTTGTGCACATTTTGTTTCTCCCTTTGACCACCTCGCTCAACCGAGCCTCTCTACTGTTTTACACTCCTTTTATTCCTCGTTGACCATCGTATCTTTCATCCAACATCCAATCTTCTCTTGTGCTTCGCGAAGTTGATCCATGGATGGTTTCCGTTGGGACCATGCCGACACCCACATCGATTCCATGGACTCAATTCCGCCAATAAGTTCGAGGCGATTCCCGAGAACCCGATCCGGACTTTGCGGATCGATCTCCAGACTCCTCGCTTTCTACCTGGCCACCCAATAAACTGGGATCACCTTTGTCCCACATTCATCGTTGTGAATGGAAGTTGATTACAGTCTACATCCTTTTCCATCCACAACATGCTGGGGTTGACCTGAATTCCAGCTTCATCACGGCAGCTGAACGTTAATTGCAAGCGGTCTGATTAGGACTATCTCATTATGCAGATAGAAGATAGTGCGAGCCCTGGAGACTACTCTGGAATTCATCTCGTCCGACTCAGACCCTGACATGGCTCCAGGAGGAAAGGGCAATGGTCAGCAGCCACCCCAACCAGAGGGACAGGTGCGAGATCAGAACCAAGTCAATGCACAGTTACTAGCATCTATCCAGGCCATCCAGCAGCAGCTGACCGAGCAGGCCCTCACATAGACAGTTTTCCAGGACATGTTGAATGATATGATGAACCGTGACGATGGAGGAGGAGGCAGAGGCAGAGGAGGCAGGGGAGGAGGAGGTGGAGGTGGAGGTGGTGATGACCACAATGATGAGCCAGAATTTCCACCACCACCAAAGCCGACACTCAAAGAAACATACAATCCGGGAGACAGCCAGATGACCGAGTGGATCCTCATCCCACCGGTACACGCTCACTTTGAGCTGAAGCCCCAGTTCATCGCCCTTCTCCCTGCATTCCATGGAAACACCAATGAAGAGTCGTACATTCACCTGCAGCAATTTTCCCGCATTTGTCGTACTACACACTATCCCAATGTCCCTCTGGACATTGTAAAGATGATGGCTTTCCCCTTCAGCCTACAGGACAAGGCCCTCTATTGGGTCAATCATTTGGGAAAGGTCGTGACGACCTGGGAGGAGTTGAAGTCCGCCTTCCTGCACAAGTATTACCCTCTCGGTCGGCTCAACCAGATGCAAGCCCGTATCAGTAATTTCTCCCAAGGAGCCCATGAGTCAGTATACGAAGCTTGGGAGAGATTTACTGACCTGCAGGAGAAATGTCCCCACCATGAGATCCCTAAGACCAGCTTGGTCCAACATTTCTTTGGGGGACTGAACATTGAAAGCCAAAGGCTCGTGGACGCAGCATGTGGGGGCTCACATTTTAATAAGGATGAAGATGTAGTTTGGCAGATATTTGAAGAAATAGCCGAATGAGAGGCTGCCCTCTCTTCATTCAAGGCGTATCAGAAGCAGCCCCAGATCCTCCAGAAGCAAGTGCACATGGTTGCATCCAAGGAAGCAGAGAGAGATGAGAGCTCCAACCTCAGCATCATCGGAGGCCATCTCTCTAAGGTAGATATCATTGAGAAGCGATCACAGGACCTCGAGAAACTCGCTGTGATCGAGAAGAGGACCTAGAACTTGGACAAGCTAGATCAGATCAACAAGTACCTTGAACTGTTGGTCGGCACTATCAACTCTGTCCAGTCGGCTACACCATCGGACGCTCCCGTTGAGAAGAAGGATGAGCAGCAACCGCAGCATCAGCCTCAGCCGAGCCAGCAGCCACCGGCAGTCCAGCACGTGTACTACGTGCAAGCGCCCGACTAGGGCCCGCAGCAGCAGCAGATGGTCGTGTACCAACCAGAGTTTCTTTCTGTACCTGATCCAGTCTTCCCTCCACCACCCCTGATTCAAGAAGTGAATGGGGTATGGACTAATGATGCACAGCCGACCCGTCCTCCGGGACAACCCCAGGGTCAGCCATTTTCCAATCGGCAGTACCACCAACCTCAGGGTGGTCGTTTTGGACAATCCTCTCAGCAGCATCAGCAGTACCAGCAGCCTCCCCAGTTTGCACAACAATGGAGGTAGAATTTTCCATATCAGCAGCAGCCGCAGTACCGTCACCCACAGCCGTATCACCAGTACGCGGCTGCCCCCTCTCAGCAATACCAGCAGTATCCTCCTCCCTCATACCAACAACTTCAACTTCCTGCACCACCGCAGCACCACCCGCAGCAACCTCCCCACCCATCCAACCCACAGCAGCGTGGTCTGCACGCTGAACCATCAGAAGTACCCCCTGCGAATCCCACTATGGATTGTCTGGCCCAACTTGTTAAAGGGCTTGCGGATATGACCAAGCGGCTTGATGACCTGACCGCCACCCGAACTACCATTCCGGCACAGGTCGAAGCCAACCCCAACAATTTCAAGAAGACAGAGCAGGTAGAATGTGATGTCCAGTCCGTGTCTGGTAATGATATTACCGTTTATTCTAATGCTGTTACTCTCAGGAGCGGTAGGGCCTTGCCTCCGCCTGCTACCAGAAGTGGGGTCAATAAAGAAACAGGTGGATCGTCATCTTCCGCATCAGCCGTGCCAGCTCCAGGGGCGGGTGAGGAGGAAGAAGAAGGAGAAGCCAGTCCAACCGTCGTGCCATGTCACCAGCAGCCTCAGCAGAAAATACAAAAAAATCAGCAAAAGCAAAAACAACAAAAAGAAGCTTGTAGCCGAAGCGAAGCCACGCCAGCATTGGAGGAGCCGCCAGCAGCAGCCGATCCCTCGCCAGCCGACGGAGCAGACGCTTTACTTTTTGATTGCCCTGCAGCACCAGCATGTCCAGATACAGCATGTACTCCTTTTTGTAGTTCAGATGTACAACATTCTATTGGCGATGATGTTGATGTAAATAAGAACTCTCATTTTCCTGCTAGTGATGTACATATTCCTTTTCCTCATGCAATACAAAAATCCAAAAAAATGCAAAACGAAAAAAGGCATTGTCTGATCTAGGTGTTGTGGAAATTTTGGATAAAATGACTGTTGAGATTCCCTTGTTGAAGGTCGTGGAATACATGCCAGCTGTGAAGAAAGGACTGAAGGAGGCATGTACTAACAGGTGTCGCTCAGCGCAAGAAAACAGACGCCAGCAAGTCGAGAGGCATGTCCTCACCTTGGCCACGGTAGCAGCTATTAGCAATCTCCTCCAGAAGAAGCAAGATACAGGAGCACCTCTGATCAGTTGTGAGATTTTTGACCAGGTCTTCGAGCGCACTCTCTTGGATAGTGGATCTTCCATCAACCTTCTGCTCTCGTCCATAATGCAAGAATTCGGGCTGGGACCACTCAAGCAGACATGCATGATCCTTCAGTTCGCTGACCGATCCGTCAAACGGCCCCGAGGTCTTTTGGAAGATGTTGTTGTTAAAGTGTAGGAAATGAAATTCCCAGCTGACTTTGTAGTCCTTGATATGGACTCGCCTGCACCCCTGCTTCAGACCCCTATCATCCTTGGCAGACCATTCCTTCGTACTTCAGGTGCCGTGGTTGACTACGGGTCTGGCACGATTACTTTCAGCTCGAACAACCAGCGGATCACGATAAACATGAACAGAGAGCCGAATGCCACAACTGATGAGAGACAGGCAGCATCCGAAAGCAGACTGTGATTTTATTGCAGAGATCAGAGATTCATGTTTGTCATTGGACGATCCATGGACCTGAGAAATCCTCACTCTTGAGGAGGACTCGGAAAGCGCGGTCAGCATATGCTCCGACGATTAATGGGAGACAGATTCTCAGATGCAGGCGCATCTATTCGAGTAGTCACTCCAGACCGAACACGATCAGCTTAGCGCAGAATCATTCGGTACACCACTGGGATCTCAACAAGATGATGAGGATGGTAAATATCGCAAAGAAGTACATCCCACCACTAGCATGGTATCTGAAGTGACAGATAAAGTGGACAAGTCAAGACCAGAACTCAAGCCACTTACGGCAGGCTTGAAGTATGCTTTCCTTGCGGGTGAAGAACAAATGTATCCGGTCATCATCAGCAGCAGGTTGAATCCGGATCAGGAATCTCGTCTTCTCGAGGTTCTAGAAAAGAACCGCAAGGCACTGGGTTGGTGCGTATCAGATCTCCGAGGGATAAATCCAGCCTTGTGTTCACATCACATCTATCTAGAAGAAGATGCCAAGTCGTCCCGTGAATTCCAACGAAGGCTGAACCCTAACCTTTGGGACGTCGTCATGAAGGAGATAACAAAATGGTGTGACGCAGGCTTTATCTATCCCATCTCCGACTCAAAATGGGTAAGCCCACTGCATGTAGTTCCGAAGAAATCAGGGCTTACCGTGGTCATAAATGAAAAAGGAGAGGAAATTTCTACTTAGGTACCAACATCCTGGCGGGTGTGTGTTGACTACCGCCGTCTTAATGCAGCAACCAAGAAGGACCACTTTCCCTTGCCATTCATTGATCAGGTTTTGGAAAGATTAGCAGGCAAGGAGTTCTTCTGCTTTCTGGATGGGTATTCCGGGTACAACCAAGTGGCGATTGCCCCTGAAGACTAAGAGAAGACTACCTTCACTTGCCCGTTCGGCACCTACGCCTTCAAGAGAATGCCCTTTGGTTTATGCAATGCACCTGCAACCTTCCAAAGATGCATGTTAGCAGTTTTCGCCGAGATGGTAGGCAGTTTTCTCGAGGTGTTCATAGATGACTTCTCTGTTTATTGTGATAGTTTCGACTCTTGTCTTGAGCACCTAGACAGAGTGCTTCAGAAGTGACGAGAAGTCAATCTAGTACTTTGATGGGAAAAGAGCCACTTTATGGTCACAGAAGGTATTGTGCTGGGTCACGTCGTTTCCAAACGTAGCATGGAAGTCGACCCGGCAAAGGTGGATGTCATTTCAAATCTTCAGCCACCTCAGTCAGTGAAGAATGTGAGGTCATTCCTGGGGCATGTGGGATTCTACAGGCGATTCATCAAGGATTTCAGCCGCATCGCCTGACCTCTGACAGAACTCTTGTGCAAGGAGATTGAGTTCATTGTTGATCAGCCGGTTCTCCTTGCTTTCAATCAGTTGAAGGAGCTCATCACTCAGGCTCCAATCTTGCAACCGCCCGACTGGACTCTTCTCTTTGAAATAATGACCGATGCGTCAGACTTTGCAGTCAGGGCTGTTCTTGGGCAAAGAAAAGACAGAGCGCCCTATGCCATTCACTATGCCAGCAGAACACTAGACGAAGCACAGAGAAATTATACAGTGACCGAGAAAGAATTGCTGGATGTGGTTTTCGCCTTAGAGAAGTTCAGATCCTATTTGTTGGGATCAAAAGTCACCATCTTTACAGACCACTCTGCTATCCGGTACCTTCAGCAGAAGAAGGATGCCAAGCTGAGACTGATTCGTTGGATCCTTCTCCTCCAGGAATTTGATCTGGAAATCAAGGACAAACCTGGAGTCCAGAATGTCATAGCAGACCATCTCTCCATAATAGAGCAGCATGATCCTCCTCTGAACAATGCACCTATCACAGAAACCTTTCCTGACGAAGCCATCTTAGCAGTGGATTCTCTTCCTTGGTATGCAGATATAGTCAACTACCTCGCCTCTGGGGTAACACCAGCGGATTGGACGAAAAATCAGAAGAACAAATTCATGTCGACCATCCGATTCTATCAATGGGAGGATCCTCTTCTATTCAGGGAAGGAGCGGATTGTATTTGGCGCAGGTGCATTCCTTAGACGGAGCAATTTAGTGTCCTCGAGCATTGTCACTCGCTCGAATCTGGTGGACACCACTCTGGAGATCAGACGGCAGCCAAAGTACTTCAGTGTGGCTTCTGGTGGCCCACTTTATTCAAGGATGCAGCTGAATTTGTTAAGCGATGTATTGACTGTCAGAGAATGAAAGGTACACTTACTGCCAAAGATTCATTGCCCCTGAAAATCATTCAGATAGCAGATGTTTTCGATGCATGGGGCATTGACTTCATGGGACCTTTCCCTAATAGTCAAGGTTTTGAGCACATCCTTCTCGTCGTCGATTACGTGAGTCGTTGGGTTGAAGCTATCCCCGCTCGAGCCGCTGATAGCCGAACAGTATGCCAGTTCCTGAAGAAGAACATCATTTCATGGTTCGGGATACCGAAAATTCTCATATCAGACGGGGGTAGCCACTTCATTAACAAAGAGGTCAAGAAGTTAACGAAGGAGTACGACATCGACCATCGTGTTGCATCTCCTTATCATCCTCAGACCAATGGCATGGCGGAGCTATCAAACAGAGAAATCAAGACTATCCTGCAGAAACTTGTTAGGCCAAATAGGAAGGACTGGTCTCAACTCTTGGACTCGGTCCTATGGGCTTACCGAACCGCCTACAAGTCTTTTTTGGGCATGTCGCCCTATCGTCTTGTATATGGAAAACCATGCCATCTGCCCGTGGAATTAATTCACAAGTCTCTTTGGGCAATCAACAGTTGCGATTTGGACTCACGCAAAAGTGGTCAGAAGAGAAAAGACGTTCTGAACAGGCTCTTGGAATTCCGAGACTATGCATACGATAACACCTTTATGTACAAGGAGAAGGTGAAACGCTGGCATGACCGGCACATCAGACGAAAGACCTTTGACGTTGGACAGAAAGTGTGGTTATTTGATGCAAAGTTGAGGATATTTCCAGGCAAATTAAAGAGTAAGTGGACGGGGCCATTTCGAGTTTGTGAAGTGCGTGACAATGGAAGCATTGCTATATCAGAATTGTCCCCTGACGCATAGCCCTTCGTCGTCAACAGCCAACTCCTGAAGCCTTACCTTCAACCAGATGCATTCTTGGCCGTTGTAGACTCCATTCAGTTAGTGCACCACGAAGACGTTTCCACAACCGCTGCAGCATCAGAAGATTCAGACGATGTACTCCAAGAACTGTTTATCTGATTTTCTTCTTTTCTTCTTTTTCTTTTCTAGTTTCTCTCTGTATCTAAAAGGTGCCGCCCTTGTAGATAGTTTTCTATACTTAGGACGTACTTGGTCCTAAGTATAGGGGGGATGTGCACCCCGAGTTTTTCATTTCATTCCGATCCTCTCCATTGTCTCCTCTTCTTGTCTATACTTAGGAGTATCTTACTCTAAGTATAGGGGGAGACAATCTGAGTACGATCTGTGTATTCCCACCCTTGATCCTCCCTGCTTTTTGTACAGTCTGCTATACTTAGGATTACTTGATCCTAAGTATGGGGGGACGGTCAACTTCTCATTCATTTATTTCATTCATATATATTCTTTAGACTTGTCTATACTCAGTACGAGTTATGTCTCTGCTTTTCTCTTTGATCTATGAGGACAGAGCTCAAGCTAAGTATAGGGGGGTCGTATATACCATGTATATACTATAAGCCATAACTCATACTGAAAAATAAAACATCAATTCAATCTAAAATGCAATAAGTAATTCTATAATAATAAAAGATGATTGTGAGCTCCTCAGGCTCTTTGTACTTATACTGATTATTAAGTCAGGAAAAATGTTTTGTGAAAGAAAGTTTTCTGTGAAAAACCTTGTGAAAACCGTTTGAAAATAGTGTGAACAAGTATTCAACCTTTGAAAAATCAGTTTTGCGTGTAAAATTTATTTTCTTTACGTGAAATCAAAATGTGTGAAAATCAGTGTGCAAATGATTGTAAAACTCTGATTGTCAAAATTATTTTGAAAAACCTATCTATGCTATGTAAAACCTTGGTAAAATCATTTTTCAAAGACGTGTACATACGTGCAAAATTATTTTGGACTAGAGTTCTCAAAATTCTTTTGAAAAGGATTCTCGAGTAGGTCTTAGGAGTCTGCACAAAAATCTCTCATTTGTAAATAAGGAATAAGCCCAAATAAAGCTTATAAGAACCAAAACCATATTGTACATCAAATACAGTTTTCTTCTTTTGTATATACTGATTAATAAATCGGGTCAGATACCTATTCAATATGATTTGAAAACTAGTGTGAACTGTTTGAAAAAGTTGCTGGAAAATGTTTTCAACTTGTGTAAAATTGTTTGGATTGCAAAACTTTTCTTTGAGTGGAAGAAAGGGTTCGAAAAACCTATGTGCAAATGTTTTGAAAATTGTTTGTCAAAATTATTGTGAAAAATGTATATATAGTGTGAAAAACCCTTGCAAAAATAGTTTTCAAATGCGTGTAAATGATTGCAAAAATTATTGTGTACTATCGTTTGCAAAATTACTTTCAAACCAAATCTGAGAAATAAAAGCACTATTACAATACTTGTAACTGGTAAATAAAACTCATAAAATTCTTTCTGGACCACCTAAATACACTACTTTATTACAACCTGTATAAAGCCAGATATTTTGTAAATAAAGCGGCCCGCCCGTGTAAATAATTGTATGTACCTTTTTGTATGAGTCGAGTTTTTATTTTGCAAAAATTTCTTTGTGTAAAAAGATTCTTTGATTCTTTTAAATTCTTTGTGAAAAATTGCATCATTCATCGTGCATAGCATAAGCATACCATTAATATTCTTTTTGAGTGAGCTTGATGATTGAATCAGTCTAATAAAGTCTCAAATTGGAGCTCGGTTAGACCTTACCGCACCTAACTGCACTGGAACCTTATGGGAACTAGATCTAAGGTACTTCAGGTCTATACAGACTTAATTCTTTGAGAAATCAGGGCTGGGTTCAAGTCACCTCAACTGACTATAGAACTTTTCGAGACACACGCATGACTCTTGACGACCGTGACCTAACTTGGACACTTGCACCTTTCACTTGGCTCAACTCAGTTGGAGTGGTGAGGGGGTTGGATTTGCCAGTCTGAGACGCACACGGGTGGAAACATTCGTCCTCGTCTAGGGAGGGAAGTGCACCCCAACCTGGTTCAATAGCCATGAGGTCTAAAGACAGGAGATTGTTGGTTTCGATAAAGCTTCAAAAGAGGGATGGTCTACTGGCTCAAGAGGAAAAACTCCTTATGTAAATGCTGCTGTGAATAGTATGTTGAAAAAAAATTGGTCAGGTATGTACAAAAATAAAATGCCTGCAAAGTATGTACAAAGTTAATAAGCAAGCTTGAGTTCCAAAGACATATATGTGAGCTTGCAGTTGGATGACTTGACTACACTAGTCTTGCATCCTAGGATAGGTAGCTACACTGGCTACCGTCCATTCTTCTCTTCACCCCCTCCTCTTGAGTCGGTTGCCACTTGAACTTAGAAGGGAATACCCTGCTCCTCGAGGAAAGAGCTGTTGGATTGGGGAATCATTGGGTTGTCATTCTGGAGAAGTCAGTTCCCTTGTCATCCCAGTTGGGGAGAGCCACTATCACTTACACTGTACAAGTCAGCTTCATAGTTATAAGGGTTTGCGTATGATGTAGATCGGTTCCGATCAGGCTATTGAGGTGGGTTGAACCGAGTTCTGTGACTATCGAAGGCTGTTGTATTTTAGAGTTGGTTCCCGACTAGGATCCACACATTTACACCCAAGGTCTGACAGGAGCTCCAAATTCAGATTTTATAAAGACATGCATTGCACTGAAAGCACCCTTATTCACTCTATCCTTCTTTAATTCTCCTTTTTCTTTTCTTTATTCTTTTTGTACTTATTGCATAAGTGTTTGCTAGGGACTAGCAAAGGCAAGTATAGGGGGGTGATGAATCTCCATTTCATCACCTTTATTCTATCATTTTGGCCTCAAAAACCCCAGCAAATGCATGTAAATAGCATCAAATTGTACATAATAGCATTCATCATTCATTGTATTAATTATACATTAAATACTGTGCTTAATGCCAAAATTATAGAATAAAGAGAAGAAAAGAAAAAGGAATGAAATATTGAAGATATTTTATGACCCAAACCCCGAGACCAAGGCCAGCATGGAATTGGTCGACAAGGAATAAAGTAGGGGGAGATAAGGGCCAGTATACAATAAATACCTCATTTATTGATTCATTTATTTATGTATTTTTGACACCTATTTTGTACATAATTATTTATTCATCAAACAAAGAAACTTTGTACATAAAAGTTGTAGATAATAATGTAAATAAAAATACAAAATTAAGTTTGCACAAAAATAACACTCGGTGTACATTTTATACACAAAATAAAAAGCCAAAATCTCAACTTCACAGACCCATATCTTGCAAATAAAAACTCCAAATCACCCAAACTCACCTTTAATTGTATATAGCTTTCCTAGAACTATTTAATAAGATTGATTTCATAATTTTTGGAGTCCATATGCAAAAGTTAGGTTTTTGGCCCTCCTTGTACATAGTATTGATTAAAATATTCCATTTATTCATTATTCACTATTGTAACAAATTTATATTTTTAGAATTTTGTAAATAATGTATATAATGCTTGTACATATTAAAAGTAAAAGAAAACCAAAAAAAATTATAAAATAAAATAAGTCTATAAAATTCATAGATAAAATACCTATGCTATCCATCTATATATAAATAAAAAGGACTTCGTTCTTTTATTCTTTTATTCTTTATATTTTTATAATAATGAAAATAATACATATAACCTATTAAAAATACAAATCCAAAATAAAAATCAAGAAAATACAATAAATAAATTAAGTATACAAAATACATAGGTAAAAGACCTATAAGGATACCTACATATACCTATACCTATTTATTTAAAAATGACATAAACTCATAAAAATTAAATAAAAATACCTTTATACTCACAAAAATAAATTATAAATTTATAAAATAAGCCACTAAAATAATAAAAGAAAATAAACAAACTAAAAATAAAATACACAAAAATACATGTAAATACATACATATACACATTATTAAATTAAAACTATAAAACACTTCGAAAAATTCAATAAAAATCACAAATAAATACTACATAAAAAAATACACATTTTTTATGTTTTAAGAAAATTCTAATAAAATCATTTACAATGGTAAATAAATCAATTTAGACACAAATTTCTTGTTTTGTCTTTTAGCGACTGACGTGGACCAATGGGGCGCCGGCCTTTGTTGACCGCCTGGTCAACTGTCCCATCCAAGGTCTGGCGCCTCTGAACTGTCAAATCCCCAGATTTCTTCCATTTTTTGCGGCCATCTCGTCCATCGTTCAAGCTCGCTTCCTTCACAAGAATTGATCTCTGATTATCCATGATGCCCGCCAATAACTTGGATCGATCGGATACTCATTGGATTAAGTAATAATCGCCGGTCAATAAGGCTCTATGTCAATGTCTATAAATAAGTAGCTCCGCCTCCTTCCTCGAATTTGGCCAATTTTAATCCAACCTTAAGCCTTGATTACATTCCTGGGACGTTCCTCGTGACAGGGGGAGTGCTCCAACGTCTCGAATTGGTCGGAGGAAGGGTAGTTTTGTCACGGTGGAGCTCCGGCATCCGCCCTGCTCCCTGGTGGCCCCCAGGTATAAGAGCTGTCCTTTTTATGCTTTTTAGTTAGGTTTCGATGTTAGTTTTTAATTCCAATAGTTAGATTAGTCTTTAGTTAATCCCCCCAGCTTAAAATCAAAAATTCGAAGTTCGTCGGAGCTCCGCTCCGGTGACTTCCTCACGGTGAACCCAACCGTATCCGACCACCACGAACACCCCATTTCAACCCCCATCGCATTCTCCATCGATCCTTCGCCTTTGACCAACCGAGGACTTCTGGTCTTCGCGAATCGGGGCTCCACCTCCGCCGTTCGTCGGAGCCCCTACGCCTCACTCCATTTTGCTGCCAAGCTTCAAAACCCCGGGTCGAGGAGGAAGCCCTCGCTCCCCCGGTTCTTCCTCTGCAGGTAAAACGAAGAATAGAGCCCATCTGAGCTCGAATCGAACCAGGAAGAGGTTCCTGGAGGTCCGCTACTTCACCGACCTCGTCCGAGCGACTCGGACCTCCAGGAGCCATGATGGAACCATCAGTCGACGCGGGAGGCTTCCAGTTACGTGCAGACCACCTCAGACGCGCCGGAGAACCCTGGAGGAGCCCAAGCTTCTCGATCGAAGCTCGCCAGGCGCGAGCTCCTTCCCTGTTCTTCCAGGGAGCTCCAGCGCCGTCGGATCAGAAGGCCCGTCCCAGATCCCACAGGAGCCGTCCGATGAAGACACACGCCAACCGTCAGATCAGCCAGGAGCTTCTAATCTGAACCCTTCATCGGCGAACCGGCGTCAACCGTCAGATGCTCGACACGTGGATAAGTGGCGCGCCCAGCGCCGTTGGATATCGCGCCTTTGGGGGTAAATTCACACCTAACCCCCAGTCTTTTTGTATTTATAGGTTAGTTCTAAAAATAAAATACCACGTTGTAAATAAATTGTATAAATTGCAGAAGGACCCCTGGAGTTTATGTATTTACATTTTAGTCCCTCTGCGCCTCACGTGCAGACCCCACGTGAGGCGCGTGAAATTTGCATGTAAACCCTGTCGGGTTTCAGTAATTGTAAAATGGCCCTGAAAATAAAAGTAAACGTTCATTTTTATTGTAATTTTTGCATGTAAGCCCCTGAGGAATATTTTAATTGCAAAAATACCCCTGCTAGGCCATTTATTTTTGCATGCTTTGTCTATTTATTGTATGCTTCATATTTCCTTAAAAAATTTTGCAAAAATAGACATAAGCTCATGTTAACGTATCCTTGCACGCTATATTTTTAGTTTTTAATTTTGTAGCATTTTTGCATTTATTAAAAATCAAAAACATGCCTTTTGTTTACTAGCTAACTTATAAAATACCAAAAAATATTAAAATACCTCGAAAAATTTCAAAAAAAATTCCCTAGTATGTATTTTGACTTATTTTAGTGTCAGTCCAAAAAATCCTAAAAATCTCAAAAGAAAAACCGTAAAAACTCAAAAATACCCAAAAACTTCAAAAAAATGTAGAAAATCAAATAAAAATCAAAAAAATATAAACTCAGTCCCTTTTTCTTCTATATTTTATTCTCTTTATTTGAAAATTAGTGTGGAAAAATTTTGAGGCTGTTTGCTATTTTTAATGCCTATTTTTCTTACAGCCAGACCCTATTTCTCTGTTTTCTCTTATTCTGCTATTTAAAAATACTAAAAATATTTTGAAAATGCCCAAAAAATCACAAAAACAATAAAAAAACATAAAAATCCCAAACAGACTTTATTCCTGAATTTTTGACTAATTTTGTATATTTTTGTAAATATTATAGTACCCCTATATATATATATGTACTCCCTAAAAAAAGAAAAAAATATATATATCTAACTATTTATATATGTGTATATGCATATTTATTCATGTATAAGATTCCAAAAAAAAGAAAAAAAAAGAAAAAAAATCACTATATATATATTGTATGTATTAAAGGCTATACACTCACCCTCTAGGGGTATATAAATATATATATATATATATATATATTTATATTTACATATTTATATTCTATAAATTCTATATATATATTACCTAATTATGTTATTAAAATAAAAATAAAAATAAAAAATAATATAAAAATAAAAAAAAGAAATATTAAAAACCCACAAAAATAGGCTTAACACATGGATGACTCTGCGATTCATGCACATTTTAGGCTATTGAATTTTGTATTGCTCTTTGTGGTTCGACCTCTACATGCTTAGTCACTGTACATTTTGTGGTAGAGTAATAAATATTAATTCACATTTTTGGGACTCAATTGTTTTATTCTTTTATTGTGGGTTAATTGCTGATTAACCGGGTGTTCTGCGAGTGGTCGCCTCGGCGACACTTTTTATATTATTCATGGTGACCCTTGTGGATCCATCCGCATTATCAACTATCTGAAATATATCCATCATAACTCCTTATGATAGGTCTATTTCAGAATTCATGTCTATTTCCAACATTTAGAAATAAACTATGAGTGTTTTCTAATATCTAGGTAGTAGAAACATTCTCTAAGACGAAGGGCTCTCCCACTGAAAATATGAAGTCCATCTATCCAACATAGATTGTTACAACAATTGCATCAATACCCATGTGGATGACTATTAAACCTTAAGATCAAATTTTCTTGTCTCCTAATACATATGCAACCAATTACAAGTGTTATTAGAAGAATGAGATACAATTATTAGACTTTAATCTTATCAAATAAGAAAGTCAATTTCAATGATTATATGTAGATGTGAATTATTTCGATGCACTATCCGAGTCCTTTCTTTAAGGATTCCAGATAGACTTGATAGTCATACTATCAATACATCAGCTTATTGCAGTATTGGCATTCATCCAATTATTTGGATGTCATATGTGTGTGGAAACCATAGAAGTACAACCAACTCTTTGACTTTCCTTCTAACCTAGGTCCGACCCATGCTTCCACTGCGCTCCTTTCATCTCTAAACAACCATTGCTTAAGACAAAGGATCACTTATGTTGAATTCAAAAGATTTCAATATAAGAGTATTTCGACATTTATATATGCTTCATTTAATTCATACAATATGAACATTATGAAGCTTTATGAATGACTAGAGTATAGATATTAGAATGATGACACTCGTCATATCTACATACATCTTAACTCTTAAAGACTTAGGTTCAGGTAGGTACTCAAATATTTTGAGTACATCATCTCGTATTGAGCCACCATTCTGCATAATGCAGTGAACCATGCCATCATGATTAAATGTCGAGAGCACATATGTATGCCAAAACATCTTCTTAGATTTTATAAGGATTATTTGACAATTACAATCGTCATCGACATGTCATTTCCAAAGTACATTCGATGAGAGATCAAGACTATAGAGACATACGACCCCTAGGGTTGTAGACCTATGGTCTATTTAACTGTCATTCCTCATTATTACAAGGAAACTTGCACATTGTAACCACATACATTATGTGTCCAACTGCAAGTACAATATCTTGATCATGGATCTAATCCATGATATTTTACTGGTTATTATTGAGTATAGTATTGAGTGGGTTTAATGAAGGATTATCTTAAATAAGATATTTGCATAAATATATATAAATATATATATACATTTTACTTTGATTTAAGAATTTTTAATCAAATTAGTCTTACCTTTTCAACTTTGAAAGTTCATTCCCTTAATCACTTTCAAAGCAAGAGATATGCTTACCAATATATCTCTAGCAAGATCTGAGATCTCCTTTTTACCTTTGTTACATCCCAATAATATGAGAACTTGTAACTCGGATAAAAAGAAGCGGAAACATATTCCGCCTTGCAAGTCTAACTTGCATTCCCAATTCGATCTTTAACACCCGGACCCACCACCCCTAAGGTGATGTTGACCCGTTGTTAATTGAACCAACCATCAATTGGATTAGCACTCGCTATGTGTAATCTAATATCGCCCTAATAATATGAGGACTCAATATTGGGGTCACTACGCATACGGCCTTACTCTTTCGAGAAGCAAAGAGCCTGATCCAGATGTGCTTGTATGCAGGAGCTGTCACTACGGACATGCATCTCCTACATACAATCCTTGGCGACGGAAACCCTTCGCCTTGACGGGAGACCATGGATGTCACTTATGTGATCCTCCACCTCTTATTCAAATTCAATTAATTTTTATGAATCACATTCATGCAATTAGTTCTTCCAAGGGAAATACACATCTATTCGTAATAGAGTGTTTCAATTGGATATAATTAATTTAATCTCATTAAATCAATTATCAATCCAATTCAATCATCAAGCTTGATTGTTACTTGAATTTGTGGTATTATCTCAAAGTATGTATTATTCGAATTTTAATAATTAGAAAAATACATCATGATCTCTCAAGCATCATCCGTTCCCTACCCGCTGTCATGGCCAGTACTGACGGGAGTGGGACAGACTGCACACGGTACAACCTGCTACCCCAACACTCTCCGACTAGACACCATATCTGCCTCGGGAAAAAACAATGCCGAGTCAATCACTTTGTACTTGAGATGATCATTGATTTTTCAACTGAAATTATACCATATAGTAATAATCAAAACCATTTTGATTATAAAAGAAATTTGCTAGACAAGTTCTCAAAACATATTCAAGCAACAAGTTTGTTGAAAGTGTATCAAGTAACCAATTGGTGATCTAGATCTAATCTAATCATTCATTGATTGAGGCAATGTCATTTAAGGGAACAATTATTGTTCTAATATTTCCCAAATATTATCCATAATTATTCCAAAAAATTAACCATTAATTTCACAAGATTCTTAAATGACAATCACAAGGTTCATGATAAAACATGCAATTTTCAGTAGTAACCCTCACTAACTAAAATATACATATCTCTTTCATTTTAAATCCAAATTAAGCAAAAAAACAATTTTCAGATATTGATAATTTGATTTAAAATAGAAATCATGTGTTAAACACACATTTCCAGGTGTTTTAAAATAGCAATTAACATCTTAATTACGTCTATAACCGCCTTCCCCGAAACAGTGGACATATGGTCATTAAAACGATCATATCTTGAGCAAACGGAATCCAAATTACACAAATTCAAATTCCATATTTTTCTTATTTAATGGGAAACATTATCCAAATGATAAATACATGTTTAAACATTTTAAACAGGGTCGAAAAAATATCACAAGATAGGGCTGCGAAAATTGAAATGCTAAAATCTTCACGAACCCAAACGAGCCCAAATCTTCGTAGGTTCATGGATCATATCCAAAACCTCCGTAAACCTGACTATGATACCACTTGAAGGATATGTAAGGATCCTTAAGCGCATCACGGAAGCATGATGATCGTATCATATATGATCAAGAGAGACTAGTCGTACTAATTGCTCGGTGCACCGGAATTTAAAAAAAATAAACGACGAAACCACATGATCCATAAACCATTTATGAATCGTTTCGTCTAATCACATGGTAGATAAAGGAATACCTGTTGTAGCATGGTTGCGATTGAGCTTCTAAGAGAAGAAGCCTCCTGTCTCAAGTCCGACCTTTGGAGGAGACGCTTGCGAGCGTGGAGATGAGTCGCAGAGATATAGCAATCCAAGTAGTTGTCCAAGCAAGGGAACTCCTGATCTCGTCACATGAGATCGTATGTCTTCTTCGCGAGCGAGATGCATAAAAGAATATGGAGTACCGAGAGTCGTTCAAGCACAACGGCAAGGCGACGACGAGGGCCTTCTTTCTTCTAGGGTTAGGGTGGACGGCCACCCAAAGAGAGAGGAGGAAGAGGGCACGTGAGAATGAGAAAGAGAGAGAGAGAGAGAGAGAGAGAGAGGAGAGAGTTGTTGCACAACTTGTTGTCACTTTGAAGAGCATGGGATGCATCTTCTTATATAGTATTTTGGGGATCCATGGACTACACAAAATCAATGGATGAGATTGATGTGTGTTTCTTTCAATGGCCAAGATTTTATTGTAAAAACACAACAACAATTAATTTAATTTATATTAAATCTATATTGATAAATCAATATAATTTAATTCCATAAATTAAATCAATTAATCATGGAGATAATGGAAAGGAAACTTCCTCTCTAAGAAATACAGTGGACGGCCACCTTTTCCTTGTTGGAATTGGTGGTCGTCACCCCTATAATCAAGGGGAGTGGAGATTACATGTAATCTCCATTATCCCTTAATTATCTCCATGTTTTGCAAAAACAATTGTTGCAAATTATTCACAAAAAATAATTCATAATTATTTTGTGAATATTGCAATCTTGTCATTGGAAATTTGTGAATCAAATTCACAATCCAAAATAAAAGGTGATTTATATTTTCAATTAATTATCCAATGTGAATCCAATTCACATCCATAATTAACCAACAAATACAAATCATAGCAAACTCTCTCTAATATATTATAAATCATATTTATAATATATTATGAATAATATGGATACTCTTATCCATATTATATTTATCCACAATAATTAAATCACATTTAATTATATTGGATAACCATTCTCATTCTCCAATATAATGTGAATCAAATTCACATTATTCATGATAAATTAAATCACATGTAATTATCTATTTCTCTATGCTTTCAACAATGGAATTATTCATGAACTCTTTCAAGAATAATGTATATTCTCCGTAGGTACTTGGAGATAAGGACATGGAAATTGTATTGTTCCACGTATAGTGACTTGGATATTGAGATCACATCTCAAATCCAGATCTCACGGACCTCCCATAGATGCTTGATTAAATCGATTCCGTATACCTAATCTTCTCATTGCATCTGAATCTCATTCAGATCAATGTCCAACACTTGAACTAAGATCAAGTTACTTTTCTACTGAGAGGAGTCACTAAAATCCAAACCTTGTTTCATTACTCCCTCGAAATGGAAGCGTCATGGTTATGCAATTGTTTATGATCACATCACCCCTAGGTATTCCCAATACCTATACATCCTGCATACTGGAAGACCTGTGATCAACCCAAAGATATAGATCAATTTTACATTGTCATTTTCAGGGTTTCATCAACAAGTTTCTCAATCTTGGTCATTGGGATTTGGTATTGATCATATGCTTTCCAAAAGCATATATCATACCTTCAAATTCGTGTTATGCTTATCAATCACGATAACCATGCATGGAATTTGTTCGGTCCCAATACCTCATGAGTGAGCCCATGTCTTCCGGTTCAGAAGTGAACATGTATGATCCCTTTGAGAGATCATATTACTCATATGCCCTTATATGCATACCAGCTCGCCGGTGTATAGACCTTGGTTAGGTCATCAACCTATTGGTCTGCCAAATGTACATACTCAGACATATAGTAATACATCTGTCTCCGGTAAGAGGATGCGTGCATATATCTTGACAGTATTCGACATAGGACTTTGGTTATCTCGATCTCGTTATGTCAACCCTTTGACTTAACTAATCTAACACCTCCGAATCTCTATTCCTATGCAGTGGACCTTCATCAAGAGGTCGGTCAGATATCAGCCTATATGAGAAAGGCTTACTATCTCCTACTCAGGGTGGAGATCATCTCTTAACAATCATTTGACGGTGTTTGATGAGTCCTCAATCTAACTCCTTAGATATTCATCCAAACACCAGCCTCTATGATTCAATTATTGAATCAACAGCTGTATGATTATTAAGATGGCCATGGTACATAACCCTAATTGTACAGAGGGACCTATTATGCAAATTAGTTATTCTTCATTTCAGGTCAGGGAATGATATTCGCAATAACATTTATTTCATAATGGCTCCTCGTGGGCTCGCATGTCCAACATTTGGTCCATCTATCTTCTTCATCTTCTATTTCCTTTTGCTTTTGCTAGTGCTTCTCTTGCATAGTGTTCACATTGCGAAGGATCTTCTCCATATTTGCAATGAGCTTCAGTTGTTGCTTGTCCAAGACCCTTGGTTGATGTTGATCTTGCAACTCAGATTGCAAGATTTCAATTGTCACATCCTTCACTTGCTGCTTATTTTCCTCCAAGAAATTCTTCTTCTGTTGGAAAAGTTGAGGCTTAGCTGGAAATGGGGCAGCTATTTCTTTACTTCATTTTTCATCCTATGCATTTTTAATCACAAGAGCATTATCTCTTCTTGCAATCCGTATAGGAGGATCAATTCCTCCCTCCATGATTTATTTTCCTTTGGGGTCATTCTTCAAAATCAGTGAGAATGTTTGCTTCTGATGTTGTTGTTGGAGGTGATGAATGAGTTGATGATGTTGCCTTTGTTGTTGATGTTGCTTATGCTTCATCCCCTAGAGGATATTACTTCTATTGTTGCTAGTCTAGTATCACCAACCCCTCTACTTGTTGTTGCTTCTAAGGTTGTCCATATTGTTGTTCTTTTTGTTGTTGTTACTGAGAAGATTAAGCTTCTTCTTGAGCTGAAGGGAGAACCTGTTGATTTTCTTCCCCTCTTTGCTTCAAATTCACGCTTTTAGTTGGATTCCATTTTTTCTACAAGCCAGCTACATCCCATCTTTATTCCCTTTCCTATCATCTCAATTATCTTTCATATTTTTGCAACTCTCTTGAGTATGCCTGAGGATGCAACAAGAGGAGCAGAATTGGGGCAATTCTTTCATAAAGTATTCTTTGTTTGAAATATTGAGCGCTATTTTTAATCACTGCATGATCTATCAATCTCCACATATGCCCTCACATAGCTAGGCTTCATGAATTCAATCACATTCTTATCTGCACAAACATATTTACCCGGCATTTTTTGCAATGGATATGATAATCCCAGGATTATGAAGATGGCATTTAAGCCAGGAAACCCAATCCAAATTGGGCTCTGGGAACTTCTCAAATTAGGTATGAAATAACGAAACCATCTGATAATAGAGACTCATTCATTCTTAAATTTCAAATATCCTAAAGCATAAGAATGGATGAAGTCCTTTTCCTCCTCATATTTGATCAAGATATGTCTTGAATCAATGGCTCCTAAAGAGATTTATCCATATGAGGAGATCTCTCTTTCAATAAATTTTGGAATCCCAATAGTTTTTGCCCTTGATTTAGTAGATCCCGCGATCAAAGATTTGAAGAAGGGTTTCTGTAATGTATTTGCATCTTCTTCGGTAACCTCAATAATGTAGTCTCCCTTCACAATTTTAGTCTCTCTAACAGGAAGAGCAACACTATTGCAGGAAGGAAGTGCGAGCTTTTCATAGCAGGAGCATAAGATAACTTCATCTATTGTTTTGGAGATTCTTGAACAGCTTCAGAATACTTCTTCAAATTAGATTTTTGTCCCAAAGATAATTGAAGAAATTCATCAGCAGGGAATAAATTTCTTTCAGCATTTTTCTCCTTCTCAGTCTTTTAAGCATGCATTGGATGGCCAATATCATTCTCAATATTAGTCATTTCAGTTCAAGAGCTTACTGAAATCTCAAACCAATAGAGGGATTTATAGAAAATGTATCCATGTGTCCTTCCTTGGTTTCAGCACTACTTATCCAAAATCGAATGAAATCCATTCCCAATGGTACCAAAATTCATAGTAAGGATAGAATCAAAGATCTAACCCATTCTAAACATGATAAAATCCGAGGGAAGGACATGGATACAGAGGAGCTTCCAAATTGCCCAAAATCATTCTTTTCTGTATGCATCCTAATTAGAAATACTAAAAGGAGTTGGTTAATGTTGTAGCAGATAAAGTGGAGGTGTACTTTATTACAAACATAACACATGATGCATTTGAGGGATATAACCACTTGAAGATGCATCCAAGCCTCGTTCAGACCCCTTCTTAAGTCCCAACAAGTTCTAAAGCATCGTCAATACCTAGAGTTTTGACCCATCTTACGAATAATCGACATTTTCCACAAATTTTTCCAACAAAAATACTTATCTTTGTACTTATGATTACATGTATTTTCTTTTTAATTTCGAATATGCTTCTTGATAGAATAATGTTCCTCTAATTTTGGAATCCCAAAATTTATTCTAATGATGAAGATGCTTAGAAAATATCTAATAATTTGAAACCTTGATGCGAAGTTATATGAACTATACGTTATCTGATTGTATCATAATGGCTTACTTCAATTTTGACTTTCAGGGAATGACGGTTGTTCCACTTCTGATAATCTAGTAAGCAATCAAGTGGTCAGACTTACGACGATCTTTGATCATAGAAAAAATATATTCTTTGCCCGTTCATCTCTTACCATGTATTTTCTAAGCATGTGTTTATATTTAAGATTTTTTATAAGATACCTATGTTCAACACTTATAGGGTTTCTTCTTTATCCTTTATTGGTCATTGCTATAATGGTGTTTACAAGATTACTACCAGTAGAGTTGACACATGTTCGTTCGGATTAACATTTGCGAATCAACATTACCATGATTAAAGGATATAATTAAAACTATTGGTATCCCGATTGAACAAATATAATCTATTAGATATTTCCAAAATTGTGATAACAATTATTTCACTTTACAACATAGTAAACAACAATATTTGAAAAAATAAAAATAAACTAAAATTGCATATCACAAACATCCAATAAAATAAAATAACATTAGAATGAGATTTCATAAAAAAACCAATTAAAAATGTTTACTTATAGAAAAGTCCCCCACTTCATTATTGCATAGAGTTTGACAATCCCTCCCATACTACGACGGCTCATGATCGGTACTAAGCACTTCTGCACAATCATCATCAAGAGTATCTCAAAGAACCATGCAACAACAACAAAGAAACATTTCCCCACATTAAGTAGGGTCAAGTACATGAATTATTTGCCTCTTCTAATCTATCCTGGATCATTCTTGGTCTTAGATCCAAATAACTAAGATCCCTTTAGATAATCTCATTCCAATACTTCTTGGGTCTTCATCGTCCGACCCCCTTTGCAAATATCACATCTTCTAAATGATGCATCAACCGACCCCCTTTGCAAATGGCCAAAACCATTTCAACATCCCAAATATCACATCTTCTAAATGATGCATCAACCGACCCCCTTTGCAAATGGCCAAAACCATTTTAAGCGGTTTTCTCGCATGTTATCTTCTATCAGAGATACACCAACTTTCCTTCTGATCATGTTATTCTAAATCCGAACTTTTTGTGTATGACCATACATCTGCCTTAGCATTTTCATTTCTATTACTATCATAATTTGCTCGTGTTTATGGATCACATGCCAATATTTAGATCCATAGAGTATATCAGGTCTCACAGCTACTTTGTAATACTTTTATTTGATTTTAAAAGGAATTTTCTTATCAGATAGAACAGTAGATGATGCTCTCTGCTTTAGCAAACATGCATTTATTCTATAAGTAACATCCTCATCTTTTTCCCTATGTTGTTGCAAAATAAATCTCAAGTATCTAAAAGAATCTTTCTTCTGAATGTTATCGTCTCCGATCTTCATCTTGATTAATCCCTTCACTATTACTTCCATCAAATGTGCACTCCATATATTCAATCTTAGACATACTTGTATGAAATCATTTAGTCTCTAAGGCATGTCTCCAAATCTCAAGCTTCTCATTTATTCTATCTCTAGTCTCAGCAGTCGACACAATATCATTGGCGAACAACACATGCCGAAGGTATCTCATCCTGAATATGACTAGTCAATTCGTCCATAATCTAAGTAAAAAGGAGTGGACTCAAAGTTGAACCTTGATGCAGACTAGATTCTTACGCAAGATGGAGTCCCATTCTACATATCCTTTATAAGGTACATAGCATCTAGGAAGACGACTCTTGGACTCCCACAAATAGATATAATATCTAAAAATGTTCATCATAAATCTAAATGTTTGGATTAAAAAATTAATCATGTATATTAATTTAACCAAAATACAAGGTATTATGTAGAAAAATATTCGAGATCTGAATTGACTTTCTCAAGTCCAAATCGAAGTCCAGTCGGGTCTATCATATGTAATATAATAAAAACTTTTGATGTTTTTTATCTATATAAAATCTTTTACAAACTCTTTACATGTTTTATCAACTATTAGAAACAAGAAAAAGAAAAGCACATTGGAACTTGCAAAGAAAAGATCATTATCATAAAGCAAAGCGCATGAAAGGAAAAACTAAAAGAACGACGTGAAGAACATTGAAAGTTATATTGACCATGTATGATTGACGACAATGAAGAAAGATTTAATGCATATTTATTTTATTTTTTTATTAAAGAGATAAAAATTGCAAACAAAAATATTCCTAATTGATTAATAAATCTACTAATCAATTACTATAAATACATTGAATTGCATGACCTACAAAGTTAGTGTTCGCAAAGCATGTTAAAATAAATATTCATGTAAAGTTATTACATTCAAATATATATTTAATATGTTATAATTAAAAATTGAATGGTCTATATATCCTACTAACTCCCTCTCTTATCTTACGCCTTTTATTCTAAATCAAAATGCTCATATTTTTTCATTGATTCAGTAATTTTCTAAAGCATATATTTTACAATAACTTCGTAACTACTCCTTGATATCAAATCTTAGCCTTTTAATCTTGATCTTATGGTAAAAATAATTATTTAAGATTATTTTTAAAACCTCAAAATCCCATATTTCAAGTATAAACAAAAGGTCTTTTCTTCTCATTTTTTATTGTATATTAATACTTTCATTCAAATCCTTGTGAAAAGAAAGCCTCCATTGCTCTGGAGTTTGCTACTTCCAAAGCTTGTTGATAGATCACATTCTTTCTTATTCAAATTTCATTTGGTCATTCATTTTGTAAAGTTAAGCGAATAATCTTTTTAGCTTGTACTTAATCGTATATCTCTTTCTCGATCTCTTTACACAATACTTGATTGATTTATCTTTTCTTAAGAGATCTAAAACTAGTTGATATGGTCATGTTTGTATACTTATATTTTATCCATTGCTCAAGAAATTAGGAGTAACATTTTTGTCACTACCTCTACTCTGTTAAGTTTATTTACCATCCTTCAGTTAGCATGTATTTCTACCCAATTGAGTATACATTTTATTCATTGAATTCATATCTTTATTGACTCTTTAAAAAACACATAGGTTGCGTTTGATATACTTTTGTAAATGTGTATCAATAATTTGAAAAAGCAAACCACATAAAATTGTCTTTAGAAAGCAAAAGTGAAAAAATTACCTATGTAGGATATTTGTACTCTTATTTCTGTATACATTGATTCATTATGATTTATTTCAGTAAAAAAAGGGTGTTACCTTGTGCATTGTACAATTTAGGGATTGTAATATGGATTACATTGCTCCTGTTGAAGTAGTGTGGTTAGTAAAACATACGTGTATAGAGTTTTTGAAATCTTGGATGGGGAAATCTAGATGAGAGCTTTTTACCCATATGAGTTTCCTCTATAAAATTACGGTGCACTTGTCATTGATTGTTCATAATCAAGATGAGAGGTTTTTACCCAGATGAGTTTCCTCTATAAAATTATTGTGTATTTGTGATTGATTGTTCATTCTAACACACTACAAGAAAAGGGGCATTAGACAACGTTTAAATAACAACGATTTATCACATCCGTTGCTGAATGTATATATAACAATGATTCTAAATATTCGTTGCTAATTATATTCAAAATAACGACGATTGTTTCAAATCGTTGCTAATTCATCATGACAACGAATACATTTGTTGTCTTATTTTTTTTAACATCGAAAAAATATTCGTTACCTTCATTTTTTATGACGAAAAAATATTCGTTGCCATCTTCCCACCATAAAAACGAAAACATATTCGTCACCTTGATTTTTCGACAACAACAGAAAAATATTCGGTGCCTTCTTTCCCATAGCAGCGAATATATTCGTTGTCATCCTCTTCCTATATTAATGAAAAATATTCGTTGCTTTCGTTATCCATGCTCTTTAAAGGAGAATTGTGATATATGTTAATGTGTTTCGACCTATTTTGAAGGGAAAATTTTTAAGTAGATAAAACTTTTTTTTTCAAGTTTAAAATGAGTAGTCTGAGTTACTAATATGTTTATAGATTAGATACTTTTTTATAAAATATACAGTACCCTAAAATACCCTAACCCTATAAAAGGAAATGTTCGTCCGTCATTTTAAGACTCTCCCATTTCTCTCGAAAAATACCTGGAAATCCCAAACCTCTCAATATCTTCTCCGCAATGGCAGAGATCGATGGTGGCGGCGAGTGCGGAGGCCGACGCCGAGGCTGTGGCGGAGGTTGAGGTGGAGGCGTCACGTCGGCAAAGAGGATTAACTTTGGACTGACCCCTCCTCACCGACGGCTCCAATGGTAAGTCTCTTCATCCCTCCCCCGTCGGTGGCGCAAGAGGTTAGGGTTGTTTAGGGCTTGGTGCGACAGTGATGATAGTTGCCGCCCTCGTCGGCGGCCCAAGAGGTTAGGGTTGTGGAGGATTCGCTGCAGACCAGAAACCGGGATGTATCTGTAGGCATACCGTGACGGGGTTCAGGTTTTCATGGTATTTGAAAACAATTTAGGATTTTATTCCATCCCTAATTGGGATTTATCGTCAATAGACATTGGATGTACATGAAGTTATCCGTTGTTGGATTTAAGAATCTACTAAGAATCATACCCATCGCCATGAACCCTCTTTTGATACCCCCTCGATGATTCAAGTGACATTCCCATTAGTCTTGAAATTATCCTTTGTTAGATGTCTCATTATTGTGCAGTGTCTGCGGTTGATTACATGAGATATACTTCAAATGATATAATGTGAATGATTTGCAATTCAAACTGGATTTATGCTCCCTGTTAGTATATGTAGGAATTTTATTTGCGTAGGGTTATGTGGACTTTTCTAGATGTTATGCTTATTTGTACTAGTTATGGAAGCTTCTCTTACGTCTATTTCTTTTAGGATAGACAATTTAAATGTCATTTCTATGGTCCTATGCTAAAATATTCCTTTCCATTTGAATATATGCTTGAAGAGAAAACCAAGGTAAACCTCGCCAGGTTTATTTAATTTAAGCCTGATATAGTTAGTAGTTGTCGGATACTATATCCGTAAGTTGTACTTGTTCGTAAAAAATGATTCACACATTGAAAAAGTCATGTCATTCAATATTTAATTCATATGATATGCGTAAAAAATTTCCAGAGCACATAGTCTTCTTTTCATGATGTTTTGACCATGAGTATAAACTAATTGAATCATAAGCCGTTATTGCATTAAGCTTTCACTGTGTTGAAAACAACAAACTCGTATCATTATTCTGTATTTGTTTTTAAATCTCCCTAATTTATTTCCTTAATCTTAGGAATTTTAAGTCTAGCTGATGTGCTGTCAATCATTGCAACTATATCTATTAACATTTTCCTCCCAAATCTTCAATCCAATGTTGTGAGTCTTATGTTTGAGCCTTTTGCATCTTTTTGTATTGGCGTATTGTAATAAAGGTTCAAGGATGCTCTATGAAACGATGCTTTTTCTTCATATAACTACTTCAGAACTTTCTTCTCGCTATTGATGACATGTTTTAATCTTTATTTCTATAGATTTCACATATCTAGGTTTCTTCTTCCCAGTATACTCAAGTTACAATGTGCATACAACTTATTGTGTTAGCTTATTATTCAATACTTTTCATCCATGCAGGTTGTATGCATTGGAAAATCTGATTGGGTTAAAGAATTCATTGGTAATGATTCTTGTGTTTCAATAAAACCTTCCTAATCTTATTATTGTACTTAATGCCTATTATTTGTCTGGTGATTAATGTTATGTTATCTTAAATATGTTGTGGTGATCCCTTAGAGTTTGGGGAAGTAGCTTATTATTCAATGACTTTTTATTGCTATGTTGATCTTACAGTTAGACTGAAGGTTAGAACACAAGATCAGGACTATCTTCGCATATGGTAAAGGTATTGCTATATAAATTTGAATAGTAGAAACAACCTTTAGTGAATATATAAGATAAAGCTACCAAAGTTTAACTAAAATAATCGCTTTGCATCTTACATGTAAAGGTAGAAATTTTAGCATAATCCACATTGATGAAGACAATTAACCCACTAGGGACCTAGTGGATTAATTAACCAATCCTACGATACAATGAGAGATGCAATTGTGATATTCACATTGGTTAAGGTAGAATTTTTATATAATCCATCGTGTGCCCATCAACTAACCTAGTAAATGAAGTAACTCAAAATTGTTGATACCGTCAAAGAAAGAAGGAACAATATGATCTAACTTCCTAAACATTTCCCTTATTTTTCACTATTATTTATAGTTATGTACCCATCAACTAACCTAGTAAATGGAGTAACTCAAAATTGTTTATGCCGTCAAAGAAAGAAGGACCATCGTGATCTAAACTTTCTAAGCATTTCCCTTATTTTTCACAATTAATATGTATATCTATATGTTTAAAGAGAAAATTAGTATTATACGTGCTTGTTGAGTTTTATTCTCGTGCATATTGTAGTTCCTGTCAATAGTTTGTATTTTGTAGAACACAAAAAACTTTTAGTCAGTCGCAAAAGTTAACATATACGTTTCATTGTTTTCATATCATTGTCCTAAATATTGTGTTTCATGTTGCAGGTCGTGTCGGACTATGAACACAATATGGTCCAACCATTGTACATGGGGTGACTGAAATCGATTCTGCTAGTGCAATGGTAATGCATAATACCATTTTCTAAGTTTTTGCACAAATTTGGATTAAAGAAGTTATAAATATGTTGTACACATAAAGCAGTTATCCATTGAATAAAAAAAGCAGCTATCAAGCTGATACTTAAGAGTTGGACATTGTAGAACTAATTGTTTATCATGAATATAGTTGATTTATGTGATTCTTTGTTAATGTATGGACTGCAATAATCTATATTAAGTTTTTATCTATGTTATTATGTAGGTATTGCCAATACAGAGATTGTTAATTGCTCAATGTTTAAGCATATACATTGTTTAATTCTCATTGTTCACCATTTTTTGTCTATATGTTGTTAGAAGATGCATATCCACTGTGATGGGCTGCAAAAATTGATGATATACTATTTCTTGTAATTAATTCGTGACCATTTATAATATTTACATCACATTATGGTCTCTTTTTGATATACGTGATTGCTATAGATGGAGAGAAAATTAAGGTGATAGCAACAAGCAACCTGGATCCTTCCACCCTCATCAAGAAGCTCCTCATCAATGGTAAATATGAGGAGATAGTGGCCCCTAAGAAACATGGCATACACAGCCCTGTTCCTACTACTGGTGGTAAATGAGGAGCACCACCTCCGAAACACAACAAACCACATAAAGGGATTGGTGGTGAGCAGAAGGAACAACTCCCTCCATTGGTGCTCCCTCATCTGCAGAACCTCAAGAACTTCACCTTGGACAAGCTAAAAGACTTCAAGATCGCATTTGACAAGGACCCAATTCAGTTACGTGTAATCTTTACAACGAGGAGCCAGATGATGAAAATTGAAAATCCCAATGTCTACTGAGGTCTAGATCTTCAATTTCAAAAGATCTTAATTTTGAGAATTGAAGAATAATATTCTTTCAAATATAGTCTCAATTATGGTATTTACAGTGCATTTGATTATCTAGCTCGTATATGGTTCCGTCAATATACCATTTGCCGGCAAATAAATTTTTGTTGCTATATCTCATTTGCCAACAGACTGTTATTTATTGCTATACCTCATTTCTCAACGGATAATTATTCATTGCTATTTGTATTTACCAACGGATAATTATTCATTGTTATACATTATTTCCCAACGAATAATTATTTGTTGTTATTTCTCATTTGCCAACGAATAATTATCCATTGTCATATCTCACTTCCCAACGGATAATTGTTCGTTGCTATATTTATTTGCCAATGTATAATCATTCGTTGCTAAATTTAACAACGCCTTATATAACAACGAAAATGGTAACGAAAAATTAATTCGTTAGGAGGTTTCGTAGTAACGATTTATTCATTGTCTTCTTCCAAAATTATTTGTTGTCTTTGGTACATTTTGTTGTAGTGACACTATGTAATTGCTCATTAATTGATTATCCATATTGTCATTCACTCAATTTAATTGATTGCAAAGGAAATTTGTCTAATTGTTGAAATTAAAAATTACTTAATAATTTAGTGGATCCATAATTCAACCCCCCTCTTATTTACTTCAATAGGTATTTGAGCTTTGTTTTACACATCTTAGATGTAAAAACCTAGTGTCAATCTTGATATGGGTGAAAGACTTGTTGTTACATCTTGTTCTAGTTAATACTCAGTTACTAGACACTTTTACTGTGATGGAATAAAATATACATATTGAAAACAAAGAATGGAAATATTTTTACATTCTTACAATCACAATATTTTGAAGATTATAGAAAATACATATGTAATAGCTATTAAACATGGAAATGGAAGCTTTATATATGAATAAAAGAACATAATTGCTATAAAGTCAAACGTTATGAATTATTTAATTTTTTCTTAGTCCCGAGGAATTTGCTTGGATTTCTCAATGAAAATCTTCACATGATTATTGTACCAACCTTTAGGACCACTCATAAAGGAACAACTAAAGTGAAAATAGCTAGATTTTTAATTACTCAAGAATTCGGAAATTTTCAAATGAAAAATAATGAACCTTTAAAGGACATGTATATTAATTATATCTACTAACATAGTTAATAAGTTAAAATCCCTAGGAAATAACTTTACAATAAGAGAATTAAAAGGGAAGATACATAGATATCTAAGTCAAAATTATGAGTTTAAAGAAACATGCACTACAGAAGCAAATAATATCAAAAACTTAAAATAGATGATCTTGTTAGACTTTAGTGACATATGAAACTAAACTGAACCATAAAAATAACAACAATATTTGTGATAAAAGGTAAAAATTGGCATTTAATGAAAAAATATTTCTAATTCCAACCAAATTATTTGATATTAATGTAAGAAGAAAGGTTATATTGACAATGATTGTCCTATGTTCAAAAATGATGAATAAATATGACTCCAAAGAATTTTTTTCAAGAAAGACACAAGGAAGAAGGCACTACAAGCAACATGGGATGATTTCGGTGGAAGTGAAATCGATGAAGAGCCACAAGATGAAGAAATTGCATGTCTAGTACTTATGTCATTGAATGAAAATGTAAATTTTACATTCAATGTGTTATTAGATGCCTTTAATGAATTATGTGAAGAATATAAGAATTTAAAAACTGAAACTAAAACTTTAATAAAGGAGTATAATATGTAGTAAATGAAAATACCAAGATTATATCTGAAAATTAAATACTACTTGAAGAAAAGGGAAAATTAAAGATAAAATCAAATAACTTGAACAAAGTATCTCTCTCTACTAAAGATTAACTTCGATAAATCATTAACTGGCCCTTTCAAAATTTATCAAAGGTAAAGAAAAATATAAATAAAATCATAATTACTCAAGTATTCAAGAATAACGAATGTGAGATAGGATTTATCGATTTTAAATAGACTATTATTAAAAATATCAATATTGAGATAACTAAAAATGGGTTCTTAAAAATGAATTAAAGCTACATTTCAAGATAAAAATAAAGATCATAAAAAGTGGAGTTATGAAGTAAGAAAAAATAAAATACAAGCGGTAAACATTTATCATCCAAAGCCTACAACTAATGTTGTAAATAATTTTATTGACATGTATGGAAAAGAAAAAAGAGATAGTGGAAAATGTACGCTTAAAACATGTAATTAGATAAAAGGACCTATATATAAATATCATACGAGGAAAACAAAAATATGATTTTTAAAAATAATATGGATACAATAATCTAAATTATTATAACAGACCAAGTTACTCATTAATTAAAAAATAATGTAATTTATAAACTATGTAATAGTATTTTTTGTTTTCTAACGAATATAAAAAGTGTGAAGTCTTCGCTTAAGATTACTGTAATAAAAAAATGAAACTCATAGAAGATTTTTTAATGTTTGTGTGAATCCTACCTTCACTTACAACATACTTTGATTACATAAATTGGAATAAAAATCATATTTTTTATTCAAATTAATCACTTGGTTATATAAAAGGAATTAGTTAGAATTCTTAATGGATATAGTCTATTTTCGTCTCTTTGGTGGGATAACTAAACGCATAATAATATCTATATAATATGTTTGTAGAATCACCTTAGGGTAACAAATAAACAACTTTTCCTAAGTCTATAGTATGATACCACTAAAAGGTCATAATTATTTTATTCTGTAAAATTAGAAATTTAATTTGATGGTTCTAAAGTAATAATATCACATAAGAATTAATTTTTTGATAAATGAAAAATATATTATAAATGAAATTTTCTAAATTATTCATACACTCATTATCAAAATATATATTCTATTTTTTGCAATAGTCTTTTGATAACTACCCTTTATTGAGTGCATATGTCTTAACTATAAATTAAAATTACATGCTTTAAAAAATGAAAAAAAAATAAATCCTAACTTAAATAAATGGCTAGTATCTTAATAAATCTATAAACTAATTACATTTTAGTTAGTATCTTAATAATCGATAGATCGGTGATAGTTACATCTTTAGAAACTATATAAATATGTTATAGTTATGATCTCTTAAAAACTATTATGAAAAAAAACTTGAATCGAGTTTTTTTAAAAATAGATAAAGATGAACTTCAAATCACAAATCAATAAAACTTTCCTTTTTACTTTGAATGAACCTTTGCATTTCCTTTCATTGATTGCCATGAAAAAAGGGGATATACATATATATGTGCAATTTACTATATTTAAAATTTCTCTAGGTTCATTGAAGACATCCCTATTACATCCACTATATGATGTGTAATCTGTATCTTACTATCATTCGCTTTTTTATACCGATCACCACTCAATTTTAAATTATTTGTATATTACATTAAACCATATTAATTTTTTTAATCAAATTAATGAAATAAAAACATGCTAAATTTTTTATATAAAGCAAAACAGGACTTACTTCTAGTAGAACTAATTATAGCCAAACTCTCTGATAAGTACATTACTTTATTTTCTTTACGATACACTATGTTTGCTGAGTCAAAGAAAATAAACTTCCAGATGGAAAATTTCGTGAGATGCATATACATAGATTGTGATCCTCGATATTGTTATTTTTTCTCACTATAAATCTTAAAATATTAACTCGTCCATGGCTAGTCCCAAGCCCGAGTAAATTGAGAAGGGTTATGTATTAGGTAGCCAAGAATCAGCGCAAGGGAGCCAAATTCTTAAATAATATTCTTTTAATTTGTCTCAAAATAGTTCGGATCTTTTCAACATGAATTTAAGAAAATATTTAGATTTTGTTAGAGCGTTCCCTACTAGCGGCATGTTGCATCGCTCAAATGCAATGAGAAGTTGGCAAGGGTCGTTGCATTGCTTCTTGGATGTAGTTCAAATTTTGCAAGGGTTCTTGCATGAGAACACATGCTATGTGTAAGATAGTTATGTTGCATCGCTGTCCGGATGCAGTCCAAAATTTGTAAGGGTTCTCGCATGTTGGGCACATGCGAGTAAAGAAGTTAGTCCGAAAGTGGTTGCAAAGTAAGTTGAGGATAGGTAGTTGAAATATTGGCACTTTTACTGGCAAATCAATAGAAAAAAGAAGATTCAGATACTATGTCTCTAAGAGACAAAATGGGTTGGAGAGAAAAGCAAGGGAGATCGAGAAGACATGATTTAAACTTCGGTATTCATGTATAGATAATGGCAGAAAATGGTGTTGGAGTTGTTGCCATAAGGATTTGAAGGATTGTGTGGTTGAGGTGCAAATATTCGAGGATCTGATTATTTTGCTAAAATTGATGCTCGAAGAAGAAATTTGAAATATCATCTAAGTTTATGCACCACAAATTGGTTTAGATGAAAGAATTAAATAAGTTTTTTTTGGAGGATTTGGATAAAGATTATGCAAGGATTCTCATAAAGAGAGATGGTTTGCCTAGGTGGAGATCTTAATGGACATGTGGAAAGGATGCTTCAGAGTATGATAGTGTTCATGGAGGTCATGGCTTTAGGGATAGAAATGAAGAGGGAAAAGTTACTTTGAATTTTGTAACCGCTTAAGATCTTTTCATAGCAAATACTCTCTTCAAGAAAAGAGAGGAGCATTTAATCATTATAAGATTTGCCCCACTAGAACACAAATAGATTACTTCGCATTAAGGAGAAGGGATTGATTATGTTGCAAAGACTGCAAAGTAAACTCATGTGAGAGTTTGACAACCCAACATCACTTGTTAGTCATGACAGAAGTAAATAAAAATGTTTACTACGCATCACAAAAAATGCAGAATATTTAGCAAATAATTTGCCAAAACAATGTTAGTTCATCATATTAACTAGAAAATGTAGCACAATGATTTGTACATTTAGAAATAAAAAAATTAAGGAAATGATTTCCTTTAGGATTTTTAATATTCATGATGAATAACGAAGATATATTAGGGATTACCTTTGAATCGTGAGTTTTTAAAATAAGAAACCTCCCGAATCAAGTCCGATCTACAAACTTCTCTCTTGTGGGCGTGGAGATGAGTTGTGTTGCTTCCCACGAAACCAGACGTCAAGTAGGGCAACAAGAAGAGAATTGTGAGAGTTGTAGACTCTCAAGACTCTCTGTCTCTCTCTCTAAGGGGTGTGAAATTTAGAGTAGAACTTGCTCTTGGAATTGTTCTCTAAAAGGAGAAGGCCTTACCCACCTTTTATACTTAAGGTACACGACCTATATATACCTAGGTAGCCCTTGGATTTTAAATCAAGGGCCAAGACCAAGTCCTAATTCAATAAAGAATATCTCCTTATTATCTCCAATCATTATTAATTAATTAAAAATAAAATATGCAGCAACATTAGAGTCCCTATTCAATAAGAATTCAAAATTATGGAGATAGTGTATACATTAAAGTACACGCCTCAAATTTTCTATAAATAGACAATGTTGTTGCAAATTTTATTTACCAATTAATTGACTTGATAATCACATTATCATAATTGGCGAAATTACGGAATTAATCCTCAAGGCTTATGAATCATATTCATGAGCCCAAAAATAAATGTAAATTCAATTTACAATTACAAAAATAATGCGAATCGAATTCACACAATCTCATACCTTGGAAAAAATATGTAAATCATATTTGCATAATTAATTTATATGAATTATATCCATATAAATATTAATTATTGTGAATCACTATTCACATTAATTAATGAGTTATACTTGTGAATCATATTCACAAAACTGCCCTTATGAATAATATGTAAAAATCATAGTTATTAAAATATTGCCATTAACAAGTATGAGTCCTGATCCAATTAAGACTAATGAGATAGGAATGCAGATACTTGGAGATAATATCGGAGAAATCGTACTATCCATGTATAGTGACTTGAAATGTAGATAACTATCCAATTTCAGGATTTATACCGTTTTTGCATAAAAATACTTCACCTATGAATGTTGAGCTTGAGCTGTAATACTTTACACTCACAATGAGCTCAACAAAACGCATCGCACTCTCCATGAACTGGACAAAGTGTCGGTGAGCTGAATCCAGCGTCCTTAACCATTTCTAATCATAGTCCAAACCATTTGGAGCTAAGAAATGAGCTCAAGGAGCTTGTATATTTCCATTTCCGTGATCATTTCTGTTTCCAACATTTGGACTTTGAAATTAGAATTGGAATTGGAAAATTGATTCAAATGATTTGTGATTTAATCCAAATAAATCACAAATCATCTATCTAAATGGAGCCACTAACATCCATCTTGTTTCATCACTTCTTTGGTATGGAAGTGACATGGTAGATGATCCATTATAACAACAAAAGTAACCCTGAGTATTTCAAATACTCATCTGTCCTTCACATTCGAAGACTTTGATGAATTTAAAGTTCAAACCCTGCTTTGATTGTCTTCTCCAGAATATGTTAATAGATTTCTCATTCGATAACTAGATGGCAATATTAATTATATACTTTCCAAAGGTATATATTAATATCTCAAATTCGTGCCTTATTTCATAAATAAGATGACCATGCATGGAATTCATTTTGACACCAAATCATCTCATGAGTGAGCTCTGACTCCCAGTTTATCAAGTATGAACTTGTATGATTCCTTCGATAGATCATACATCTCATATGACTTCATATGCACACCAACGCGCCGGTATATGGATCTTGGCTAGGTCACCAACCTATTGGTGTATCAGATGTGCATACTCAATCATATAGATGCATACCTGTCTCAGATCAAAGGATGTGTGCATGATCATAACAGTTACAATCTAGGTCTTAGTTTATCTCGACCTCAATAAGTCAACTCTTTGACTTGATTATTCCAACACTTATGAATCCTCATTCCTATGCAAAGGACATGCATCAAGAAATCGGTTGGAAATCAATCTTTAGAGAAAGATTGTCATCTTTTTCTCAGACTGGAGATCTTTACTGAATATCACATGTTTGAAGTCAGATATATCCTCCCAACTGCATGGTATTCAATATGGTCATGGTGCATAACCCTAATTGTACAAAGGGACCTTAATAGTAAAGTACATTCATTCAGTATTTCATTTCAAATGGACATGATAAAATAATAACTCTTATTGCATTAATAGATTGCCAATGGCTTACAAGTCCAACAATTCATGTTTGTGCAAATAAAAGGGTTGGGAAAAAAGGAGGATTTCCAAGATCGCTAGAACTAGATGATGGAATCTTCAATTGAAGTAATCAATCTTCATGGAGAAGGTTTTAGAAGACTTATCTTGGGAATGGAAGTACAAATGAGATGTGGGAGGAAGTAGCATCTTGTATCCGAAGGGTAGCCAAAGAGATGTTAGACGAGTCAAAAGGAGAAGCTCCAGATGAAAATGAGGCTTGGTAGTGGAATGGACGGGTGAAGAGAAGCTCGAAGTTAAAAGAGCATTCTTTAAAACTATGTCCTAGGATAGAACACACGAAACTATCACAAACTATAAAAATAGCGAAGAATGAAGCAAATAAGATAATAAGCGAAGCTAAGTTAAAAGCTTATGAAGTTTCATACAAAAATATCGACTTTAAGGAGGGACGGAAAGATATATTTAGGTTGGACAAAGTAAGAGAAAGAAAAATCAAAGACCTTTCTCAAGTGAGATGCATGATGGTTGAGGAAAGTCGCGTGCTTGTTACTCAGAAGGATATAGAGACTAGATGGAAGCAGTATTTCCATAAGCTTTTCATTGGAGAAGGAAATAGAGAGATCAATTTGGGAGATATAGTAAGTAGTGAAAGTTACTTGAATCATGCAAGCTATAGACGAATATAAAGGAAGGAAGTAGAGGAGGCATTGAAGGTCTTGAGACATGGGAAAGGTGTACGACCTGATGACATTCCTATTGAAGTATGGAGAGTTTTAGGTGAGCGCGGTTTGACCAGACTTACAAATTTATTTAATGTTATTTGGTGAATCAAGAAAATGACTGGAGATCGGAGGAGAAGCATCGTGGTGCCTCTTTATAAGAATAAACGAGACATTTAAAATTGTTCAAAATTATAGATGTATCAAGATGATGAGTCATGCTATAAAACTTTGGGAACGTGTGATCGAAAGAAGGTTGAGGCAAGTTTTCAAAGTAAAAGAAAACCAATTCAGATTCATGTCAGGTCACTAAACTATTAAAACCATCCACTTGTTGAGGAGAAAATCGAGGTTTATAGAGCTAAAAGGAAGAACCTCCGTATAATTTCTATTGATTTGGAGAAGGCTTATGATTCTGCCTGTGGGAGATAGTGTGGAGAGTTTGAAGAAGAGACAAGTACATGTCCTATGCATTAACCTCATAAAGGATATGCATGATAGGGTTTCATCTCGTGTAAGGATCTATTCTGGGAAGGCTGGCTATTTTGACATCAACATTGGTCCTCATCAAGGTTCATATTTGAGTCCATCCCTTTTTACCTTGGTTATGGACAAGTTGATAAGTCACATTTAGGATGAGCTACCTTGGTGTATGTTATTCGCTGATGATATTATGTTCATTGATGAGACTAGAGATAGAGTAAATGAGAAGCTTGAGGTATAGAGACATGCATTGGAGACTAAAGGATTTCGCATAGGTAGGGTTAAGACTTTATATATGGAGTACACTTTTGATGGAAGCAACGATGATGGAATGGAGGTGAAGACCGTGATGATAACATCCAGAAGAGAGATTCTTTTAGATACTTGGGATCAATTTCTTAAAATGATGGGGAAATTGATGGAGATGTTACTAATGGAATAAATATATATTGGCTAAAGTGGAGAGGAGCCTCTATTGTTCTCGATGATAAGAAAATTCATTTGAAAATCAAAGGAAAGTTTTACAAAGCAATCATGATCCCTGCTACGTGAAGACTAGGGTTTGGGCATTAACGCATCACAGAAGTGTGTAGGTCACATCACATACGACCTACAACAACTAGTCATACTAGTTGTATCGAACAACAAAAATTAAAAAATTTAAATAGATGAAGCTGCATGATTTGAGAATGCTTCTCAAATTATTTCATCAAGATCGCAAACGAGTTATAGGAATACCTCTTGAAGCGTGTTTGCAATCCCTTGTTTCTAAAATAAGAGACCTCTTGTCTCAAGTCCGATTCAACGAAGGTATCGCACTTACGGGCATGTGGATGAGACACATGCTTCCTGCAATCCAAAAACAAGGAGTCCCCTGATTTCATCTTACGCAATCCGATGCCTTCTTCATGAGCAAGAAACACCTAAGATGAAGGAGATCTACGAGTATTCGATCCGGCAACACATCGTTGTCACAGCGACTGCGGGTCTCTCTAGGCCAACAATGTAGACGACCACAATGTTGAGAAAGAGATAGAGGAAGTGCATGAGAATATGGAGAGAGAGAGAGAGTTGTTGCTCTTTAATTTGATGGATGTAGAAAAGGCTAGGTCTACCCCTCCTTTTATACTAAATTGGATGTCCATGGATCTCAATCCATGTGCACTCATAATAAAGGGTCTAGATTATTTTGTGCTTTCAATCAATGGCCATGACTTTGTTGCATAAATTTGCAACAACAAATAATTAATTTAAAATAAATTAAATTTGTTGCAAATAATTTACAACACATTCAATTTAATTCAAATAAATCTCATGTGGAAATAAAGGAAAGAGGACAAGCCTCATTCCCTTAATAAAGTGAATGGCTATACATGGAGTAGGACTCCATGGCCATCCACCCTCTAAAGGGGATGGTGGCTCTCTTCTTCCTTAAATGAAATATCTCATATCTCTCCAAATATTCCACATATGCAACAACTTTTGTTGCAAATTTATTCACAAAATAATTCCAAATTATTTTTTGATAATTTCATTCATGTCATCAATAATTATGAAACATATTCATACATCCAATATAAAATGTAAACACCAATATGAATTCAATGCACATCATCATTTAATTTCTAAATATTATTTACAATTAAATATCTCTATTATATTATAAATCATATTTTAATACTTATGATTAGTATGGATAATAATATCCATATTAATCATATCCTTGATAACTAAATCCTATTTAATATCTTAGATAACTATTCTCATGTGTTCAAATAATATGAATCTTATTCACATTATTCGTGATAATTAAATTTAAATTTAATCATGAATTTCTCGATGCTCAGATACGTCGTCAATAATGGAGTTATTGTTGAACTCTTTCTAGAGTAATGTGTTTTCTCTGCGGATACTTGGAGATAAGAACAGGGCGATTGTACATGCCATGCATAGTGACTTGGATTTTGAGATCATATCTCAAATTCAGATCTTGGGAAACCTCTAAAAGATGTTTGATTAAATCAAAACCGTAAATCTAATTTTCTCATTGCATCTAAATCATATTCAAACGAATGTCCAAAATTGGACTGCGATCAGATTACTTCTCTATTGAGAAGAGTCACTAAAATCCAAATATTTTTCATCTCTCCCTCAGAATGGAAGTGTCATGGTTATACAACTATATATGATCACATCACCATTGAGTATTCCTAATACCCGTACATCTCGTTGGACTTGTAAACCCTCGACGACCCACTAATGCAATAAAAAGTTATTGTTTTATCGTGTCCATCTGAAATGAAATGAATGGTTGAATAAATGCACTTTACTATAAAGGTCCTTTTGTACAATTAGAATTATGTACCATGAACATAGTGAATACCATGTAGTTGAGAGGATACAACTGACTTCAAATATGTGATATTCAATAAAGATGTCCAGTCTGAGAAAGAGACGGCAATCTTTCTCTAAAGATTGATTTCCAACCGACTTCTTGGTGCAGGTCCTCTACAGAGAATGGAGATTCAGAAGTGTTGGAATAATCAAGTCAAAGAGTTGACTTGATGAGGTCGAGATAAACTAAGACATGGATCATAATTGTCACGATCAGGCACACATCATTGGATCTGAGACAAATATGCATCTATATGGCTGAGTATGCACATTTGTCAGACCAATAAGTTGGCAACCTCGCTGAGGTCCATATACAGACATATTGTTGTGCATATGAAGTCATATGAGATGTATGATCTCTCAAAGGAATAATACAGGTTCATATTTGATAAACCAGGAGACAGAGTTCACTCATGAGATGATTTTGGGGTCAAAATGAATTCCATGCATGGTCATCTTATTTATGAAATAAGACACGAATTCGAGATATTAATATATGCTTTTGGAAAGTATATGATAAATATTGTCGTCCACTTATCGAATGAGAAATCTATTGACATATTCCGAAGAAGACAATCAAACCAGGGTTTAAACTTCGGATTTATCAAAGTCTTACAGTGTGAAGGATGGATGAGTATTTAGAATACTCAGAGTTACTTTTGTTGTTGTAATGGATCATCTACCATGATACTTCCATACCAAAAAAGTGATGAAATATGATGGATTTTAGTGGCTCCATTTAGCTAGATGATTTGTAATTTAATTGGATAAAATCACAATTCGCTGGATCCAATTTCCAACTCCAATTTCAATGTCCGAATGTTGGAAACAGAAATGATCATGGAAATAGAAGTATGCAAGCTCCTTGAGCTCATTTCTTAGCTCCAAATGGTTTGGACTATCATTAGAAATGGTCAAGGAAGCTGGATTCAGCTCACTGATACTTTGTCCAGCTCATGGAGAGTGTGATGTGTTTCGTTGAGCTCACTGAGAGTGTAAAGTGTTACAACAAGCTCAACATTCGTAGGTGACGGATTTTGCAAAAATGGATAAACCTGAAATTGGATAGTTATCCACATTTCAAATCACTATACATCGATAGTATGATCTCCCTGACATTATCTCCAAGTATATGCATTTGTATCTCATGAGTCGTAATTGGATCAGGACTCATACCTATTGATGCCAATATTGTAATTATTATTATTATTATTATTATTACAAGGGAAATTTTATGAATAGGATTAACAAATAAATATCTCATTAATTAATGTGAATAGTGATTCACAATAATTAAAATTCATATGGATTTGATTCATATAAGTATTTATGTAGATATGATTTACATAACTTTTCCAAGGAACGAGATTGTATGAATTTGATTCACATTATTTTTGTAAATGTAAATTGGATTTACATTTATTTATGGGCTCATTAATATGATTCATAAGCTTTAGGGATTAACTCCGTAATTTCTCCAATATTGATAATATGATTATCAATTTGCAATAACAACTTCCATATATGGAAGGTGATGTGGAGTGTATGGCTCCATATGATTGAGTTCTAATTGAATTAGGATTCTAAAGTTATTGCTTATTTTATTTTAATTAATATTGATTGGTAAGGAGATGTTCCTTATTGAATTAGGACTTGGTCTTCACCATTGATCTAAAATCCAAGGGCCACCAAGGCACATTTAGGGCATGTGCTTTAAGTATAAAAAATGACAGGGCCTTCTCCTTTTTACAACAATTCTAAGAGCAAGTTCTACTCTAAATTCCGAGCCCCATTAGTGAAAAAGAGAGAAAGAGAGAGTCTTGAGAGTCTACAACTCTCACAACTCTCTTCTTGTTGTCCTAAACGACGTCCAGGTTCGTGGGAAGCAAAGTGACTCATCATCGTACCTACAATAGAGATATGTGTAGATCAGACTTGATTCAGGAGGTCTCTTACTTTAGAGACTCATGTTTCAAGAGGTAACCCTAATTTGTTCTTTATATTCATCAGAAATTATTTTAGAAATTTTTTCCTTAGAATTTATAATTTCTGAATGCACAAATTGTCGTGCTACATTTTCTAGTTCATATGATGAAATAACATTGTTTTGGCAAAAGGTTTGCTAAATATTCTTTATTTCCGTGATGCATAGTAAATAATTTTTTTATTTACTTCCTTGACATCCTGCATACTGGAAGACCTAGAATAAACCCGAAGTTTTAGATCACATTAGATTGTCTTCTTTAGGTTTTTTATCATTAAGTTTCTCATTTCATCATTGAGAGTTGGTATCGATCATATACTTTCCAAATGCATATATCATACCTACAAATTCTTGTCATGCTTCCAAAGCAAGACGACCATGCATGGAATTTAGTAGATCCCAATATCTCATGAGTGAGCTCATGTCTTTTGGTTTGGTAGTGAACATGTATGACCCTTTGAGAGATCACATTACTCATATGCCCTCATATGCACACTAGCTTGCTAGTGTATAGACATGATTAGGTCATCAGCCTAATGGTATGCCTAATGTACATACTTAGACTTATAGTAATACATATGTCTCAAGTCTGAGGATGCATGCATATATCGTGACAGCCTACAATATATGTCTCGGTTATGTCGTCCTCATTAAGTCAACTATTTGACCTAACTTATCTGACACCTTTGAATATCTATTCTTATGTAGAGGACCTACATTAAGAGTTGGTCAGATATCGACTTTTAGAAAAGGAGTGTCACCTCCTTCTCATACTGGAAATCCTCTCTTAACAATCATTTGACGGTGTTTGATGAGTCCTCAATCTAACTCTTTAGGTATCATCCAAACACCAGCATATATGATTCAACCATTGAATCAATAGTTGTATGATTATTAAGATGGTCATGTTACATAATCCTAATTATACTAAGGGGCATATTATGCAAATTAGTTATTCTTCATTTCAGATTAAGGAGTGAATTACAATAACATTTATTGCATAATGGCTCTTCGCGGGCTCACATGTCCAACAATCTCCCACTAGCCCAAGAGCCATTAATGGACTAATCTTTAAACCCACACTCATGGTCTAATCATAAGCTATTTAGAAAAATCAACTTTGTAAGATGACTAGTTACTATGTTCCCAAGATACTATGCCAAGTCCTTTCCATACTTGCATATCCCTAGTAAAAGTGCTCGCACCAAATGCGAATGATGCATCTTATGCAACTAATACTTAATCTTGTTAAAGTAGTTAGAGTGTATTTGTCACTATAACTCCATAATTATTATAACCAGCAAGTTATACATTATTCCTGGAGATCTCTATCTCCTTAGATTAAGACATAGTCTTAAATCTAGTAAGGTATCTATAGGTAAGATATTTTAGATAACTATCTATAAAGTCTTAATTTCTTAAAGAAAACTTTGAGATTACTATCTCAAAAGTCTCATGCCTCTGAAGATGTTGATTATTACTACAATTAAGTATTTTATCTCCATAGTATGATTGGTAACATTTTACTACTCCCACTATAGGGCAGACATCTGACCTTTTGTACACATCTAGTATACATCGAGCTTCCCATAGATGATGCACTAGGGCATGTTGCTTTGACATTCACATCATCAACTCTTTGAGGTGTTATCCCTTTAGATAGGTCAGTACCATATGTTAAGGGAAAGAAGCTTTCCTTGGAGTTTTTCAAAAATCGAATATGTCCAATGTGTACTACTAATGTGATGGTCCCAATGCATGCTTCTCTTTACTTCTGAACAACTTCATAACTAAGATATAAGGGGCATCCTTGAGATCTTTTATCTCAAAGTATAGAACAACCATATCTTAAAACACTTATTATCATCCTTATATCATTCCAAATGATTAGGATTTTTATCTATATTTAGCACAATGAACACAATGACACTTCCACTAATCTTCACATGGTACATCAAGATTCTATACGAAATCATAATCTTTATAATTTCATCAAATCTGATATTCCAACTACAAGAAGCTTGTTTGAGTCCATAGATGGAGTTCCGCACCTTGCATTCTTCAAGAATGAAGCCATGAGGCTACTTCATATGAATATCCTCATTGATGTATTCATTGAGGAATGCATTCTTGATTTCCATCTTCCAAATGTCATAGTCAAGTTGTGTAGCTATAATTAGCAATATTCTAATGTGTTTAAGTATGATTACTAGAAAGCGAGTCTCATCGCAAGCAATGTCTTCTTTTTGTATGTAGATCTTGGCTACGAACCGTGCTTTGAAGGTCTCTACCTTCTCACTAGGTTCACTCTTTCTCTTAAAGATCCATTTACACCCAATGGGTTTGACCCTTATAGGTGAGTCCTCAAGAGTCCATACACAACACTTGTATATTTAGTATACTTTAGACTTTATTTCTAGTATCCATCTTTCTATGTCATGATCTACAATAGCTACATCATATGAAGTTCGATCATTGTCAGATTTCTCTGAGACATGGAATCCATATCCTCTAGGTGGTCTTACAACCCTCAAACTGATTTGAAGAGGTATATTATTTCATCGTAATTTTTTCTTTTAGATTCTGATTCTAGGAGACTCATTATCTTCTAAGGATTCAATGATTCCCTTTACTTCTTTATCTTGATTCTCAAGAAAGTCATCCTCATATAATCATATTCTTAGAGATGAAATCTTTTAAGAATCTTAAGACCATAAAGTAGGTATCCAATACCATCCCTTATATTCCCAATGAAGTGAAGGATATTGGAAGATCCTTAAGCGCACCACGGAAGCGTGAGGATCACATCGTATGCGATCGGGAGCGAAACGAAATTTAAAAATTTTCAAACAATAAAACCACATGATCCAAGAACACTTCTCAGATCGTTTCATCCAAACCACAAACAAGTATTAGGTTTACCTCTTGAAGCATGGTTGTGGTCGAGTCTTTAAATGAAAAGACCTCCTGTCTCAAGTCCGATCCAACAGAGGAGATGCTTGTGAGCACGTTGATGAGACGCGTGCTCCTCGCAATCCATGTTGATGATCCAAGTGGTGAATCTCTTGATATCGTCACACGAGATCTGACATCTTCTTCACGAGCGAAGCGCACTGAAGGAGATGGAGATCCACAAGCAAACAATTTGGCAGCATAACGATGATGATGCGGCAATGGCGACTCTCTCTAAGGCTCCATGGTGGATGGCCACAATGAGAGAGAGAAAGAGAGAGGCTTGGCATGTAGAGAGAGAGATGGAGAGAGTTTAATTCATTTTGGAATTGTGCACGTTCTTCAAAGGCAAGGGCTACCCTTCCTTTTACACTAGTTAGATGCACATGGATCTCAAACCATGTGCTCTCTTAATCTACGGTGTAGACTAGTTGTTTATTAATTAATGGTCATGATTTGTTGCTCCAAAAACAACAATAATTAGTTTAAAACAAACTAACTTTATCCCTTTTTTAACATAATAATTAATTCATTTTGAAATTAAATAATATATAGATAATATAGAAGACAAAGTCTCTTTACTATAAATAGGATGGTTGTCCCCCCTCTTGAACAAGTCAAGGTGGACGGCCACCATAAAGGGATTAAGTCTTCATTTATCTACATATATAAATTAATTAATATGCAATAATAGTTATTACATTTATCTTTGTTAAAATAATTTCAAATTAAATTTGTGAAAACTTCAATCATGCCATCGACAAATATGAATCATATTCATATATTCAACATAATATGCAAATTAGATTTACAATTAATTGTCTATTGTGAATCCCATTCACAACAACATATAATTTGTAAATTCTATTTACAATTAAATCTCTCCAACATATTATAAATCATATTTATAATATCCATGATTATTATGGATAGAGATGTCCACATTATTTATATCTTTGATAATTAAATCACATTTAATTATCCAAAATGACTATTCTCATGTGCTCAAATAACATGAATCACATTCACATTATTTACATCTTTGATAATTAAATCAAATTTATTTATCATATATAACTCTCCTTATATGGCCAAATAATATGAATCAAATTCATAAATCACATTTAACTATCAAATTTTCAATGCCCGGTACATTATCAACAATGACATTATCCTTGAACTCTTTCAAGGATAATGTGCTTTCTCCACGGATACTTGGATATAAGGACAGGGAGATTGTGCGTTTATATAGTGACTTGGATACCGAGATCAAATCTCAAATCTAGATCTTGTGGACCTCCCATAGATGTTTGATTAAATCAAAAACGTAAATCTAATCTTTTGATTGCATCTAAATCATATTCAAATCACTGTCCATCGTTTGGACCAAGATAATATTACTTCTCTATTGAGAGGAGTCACTAAAATCCAAACCCGTTTCATCACTCCCTAAGAATGGAAGCGTTATGATTATACAATCGTTTATGATTACACCGCCCTCAGGTATTCCTAATACATGTACATCTTGCATACTGGAAGATCAAGAATAAACCCAGAGTTTTAGATCTCATTTAGACTGTCTCCTTCAGGGTTTCATCATTAAGTTTCTCATTTTATGAGTTGGAGTCGGTATCGATCATATACTTTCCAAAAGCATATATCATACCTAGGTGTTGATCATATACTTTCCAAAAGCATATATCAAACCTACAAATTAAGTCAAGATTCCAAAGCGAGATGATAGTGCACGAAATTTGATCCCAATATCTCATGAGTGAGATCATGTCTTCCGATTCAGTAAATGAACATGTATGATCTCTTTGAAAGATGTATTACTCATATGCCCTTGTATGCACACCAGTGTGTCGATGTATAGACCTTGATTAGGTCATCAACCTATTGGTCTGCCAAATATACATACTCAGACATATAGTAATATCTCTCTCCGTTCAGAGGATGCGAGCCTATATCGTGACAACATACAACATAGGTCTTTGGTTATCTCGATCTCGTTAAGTCAACTCTTTGACCTAACTTATCTAACACCTCTGAATCTCTATTCCGATGCAGAAGACCTGTATCAAGAGGTCGGTCAGAAATCAACCTTTAGAGAAAGGATTGCCATCTCCTTCTCAGGCTGGAGATCCTCTCTTACTAATCATTTGACGGTGCTTGATGAGTCCTCAATCCGACTCTTTAGATATTCATCCAAGCACCAGCCTCTATGATTCAATAATTGAATCAACAGTTGTATGATTATTAAGATGGTCATGGTACATAACCCTAATTGTACTAAGAGACCTATTATGTAAATTAATTATTCTTCATTTAAGATCAAGGAATGATATTTGCAATAACATTTATTGCATAATGACTCATCATGGGTTCGCATGTCCAACAATCTCCCACTATCCCAAAAAGCGATTAATGGGCTAATCTTTAAACCTACACTCATGTGACAATCGTAAGCTATTTAGAAAAATAGCTAGATAAGCTTATCAATCACTCTGTTCCCAAGAGACTACACCAAGTCCTTTTATGACAATGACAATTGCATATCTCCTAGTAACAGTACTCGCATCCAATGCGAATGTTGCATCATATGCAACCAATACTCAATATTGTCAGTTATAGTGTCCTTGACACTACAGCTCAATAATTATTATAACCAGTATTTCCATTATCCTTATAAAAATAACCTTATTCCCGGATATCTCTATCTCCTAAGGTATCCGCAGTTAAGACCTTTTAGATCTCTATCTATAAAGTCTTAATTTCTAGAAGATAAGACTTTGAGATCACTATCTCAAAAAGTCTGGTCATCTTTGAAGATATTATTATTACTGCAATCAAGTGTTTTATCTCCATAGTAAGATTAGTAACATCTACTACTCCCACTACATGGCAGACATTTGGTTTCTGTACACAAACAACATGTACTGAGCTTCCCAAAGCTGATGCACTAGGACATATAGCTTTGGTATTCACGTCCTCAACTCTTTAAGGTGTTATCCCTTTAGATAGGTCAGTACCATATCTTAAGGAAAAGAAGCCTTTCTTGGAATTTTCTATAAAATGGAAATGCCAAAGGTGTACCACTATTGTGACAGTCCCAATACCCTCTTTTCTTTGCTTCTGAACAACTACAGATCTAAGATCTAAGAGGTACCCTTGAGATCATATCTTAAGGTATGGAATAGCAGACTATAAAACATTTAATATCATCCTTATATCATTCCAAGTCATTAGTATATCATCTACATTTAGCATGATGAACACATTTGTACTCCCACTAAGCTTCACATGGTTCATCAAAATTCTGTCTGAATCATAACATTTATAATTTCATCAAACCAGATGTTCTAATTACAAGAAGCTTATATGAGTCCATAGATGGAGTTATTCAGCTTGCACGCCTTGCTTTCCTCAACTATGAAGCCTTGGGGCTACTTCATATGAATATCCTCAGAGAGTTATTCTTAGTGGAATGCAATATTGACTTCCATCTTGAAGATGTCATAGTCAAGTTGTGTAGTTATAGTTAGCAATATTATGATGGGTTTAAGCATGGTAATTAGAAAGCAAGTCTCATCGCGAGCTATGTCTTCTTTTATGTGTATATTGAGGATACAAATCATGCTTTAAAGGTCTCTACCTTCTCATCAGGTTCTCTCTTTCTCTTGAAGATTCATTTACACCTAACGTATCTTACCCTTATAGGTGGATCCTCGAGGGTCCATATACAACACTTGTATATGAAGTCTACTTTAGACTTTATTGCTAACATCCATCTCTCCATGTCATGATCCTCAGAAGCTTCATCACATGAAGTAAGATCATTGTCAGTCTTAACTGACACATGGAATCCATCCTCAAACTCATTTGAAGAGGTATGGGTGTTTCATCTTTAATTGTCCTCTTAAATTCTGGTTTTAGGAGCCTCATTATCTTCTCAAGATTAAATGAGTTCCTTTACTTCATTTTCATCTTGATTCTCAAGAGTCTCAACCTCTAAGAATCATATCCTTAGATATGAAATCTTTTAAGAATCTCAAGGTCATAAAGTAGGTATCCAATACCATCCTTTATTTTCCTAATGAAGTAGCACTCTCTTGTATTGCATCCATGACAAAGTTATGGACCAAGCAACCCTAAATACTCAAGTGTCCAACACTAGAATAGGTTTCATACCATAGCTTACGAGGATGTTCTGATTTAGATTTCCATGGAATATTATTAAGGATATATATATATATATATTGTAGTCTCTACTACATATATACCTGGAAAATAAGAGGTAATTATGCTAAAATTCATCATTTATCAAATCATGTCACACATTATCCAATTGTATCTCCCTATAACTATGTTGAGTTTAGGTGTATTAAGAGGAGTGAGATAAGAATGATATTCCTTTCTCCATAAGGTATTCCTCTAATTCGTCTAATAGGTACTTGCTACCTAGGTTAGATTAAATTCACTTCATCTTCTTTCAAACTTTGGTTCTAAACCAAACATGTGAAATCTTTGAACAATTCAAAGGTTTCTAAGGTGAAAGGAATAAATCTCATATCACAAATAATCATCAATGGATATTACATATCATTAATGTTCATTATGATATATATGATCCACATACATTAATGTGTATGAGATCTTGAATACCTTGACATCTTACACCATTCCCAAAGAAGGGTGCATTGGACTTTTTACATTGAATACAATATTCACAAGTATGTAAGATTTGAAATTTCACACATTCTAAAGCTATATCTCTTACTAGTCTATTGATCACATCAAGAGACACATGTCCAAGGCTTGATGTCAGATCATTGTCAAATGATCTTCATCCTCCTATTGATCTTTTAAGGTTTAATTTTCAGTATTAGAAGTGTTAATGAACCATTCATTAATTTTATAATTTAGTAGAGTCCTCCAGATATCATATTACTATCTGGAATATATCCATCATAAATCTTTACGATAAGTCTATTCCAGAATTGATGTTTATTTCCAACATTTAGAAATAAACAATGAGTGTATTCTAATATCTAGGTCACAAAGACATTCTATAAGATTAAAGGCTCTTCCACTGAAAATATGAAGTCTATCTATTGATGAATCTCATATTCATCACTCTAAAACTGATTAATTAAGCTCAAATCCTTCAAAATCATTGGCATTTCTTCATTTATTCTGCATAATTATCATTCATGCATGTTTTGATAAGAATTGCATTTTATCACTTATTTTCGCACAAAATAAGAATCCAAAAATCCCAGCCAAAATAGACCTGTAAATAGCCTAATTCCCCGATTTTTAACCAATTCATGCTAACTCCGAATGACCCAAAGCCACCTCCACTGTGCACAGATCATAACAAGAATAAATCAAAAATACAAAAAAATCACTAACCCAAATAAGTGGACCAAAAACTCAAACCCTAGTTCTAGGATTTCCAGACTAAAACCATCATATCTTCCTCATCTAGTGGCTGTTTTATTCCTACTCACTTTTGAACTAATGTACATTGAATTACCTTCAAAACAAGACCAAGTTCAAGTGAATCGGAGCTCGTATGTGAAAGTTGGGTTTTGGGCCTCTTTTGTACATTTTGTATTTTAGCGGTATTTGACCTATTATTTTATGTATATAATTGACTCATTTTATTTTGTTTATTTTTCATTTGTCTTCTTTGATAAAAGTTTTATTAAAATATGTAAAAATCCAAATTGAGCTTGAAATCAAAGAAACTAACTGAGTCCAAGTCCTCACTAACTGTCTGTACAAAAAGTGTCTTTTTGTCTTTTATTTTATTTCTTCTTTTTCCTTAATTAATAAAAATCCAAAAAATAGATTAATTTGTAAATATTTATCTTTGATTTTATCATATTTTCTGGAATTTTATCTGGTTTAAAAATGACAAAAAATTATAAAACCCAAAAATCAAGGTATTCTATGCACATGAGATACCCCAAAAATATCACGTCATGCAATTAATCGGTTTTGGTTTTAGTGTGTTCATGACAGTTATAGATCTCATCGAGACGAGAAATTTTCGTGAAGAAACTTTTTCGATCCGAGGTCGTTTTTTATTTATTCTGGATTTTTCTTTGTATTTTTTTTATTTTTGTGGGGCTAACACGTGGCAGCTCCTGGAGGTGCCACGTGTCATCCATTTTTGGGCCTTATTTATTTTCATTTTATAAAAAAATTAAATTAAAACGTCACACGTACGGGTCACGTGCCCCTGCCGTACGTGACCTGTACGTGCATCGCCAGCCCCCATATTATGCCGACACGTGTCGCGGCCTCAGCCGGTCGATCTCCGCCGATCTAACGGCTGGGGCCCGTCATCCTCCTCCAGCCGCTTTCCCCTTTTGGTGTCCTGTGAGATCTCCACCCATCACGATCTTCTCTGTTGTGCCTCCCAATCAGATCTCCGTCACCGATCACCCCTCTCGAATCTCCACTCGAATCAATCACCATCCTCGTCGAATCCCGTCAAACCCCACTTCCATCGGCCGACCCCTTCAACCACTATTTAAGAAGCTCCACCGCGTCTCCATGAAGCCCATCTGCTGATCCACAACTGAAGTGGAGGTCGACGGTGACAGCTTCGCACCTCCGCTAGCCGGCGAGATCCGAGGGACCTCCTCTCCCTCGTTGCAGTGGCGACCCTCGCCTTCGCTTCTTTGCTCCGGCATGCTGTAGAGCCCACGCCGTTCATTCTCCACCAGCCTTTACCATCTCAGCTCCACCGGCCCCAGCCCTCGTCTTCAACGCCCAGGGATGCAGGCCTCCGCAACGACGTCTAGAGCTTCATCACCTAAGTCCGCAACTTCAACCTCCGCTTCATCTGCAGACCTCCGCCACCAAAGCTCCATCGTCAACCTCCATAGCAACTCCAACGGTCCTTCTCCGCCTCAAGACCCCTCCGCTCTGACACTGCCGCAGCAGGAGCCACCGTTGGGCCTCATGCCTGTTCGCCAGTTGCTTCCAGAGGCACCTCCGGCTCCTCTCCGATCTCCAGCCCTCCGCCTCTCAGTCGCGACCGCCAGAGCGGTGGGCCCGAGGTCCTCCCCGTGTGCGTGGCACGTGATAGGAGGAAACGCTGACGTCAGCAACCCCAAGGTCACGTGCTGTGCACGTGACCACTGGGAAAAATTACAAGAAATTCCCTAGTTGTTATCTTATTTGCAAAGAAGTCCACAGCCAGAGGTCACGTGCTATGCACGTGACCTTCTAGTGATTTTGCAAACTCACCGCAAGACTTTAGGTAATTACACGCATTCCCCTATTCTGCATAATTTTATTTCTTTTTATTTATTTTAATTGTAGAATTACCTTTGTGTTCCCCTATTGTCTAGAACCTCTACATTGCATTATTTTATTTATCAAAAATTGGCACTATGTTTCACAACTAATTTTCTACATCTTGGCATATGCTTTGATATTTTTGTGATCAATGGTTAATTATTAATTAATTGTTTTGTGGAAAATTACATATTATGCCCATTCTGAGCTTGAAAATTCGTAAGTAATTAATCGTTGCTCTAAAAATTGCCAAAAATTCATGGATTATAGAATTAGTTGTTTATTACATCATTTCCAAAAAGAATTGCATTTGCATGCATCATTTTCCTTCTAAAAATCATTTTGCATATTTTAATATTTAATTTTTAATAGGTATTGAATCTTGTATTTTTGAGGTTTAGGATTTTTCTGAGACCAATCATCTAGTGATAGATCTTGGATAATTTTATCCCTTAAAAATAATTAGGTTTAATATTTATTCTAATTAATTATTAAAATTCACTTTATTTGCATTCAAAATTTCATAAAATAATCATTTTGCATCTAAAAATTAAAAAAAATTACAGGGCATTCATTTCATCATAATTATCATCTTGGCCAAGTTTCGTATTTTTTGGACATCGTTTGATTGATCCTTACATTTTAGTCCCTAAAATAGGCCAAAATTTGCATTTCGCATCCTAAATTGCATTAAAAATTACAAAAAAAAGACCGCCTCGAAAACCGTATACGAACTTTGATAGACAAAATTCTAGGTTGTTTCTTTCTGTCCTTGTGTTCTACCTTGGGACTTGCCCAAGTAAAATAAACATAAAACCACACGAGGTAAAAATTGACTAAATAATTGTGGCTATTTCTTGATCGATTCCGATTTTCCGCCTACAACAAAACAACATTCATAATTTAGCGAACGATAATCCACGACATATATTTAACATCGTCTATCTCGGATTCGTCAGACGAAATTTCTGAATTTTTCCTCCATTAATTCATATCTCTTAGTGATCCTCGAAATGTCATCCTCCAAAGAATTTTTAGGTGCAGTTTGTGTAGTTTCATGAGTATTCTTTTGTTTTCCATCTTGAGATCCAATTATTTCATCTTTCATTTTCATGTATGAACTGGGAGAAGATCTTCTTGGAATATCGAATATATGATCTTTATCTTATGAAAATTTCTCCTCTAAAATCATGGAAGGAGTTTGCTCAATAGGATGGAAACCATGTGATTCAAGCAGGTGGAGTTGGTCTGAGTAGAGTTCATTCCTTTTATCATGATTGGTCGGATCCTGATATTGTGGAGTCACCATACAGGATTTATGTGTGTCAATGTTATCGTTCCAGTCCCCTGTATGAGTATCATGTCTGAAGATGGGGTTGTCATGGTCAATCCAAGAGTTGGTTGTTCATTTGTGTTCAAGGTTGGAGCATATGGAAGATATGAAGAAGTGTTGAATTCGATATGGTTAGAATCTCCCATGAATGATGGATTGACATTTACAGAATATGAAGGATGGATTGTATGATCGGAATAGAGAGGATTGACATATGAAGAAGTGGAGACCTCAGTCGGTTGTTGGTTTGTATGATCCGAATATAAAGGATTCTCATTTATGAAGTAGATCAGATTTGTAGAGAGTGTTGGATCTATTGGTGATTAAGAGTCTCTTGTGGAAGTTGGATGATGTGTAGTTGGAGGAGGTTTTGTGGCTTTGGGTCTAACCGATACGAATTCATTTTCATAGTATAGCTCTGATGGATTCTTGGATAAATGTTCCACCATTTTTGAAAGAGCTGAAATGAATGACGGATTGGGTTTGTTCGAGACGAATCTATTTTCATGATATGGATCTGGTGGATACTTGGACAAAAGTTCCATAATTTTTGAAGGAGGTTTATTGGTTGACATGGTGGATCTGTTTCAAATCAAGAAAGGAGAGTGATGGCACAAGTGTGCGGCTTTTGATCTTCAAAATCGGTTCAAAAAATTAATGAAATTGCATTCTGACGTCTCTGAGTATTCAATTGTAGATTCGGAGTCTGGTCTTTGCCACTTTGTTTGCTTCATCTCCAAGTCCGCCTCTCCGTCTGGAGAGCGGAATTTCATCATTCATGTACCATAATCGAATACTGCTTTAGCGGTCCTCAAGAATGGTCTTCCCAGAATGATTTGGGATTCTTTCCAATGATTCGGGGTCTCCATATCAAGGACAGTGAAGTCTACTTTTTATTCTGTACCCTCGATCAAGATGACTACATTCTTTACTTCTCCCTTAGGTCTCTTAGTGGATTTATCAGCAAATTGGAGCAGAGATAATGATTTTCTGAGAGGACCTAACTCCAATTTGTAGTATAAGTATAAGGGGATAAGATTGATCGAAGAACCATTATCGAGTAGTGTGTGTGCGAACGCAATGCCGCTAATGCGACTCTCCACATAATGAGCACCCAGATCCCTCTTTTTTCTTGGTAAATGCTGATTTTTGACACATTTGGTAGTTGCAATTGTCAAGACATGAGTCTCCACAAATTGACTTGGTTTCTTCGTACGAGCTAATCCAATAGAGATTGTTGCAACAATTACATCAATATCCATGTGGATGACTATTAAATCTTATGATCAACTTTTCTAGTCTTCTAAAAACATATGCAACCAATTGCAAGTGCTATTAGTAGAATTAGATACAATTATTAGAATTGATCTTATCTAATAAGTAAGTCAATTTCAATGATGATATGTAGATATAGATCATTCCGATGCACTATTTGGGTCCTTCTCTAAGGATTCAAGATAGTCTAGATAGTCATTCTATCAATGCATCGGCTTATTGCAGTATTGGAATTCATCCAACTCTTTGGATGTCATATGGAAGTTATAGTAGTACAGTCAATTCCTTAACTTTCCTTCTTGCTTGGGTCAGACCCATGCTTCCACTATGCTTTCTTCATCTATAAACAACCATTGTTTAAGAAAAAGGATCTCTTATGTTGAATTCAAAAAGATTTCAATATAAGAGTACTTCAACATTTATACATGCTTTATTCGATTCATACAATGTGAATATTATGGAACTTCATGAATGATTTGAGTACAGACAGTTGAATGATGACACTCATCGTATCTACATCAATCTAAACTCTAAAAGACTTTGGTTCGTGTAGGTACTCAAAAATTTTGAATACATCATCTCTTATAGAGCCACCATCCTGCATGACATAGTGAACCATGTCATTCATGATTAAATGTCGAGAGCACATATGTTTGCCAGAACATCTTCATCGATTTTATAAGGATTATTTGACAATTATGGTCATCATCGACATGATACTTCCAAAGCACACTCGATGAGAGATCAAGACTATAGATGCACACAAGCCCTAGGTTGTTGTCATATTGTCTATTTAATTGTCATTCCTCATTATTATGGGGAAAGTTACACATTGCAACCACATACATTATGTGTCCAACTGCAAGTACATATCTTGATCATGGATCCAATCCATGGTATTTTATTGGTTATCATTGACTATAGTATTGAGTGGGTTTAGTGAGGATTATCTAAAATAAGAAATGGATCCAACCCACATGGTTGCTTCCCTTGGAGCCACCCGCCACCTCCATGACCGTTTGATCACCATCCCCCCCTCCATCTGCATCGTTCCCTCACTTGCTTCCCTCCACCATTCGGATCCCCGCTTCCTAATGCAATACGCATCGCTCCCTTTTACATCAACCACAACCGCATGATTACCTCTCATCATATGCCCCAGCATCCTCCACATCATCCGATCCTCCATAGCTGTTGGATGAAACCCATTAAATCATCCAAGTCGCTCGCATACGCTTGCCTCTCCACCGCTAAATTAAATCCGGTGATTCGATCTCGATCGCTCGCTTGGGACTCCACATGGACCGTTGGATCACTAGATCCAACGGCCCACAACCATCATCTTCCTCCGGTAATGAGCGATGCCTCGTCTCGACCTCACCCCCTTCCAATTCTAACTGCCAACCCGAGCCATCTTCCGTTAACCTAATAATGTCTACACACAGCCCCATCATCTGCCATCCTCACGTAACAACCATCCATTCAAAGCCCCCTCTTCATCACCATCCACGACTATTGAAATCCCCTCCCTCGCCATCATAACTGCCAGAGCTCCTCCACCTATAAATCACCTCCTCAGCCACCGTTCTCCCTCACCCACCATTTGATGGAGCTCCACCTAGCCCTCTTCCCCTCCCCATGATGAGAGGAAGTGGAATAGAGGGGCCAAAATGGTTGTTTTCTCTAGGTGTGATCCTTGACTGTCCTACCAAGTCATTGCCGCCCTTCACTGCCGTTGAGCTCGCGAGATTATTTGACCTGCTCAAGCGAAGATCGGAACGCCTCTTGGTGCTCATCCCAAGCTTCCCTCCTCCGCCCTACTCCGATCAGGTAAGCCCTTTTTCCTCATTTTATCATGATATCCATTTTAATTTGACGCACACATACATTTTCGCCTCCAATCCACTACACCATCACCTTCACGACACTACACTCGTACATGCTGACCCCTCCGCTCGCCATCTTCCTTCTTCAGAACCCCGATCACCTTGCCCCATTTCATCTTCGGTCCGTTAAAGGTGAACCACCAGTCCCCCGCTTCTCCGCCTTCAATGGACCCCCATCCCATTCACAACACATGCATATCCTCGCTTTGGATATTGCTGATGCTTGTAGAAACCTATATCCTTCAATGGTCGGATATGGTGTGTTAGCTTCGATCTCCTCCACCGCCTTCGATGACCCGACCTCGCCTCGCCACTCCAGGATCCCTTGCAGCTTCCTGGACGACCTGAGAACTTCACCATCGCATTTTGAAGGGAGGAGGATCTTCCATGCAACATCTAACTGCTGGAGGAGGGATGGAGTCGCTCGTTAGAGCCTAATATCGCCGCCACCATCGTGGCTGGAAAGAAGAGAAGTTGTCGTTGGATGGCCCTCCCTCAGCGGCCAATTAATGGTCGAGATTAAGCCACATCACACCACCGAACATCTAGTTTTGGGAGGAACCAAACATGTTTCCAAAGCACGAGACCATGACACGTAGCCACCGATCCTGAAGATGCCCGAGCCACAGTAAGAACCAGCACCGAACCTCGATCTCCTCCAAACCTAGACCACGCACGCACAGTGTACGTGTGGGCTAGGTATTTTGCGCCTATGCCTCGCCCCTTTTCATATATTGCAAATCAATCCCTCCGCGCGCGCCTCACGTGGCATTTCTAGTGAAATTGCAAGAAGGCCCTACTGAGTTTTTTATTTACAGAAATGCCCCCAGGGACTTATTTGCATATTCATCCTTTTTATTCCTCACATTTTTCTTACATTTATGCCCTTACACTATTTACATCATATCTTGAGCATACAAACTCCATTTATGTTGATTTTCAATTTCATTTTAATGCTTGTTTCATTATCTTCATGGGACTATTTGTTTGATATTTTGACACTTAATTAAGCATGCGACAATTTTGGATATATTGTGTCTATTTCTCTTTGAATCTTAATGCCATTAAATCTTTTTAATGCATCAAGTATCTCTAAAATTAGCCTATCATTTATTGTCATGTATTTGATAATTTTTAGGGTATATTTTATCCACTTACATATCATTGCATTGCACCTCCTTTAAATCACATAAAACCCAATAAAAATACATGCATCATATTATTTCGCCTCTGCATAATCTTTGTATTATCCATTTATGTGTCATTATCCCATTGTGTATCTGAGCATTTTGCTGCATACATTGAACCTGCAATATGAAGACCTAAATAATTGAATTTAGTCACTTGGATTTAATCGGTAATTTTCAATAAAGGGATGAGGAGGCTCGTATTAGTGGTTTCCCAATAAAGAGTCGGAATCACACGAAATCAATTCGAGCAGTTTGCTGGTTTAATTTTCTACTTAACTAAGGTGTTTATTTCACATTTATGACAAGTAAACAATAAAAAAATATTTTCTTATAGATCCGTGAATACATGCAAAAACAACATCACTGCAGATTTTGGAATTTTAATTCATGCACTTTTGGTGACAATGATTGGCTACTGTTTCAGGGATATATTTAGATATTCTAAATATATTTTATTATCCAAAATGTTCTTTCCAATAGTGCATACATATGAGATTTCTATTTTAGCGAAAAACAATTTGAAACGTGCATCAAATGCACAAACTACGAGTCCTCACACAATCGATATGCAAAACCTTGTCCCCTTAGGGTTTGTATCATATCCAAGACCTTTTCCACTCGAAGGCTATGGTTTTGGCCTTAGCACATCAGGGAAGCATGTAGGGGGCATCACATACGACGTAGGGCAACTAGTCATACTAGTTGCATCGGGCAACGACAATTAAAAATTTTAAATAGATGAAACCACATGATTCAAGAACATTTCTCAAATCATTTCATCAAGAACAAAATGAGTTATATGAATACCTCTTGAAGCGTGTTTGGGATGCCTTGTCTCTAAAGTAAGAGACCTCCCGTCTCAAGTCTGATCCGACGAAGGTCACACTTACGGTTGCGTGGATGAGACATGTGCTTCCTGCAATCTAGGTTGATGGGCCGAGCAAGGAGTCTCCTGATTTTCTCTTACGAAATTCGACACATTCTTCACGAGCAAGAAGCATCAAGATGGAGGAGATCTACGAGCAGCCGATCAGGCTACACAATGGTGTCGCAATGACTGCGAGTCTCTATAGGTTAACAATGTGGACGACCCCAATATTGAGAAAGAGATGGAGGACGTGTGTGAGAATATATACATATACATATACATATACATATACATATATATATAGGGAAAAGGGAGTATGCTCCCTGGTTGTAGCCAACTTACATGCTCCCACTCCTTTTCCCCTGTATTTTTTTTATTTTTCTGAAATGAAACCTATTGGAATTTAGATCACAATATGTCACCATAGTGTCATTCAAAATTCAACTTAATTCGAGACTTCTATCCCTGATGAATCCACATTTCATCATCTTTATTCTATCATTTTGGCACCAAAAACCCTAGCAAATGCCTGTAAATAGCATTAAAACCATCATCTTAGCGTTCATGCACGTGCATCTCAACAGTGTGTAAATTACTGTAATTAAGGCCAAAATTATAGAATAAATAAAGAAAAGAAAAAGAATAAAATATTGTAAATATTTTATGACTCAAAACCCCCGAGACCTAGGCATCTGGATGAATAGGTCGACAAGGAATAAAGTAGGGGGAGATAAGGTCAGAAACACAGATAAAACACCTATACTTGTTATTCATTCTTTATGCATTTTGGGACCTATTTTTGGTTCCACTTTTTATACATCAAATAAAGAAACTTTGTACATGAAAGTTGTAGATAATTTCATAAAGAAAAAGACAAAATTGATTTCACAGAAAAAGAATGTACAGATGGAAAGATATGGTCTGAATAAGAATCCAAAATCCCAACTTCTCATACCCGTATCTCACAAACGACAACTCCAAATGCAGTGTACTCACCTTTAATTGTATATAGAATAAAATAATCTATCCAATGGTGGTGGTTTCGCATTTGGCGGAGCTACGGTTTGAAAGTTGGCTTTTGGACCCCTATTGTACACTTGTACTGAATAAAATATTCAATTTATTCTTTGTTTATTGTTTATTCAATTTTATATTTTTATAATGTTGTAAATAATACTTATAATAATTATGTGCATTAAAATCAGAATAAAAATGTAAATAAAAATCAAAATAAAAATACTTGTATATACATTACCAGGTATAATACCTATACTCATACCTATAATATTACTACTTGTATTTTATTAAACACACAAAACATATCAGAAAAATAAAAGAAAAATAGATTTATGTATCTAAAAGTATTTTATAATTTTAGAAAATACTAAACAAAAAGAATAAAATTGAAAATACCAAAATAAAAATAAAAAAATATCAAAATACATAGGTAATATACCTATATAGGGTTAAAAATGTAACTTGTAAAAATATAAGTCATAAAAATAAATAAAAATCAGAATTAAATACTACATAAAATTTTGAACATTTTTTATTTTATAACTTTTATTTAATTCGGCCTTTTATTATTTTAAATTGAATTAATAAAACATTAATTCAGGGTTTTTTCCTGGTTGGTCCACGTGGACCAACCAGGAGGCCAGGACTGTTGACCTCGGTCAACAGTCTGACCTTCCCCCTGCAGCCGTGTCAGAAACGTATTTTTGGGTCGATTTCTCGGATTTTTCGAGGGCGCTAGGCACCTCATTTCGTGCTAGCGCCTTCTTGACTTTTGATCATAGGTAATCGAGGAAGCCCGCCCATATCTTACATTGGATTGTGGATCACTGCATCGCCCCAGAAATCTTGGTCTTTGGACCTCTTCCACCTCGGGTCAAACCACATATAACCAACCCCCCACCTTTCAATTTGAATTCGAGTCCCCTTGGTCCACCCTTCAGCGTCTCTCTTGTGCTCCTGAGCTCCGTGGAGGTGACAGCTCCACCGCCGGCCCTTCAGCTGAGGCGCGCGAAGTCGAGGGAAGCTCCACCACCTCCGCCAAGTGCCGGCGTCGAGGTACCCCTTTTTCCTCTGGCTCCGGCCATTGAGGGCTCGCCCCACCTTCTTGTTTATCCCCTTAGGTTCCTGTTAGCTTTAGGATCAAAAACCCCAAAAAAATTGAGAGTTCCATTACGCATTTCACCCAATCAAACATCATCGCCGGAGCGCAACTCCGGCCATCGTCGACCAACCCCCCTCGCACTTCGACTAGGTCCTCGCGAGGCCCAGGCAATTTGCCCTGGGCCTTCTCACCTCTTTTTGCAGGTCCAAGAGCATTGAAAGCACCTGGAGGGCGATTTTGCGCCTTCGCCGGAGATACCTGGAGCGTGGAGCTCCGCCGCCTTTGCGCCCGCGCTTCGACGCCTCTCCGGCGAATCCGAGCCGTCCAATCAGAAGAGGGACCTTCCAGGAGCTTGCAGCTCCATTTTGGAGCCCATCCACCGCCGGAGGAGCAAGATCGGAGTCGGGGAAGATCGCCTTCGCCGGCCTTCTTCCCCGTTCTTCCTCCTTGCGTCTCCACCGCACGATCGAGCCGCAGCTCCAGTTTGCGTGTGGGCCGTTGGATCCTCCTTCGCCTCGACCGTCAGATCAACCAGGGAGGATCTAATCTCAGCCGCACACGTCCAACCGTCATCGGCCGCTCAGGACACGCCACGTGTTTAAGTGGAACGCCTCCAGCCGCTGGATCACGCCTCGCCGCCCAGCCGTTGGATGCGCGCCACGCGTCCTCATCAGAGCGCCCGGGAGAGGGTATTTTGCATCCCCATCCTCGCCATTTTTGTATTTAATATTTAGTACTTAAATCTGTATCTGTAGTGTAGAAGTTTTGTAATATTTGCAAAAAGACCCTCGAACTTTCTTAATTTGCAGTTAGGTCCTCGCCACGTCACCTCACGTGACCAGTTCACGTGAGGGGGTGGGCATTTTGCAGAGGAACCCTCGGCCTTTTGTTTATTTCGTTTTAGTCTCAAAACTTTCGAAGCACGTGTAATATCTTTGGTTATTTTGCAAAGAGGCCCCCAGGATTTTGACATATTACATTTTGGTCCCTCCCAAGCGCGTGCAAGTCACGCGCCCTGGTGGGTAAATTGCCAGGAGGCCCAGGCGGTTTTATTAATTGTCTTTTAGTGCCAAAAATCAAATATAAAGTGTATATTTTTGTGGAAAATTGCATGTATGCCCCTGGATGTTTTGGATATTGCATTTATGCCCCTACCAGGCCTGATTATTAATTGGATGTTTGTTGTATTTGTTTGAAATATCATTTTAACTCCAAAAATCCCACAAAAATAGACTTAAGCTCCTGTGCACCTATACTTTCACGCCACCTATTTAGTTTTTGATTTTATTTTATTTTCCTATTTATTAAAAATCAAAAACCTCTATTTTGTGCACTGTCTACCTTAGAAAATACCAAAAAAATATTAAAACCCCTCCAAAAATTCCAAAAAATTCACCTAGTGTCTATTTTATTATCTTTTAGTGTCCGTCCAAAAATCATTAAAAATTTCAAAAGAAAAACACTAAAAAATCAAAAACTCTCAAAAACTTCAAAAAAATGTAGAAAATAGTAGAAAAAACCAAAAATTGTAAACTCAGCTTCTGTTTCTTCCTTATTTTGTTACTTTTATTTGAAAAATAGTGTGAAACATTTTTGCTACTGGTTGCTATTTTTGAATTACATTTTATTCCCAGCCAGCCCTATTTCCACTGTTTAGCCATATTTCAGTTTTTAAAAATATCAAAAACAACTTGAAAAATCCCCAAAAATCACAAAAACAGTAAAAAACCCTAAAAAGTCTAAAAACATTTTATTTCTTAATTTTTGAGTATTTTTGTGCATTTTTATAAATATTTTACTTAGCCTTGTATTACATTGCCTTTACTTTCCAACATTGAAAAAAATATATATATAAAATATAAAATATAAAAATCAGAAAATCAAAAATCAAAATACAAAATTAAAAATAATAAAAAAAAAGGTTAAAAATTAAAAACCCACAAAAATTCCTTTGCTTGCTTAGTGTAGACACTCACACACTCACACACTTGTGCAATCATTTGCTTGAGTTACACTGTTGCTCCCTGTGTTCGAACTCTCTGCATACTTGCCCTTTACATCATTTGTGCAGAGTTAAAAATAAATTTTAACTCCACATTGTTTCTAATTTATTGATCTTAGTGTGGGTTAATTGTTGATTTTAGTCAGATTTAGTGTGGTCAACACACCGACTGAGTTCACGCTTTGTGCTGAACTTAAGACCACCTATTTTTGGCCGAATCAATCCCCTCCATCAAGACTGTCAAATTTTAACGGTCTCAGAATTGCTGAAATTGACCCTCTTCAGATGGATGGCATATGAGTCTCTGTTTCTGACAAAATTGGAATGTCATGTTAGGGGGTATAGTGATGAATATACATATTTTTATTTTCAAAAAAAAATAAAAAATAGAGGGGCGCCAATTGGCTACTCTCAGGGAGTAACCTCATTTAACCCATATATATATATATAGGATTTTTATCCAGAGGGCATTGTGCCCATTTGAGATAAAATGGGCTCGTATTCTGCACCGTTAGATGAAATCATGCACTCCCATGATTATAGGAACCGCAATTGTAACCGCAAGTTTCAGAAATATGAATATTAATTAGGTTCCGTAAATAGCAAAAGAATCCTTTCTCCTCGCTCGAAGTTGTATCGAGAAAAAAAAAATCTTTTTATCACAATTGAGAGGGCATCGATCGTTCGTTAACACGGAATTCGTAACCAAAGGTATTTTGATTTGGATTTTTTATTTTTACATGTTATTTCGTTGCTAATATATTTTATATAGGTTCGTACATGGATAATTCGCGAGTAGATTATGATCGAGATATTTCAGAATCAAGTATGAAAGACGACTTAATCGATGGTTTAGAAAGTGAAGATTATTTATGTGAATTCGACATTGAAGGCAATCTTTTCGATCTGATTGATGTCAACAAGAACTCTGAAAGATCAGGTAGTTTTTATATATTTATGTAATCATATGACTTTTTTTCACGTTATTCACTGCATCATTGAAGTTTCGAACATCTTAAGCATCAACAAGATTATGCAAGCATTAGTATTATGTAAGCATCTGTAAGTATCAGTAAGATCTTAGCTGACTCAAGTAATATTTGCAAAATCAACAGTAAGTTCTTATGTAGCATATGTAAGTATCAGTAAGATATAAAATTACACAAGTAATATTTTTAAAATCAACAGTAAGTTCTTATGTAGCATCTGTAAGTCAGTAACTTAAAGCATCAGTAAGTATCATGTAGTATATGTAAGTAGCATCTGTAAGTATCAGTAAGTATCAGTAGCTAAATCAACAGTATGTTATTATGTAGCATCTGTAAGTAGCAACTATAAGTATCAGTAACTTAAAGCATCAGTAAGTTCTTATGTAGCATATGTAAGTATCAGTAAATTATTAACTGACACAAGTAATATTTTCAAAATCAACGGTAAGTTCTTATGTAGCATCGGTAAGTATTAGTAACTTAAAGCACATTATATGTAGCTATTGTAAGCATATGTAAGTAATCGTGAATAGGATTTAGTAAATTTGTTAATTTAAGGTGTAATGAAACGAATCTTAACTTGTAATACTTTCGAAGGTAATATTTTTTATGTTACAGTATATTCGATAGTTGACAGAAGTAAAGAGTAATATTACTATAGTTATCAATAACTTCTTTTGATGTATCAGTAAAAGTCTGAAGCAATATAGTTGTAACAAAACTCATTATATGTAGCTACTGTAAGCATCAGTAAATTATGCATCTATTTTAATAGTAGTCTTGATAGTGTTACATGTAATAAGTATTAAAGGATTTGTAATAAGTACAAGTATTCGTTAATGGGATTTAGTAAATTTTGTTAATATAAGGTGTATTCATTTTAATATTGGGAACTTTATTCAAAGTTTCAGTAAGCACTAGTTAAGACAAGTAACAAAGTTTAATACAATAGTGATAAAATGCACTATAATAATGTATCATAATGATCGAATTTAAGATACAATTCAATAGTAAATAATATAGAGGACTCTAAGGAAAATTGGAGTTTTGTATTAGGAATTACTTTTTACAAGTTTAGTAAGTTTGATTAAGTTACTGATGTGTCTTTAATTTCTACTTATACTTTCTTTATTGTTTATTCCTTTAGACATTGATGAATATGAAAGTTTTAAAGAATTAATTGATGAAGATTCCCCTATATCAGCCGTAGATCCTGCTATTATTCTTCGCGAGGGTCTTTCATTCTCAAACCTAAAGGAATGTGAACTGTTCTATGAAAAATATGCCACTGAACTTGGCTTTAATATTAGAAGGAGTAGCACCAAATATTGTTTTGATCGGAAAAACAAAGTTAGAAATCTTTCTTTTAAAAAATTTGTTTGTTGGAAGGAAGGACAGTATGTTCAAAATTCCAAAAAAAGGAAGATATCATCGAGCCTGACATTGGTTGACGTAGAAGCTAATCTAGAGGGAATAGACAGCGAGGGTAGAAGATGTGGAATAAGCCGTTGTGGTTGTAAGGCAAAGTTGTGTGTGAAGTTAAATCAGATATCAAAACAGTGGGATGTAGTCTCATTTGTTGAGGAACATAACCATAAACTTGTTTCTCCAAGTAAGAAGAAGTACTTAAGACCGAACAGGAGAATAACTAAGGCCACAAAGAATTTACTATCTTCTATGTCAGAAGTTAACATACCTACAGCAAAACAAATTGCATTTTTGTACAAACAAAGTGGTTCTGATGAACGTATTGGATCTATAGCTAGAGATATATACAATCTGAAGCGCGATCAGAAGAAAGAAATTGAAGGTCATGATGCCATTATGTTATTGGAACATCTTGAATATTTGCAAAAGCATAACACCTGAAATTTTTTACGTGTACAAGCAAGACGAGGATTCGTGTTTAACTCATTGCATGTGGATAGATTCTTACTCTATAGAAGATTATAAATTGTTTGGTGATGCAGTTACATTTGATACAACATACGATACGAACAAGTATAAGCTAATTTTTGCTTCTTTTTGTGGGGTTAACAACCATAACAAGACTGTATTCTTCTGCAATGCATTCTTAATGAATGAGATAAAGGATTCTTTTGTATGGCTTTTCAAAAATTTTCTGATTGCTGTTAATGTTGCTCCCAAGTCAATGATTACTGATCAGTGCCCATCCATTAATATTGCTATAAGAGAAGCTTTCCCCACTACGAAACATAGATATTGTGGTTGGCACGTTACAGCTAACATGAAGAAGAGGATTGGTTTAACCAAAAAAGCTGATATAGCAATTTCTTCATTGAATAAGATTATTTGGGGTGCAAAAAGTGAAGAAGAATTTGAAGCTGAGTGGCACAGAATAGTATCAGAATGTAATTTAGAAAAAAATAGATGGATCAATGTTATGTATCGGATCAGGAGAAAGTGGGTGCTTATTTACATGAGAAGATATTTTTTTGCTGAGATGAATACAACACAGAGGAGCGAGAGCATGAACTCTTTCCTGACTAACCATGTCAATCAGTTGAATAGTTTATATGAGTTCATGGCCAGATTTCAAACCGCAGTTGAAAGAATGAGAGAGCATGCTAATATGATGGACAATGACAATGAAAATAAAGTTACGAAGTTTGCTACGTAATGGAGCATTGAAAAATAATTTTCTGAGCATTTCACAAAGACTTTGTTTTACATGGTTAAGGCAGAGCTTTCGGAAGGTATTGAACTAAATGTGATTCCATTTCCTATAGTTGATGACGTTATACAATTCAGAGTATATCCTATTGGGAAGATTGAAGATTTTAACAGAGTTACTTTTCATGCTTGTTATAATAAATTCAAATGTGATTGTATGAAAATAGAATCAATGGGTATTCTTTGTAGACACATTTTTAGTGTTTTAAAACATACTGATGCATTAGAGGTTCATTCATCTCTTTTATTCAATAGATGGAAGAAAGATATCAAGAGAAATGGCTATTATCCACTTTATAGGAAGAGAACAATACAAGACGACAATAGTCAATTAAGGGTATTGACAAATGAACTTATCAGTGAAGCTGATGGCAACAAAGAGGTATACGATTACATTAAGAAGGTACTTATAGATGCATCTGAAGGAGTCAAAGCTATTAAGAGCAAAAGGAAGATTGTTAATGTTGAGAATGTGCACGAGCCAATGAAAAATGTGATAAGACAGTATTTGTTGTAAAAGATCCCAATGTAGCAAAACTAAAAGGGTCTGGAAAAGTGGAAGACCAAAGGGAAGCACTAATAGATTGAAATCAATTAGTGAAGAGAATTCGTCAAAGGGTAGACATAGACAATGCAAATTATGCCATAAAGTCAATGCTGGACATGATTCAAGAAATTGCCCTTCAAAATCTGCAAAAAATCCTTGATTGTAAGAGAAATTCATTAATTGATATGATTCATATTGTATTTCCATTATATTAACATTATGTTAACATTATCTACATTTTTTTATTTCACAGTTGGATACATATTCAATGCAGTTGATATTCAGATGTTTTAAAGTCGGTTGATATTTCAAAGGATTGAGAAGACTTAAGCATATTCTGGCATACCCCAATTCAATTTATAGAAGAATTTCATCTTTTTTATACTGTTCCCTTCTTTGAAAATTTTGTAAATTGTGAACTATTTATCTAGGCTGAAGTTGTGTGTTTTTTTTCATTTTTTATGCAATTAAAATGTTATTGTTATGTTCAATGTTATGTAAATTGAAGGTTCTTTTCAAATGTATTTTTTTTAATCTTCTGATGCATTCAAAGGTAATATTTACTATGTTATCAGTACCTTTGATAGATTTCAGTAGTAACTTCTATAACTATCAGAACAAATAGAAATTTCGATAGCTATCAAAAGTAACATATAATATTTCTCTTGTTATCAGTAACATGCTTTATTGTATCTTTAAGTCTCAAGCATCATAGTTGTAACAATATGCAAGACAATAGAAGTGTTGCTAAGGATTCACAACTTCTAAGACTCTAAAAGGTAATATTTATTATTTTATCAGTAACTTCGATAGATATCATAATTAACATTTATAGCTATCAGAATAATTCATAAATTCAATAGCTATCAGAAGTAACATGTAATTTCTTATGGTATCAGTAACAATCTTTACTGTATCAGTAAGACTCAAGCAATATAGTTGTAACAATACGAAAGATAATATAAGTTTTGCTAATGAGATGTAACTTCTAATTATCTCAAGGGTAATATTTATTATTGTACCAATAAAATCAATAGAAATCAGAAGTAACTTCTATAGCTATCAGAACATTTTGTAAATTCGATATAGATACCAGAAGTAACATGTAATATTTTTATTTGTATTAGTAACTTTATTATGATGATCAGTAAGTCTCATTCAAGATAGTTGTAACAAAATGCAAGATAAAAGTAGTTATTATAGTGTGACAAGTAATAAGTATATAAGGATTCGTAACTACATGAATCGATTGGAATATCAACCTATCAACCCTAAATATTCGTAACTTTCCTATAGTAGCTAGTATTTATTGTAATAGAGGGAGTATCATTTCAGCAAAGTTTGTATACGTAACAATAGTATTAAGACAAGTAACTTTCTGTTGATAAACAGTAACATCAATAATACAATATGTAAGAAATCAAGATGAAATTAACTCTTGATTTCTAATGGTAACAACGCATGATTTCTCTAGTATTTCTTTCTACATCATAAACAATCTCTGAACTTAACACAAGTAAGTTCTTTAGGTCGTCTAACAATCTCAATAATTAATAATCAACATCAAGCAATTTTTTTTCATTCATAAAAATATCCATGTACAAAGAAAGTTGCTATTTCTCATTTTTTGATTACAACATGTAACATATATATATATCTTCTCTAATTACATGTCTAAGAGAATTCATTTCCTTCAATCTTTCTTCTCTCCACTTGTAAGTAAAATAGCAGCTATCTCGGCGCGAAACTTGGGGATATCTTCGATGCGGAAGACCGACTCTTTTCCCTTACAAATGAATTCCATATATTTCATGACATAAACTCCACAATCATTGGAATCACTTCGCTGCTTTGGGATGCCTTTTGTTATGTCTATTGACCACTTTTCAAGGTGTTCTCCAGTGAATAGCATGAAGTATTCCACCATCCAATCAACCTGCTAAAATTAAGAAAGAAATATGTTAGAAACATATAAAATCAAAAATAAATGTAACTCATATATTTTTAAATATATATTTATCCATTTTCTAACATCAAGAGGTATTTCTTCATCCCAGTAAGTGAATTGTATGAAATGAATTTTTTGGCATCGAAATCAGCCACGAGAAGATGCCAATGATTGGATGTGTGGATTACACAAAAAGCCTTCTTTACACTATCAAACATTGTTCTTGTGCATGAGAACAAATTGTTCAGAGGCTTATAATCTTCTTCAGTTGCTTCTTTCACAGTCTTTGGGAACAATTGCTGCAATGAATAATAATTAGGCAATATAATATAACTTACAAACCAAAAATAGTTAAGTACTATTACCATTTGAGCAGTATTTGCAAAAATAAAAGGGCATTCTACGTCACTTTCTTGATATGATTTGTATAGCACATCCATGAACATGTCCAATATGACATCAATGACCATTCTGTTATATAGTAGGTCTTCTATGTGTCTTCCATTGCAAAAGTTGTCTCCTGGACCATGGTAAGTTGCTCACATACTGCAATGTAAATTATGTTGTATCATTCAAAATATCTCATCATAATTTGGTTAATCAATAAATTTATCTAATAAAATTAGTATATCTCTATTCTTACTTGGCAACAGGATCCTTCAAGAATTCGTGAATTGTTGCTCTCTCTGATTCTGAAATCGCATCATATCTAGCATAATCGATGCGTGTTAAATTGTAAACTTATAAATAAATTGATATAACCTTATCCTTAATTTATGTCACTGCATCATTGAAAATTTGAACATCTTAAGCATCAACAAGATTATGTAACCATTAGTATTATGTAAGCCTCTGTAAGTATCAGTAAGATCTTAGCTGACACAAGTAATGATTGCAAAATCAGTAAGTTCTTATGTAGCATATGTAAGTATCAGTAAGTTATAAAATTATACAAGTAATATTTTCAAAATAAACAATAAGTTATTATGTGGCATCTGTAAGTATCAGTAACTTAAAGCATCGGTAAGTATCATGTAGTATCTGTAAGTAGCATCTGTAAGTATCAGTAAGTAGCAGTAGCAAAATCAATTGTAAGTTATTATGTAGCATCTGTAAGTAGCTTTTGTAAGTATCAGTAACTTAAAGCATCAGTAAGTTCTTATGTAGCATATGTAAGTATCAGTAAGTTATTAACTGACACAAGTAATATTTTCAAAATCAACAGTAAGTTATTATATAGCATCTGTAAGTATCAGTAACTTAAAGCATCAGTATATTAAACTACCAACAATTAAATTATGCAAAATCAGTAAAATTTAAATGCAACCGTATCAGTAAATTATGATAGGTTGATTTCATACCTCCAAAGCTAGCTCTTTGTTGTCTTCGATTTTTTGAATTTTATCTTCATCTTCAACATTCATCACTTCTTCAAAATTCTTTTTTTTCAAGCTTTCTTTTTTTCCTTACAACTTTCTCCTTAAGTGGACTGGTTTGTGTTTTTTCTTCTTCCTTTATTGCTCTTTTTGATTTGACCATTTTTGACATGCTGCTAGGAGTGATAAGCTTCTTGCTTCTACCCCTCTTTGGAATATTTGTTTTATTTTTGTCATGATCTTCCAAATCTTCCTCAATTCCACGATCAAAGATTGGTGATTCATTGGTTTTTGTGAGCTTGTTTTGATTTTCATGTTCAACCTCCAAAGTTGTCTTCTCCTCTTATTGCTTTACATTAATTGATTTTGCAAAGAACTTCTCAAATCATTACTTTAGAATTGTGATTTCGAGCTTCAGCTTCTCATTCTCCTTCAATGTATTCTCATAATCAACTTTCATTTTTTGTATTCTTCTGACGTGGTCAATTGAGATATGAGACTCTCCAAATCACTTATCTTCTTCTTGTGTTCTTCACATTTACATTCGGGTATATTTTGGTGTTGAGCAGTCTTCACAAGTGAGGTCATTGAACAATCATCAAGTTGCCGTAGGTGTGGTACAATGACACGCAATGCATAAGCATTTGAAATGAAACCCTCGCTAACGAAGGCTTCATAATCAAAAATGAATTCATTTGGGTCAATCTTGAATATCTCCTTTTCTCCAAAATCTAGCTGGACAATAATCTAATGCAAGGAAGTATTTTTAGGTTGCAAGTAATATTCATATTGATAAACAGTAACATTATTGAATGTATCAGTTTGTCAGTAGTAAAAGTTTTCTATCTTTGAAATCTCATTCTATAGTTAGAATTAAAATAAAAAATGAAAATGTATTTAAATTGACAGTACCTGATATTCATTAAAGTTCATGAATTGTTCAATGGTAACTTTGCATGGAGTTGACCATTTTCTAATTTTTGTCAATAGATTTTGGTTCAATGCAAGTGAAGGGAATAAGTGCTCCAGAGCCCATGCCTGAAATATAATTCATAGTTAAGTATCATCTAAATATTTATTAAAAAATAACAATAGATAGAGATGAAATAAGCTTACATATAAACATGCTGCACATATAGTTAAGTATCCAACTGTGCTTTTCTCATCCGATGATGCACGCTTTCTTATTTTTTCAACTATGTCTTCCAAAAGGTGCATTATCATAGTCCCAACTGCATTAGACCAATTGAAGAAACGCGTGTTTTCAATTGAATCTATATAATTGAGTAGGACCTTTGGGAGCAGAAGTTGGTTTCAGGAAATAGAAATGTACAAAACATTAATGATATTAGACATCTTATGTACATTTTCTCTGATTGATCATCTTCTTGAGTTCTTAAAGAATCAAGCATGTCACAAATATTATAACAATTTAATAACATGCTTGATTGACAAAATAGCTCTTGGAATGAACTTGGCCATTCAAATGAAAATCCCTTAAGATGTATAGGAAATCCGGATGATGGCAATCCCAAAATCAGCCCTATGTCATTATCTGAGAATAGGAGTTACTTTTCTCCAAATTTGAAAACCCGATCCCCTTGATATCTTTGAACAATAAAGTCCAAGACTTGATAGTTAATATCAAGTCTTGTAATCGATACTATTCTTGAGAAAGCGGACTTATCAATCAACTCCTTATGCCTCCCAGTCAACTTGTTGTTACCAAGATATGTTACAAATTGTTTTATATAGCATCGGTGTTGTACACACTATCTTGTTGCAATATTGAAAATAAAATCAGTTAAGATTATGCAATTAAAAAGAGTATTTTCTTAACTTACAATCTTATTATATGTTATCTAACCTGGTATTGGTTATATGTTTACATTATCTTTTATAGTATCAAGCTTCAAACCCGAGGCTCTTTCTACATAGCACAATTTTATTGTCAATAATAAGTTCTGATATTCATTATTGCTACTTTAGGCGTTGATATGTACGCTTACCAGTGGAAACTTCATTAGTTTTATCACCTTCAAAGCTAGTATCTGCATAAAGTTTCTTCTTAATACATAATTCAAATAGTATATATTTATTTTATAATAAATAACAAAATTACCACTTGCAGATTCCATTGTTGCTTTTTTGACATTTTCTTGAGGTCGTCTCCTATATCAAACCTCAAATGCTTTTGCTTGATCCATCTGCAAAAGTTGTAAATGCAAGACTAAATACAATTAGTGATATAATTTTGTTAGTGATTTCAGCAACAACAACAGTAAATTACTAAATAACTCAAGTAACATTTGAAAAATCTTCAGTATTTATTTGATAAGCATATGTAAGCATCATTAGAATTAAGCAACATTAACATTTAAATGCATCCGCATCAGTAAAATATGCTACATCATAATGATGAATCAGTAAACATATGTAAGCACATTACTTAGCAACATCATCAGTTAAAATTGTTTATTGAATTTAGGAAAGCATCGGTAAAACATGCAGCACTATTACGTTTCAGTATAAATTTATAAGCATTAGATATAATTAAGACAACAGTAAAATTCTCATCAATATAAGTAAGCATTTCTAAAAATTTAACAACATCAATAGTTATCAACATCAGTAATAGCTGAGTACAATATCAGTAATATAGTCATCAACCTCAGCAAGCATATCACAATGTTTATCATCATTAAAAGTTTATCTATTTAACCACAATATTAAAATTGTTCGTGCTTTCATTATCAACATCAGTAATTTATAAATAAACATAAGTATCATTTGGGAAATCATTAGTAAGTTCTTCGATAACATCTTTAAGCATTCGTAAATTAAAGCAACAGTATACCTAATAACGATTTCAATAGGTTCTATGTATGCAGCTATTATAATCATACGTAAGTGTTCAATTTAAAAAAAAATGTTAACGTAACCCTAATACGTCAACTTCCTTAAAACTCTTATAGAAATTGACTTAGCATTCCAATGGAAGATGACGTATTGTTACAAGATTTCTAACCGTGTCTAACCGTGTCTTGCTCGCTCCGCCCGCGATGTAATCGAAAAGAGATTCTTCTCTGCTCCGCCGCGAACCGATCTCTTTCGCTAGAAGTAAGTTTTTTTTTGAATGTTAACCTAACTTGTAACTTTTGATAAGGCGGTAAAAAGTAAAATATTGTAAATGCAACTTTAATTATCACGATGATAATATTATTATTATGATAAGTAACTTTTATATGTAATACAAGTAACTTTAAAATGAAACTATAAATTTATTCACTTTCCATAAGTAACTTTGAAGCATATATCAGTAAGTTCTTGCTACTCACATGTATCAGTAAGTATGAAACATGTATCAATAACTTTGAAGCATGCATCAGTAAGTTTCTTTTATTTAACAGTAACTTTTTTATATGTTAGTAGCTTTGAAGAATGCATCAGTAACTATGAAGCTTGTATCAGTAAGTTTGAAGCATGCATCAATAACTTTCTTTTTTTATCAGTAACTTTAATGATCACATGTAAAATAACAATAGAGATATGCATCAGTAAGTTTCTTTTATTTATCAGTGTTTTATTTTTTTGTAAGGTAATTTTATTATAAGGATAAGTAACTTTTATATGTATTACAAGTAACTTTAACATGAAACTATAAATTTATTCACTTTCCATAAGTAACTTTGAAGCATGTATCAGTAAGTTCTTGCTACTGACATGTATCAGTAAGTTTGAAACATGTATCAGTAACTTTGAAGCATGCATCAGTAAGTTTCTTTTATTTATCAGTAACTTTTTTAATATATTAGTAGCTTTGAAGAATGCATCAGTAACTTTGAAGCTTGTATCAGTAAGTTTGAAGCATGCATCAGTAACTTTCTTTTTTTTATCAGTAACTTTTAATGATCACATGTAAAATAACAATAGAGGTATGCATCCGTAAGTTTTTTTATTTATCAGTATTTTATTTTTATTTGTAAGTAACTTTTACGTACTCATTAGTATTTAAAATATACGAATGTGTTGATATTTACCAATGACGTGTAACATATGTAAGAAATTTAGTACTAACAGTAACACATAATTAAACGATAAGTAACTTAAAAAGCTTTCAAGGGTAATTCCATTTGTTCAAAATGCAACCACTAGTTTTTTTTCTTACCATCAGTACCAGTACTTGAATTATCAATAACTTTGCATCAAAATTTAGTAATATATGATTCGAAATACGTAAGAAATATGGAATTAACAGTAACGATTCGTAACTCCTGAGCCTAAAAAAGTATTCAGATGAATTTTAAAAAATAAAAATCGATTCTTAAGAAATATAGCACTTGTTTATATAATTCTAATTTATCGCAAACACATACTAAGCGAATATTAGACATAAAAATTTCAAGTTTAATAGAAATCAAAAAATATATCGATTTTTACACATAATTTAAATGTAGTAACAATTTTCGTATGCTGGAACTCGTAGATGTAATGTTAAAAAACATAAAAACTTACTGATTCTCGATCCAGAAGCATCTTCAAATGATTTTCAAAAAGGAATGAGAGTAGGGTTTTGCTTTGTTTGATCGTCGTATGCGTAAGGAAGAAACCCTAATTGTTTTTTGGTAATTACTCGATTACTAACTACGTTCTGCAAAAGAAATTAATGCCCTTTTTTTCGCGATAGCGGTTATGGAAACCAAAATGTGCCATATTTAACATTAAATTTAAAAATATATTTTAACCACACGATCAATATCGGATGGATGTTATTAGGGGCCTATTAAATCCTAAATGGACACAGGGCCCTCTAGATAAGCCCTCTATATATATATATATATATATAGAGAGAGAGAGAGAGAGAGAGTTGTTAATCTTCAAATTGATTTAAGTAGAAAAGTCTAGGTCTACCCCTCCTCATATACTAAATTGGATGTCCATGGATCTCAATCCATGTGCAATCAAAATCAAGGGTCTAGATTATTTTACGCATTCAATCAATGGTCATAATTTTGTTGCATAAATTTGCAACAAAAAATTCAATTTAAAATAATTTAAATTTGTTCGAAATAATTTACAATACATTTAATTTAATTCAAATCTATCTCATGTAGAAATAAAGAAAGAGGACAAGCCCCCTTTCCTTAATAGAGTGGATGGCCATACATGGAGTAGGACTCCATGGCCTTCCACCCTCTTAAAGGGTAAAATGGTTCTCTTCTTCCTCAAATTGGAGATCTCATATCTCTCCAAATATTCCACATGTGTAACAACTTTTGTTGCAAAACTATTCACAAAATAATTCCAAATTATTTTCTGATAATTTTAATCATACGATCAACAATCATGAATCATATTCATACATCTCATAATGTAAATTGCATTCATAATTAATCGTTCAATGTGAATCTAATTTACATTGACATTTAATTTGTAAATATTATTTTCAATTAAATCTCTCCATCATATATAAATCTTATTTATAATATGAAAAAAAGGGAAGTTGTTCTGTGTAACAGAGCATTTTCCCCCAATTTTTTTGGGAAATTTCATTTTGTATTTTTATCACTATATCCATCTAATATGTCATTCTAATTTCGTTACAAATAGAGACTCCTATACCCTACATCTAGAACAAGTAATTTTAGCAGTCTTAAATTCGTTGTAATCGACCTGTTCTGGATGAAGGGCATATGAGTCTCTATTTCTGACGAAATTGGAAGGACATATTAGAGGGATACATTGATGATAATACATGGTGGATTTTCCCCAAAAAACAAAAAAAATGGCGAAAATGCTCCGTGTGACATCCCACTTGGTTGTTACACAGAACAACCTCCCCCTCTTAAATTATTTATGATTATTATATACAATAGTATATATATTAATCATAATTTTGATAATTAAATCGTATTTAATTATCTTAGATAACTATTCTCATGTGTCCAAATAATATGAATTATATTCACATTATTTAATCACATTTAATCATCAATTTCCCAATGCTTAGATACATTATCAAGAATGGAATTATTCTTGAATTCTTTCAAGAATAATGCGCTTTCTCCGTGGATACTTGAAGATAAGGACACAACAATTGTATATGCCACATATAGTGATTTGGATATTGAGATCATATCTCAAATCCATATCTTGGGAACCTGTCAAAGATGTTTGATTAAATCAAAGTCATAAATCTAATCTTCTCGTAGCATCTGAATCATATTCAGACCAATGTCCAACAATTAGACTGAGATCAGATTACTTCTCTACTGAGAGGAGTCACTAAAATCCAAACATGTTTCATTACCCATCGGAATGGAAGTGTCATGGTTATACAATTGTTTATGATCACATCACCCTCGAGTATTCCTAATACCCGTATATCCTGCATATCGGAAGACCTATAATAAACGCAAAGTTTTAGGTCACATTTAGGATGTCTTCTTCATGGTTTTATCATTAAGTTTTTCATTTGATCATTAAGAGTTGATATCGATATATACTTTACAACAACATATATCATACCTACAAATTATTGTCATGCTTCCAAAGCAAGAAGATCGTGTATAGAATTTGATAGATCTCAATATCTCATGAGTGAGCTCATGTCTTCGGGTTCAGTAGTGAACCTGCATGATCCCTTTGAGAGATTACATTACTCATATGCCCTCGTTGCATACTAGCTCGCTGGTATATAAACCTTGATTAGGTCATCAACCTCATGGTATGTCTAATGTACATACTTAGACATAGTAATACTTCTGTCTCCAGGTCAAATGATGCATGCCTATATCGTGATAGTATACGACATAGGTCTTGGTTATCTCAACCTCGTTAAGTCAACTCTTTGACCTAACTTATTTAACACCTATGAATCTCTTTTCCTATGCAGAGGATCTGCATCAAGAGGTCGGTCAGATATCGACCTTTAGAAAAGGATTGCCATCTCCTTCTCAGATCAGAGATCCTCTCTTAGCAATATTTTGATGGTGCTTGACGAGTCCTCAATTTAACTCTTTAGTTATCATCCAACCACCGGCCTCTATGATTCAATCATTAAATCAGTAGCTGTATGATTATTAAGATGGCCATGGTACATAAATCTAATTGTACTAAGGGTCCTATTATGCAAATAAGTTATTCATTTTAGATTAAGGAATGTATTACAAATAACATTTATTGCATAATGGCTCGCCGTGGGGTCACATGTCCATCACTTTGTTCTATGGATCTGAATGTTGGCCTGTGAATTGTATATATGTGCAGAGAATGGCAGTAGAAGAAATTAAAATGGTAAGATGGATGTGTGGACGCACACATGCACACACAAAAGATGAGATTCAGAATAATGCAATCACAAGTAAAGTTAGTGTAGCACCGATCAAGGATAAGATGCGAGAAAATTGCTTAAGGTAGTTTGGTCATGTTCAAAGGAGTTCAGCTGAGCACCGGTTAGGAGGTGCAAGTTTCGTGATGTTGAGCCAGCTAAAAGAGGGCGAGGAAGGCCCACGAAGTGTTGGAATGAGACTATACGACATGATCTTAATTTTTTGGATCTAAGACCGAGATTGGCCCAAAGATAGATCTTAATGGAGGCAAAGAATCCATGTAGCTGACCATACTTAATGTGAGAAAAGACTTCGTTGTTGTTGTATAAATCTTATAATATTGATAGTGCTTGTCTACACAATTTTTATGCTGGATTTATTAAGAAGCGTTAAATTACGTTTCAGAAAATTCTACGGGATTACGATTCAATACATGATTAGTAAAAAATGATCCTATAAATTATAAATACATTCTGACATTTTTTCAAAGATCTTAACATAACAATTTTATTTAACTATCTAACAACGTTTTCTTTTTCATTTAAACTAAATATCTTTTCATTAGATGGAAATTATTTTTCATATTTTGAATGCATTCTTCTGACTTTACTGCAATGAAGCTATTTTAATGTCTATTTTATTTGTTCAATGTAATCATTTTTTGTAAGAATATGAATTTGTGCTATTCATGGTTGACAAATGGCAACTTCATGTCGACATTTTTTCTGGTGACTAGAAAATTGGTTTATATAACATCAAAAAAAAGATCATTGACTATGTTTCTTTATTTATTATTCAATAAATGAGCACCACGTGTTATTATGTATGCCATGATTATTAACATATGGACATCAATAGCTTTGCATGTTGATTTTTTGTCCCTTCACAATTACTTTTTTCCAATCCAATTTCCTTTAAAAAGTACTAGGAAGACGAAACCTGGACTCCCACAAATATATTGAATACCTAAAATATCTACTAGGAATTAAAATATTTGGATTAAAAAATTAATTATATATATATTAATTTATTAAAAATACAAGGTATTATGTAGAAATTATTCGAGATCTGAATTGACTCTCTCAAGTCCAAGCTAAAGTTCAATCAAGCTGGGTTTATAAATACGATACAATAAATAATGATGTTTTATTTGTATAAAATATTCTACAAAAGGCTTTATATGTTACATCAACTATGGAAAACAACAAGAAGAAAAGTACATTAGATCTTGCAAAGAAAATATCATTATCATAAAGCAAAACACATAGAAGGAAAGATCAAAATCACGACTTGAAGAAAAAAATGAAAATTATATTGATCATGAATGATTGATGGAAATAAAGAATGATTAAATTCATATTTATTTTAATTTTAGTAAAGATCCAGAAAATCACACACATAAATGTCACTAATCCATCAATTAAATCTACTAATCGATTATTATAAATACATCACAATACATATTTTTGTATTATTACATTCAAATACCTATTTAATATACTAAAATTTAGAAATAATTATTCTATAGCTTCTATTAACTGCCTCTTATCTTTAAACTTTTACTCTAAATTCTAAAGCTCATATATTTTTTTCCATTGATTCAATAATTTTATAAAAACTATGTTTTATGATAAGTTCCTAATTACTCCTCAATATCAATTCCTAACCTTTAAATCTTCATCATAAGGTAAAAATAACTCCTTGAAATTATATTAAGCGACTCCCGAATCAATTAGTTAAAGGCACGATGATTACTCAATGGTACTTCTCGGTTAATAGATAGCACACCAACAATAGCTCCTTCATGCACGCCATCTTAAAATCCAACCAGGGAAATCCGATAGAATTGTCTTAAAATATAAGAGAAAGCATAATGTTTTATGGCAAAATGTATTCTAAAAACCAATCAATTAGTCTCTTTGTCTAGTCGATCGAGAGTCCTTTTGACTTATGACACAAATGTGATTTCTATTTCCAAACACAAGATATTTTAAGAGAAATAAACTTGATACTTAATGCACAAGTCACAACCAACTTAGGAGTCGGTTACTAAGATCCTTAATCGACCACCTAACACTCTAGAGAGTTTGCAGTGGACTGGTAGAAAGAATCAATCGATTGCTCAACACTAATATGTTAATAGCTCATGTTAACAGAGCACCCGAGTTTTACTGGGATGATACCATTCACGACATTGAGCCTTAAGCATCGATTAATGTACTTGACAATCGGTTGACAACCCTTCCATTTTGATTGACCACATGGGCTTTGATCATGACATGGCGACGGCATTACAAACATGACTCCAATGTTAGTTTTGCATGCATTCTCATAATCTTGGATAGAAACCATGGCATAATTGAAATAATATTTCATTATTAAAACCATGCTTATCTGGCATTAGTTTATTTCCACATTGCTATCTAGTACCAGTTTACCATCCAACGATTCTGGCATGGTCGTCGAAAGAAAATTATCATGGTACTCTTTTAGGTTACAACCATCCAACGTTGAAAAAAAATAGAGTAAATTACACCCAAGTCTCTAACTATACAGTCAATTTCAATATCGTACCTAAACTTTTGAAAGTAACAACGTAATACTTTTATCTCTTAATTATGTAAAAATTTGATCCAGCTAACGGAATGAGCTTACTACTGTTAACTTGGAGATTTAATGGACCAAAATGCCCCTGCTGTGGACCAAAATGCCCCTGTATAACATGGCCGGTTGAGCCCGGTACGTTTGAACCCGAGGAGCTCAAAGAACACGTCCAACCTCAAAGTACCCGTTCAGCCGAAGCTCCCTCACCTCTTCTCGGACCACTCCACACTCGAAAGCCTCCCGGAGATCTCGCATCCTTTGCTGACCCTCGTCCCTCCTCCGGATCCGATCGCCGGTCGATGCAATCCTCGTAGTGCCATCGCTCGCTTCCACGGTCAGTGAGATCGGGAATTCAAAGCCCTCTTCTCGATCTCGCAGCGATCGCCATGGCTGGCGCTGCAGGTGGATTCGTCACGCGCTCCTTCGAGTTGATGCTCAAGGAGTGCTCGGGGAAGAAGTACGGCGCGCTCCAGAAGGCCATCCAGGCGTACTTAGGTTTGCTTCCCTCGGCACTAAGTCCTCGCTTTGATTTGCAAACAAATGCACAAAGCGACGTATAATCTTATTTGTTTTTGCGAACGTTAGGTTTGGTATTGATTTGAGGTAAGCTTTCTGGTTGGATGCATTTGTTGGGGTCAAATAACTGCTTTGAAGAACAATCCATTCCAAATGCACTCGCCGCCACTAGAGGGTCGGTTACCAACTGTTTGACATCGAAATGTGCGGCTGATGCGAACACACAAACATGGTGATGGGGGACACGGCAAATACATGAAATAATCAAATCAGAATCAATTAAATTGCAGCTGAGAAAAACGCGTGATGGATAGCTGCAATGCCAGATTCTGGATTCGGTCACTTGATTTAGGATTCTGTGGATAGAAATCACAACATGGTAATCCGATGCCGTGTTGATCGTAAACCAACTTTTCAACTTGGGTGGAATATACAGAGGATTGTTCGGTTCCGACCTGAGCTCAAGCATCCTTGCTGGTCTACATAGATGGAGTCGTTTCTTGATGAAAATTCACGTGGGCTGAAACTCTAAAAAATTAATTCATCCTGTATGATGGGCACATTTGTTTTGGCAGATATCATAGATAAGTATGGGTGCCTATCGAGTTCAACAAGTCGAGCCGACTCCAACTCAAACTCGAACCTGAACTTGATAAGAAAACCTAGGTTTGAGCCCGGGCTCGATAAGGTTCAAGCCTTGGAATACTGGCTTGGACTCGAACTCATCGAGTTCGAGTTGACTTATGAGCCTCTTAGCGAGCCTTATCTATCAACAGCCAAATTCACAATATCTTTAAGCATGATTTTTTCCTATAACATGTGAATGGCCCCAAAAGTTAAAGCCCAACGTTATGCTTCAATTCTGAACCTGACACACAGGATGTGTCTTACTTTCCTGAAAAAAGTTTGACCATCTAAAAAAAGTGTTTGTAAACTGGAAAATCCCCACTCGTGAGACTAAATCAGCAAGATTAGATAATACCTTTCGAAACATCCCAATAGATCTCAAGATCTTGATGAGAGTAGAGACGGAGGGAGAAACGAACAAGGTGTTGGATGGAATGTAAGGTGACGAGATCACATGCTTAATGAGGAGGCATTCGGAGGCCTGGAGGCGGAAGGAGTCCCACAAGTTGGCGAGGGTGAAGGAGATGGTGTGGTCGGCCCGTAGTAGATGTCATTGGGGTTCCCCAGGAGTTAGGGCTCGAAGGTGCGGTGCTGCCACCGGTGTCTGCGGGCTTGCATCAATGGAGATTGGAGAGGCTCAAGAGGGGTTAGGGTTTGAAGGGGGCAATGAACATCACTGTGTTGGGTTTAGGGTCCGAGTGGGGACTGGAAGTAGAAGAGGGAAGTGCAGGGCTCAAAGGAGGAATTTAGAAAGAGAGGGTGAATGGAAAAAATATTACAATTTTATCAAGTTATCGAGTGGATCACGACCCAACTCGAGCTTGACTCGATAACCTTAACGAGTCATAAATCATTATCCAGGAAGTATCGTAAACATGCTTCCTTTCGGTCATCACAAGATCTTTCTGGTTCCTGGCGAACTCTAATCCATGAAGTATCGTAAAGAACCAAGATCCTTGGTAACAAATTGTTGTCCAAGGAACTCCTTAGCCTTGCTAATCCCATGCACATCATCTCCTGTAACGAGAATATCACCGTAAAGCATAATGACAAATGTACCTCCCTGGCTTCTCTGAACAAACAATGGGTGATCTGCATTTGACCTTGTGAACCTTCTCTTCTCAATCAACTCCAAGAGCTTCTGGAGCCATGCTCTTGGACTCTGCTAAAGGCCATAACACTCCCCCTTAGCAACAAACCCTAGCGGTTGCTGCATATAGACTTCCTCCTGGAGATCACCATAGAGAAATGCATTCTTGACATCAAGCTAAAATAATGGACAAATGCGCACCAAAACGACAATAAGAAGAGTCCAAAGTGTAGAATGGCAGGCCACCGGGGAGAAGATATCTTGATAGTACACCCCATACGTCTGAGTGAACCCTTGCGCAACCAGCATCACCTTATAACGATCCACTGTACCATTTGCTCGGTGTTTTATAGTGAACACCTATTTGCAAGTGCAACTGACAACAGATGCCTTAGGGAGAACTGGGACTGAACTCCACGTTCCACGTATGCAAGACACCACTAACTGTCTTGCATTGCCTCTTGATAGGATCGTGGAATCATCACAACAGATAAGCCAACAAACTTTCTGAAATCCGCTGACATACATGCCAAAGGAACAATCGAAGCAAGAGGATACATAGCACAAGTATGCCTTTGCTTTCTGAGTGCTATAGGTACCTCAAGATCATCCACAACCACCTCTACATGCCCACCGACCTCTTGGGAAGGAACCTGCTCGTCATGTACTGTAGCTTGATGTAGAGACAACTCACCATTGCCACCAGTAGAAATATTGTGATCAGAACATACCTGAGGCATGTTGGATGATAGAAGAGGCTCTAGAGTAGTAGACGTCTTGCGGACGTAGAAGCATGGGAAGAACCGTGATATGAGACTAGAAGGGGGCGGTGATGGTATAGAAGTCGTAGGTGGTATTGGAACATGTGGTGATGTCGGTGAATTAGGTAGAGATGGAAACATGTAAACCTCCTCTCCAGAGTCCGATGGAGTGAACTTGTCACATGCAGGGGAGAAGTACATCACATACTCAAAAAAGGTGACATCAACACTGTTGAGAGGGGCACCGCCGTCCTAGATGCTTTGAGAGAAGCACCGCCTGCGATTTACCTCGCGCCGCCTGCACGAGGCGGGGAAGGAGGTGACGGCACGACATGCGCGATGGAGGGCGCCGCCAGGAGGGAATATCGCATAGAATCTGTATGTCGCGGCTGTTGGGTTATTCGAGATTTTGGAGGACTGCACGCCTGAGGATTTGAGGCTAGGACTGGATGCGACATGCCGGTATCGACCAAATTTAGAGGCTATAGATCTCTACCAGGAACTGTAAACATATATTATCTACTTATGTAGTCTTTTAGTAATTTCCGTACCTGTCGTACTCTTTATGTAATTTACCCATAGGCTACTCTCCTATATAAGAGAGCCTAGGGCTGGTGGAATAAACATGTTCTTTACTTTTTCCAACATGGTATCAGAGCGACGGTCCTAGACCGGAGTTCTCGAAACCCTAACCCTAGCCCGATCCCCACCGTCAAGCCTCTCTCTCTCCGCCGGTTTCGCATCGCCGGCCTCGCGCTGCCGGTCTTGCACCGGTCCTGCGCATCTCGCGCGCAGTCTACGCGTCTCCAGCCTCCCGAGCAGCGCGTGCCGCGCGCCTCCAGCCTTCTACGCAGCGCGTGCAACGCGCATCTCTCCAGCGCGCAGTGCGTGTGCTTGCTGTGCGCCTCTAGCGCACCTGCTTGCAGCGCGCCTCCAGCGCGCAGTCAGCCTTCAACGCGCAGTGCACCTGTCTTTGCGTGAGCATCCCCTCTCGCGCAGTGCGCTGTGCGCCTCCTCTCTCGCATTGTGCGCTGTGCGCCAGGACCTTGCGTGTTCTTGCACGTGTGTTCTTAACTCTGGATCTGCCCTAGATCTGTGCATAACCGTCTGAAGATCTTGTGCAGACCGAACCCTAAGTCAAGCGCGAGCGTCTCCAAAGTAATGGGTTTGGTTGCTTGAGTCTACACATGCAACTAAACCCGTTCATGTCCGTGTAGACGATCATATCTTCAGTCTACCACTTCAGTCTTCTGCTATCAGTATGTCAGAAAGCAAGGCAGATATTCCATCCATAGGCGCATTCCGAGGTCCAGCGCCAATTGTGAAGATGGATGGGTCAAACTATTAACTGTGGGCTATGCAGTTCATGAGTATGATGAAGTGAACTGGTAAGAAGCACATTCTTACTGAAGAAGAGCATGCTGAGAAGACTGGAGTCGATGTCTCGTGGGAGGCAGATGATGCATACGCCAAAGTATGGCTATCTGGAACTCTGGCAATCAAGATTGCCAATGATATACTTCATCAGCCCACAACCAAAGCAATGTGGGATATTCTGACTGCCACATATTCTCAAGCGAAGAACGAGACAAAGATTCTGCAACTCCAGCATGACATATTCACTATCAAGCAGAATGGACGTCCTCTACACTCACGGTACACATCTCTACGAGGAATGTTCGAGAAGCTGTATAGCTTCATGCCCCTGACAGCCACACCAGAGCAACAGAAGACCTACCTGAATGCTACTATGGTGGGAGTTTTTCTTGCTGCCCTTGATCCCGAGTATGAGGCAGCACGGTCTCAGATTTTGGCAGATTCTACTATTCCTCCCATGGAGGAAGCTTTTCACAGATTGAGCCGGATCACTGTTCCATCTACAGCTATGAATCAGAATGCTTCAGCCATGGCTGCCAACAGAGGCCGTGGAGTTCACCATCAGACCCGAGGCCGTGGGCCTCGTGGTAGAGGAGGCCGTATTCGGCCAACATGTACCTACTGCCATCGCATCGGACATACTGAAGACACATGCTACTCTAAGCATGGATTTCTTGCATCTGCATGAGTCGCTGAGCAGATAGAGCCTCCATCTGCTGCCTCTTTGGATCAGCGGTTTGATGATCTTGTTGCCCGTCTAAGGGGCATTATTCCTCCATCTGGCCCAGTACCCACGACTGAGAACCAGTCTGATGCTGCTGCATCCGCTTCTGCCTCTACCAGTGCATCAGGTAGCACACTTGCATTTACTAGTAGTGGATCGGATACTTTAGCTTGGATCATGGACTCGGGAGCCACACATCATCTATGTGGCGATCAGAGTCTACTTACAGGATACACACAGATCCCTCCAGGTCGAACAGTGGTCTTTGCTAATGGCACACATTCCCCAATTACTGGTCAGGGGGAGATTAGACTGACATCTGCAGCTCAAGAATGTGTTACACGCACCTGATTTTCCAATGAATTTATTATCTATCAGTCAAATTACAAAGGATTTATAATGTCGGGCAATCTTTGATCCATCTTCTCTTGTTTTCAGGACATCCTTACGGGTAACGTGATTGGTCGTGGCTATGAGCAAGGAGGTCTCTATCACCTCAGTCAGACTCCTTTTGCTGGAACCTCATCCCTACCTATTGGACCTGTATCCCCTCTGCTATGGCATCTGCGCTTCGGACATCTACCGTTTCAGAAGTTGCGTCGTGTGTAACCCCATGGTCTGCCTCACATATCTATCCAATGTGAGGCTTGTCAGTTGGGAAAGCATCATCAATCTACCTTTCCCAGTCGTCAGTGTCGGAGTAGTACCTCCAAGTTTGAGTTATTTCACATTGATATCTGGGGTCCGAGTCGTGTTCCTGATCACCAGGGACACAGGTTTTATATAGTTATTGTGGATGACTTCTCTCGTGTGTCATGGGTGTTTTTGTTAAAGAATAAATCTGAAGCAGGGAATATTATTATCAATTTTCTTAATGAGATTCGTAATGTTTTCTCCACATCTGTTAAAACCGTGAGAAGTGATAATGCCCTGGAATTGTGTAATCATGTCCTAACCAGTTATTTCTCATCCCATGGGATTATTCACCAGACATCCTGTGCCTATACCTCCCAACAGAATGGGATCGCTGAAAGGAAACATCGCCACTTACTAGATGTCACCAGGTCACTTCTTATACAGAGCCATGCTCCTTATTCTTACTGGGGTGACGCAATTCTTACAGCATGTTACCTAATCAATCGTATGCCGTCATTTGTTCTAGGTGAAAAGGTTCCCTTCTCCTTTATCTTCCCTGATAAAGATCTATTCTCCCTTACCTCTCGTGTGTTTGGTTCGGTTGCCTTTGTCCACCAGTTGTCTCCCGGTATTAACAAGCTCTCTCCTAGGGCTGTCAAGTGTGTGTTCGTTGGGTACTCCAGAACTCAGAAGGGGTACAAGTGCTATGATCCATTGCGCAGACGGTATCTTGTTAGTGCAGATGTTATATTTTTTGAATCCATAATGTATTTTTCATCCTCAGGTGATCAGTTGATACCTCCATCTAATACCGATGCCATACATATGATACTCAGGTACCTCAAGTCATCCCCAGGTGCGGGTCTGCTGTTCAAGAAAGGCAAGATGGTCTCTATCTCAGCCTGTGCAGATGCAGATTATGCAGGGTGTCCCAAGGACAGGAAGTCCACCTCTGGGTTTGCTGTGTATGTTGGAGATTCCTTAGTCTCATGGAGGAGAAAGAAACAAACAGTGGTAGCTAGGTCTAGTGCTGAATTTGAATATAGGGCTATGGCCCAAATTAGTACAGAAATGATGTGGGTAAGAGCTGTGCTTACAGATTTACATATAGAATTCCCACTTCCTATGGCTTTAGAATGTGACAATCAGGCGGCCTTGTTCATTGCAAACAATCCAACATTCCATGAACGAACCAAACACATTGAAGTTGATTGCCTACGTGACATGATCCAGAAGGGATTCATTGCTACATCCCATGTTAGTTCAGAAAATCAAACTGCAGATATCTTTACCAAGGTATTACTGCGAGGCCCATTTCAGAAGTGTGCATCCAAGCTGAGCATGATTGATATCTGTTGGGAAAAATGAACAACCTGTTTATTCCATAAGCCCTAGGCTCTCTTATATAGGAGAGTAGCCTATGGGTAAATTACATAAAGCATACAACTGAAAATAAAAATAACGAAGGGATACAGGCACTACTCTATATGCGTCAACACTCCCTCTCAAGATGGAGCATAGATATCAATCATGCTCAGCTTGGACGCACACTTCTGGAATGGACCTCGAAGTAATGCCTTGGTAAATATATCAGCAGTTTGATTCTCTGAGGTATGAGATGTAGCAATAAACCCCTTTTGAATCATGTCACGTATGTAGTGACAGTCAACCTCAATATGCTTGGTCCTCTCATGGAATGCTGGGTTGTTTGCAATGAACAAGGCTGCCTGATTATCACATTCTAATTTCATAGGAAGCGGTATATCAAGACATAGATCCGTAAGTAGAGCTTTCACCCACATCATTTCTGTGCAAGCCTGGGCCATAGCCCTGTATTCAGATTCAGCACTGGATCTAGCTACCACTGTCTGTTTCTTGCTCCTCCACGAGACTAGAGCATCTCCAACATAGACTGCAAATCCTGAGGTGGACTTCCTGTCCTTGGGGCATCCTGCATAGTCTGCATCCGCACACGTTGTGATAGAGATCTCCTTTCCCTTCTTAAATAGCAAACCTGCACCTGGAGATGATTTTAGATATCTCAGAATCATGTGTATTGCATCCATATGGACCTGACGTGGTTGCTCCATGAACTGGCTCACGCGACTCACTGCAAATGATATATCAGGTCTAGTGATCGTGACATACAGTAGTTTGCCTACCAGTTCTCTGTATCTTCTCCTGTCCACCTCCTCTGTGTCATCATCATAGAGCTTCGTGCTAGGATCCATTGGTGTCATAGCAGGCCGACACCCAAGCATACCTGTTTCACTCAATAAATCTGTGACGTATTTCCTCTGCGACATTGCTAATCCATATGGATTTCTAGCAAATTCCAGCCCCAAAAAATATCTAAGGACTCCCAGGTCCTTGGTGATAAATTCGGATCCCAGTTTTTCTTTCGCCTGCTTTCATAGCTTCAAATTTCAGCGAAATTCGGTCGAATTTCTGTCGAATATCGATATTCAGTCGAAATCGAAATTCGACCGAAATGATCGAAACGACCGAAATATGGGGGTCCTAGTACAAAAAATGACCGAAATGACCGAAATTTCGGTCGAAATTCCACCAAATTCCATCGAAATTCTGTTTTGGTCGATACCGAAATGGTGACCGAAACCGACATTTAAGGCCTTGCCTGCTTTATGCCCTGCTCATCATCTCCTGTAATCAAGATGTCATCTACATAAACCATGATTACAATAATACCTCTAGCAGTCTTCTGTACAAACAAGGAATGATCAACATTGGAGCTTTTGTATCCTTGTTTCTCGAAGAGATCTGAGAGCTTCTGAAACCATGCTCTGGGGCTCTGCTTAAGGCCATAGATAGCCTTATGTAATCTACATACCTTGGAACACTCCCCCTCAACAGCAAAACCAGGTGGCTGTTGCATATAAACTTCCTCCTGCAAATCTCCATATAGGAATGTATTCTTCACGTCCAGCTGATGGAGCGGCCAGTCTCTAGCAACTACAACTGACAACAAGATCCGTAGAGTGGAATGACGTGCCACAGACGAGAATGTGTCAAGGTAATCCACCCCGTATGTATGTGTAAAGCCACGTGCAACAAGACGCGCCTTGTACCTATCAATAGAGCCATCTGCATTGTGCTTCACTGTAAACACCCACTTGCAGCTCACCGGGTTCACATCTGGAGGTATAGGAACCAAACTCCAAGTTCCTCTGGACTGAAGTGCCGCCATTTCTTCCTCCATTGCTAGCCGCCATCTACTATCCTGCAGAGCATCTTGATAACTTCGTGGAATATCTACAGCTGACAGTGCCACCACAAATGTCCTGAAATCTCCGGATAGTCTCTCAAAAGACACAGATGCTGACAATGGATATGTAACACAGCTCCTCTTCGATTTGCGTAGAGCAATGGGAACATCTAAATCGGCTGTAGTCTCATCTGGTCCCTGCAACATATCCTGCTCAGAAATGTCGTCAGATCCATCAATAGAAATATTTTCATTACATTCCATAGGCGAGCTAGGAGACGAGTCATGACCATGAGCGGGAGGAGGCCTGCGGGTATAATGGAACGGTAGCGGTGAGACAGGTATATGTGGTGGTGGTGGTGGTGGTGGTGACGGCATATGAGGTGGTGGTGTCATGTATATGGCATCAGTAGATAGAGGTGGTAGCTGCTTGTCTCCCGAGGCTGAAAAATACATAACAGATTCAAAAAATGTAACATCTGCACTGACCATATACCGCCGACGCAGATGATCAAAGCACTTGTACCCCTTTTAAGTTATGGAGTACCCAACGAAAACACATTTGACAGCCCTAGGAGAGAGCTTGTCAGTACCAGGCGACAACTGATGGACAAATGCAACCGACCCAAACATACGAGTAAGGGTGAACAGATCCTTCCCAGGATAGATGAGGGAAAACGGAATCTGTTCATTCAAGATAGAAGAAAGCATACGATTGAATAGGTAACATGCAGTGAGAACTGCATCACCCCAGTAGGAGTAGGGAACATGACTCTGTATAAGAAGTGATCTTGTGACATCAAGAAGGTGACGGTGTTTCCTTTCAGCAATTCCGTTTTGTTGAGATGTATGAGCACAAGATGTTTGGTGAACAATCCCTTTTGAGGAGTAATAATTGGCAAGAACATTGGTGCACAATTCTAAAGCATTATCACTTCTCACAAACTTCACAGATGTGGAGAAAACATTTTGTATTTCATTCAGAAAATGGATAATGATATTTCCTGCTTCAGATTTATTTTTCATCAAAAACACCCATGACACTCTAGAAAAATCATCCACAAATACTATATAAAATCTGTGTCCCTGATGATCAGGTACACGACTCGGACCCCAGACATCAATATGAAATAACTCGAACTTGGAGGTACTACTCCGACCTGGACGACTGGGAAAGGACGACCTGTGATGCTTTCCCAACTGACACGCCTCACATTGAATAGGTGTGTGAGGAAGACCATAAGGTAGCACTTGACGCAACTTCTGAAGCGGTAAATGTCCAAAGCGCATATGCCACAATAAAGTAGATACTTGTCCAGAGGGAAAGGATGAGGTTCCAGCAAATGGGGTCTGATTTAGGCGGTAGAGGCCTCCTTGCTCATAGCCACGACCAATCACGTTGCCCGTATGGATGTCCTGAAAAATCAAAGAAGATGGATCAAAAATTGCCCGACAATGTAGATCCTTCGTAATCTTACTAATTGACAACAAATTCATTGAAAAATCAGGTGCATGTAGCACATTCTTGAGCTGCATAGAAGATGTCAATCTAATCTCCCCCTGACCAGTGATGGGGGAATGTGTACTCTTGGCAATTACTACTGTCCGGCCTGGAGGAATCTGAGTGTATCCTGTAAGTAAACTCTGGTCGCCACATAGGTGATGTGTAGTACCCGAGTCCATAATCCATGGTAATGTATCTGATCTACTACTGTTGAATGCAAGTATACTACCTGAAGCACTGGTAGACGCAGAGGCAGAAGCAACGGCATCAGATTGACTCTCCGTAGTCGGTGCTGGACCAGATGGTGGAATAATGCCCCTCAGACGGGCAACTAGATCGTCGAACCGTTGATCCAAAGTAGCAGCAGATGGAGGCTCTATCTGCTCAGCAGCTCGTGCGGATGCAGGAAATCCATGCTTCGAGTAGCATGTGTCTTCATTGTGTCCAACTCGGTGACAGTAGGTACATGTTGGCCTAGTGCGGCCACCTCTTCCACGAGGTTCACGCCCACGGCCCTGGTGATGAAATCTGCGACCCCTGTTGGCTGCCATGGCTGAAGAATTCTGACTCGAGGCCGTGGAAGGAACTGTGATCCGACTCAGTCTATGGAAAGCTTTCTCCATGGGAGGAATAGTAGAGCCGGCCAAAATCTGTGATCATGCCGCTTCATACTCTGGATCATTCCCATCAATAAAAGGTGTGTCCTAGGGAAAAAGGGGTGATTTATCAATCTGAAACCACCATGAAAACTTCAAAATCAGATCATACGTGATCATTCGATCATGAATATGATGCCCTTTACCCAGGGTCGCTGCAGCGTAACCCTAGCCGAGATCGGAGCCAAGGAGCAGATGTCGGTGGGGGGGGGGGGGAGCAATGGTGGACAACTGCACAGAGGCTGCTCCGAGCTACAACGGTGGTGCAGGTGGCGCCAAGCGGCGTTGGTGCCGGCCGACGGTGGTGACGACTCCGGTGGTTAGGGTTAGGATTTTTTGGGTATGAGAACTCTAGTCTAGGACCGTTGCTCTAATACCATGTTTGTGGAAAAATGATTATATATTGATTCATAAGACTCAAGGGCTCTCTTATATAGAGGACAATCCCGATGGGTAAATTACATATTGTGGAAGGGGATTACTGACGTTTTCCTTGTGGAAGGGGATTACTGATGTTTTATCGGAGATAGCTATGAAGATGCGACTGATGCTTGGTGACGGAACATGATTTTGCTTTTGGTTAGATGATTGGACTAGGGATTGGCCGATAGGGGGGGCGCTACCCACAACTCGTGGGCTTGGCGAGGGACAACTAGGTGCGGGTGCAGCAAGTGTGGGACCGTGGATCATGGTCTCCAGTCTTCGCTTCGGGCTTATCGGACCAGAGGGTGGACGAGTTCCTTGCTATGCAGTCACTGCTGATGCAGAGCGGCCATCTTCGGGCAGTGGTCATTATGTTTGGGGAGATGGCAGGTTTTCGGTAAAGTAGGCATATCGTTTCCTGGTGGAGGACGGAGAGGAGGTGGAGGAAGAGGTTGGGGTTGACACGAGCCTCATTTGGAGATGTAAGGTGCCAAATCGGGTTAAGATTTTCCTTTGGATGTTTAGACTTGGGATGATTCTCACCAATGGTCGTCGGGGACAGTTGTTGGACATGGAGGACGTGAGGTGTGGTAGATGCAGGTTGGAGTTGGAGGATGCAGACCATTTGTTCTTCTCTTGTTCGTTCTCAGTTGAGGTGTGGAACGAAGCATGCATCACATGGCTTTCACGGCATGATTGTCCATCTTTCTGGAGAGATATTAGACCGGTTTGCGGCTTTGATCATGAGGACAACTCGTACCCCTTCGCTTTGGTGTGGTTGATTTGGTGCATCAGGAATAAGGCCATTTTTTTGAGGGCAATTTTTTTACACAGAGAATGTAATGGAGCATTGTAGGACACTCTGCTTATCTTGGCAACTATTATCTGATACCTACCTTATATATACTCATACATTCTCTGTGGTGGATCCCTGCTTGGGGAGCCCAACCTTCATTTTTCTCAAAAAAATTGTTTTGGTATCTCTTATATCTGTCTCCAGTCCATGTGCCCATAATTCGATGTCTCCACTGTTGGAGTATTTGGTTGTGCGCCTCTTATATTGTAGATGGGTAAATGGATCTCTCCAGGATCCATTTACCTCATCCAAAGTTTAGTCCCACATCTACCAGTTTGGAGATGTGGAGACTCAGTGGGGGCTATATATAGACCCCCACACCCATTGTATCAAGAAGAGAAAAACAATAGACTATCAGCCCTTTGAGGCGTTCTCCTGTGGTTTCATCCCGCTCCTTAGGGAGTAGGGTTCCACGTTAAAATCCCGGTGTCCATAAAGTTTTATTCTTTTCTTTGATTTGCTTCCGCATGTTTATTTTCTTACATGGTATCAGAGCTATGTTATTTTATAATGTTGTATCAGAGCTGGTCGATTCTCGAGGATTTTGTCTTTTATTTTTTTTCGAGATTCGTTTTTGATGTTGTTGTTGTTGTCTTTAGCCGACCCTACTTAATTGTGGGAAAAGGCTTTGTTGTTGTTGTCTTTAGCCGACCCTACTTAATTGTGGGAAAAGGCTTTGTTGTTGTTGTTGTTGGTGTTGTATTCGTTTTTGATGTTCTTGAAGATCATTATGAAGAGTATTGATATTCGTTGATTATTTGAAGTTCTGTACATGTCATGGGGCATCTCCACATGTTTGATGGTTTCATTTTCAAGATCTGGAGCATCTCCATGACACCATTATGGAAGATTGAAACTTGCGGAATAAGTTAATTTGAGTTTCAGTATTTTGTAAGCCATGTAGTTGATTTCTTTTCCTCTCTATTGGACTTTGTTGTTTTCTTATAAACAAGTACTTGGATATTTTCTTCCATATTCCGTGACAAAATAGTTTCATAGCAGCCTATTACATTCTCATTAAAAAAAGAAGTGCTAACGTTGTTCAAAGCAGGCGTATTTTGTTATTCTACTTCACGCTGTGATCTTATGTATGTAGACTGCACGAAGGAGGGGAACCGAAAACCGGGTGCACCTCTAGATTCAGCATCAACTAACACAGGAGCAGGGTCAGATCTGAAGGCTGCAGAGACTATCATTCCTGTGACTATATTATTGGCATCTGCTGGAAACACATTGGAGGGAGCTCAAGCCGAGCTTGTATTGCAGCCGCTACGACTGGCTTTTGAGACGAAGAATATAAAGCTAGTAGAAGCCTCCCTTGATTGTCTCCATGTAAGTTGTGAATGTATTCTCTTTTTTGATTTTTTCGATGGTGTTTAAAATTAAGTCCATGTGTACGTTCACAATTCCAAAAATATGTCTATAAACAGACCCTTGAAGGAATGTCAACATGCTTCCCTTGGTTAGAAAAAACTTATTAAATTGAATTAGATTGGGCAAAAAAGGAAAGGGATTAATGTATACAAATGCTGCAAAATTTTCTTTATCACAAGCAACTCATTGCTCGGATCCTTTTCCTTGTTCCACTGATTTTCGTACTTTTTTCTGGCAAATACCACCTCAAGTTCGATCCCAATGAGGTGATGAAATGTCTGAGTTGGCTGGGAGCGTGAAGGGAGAGGAGAAGATGAAGGGAAAAAAGTGAAGGATATTGATGCATCGAAGGATTTTACTTATTCTAAGCCTCTAAGGATATCATTTATATCTTATGTTATGGCCAAAAAACTGTGATTACATGAATTTTCCCCTTGAGCTTGTTGTCTTTTATATAAGTTCCCCAAGATATTTGATATGCGGAGTGAAAAATATAAAATTTTGTAACAGCCTTTGGCTTTCTCTGTCTTTTGTCTTCTGGGTTCTTCCTTTGTTGCTATCATTCATTCTCATTAACGTTCCTATTTGATTTGTACCTCATAGATATGGGCATGCTCCTCTCGCACCATGCACATATTAGTGCATTCTGTTGGTTCCTACCAACCTAGGGGGTGCGGGAGTGGATTGGATTGCCATAATCACAACAATCTCAAAAACAACTACAATGTTATGCAACACTTTTAATCACAAGATAAACAATCAATGGATTTTATCACTTGTGCCCCACTTAACTTCTGCAATTTCAGTTATGCCCCTCTTTTATTGACCTCTTCCATCTGCACAATATAACTAACCCGTCCATCCTAAAGACTTTTCATCCTTAATCAAACTTCCTTCCTGAGATCACCGATCCTGCTCTTCTTAGCCTCCTACTATTTTAACATATGCACAAAATTGACAAATCCTAACCTGAAAATTGGCTTAAGTAAGAAATTTATCAAAATACAACATGCTGGTTCTCCTTCGACACACAGAGATCGAGCTCCTCCACAACATGAAATGGAGAAACATAACTAAAAAAATTCGACACCTATCTCACTCAGAAAATGCTGAAGATTAAGCAAACCAGTAGTTGGTTACGTCATTTAAGAGCGCAATACCGCACATGTAAACCCAACAAACATAAAATGCTAAAGATTAAGCAAACCAATAGTTGGTTATGCCATTTAAGAGCGCAATACCACACAACGCACATGTAAACCCAACAAACAATCTCTGCTGATTCGACCTGAGCAACCAATCTGGGCGATCACAAGTTAAAGCAAAACTCTAATGTAAATCAACACAAAGATGAGAAAAAAATGACTTTTGCTATAACAAGCAAAACCGTTTCACATGAAATCATCTGTCAGATTTTGGAATACATCATTGCCAACTGCTCGTCGGGAATGAGTTGAATGACCACCTCCTTATGCGGCCCCACGGCCTTCGCAAGGCGAGCATCCGGCTGGTGCTTACAAGAGAGTTGTTCTCCCTTGTTCACAACGTCGTAGAAGGAGGAACATGTGCAGTTGTGCTCCGGGAAGCATATGTACTCCTCTTTCCTCTTGGACTCACCCATGACTTGTGCAACATTTGGATAAGCTTAGCTACCATATGAAGTAAGGGCAATGGAGTGGGGATAAACAAGGATGGGGGAGGAGGCCACTAGGAAGAGACAACGGTCACTGTTGGCGGCTGTGAGCTTCCTGATGCCACCCTAGTCGACGATGCGAGCTGCGTCGAGTTGGAGGAGGTTGGGGGGGGGGGGGCGAAGGTAGAGGTGGGGGTGGAGGAGGAGGGGGTCAGAGGTATGGGGTAGAGGACGAGAAAGATGAAGAAGAGAAGGAAGAAGGTTTTTAGATAAAGATACATCTGCCCTAACTATTGAATCTGATTACCCTTGTATCCCAAAAGTTAGCGTCCGTTTGAGACACAAATGGATGGCAACTAACCCCATGGGTACAAGCGATAAAATTGTAAGAAGTCAGGGGCACAACCGATATTCCAAAAGGAGGGGGAGATAACTGAAATTGCAGAAGTTAAGATGGGTACAAGTGATAAAATCCCAACAATCAAACCACGAGTGCGCATGCATTTAATATGGAAACCCTCCTGAGTAAAAATCATGATCAAAGTTTAACTTAGCCTAACTCAATCTTACCACTAAACCAGATTGCTTGCATATACAACTCAACCATATTACAAGTTGTTTCAGACAACTTACAACTGTAGTACAGTTATACAGAACTAACAATCTCAATACAACAACAACAAAGCCTTTTCCCACAATTAAATAGGGTCAACTACATGGATTCTATGTCTCCATTCAGATCTATCTTGGGTCAATCTCGGGCTTATATCCAAAAAACTACAATCCCTTCGTATAGTCTCATTCCAACACTTCTTGGGCCGTTCTCGCCCTCTCTTAGCCGGCTCAACATTCCAAAACTCGCATTTCCTAACTGGTGCATCAACTGACCTTCTTTGCAAATGACCAAACCATCTTAAGCGGTTTTCTCTCATCTTATCCTCGATCAGAGCTACACCAACTTTATTTCTGACTGCATCATTTCGAATCCGATCTTTACGTGTGTGTCTACACATCCACCTTAGCATTTTCATTTCTGCTACTGTCATTCTCTGCACATGTCTATGGTTCACATGCCAACATTCAGATCCATAGAGCATAACAGGTCTCACAGCTGTTTTGTAAAACTTTCCTTTGACTTTTAAAGGAATTTTCTTATCACAGAGAACAACAGAGGCTTCTTTCCAATTTAGCCAACCTGCATTGATTCTATTAGTAACATCTTCATCAATTTCCCCATCATGTTGCAAAATAGATCCCAAGTATCTACAAGAAACTCTCTTCCGAATGTTAGCGTCACCAATCTTCGCCTCGATTCCTTCATCATTGTTGCCATCGAAGGTGCACTCCATATATTCAGTCTTAACCCTACTTATACAAAATCCTTTAGGGTGCGTTTGGTACGCAGGTTAAGGCGGGTTAAACTGGTAGAGGGTAACCCGTTTTTGGGTTTTGGTGTTTGGATAGAGGGTAAACTGGGGGTGGGTTAGAAGTGGATTTTTGATTGTATTGAAGTTTGAGAAAGTGAGTAGTTATTGTGATGTGATTGTATTGAAGTTTGAAAAAGTGAGTAGAAGTGGAGTAGTTTATAATTTTTATATGATATGATGGTATAATATATTATTTTTTGATGGAATTAATGACGGAGAATCGATTTATTTATTTTTTTTAAAAAGATAAAAAGTGGGGCCCACGTAGGAGTGAGAAGGAGTGGGGTAAGGGGGGTAAACTCCCTACCCGAACAGGGTCGTAGTCTCCAAATACAAATTCCATTTGGGATGGAGGAGATAGAGATTGAGGCTTGTTTAACGGTGCTCGGGACTTAGAGGGGTTCTCTTCTTATCATCTATTTGGTTTTACCACAGATTAGCGGACACATGAGGCAAAATGATTGGTTACTGTTGATAGAGAAGTTGGAGTGAAAGCTCGTGTCTTGATATGTATCTTGCCTCTGGAGTGGTAGATGTCGTATCCTGTTGAAGGCAGTTTTTTTAGAGATGCCATTTTTCTTCCTCTCTTCTCGATTGCTACCGGTGGTTGTTAGAAGTCGCTTGGAGAAGTTGTTTCTCACATATTCTTTTGGGTAGGGACCAGTGACACTCATGGGGTGCCTTTGGTTAGTTGAAGGACTATGATGTTGGATAATAAGGATGATGGACTTGATGTGAGAAGCCTTGATGAGATGAATTAGGCATTGCTGTTGAAGCCGGTTTCACTCATCTTGGTGATACTGACGATTTGGTGACATGACTTTTGCGTTCCATTTATGGAGTGTCCTTGGATCTTTCATGGCATGAGGGATTGGTTCACACCGATCGAATTTTTGGAAGGGAGTTGTTTCGGTCTTGCCTGTAATGTCACACTTCTTCAAACTGGTGTTATGCGATGGAAGAGGTTTTCACTTTTGGACTAATGACGAGAGCGGGCATGTGGTGCTTTGTGATTGCTTCGTACGTTTGTTTGTGTTGGCTTCCAATAGTGCGATTTCAATTAGCGAGGCTTGGGATGGGGTTAAATGGTACCTTCTATTCGACTTTGATTTCTCTGACCAGAGAGTAGCAGAGTTTTTTATGCTTTTGGAGGATCTGAAGGGGGCAAGGACTCAAATAGATGACAAAGATTATTGGACATGGATGGATGGCAATTTCTCCGTCAGCAAGGTTTAAGTGGCTTTTCAATTTTCGGCACATGCATTGTCTCGAATTTCAAGCATCTATGGAAGTGGAAGGTCCCTTTGCAGGCCATGATATTCTTTTGGCTACCAAGACGTGATTGTATGCTGATGGGGGATAGGAGATCTAGAATTTTCAAGGGAGCAGACAGATTTTTTTGAGAGATAAGAGCAGACAGTTTCTGTCAGAGGTGTTTGGTGATATGTTAGAATGTGGACCGCATTTTCTTTACACATTGTCTTTTTAAGCAGATGTAGGAGAGGATGAAGCTAGATATGATGTCGATGGATTGTGCAGATGCATTCTGTACCTGTGTGGACCAACAGAGGGATGGTTCTAGGCCATGCAGAATTTGGGTGGCGTCAATTCTTTAGTCCATGTGGCTGGCTAGAAATGGTGTGATATTTCAAGCTAAAAGGTTTTATGTTGAGAATATATTGGAACATGCCGGGATCCTTCGGGACTCCTGGTCTTTGTAAACTTATCATTCAACATGTGAATACCGATTTTTGGTAGATGTCTCCTTAACGCCTCACATTTTTTCTTCCAAAAATAAGATAAATTACAAGGGCACATGAACCACGTCATAGAAAGAGACTTGGCATAAGCCACCACATTCCTACCGTCACTCTTTTATCATAATACCATTGCATTTGTGGCCAACCACAAAGCTTAAAGGAAAGCCAATGGTTTAACTCGGTTTCCACAAGAGTGGAAACATGCTACTCCAAGGAAACCACATAATCATATGCATTCAAAGTTTCCACCCACTTCACACTCATCTCCCACAAACTTCCTTGGTAAACTCAAAAGTAAAAATCAAGCAGTCAACATCCTCTTGGCCCTCGATGCACGAGCATGAGGCATCTTCGACATGAAGCAATCTTGCTCTCAACACCATCTTTAACGCGCTTCTACAGTGCAACAAGCACATGAAGACCTTCACTCTCAGATGCGCCTTGGTTTCGCATAACAACTTGCAATCTCTAGCCTCATTATCGATACATTGAGTAAGCAATAAGGAGATCATCTTGTATGCCTTCGTCACAGTTTAGTGCCGATCATCGCACTATACCCACAATGCCTAGATGAAATTAAGCCTTTCAAAGAGTTAAGAAGATAGTAAAACACCAGATTGTCCCAAATCCTCTAGTTCGAGAATGTTGGGTTGAAAGAAGGGTCTATCCACAATCTATCTGCCAAGAGCTAGGCAATATTGGCAACTACACCGCAAACATCATTTTTTTTATAATTACACTCTATTATTGATAGACAATCATATTTATTTGTCTTTGCAGCTTGCATCATTAATAAAGATACTTGTTTCAAGGTTCAAAAGGTGGAGAATGCTTGATAAAGAAGCCTAGAGTTTTGTCATATTTCACTTGTAATACTATTTGTAAAAGTTCACATACATATACTCTTGCATACACACTCAAGCATGCAAAATTCTTGCTCAAATTGATGATTTACACCTATAACACAATGGTTAATCGACCAATCTTGATCCATCAACCGATTACTTTCAGTCCACAGCTATGATTGATTGATCACTCTTGAGTCTTGATGCACTGATCATTCACTGTCAGTCGTGGGCTATTATGGAATAGAAAAATAGAATCGTTCCATTCATCGTAACCCTAAGGGCTCTCTTATATAGGAGAAAAGCCCTATGAGGAAATTACATAACGTAGACAAAAGGAATATTTTTTTTGGGAGAAAGGAAGGGTGGTTTCCCAAGATGGACCCATTGCGGTACTATATATATATATTAAGAAATAAAGAAACATGCATTATGTTACATGGTTCCAAGAGGCACACAACGTGCTACAATGCTCAATAACATTATCAAAATAGAACAATTGTCCATGGAAATTGGTTTCATTCCTACCACACCAGATTGCCCACAAAACGATCAAAGGATATGAGCTATCCGCATGACCATTGGGGCACATCGATATGATGTAGCTCCAGAAAATGGAGCCATTCTTCACCAGAGCCAAGGTATGTAGGCACCATTCCGACCTGAATTGATTGAGGACATGAGAAGACCAGATGATCGAGGTCCTCCATCTCCCACTCACATCTGTCAGGTTCCCAAATGAATCTTATTTCTTAGAACATACGGAATATGAATTATGAAATAAAGAACCGAGAAATATAAATCCCAACACTCCCCCTCAAGCTAGAGCATATATGTCTATCATGCTCAGTTTGGAACAACAACGATGAAATGTACCTCTAGCAAGGGGGTTGGTTAATGTATCTGCAGTTTGATCGCTTGAAGTAACATGAGAAGTGGAGATAAATCCCTTTTGAATCATATCCTGAGTGTAGTGGCAGTTTACCTCGATGTGCTTGGTTCTTTCATGGAAGAGTGGATTATTTGCTATAAACAAAGCAGCCTGGTTGTCGCATTGGAGATGCTAGGAAGTGATACCTCAATAGTTAGGTCAGTCAGGACAGATTTGACCACATCATCTTTGTACTACCTTGTGCATGGCTCTATACTCTGATTCAGCACTAGATCAAGCAACAACCATATGTTTCTTACTTTTCTATGAGACCCGTGACCTCCCTACGAACACAGTGAAGCATGAGGTAGACTTTCTGTCCTTAGGGCGTCCTGCATAATCTGCATCAGCACATACTGTAACTGTAAGGGATGTGTCTCTACTGAACAAGAGTTCTGCTCTTGGAGAAGATTTCAAATATCTCAGAATCTTGTAAACAACATCCATGTATACCTGCCTGGGTTGCTCCATAAACTAACTCTACTAACTGCGAATGATTTTTTTTTGAAGTCAAGAAAGGGGGATACACTCAATGGTGTTCACCCCAAGATTTTATTGAAAGAAGGAAAGATGGGAGGAAGTACAAGAAAGAACGCTAAGCGCTCCAGGAGCTTAATAAGCTTGACAACTGTAGCTTTACATTTTCCAAATAGAACCTTTGCCCCGAGAACAGTAGCGCGTTTCTGGCCAGCCAAACAACCCAAATCGTAGCCAGCGGCCGCAACAAGTCCTGCCTCGCTCGTCCGACGGCTGCCACCAAACTGCCGCAGAAAACTCCCTCGTCTGAGATACGGCCCGGACGAGTCGTCCCAAAGGGGCGTGACCCCAGGGCAGGAGAAGAAGAGGTGCTCCGCCGATTCTATCTCCGGAACACAAATGAGGCACCTGTCAGAGACCACCCCAAGCAGCCTGGAGCATCTATCACGCGTCATCAGCCTCTTTCGCCTGAACAACCATAGAAAGAAACCGATATTCTCTGGAACAAGCAAACCCCAAAGGAAGGTGCAGTCCCTGACCAAAACCGCTGAGAGGGAGGGCGGTAGCCTGGAGATCGCCGATTACGCCCTGCGGATCGTGAAATCCTTGTCGCGCCAAACCCAATGATTACGCCCCGCCGAGGGACTAGGTACGTCCCTTAGAGCATCCAACAAGCCCATGAAATCATCCAGCCGTTGATCCGAGAAGTTCAAGTGGAATGCGACATCCAGTTTCCGTTGTCCCAACACGCAGCGACCCGCACATCCTGATCCACAGCAAGAGCGAATAGACGAGGGAAACGAGAAGCAAGGTCTCCCCGATCGGTCCAATTATCCCGCCAAAAGACAAAGCTCTCACCATTTCCCAACACATGTCTGAAAAAGTCCCGAAAGCAACGTGTGACCTTGAGTATTCCCTTTCCAGAAGAGAGAGGGCCTTGCTGCCCCCCGTCAAACTGCTCGTCGGCTCCGTGCAGGTAATCGAGTAAATCTGCCTAATGAGTCTGGTGCAGAGGTCATCACAATCACCCCAAATCCTTGCCACCCATTTTAGCAAGAGTGCCTCGTTAAACACCGAGTCCTCCATCACATTTCTGGAGAGTGATGTCGTCCCAATTGACAAGATGCATGCCAGACCGCCCCTGGCCGCTCTTGCACCAAACAAATCTCCGCATCAGCCCTTCAAGCCTCTTCCTAATGCCGGTCGGCAGCAGCCTCGTAGAGGAGTAGTAGACAGGCATCGCAGAAAGCACGACCTTCAGGAGCACCAGCCTGCCACCCTTAGAGAGGAGCATCGCCTTCCAACCCGCAAGTCTCCCCTCAACCTTCTCCACCAAGGGCAGCCAGTCAGACAGTTTCGATCTTCCCGTGGAAAGCGGGAGCCCCAAGTAGTGGATCGGGAGACCAGAGCGCAACGTTCCCAACACCGTGCAGCACATCTCCGCGTCATCGTCGTTGAGGGAGAAAGGCACAAGCTTCGACTTAGCCGTATTCTGCCGCAGCCTGGACATGTCGCTGAAAAGCTCGAGCACCGCTGCCATTCCCCTGGCTTCCTTAGGCCCCCCCTCTATGAAGAAAATGGTGTCATCAGCATACTGCAGCAGCGAGATTTGCAAATCCCCCTTCGAGAAACCACGCGTGATGCCCTCGCGGAGCACCCCACCAACCATGCAAGCCAAAACGTCCGCTGCAATGATGAAGAGCAAAGGAGCAAGGGGACATATCATGCCTGGTAATGGTGACATATAAAAGCTTCCCCACAAGCTCTCTATCTCATCTCTTATCAACCTCCTTAGAGTCATCATCATAGAGCTTAACATTAGGATCCATTTGAGTAGTGACAGACCTACATCATGTTATGCCGTTTCAGTTAGGAGATCAGTAACATACTTTCTTTGCGTCATCACCATGCCATACTGGTACCTTACAAATCTGAGTCCAAGAAAGTAATAAAGATTGCTATGGTCCTTTGTCATAAACTGTTGTCCAAGGAAATCCTTAGCTGCCTGAACACCCTGCTTATCATCCCCTGTAACAATGATGTTATCCACATAGACCAGGATAACAACGATACTTCTCTAGGATCTCTGAACAAAAAGAGAGTGATCTGCAGTGGATCTGACAAATCTCTGTTGTTCAATCAACTTGGAGAGCTTCTCGAACCAAGCCCTCAGACTCTGCTTAAGGCCATAAATAGCCTTGTGAAGTCAACACACCATATGCGACTCTCCCTCAGCTGCAAACCCTGGAGGCTACTGCATATAGACTTTCTCTTGCATGTCACCATACAAGAATGCATTCTTGACCTCTAACTGAAACAGAGGCCAATTACGTACCACGACATGAATAAGAATCCTTAGTGTATAGTGCTGAGCTATCGGAGAAAACATATCCTGGTAATCCACCCTATATGTCTGGGTGAACCCACGAGCAACAAGTCTGGCCTTGTATCTGTCTACAGTATCATCTGCACGATGTTTCATCGTAAACACCCACTTTCTCCCAACAACAGATACACCAGATGGAGCATGTACAATATTCCACGTGTCCCGAGACTGTAACGCAACCATTTCTTCCTTCATGTGGTATGACTGTGGTAACTCCACAACAGATAGTCCCACAACAAACCTTTGAAACTCCTCTGAGAGGCATGCAAGAAAAACATGTGAAGCAAGGGGGTATATAGTACATGTACTGTTGGAGTATTTGTTATATGCGTCACTTGAGTTATAGATGGGTAAATGGATCTCTCCAGGATACATTTACCACGTCCAAGTCTTTAGTCCTACATCTATCAGTTGTGAGATGCGGATACTCAGTGAGGGCCATATAAGAAGCCCCTCTCCCTCTGTATTCAGTGAGAAAATGCAATGCATACATCAGCCCTTTGAGGCGTTCTCCCGTGGTTTCATCCCGCTCCTTAGGGAGTAGGGTTCCATGTTAAATCCCGTGGAGTAGGGTTCCATGTTAAATCCCGTGTTCTTCACGTTTTAAATCTTTTCTCTGATATTCGCTCCTGCATCTTCTAACATGGTATCAGGGCAGGTCGTTCTTGGTTGTTTTTGATAAATTATTCTTGAAAATTATTTTCGTTCAAGTTCGAGTTTTAGGGTTTTCTTAAAACCCTAGAAGTTTGTGCCATCGGATCTTCTCCAACATGCATACATCGACTAGGGTTTCTATCTTGAAACCCTAAATTCTCCGCACATTAGGAGGTCCAGCAGGCAGCAGCGACAACCCTCCACCTCCGCAGGAGCAAATCCAAGCGGTGCCTCCCTCCTCGCGTCGCGCTCTCGAGCACGCATGCGGTGCGATGCGGCGCCCATGTGGCGCCGCACTGTCGAAGCAGCAACCCCCCATCGAACCTCTGACTTCCTCCTTAGCGTTCCTCACAAAGGCGACGATCCAAGTCCCAGATCTGGTGGCGGCGGTGCCTTTTCAGGTTCTAGGTGGCACCATCGTGCGACTCTCCTGCCTCCTTCTGGTGCAACAAGAGTCACGCCCTCCATGTCCAGACGCAACTCGCACGAGCCCTATAAAAGGCCATCGTGCATGTCGACGGCACGCATCTCGGCGGCGCATCGCGCGCTGCTCTTGACGGCGCGAGCCTGCAACATGCCTTCCTCTCTTCCTTCAGTGCCATCTCCAGCAGCGTGGAGCCCCATCTTGCCTTCCTTTCGGTAGTGCCGCCCAGGCACAACCCTTTGTCCTCCATCGCATCCAGGAGACCTCTGCAAGGGGGCCGATCAACCCTCTGCAACTTCAGCCCGCGACACAGATCCAAAGGTAGTGACACATCCAGATCTAGGCAGTCCATGCGCAGTCTAAGTAGAAGCAACCCCGATCCCTCGTGCAGCGGCGCGAGGCAACCCCACGGTGGCGACCTCCTTCTCCGGGGGCGAAGACCCTTTGTTTTAATGAGTTCCCGTGTGGGTACCCTAAATAGGGTGTGGCCAATTGGGCCATATAAAAAATGAGAGGGGGAGAAAGCAGGCCCAATGGGCTGCTACTTGAAAAAAAGGAGAGTTTGAACGTCCTATTTGGGTTGAGTTTCAAGGGTCCAATTGGACCGTGAATTGTTTTTTTAGTGACGCGTACAAAGAAAAGCCGTACGCAATAAATTTCTGCAAAAAAAGGGGAAATCCGTACAAAAAATGGCTTATTAAAAAAGAGAAGCCGAAAAAAATATTATTGAGATCAGCATTTGTGATGTATTTTCCCCATTGTCTTGTCTTCTCCCAACTTGGTCGACGTCATTGTTTTCCGACCATTATGGGAGAAAGGGGGGAGTATTGTGTAGAGTCATAGGCTACAGATTCAGATTCTTCAGTTCAGAAGCCATTCAGATTTCCAGACTCTACAGTTGATATTTAGACTCGACGGTCAGATGTTTTCGAGTCTTTAGTTTCAGACACGCACATGTATGCGGTCTTTTCAGATGTGCACATGTATGCCATCATTGTTTGTGGTCCCCATCTTTTGTGTTTGGCCAGAGTTTTCATGTGATCCATAGGGACTCCAGAGTAGAGATCTCATTCTCTATGCCATGTGGGCTAGGGTTTTCATGTGGTTTCATAGGGACTCCAGAGTAGAGATCTCATTCTCTGAGCCAGTATGGGAGAGACCTAGTTCTCCAACGAGGAGACTTTTTCAGACTACATTTTCAAGCGATCGTGAACTCCAGTACGAGATCCTTCCGAGGTTCCTATGAGAGAGAACCGACTTTGAGGTCCCTATGAGAGAGACACATCTTCAGAGATCTACGTATGAATAATTAGCGACTTTCTTTATTTGGCCCTTTTAGAGATGGAGCAGTTGTCCACATGTTGTGGTGAGCCAGAGTTCTCCATGTAGAGACTCATTTTTAGTTGCAGTGACTCTGACATGCGCAGTACGGAGCACATGCTCTCCGACGAGGAGTTTCAGTTTGACTCACACTCTAGCCCGTTCGTCCTCCTCACCTGTACGACATGAGAAACATCCTCGACAATAGCCGACAGTTATGCGCGTTGAGTTGATATTATCTACAGTGTCATGTAGCGTGAGTTGAGATTTCTTTCTGTTTGTCCAAGCTGAGCATTGCATGCTCCAGCTTGAGGGGGAGTGTTGGAGTATCTGTTGTATATGTCACTTGTGTTGTAGATTGGTAAATGGATCTCTCCAGGATCCATTTACCACATCCATGTCTTTAGTCCCGCATCTACCAGTTGTGAGATGAGGAGACTCAGTGAGGGCTATATAAGAAGCCCCTCACCCTCTGTATCCAGTGAGAAAATGCAATGCATACATCAGAAGTTTGAGGCGTTCTCCCGTGGTTTCATCCCGCTCCTTAGGAGTAGGGTTCCATGTTAAATCCCGTATTCTTCATGTTTTCAATCTTTTCTCTGATATTCGATTCCACATCATATTTTCTAACATGTACGTCCCTGCTTTCGTAAGGCAATGGGAACGCCAAGATCTTCGGCCTCCTCAGTGACAAAGACCACCTCTAAAACCACCTGCTCATCCTGCTATAAACGCAAATCATTGTGCCATTAGTAGAAACCAAGTACTCAGAACATACCTGGGGCGTGTTGGATGATGGAGGAGGCGTATGAGCACGAGGTCGACGCTCGTAAACCTGTGGCAAAAACATGGGTGCTGCTGGTGGAAGTGGTGGTGGAGGTGGAAGACGTGGTGAGGCAGGTGATGAGGAAGTGGAACCCGGGGTAGACAAAATCGGAGATAGAGGCATGTATGCCTTTTCTCCAGACTTCGAAGGAATCAACTTATTGCATTCTATTAGAAAATAAGAATGCGAAAGCATATCAGAGAAATATAATACAATATTATAAGGAACACCGGGATTTTACGTGGAACCCTACTCCCTAAGGAGCAGGATGAAACTATGGGAGAACGCCTCAAAGGGTTGATGTGTTTATTGCACTTTCTCACTGTTAAAAGAGGATGAGGGACTTCTTATATAGATCTCACCGAGTCTCCACATACCACAGACGGTCGATGTGGGACTAAACAACTGGATGTGGTAAATAGATCCTGGAGTGATCCATTTACTCATTTATAACATAAGTGACGCATAACACATATTCCAACACCCCCCTCAAGCTAGAGCATGCAATGCTCAGCTTGGACAAAAAGAAAGAAATCACTCAATCTCACAATACAAGACACTACATACAATATCAACTCAACGCAAACAAAACCGTCAGCTGCTGTCGAGGACGTTGTTTCTCATGCCGTGCAGGTGAGGAGGAACAAACAGGCTGGAGTGTGAGTCAAACTGAATCTCCTTGTCGGAGAGTATGTGCTCTGTACTGTGCCTGTCAGAGTCACTGCAACTGGAAATGAGTCTCCACCTGGAGAACTCTGGCCTGCCACATTATGTGGACAACTGCTCCATCTCTGAAAGGGCCGAATCAAAATAGCCATGGAGACATCCTCGTCAGAGTTCACGGTCGTTGGAAAACTGGGTCTCTCCCATACTATCTCAGAGAATGAGATTTCTACTCTGAAGTCCCTATGAAACCACATGAAAACCCTAACCCACATGGCATAGGGAATGAGATTTGTACTCTAGAGTCCCGATGGATTGTATATATATATTTCTATGTTTATGTACCTTTTCATCTATTTCGTTTCCTTTTATCTATTTTATGTAATTCACCCATAGGTCTCTCTTCTATATAAGAGACCCTAGGGCTCAAGAAATAAACATGTCTCTCATTTTTCCCAACATGGTATCAGAGCGACGGTCCTAGACCGAAGCTCCCTCAAACCCTAACTCCACTGTGCCTCTCTCTCTCTCTCGCTCTCAGCTTGTGGCCGTCGTGCCACTCCGTTTCTCGAGGGGACGCTACCGCTCCTCTGGGGCATGCCGTCGCCCCTCCTTTCAGCGACTTGTCGCTGCTGCCGCCCCTCTAGGGCTCTCGGCTTGCCGCCGCCACCCCTCCGTTCTCTAAGGGGTCGCCGCCCCTCCTCTCTCTAGGGGTTGCCGCTGCTCCTTCTCATTTAGGGCGCAGTCTTCGATTCTTGGTTGATGGGATTGGTTTCTTTAGTCTACACATGCAACCAAATCCTCTTATGTCATTGTAGAAAAAAGCTTGTCTAGTTTACACCCTAGTCTTCTCCAGCCGACATGTCAGAAAGCAAGGTAGATATCCCCACCACAGACGCCTTCAGAGGTTCTGCGCCTATAGTAAAGATGGATGGGTTGAAGTGCGTGTTGTGGACCATGCAGTTCATGAGCCTAATGAAGTAGACGGGTAAGAAGCATATTCTTACCGGGAAGAGCTGACGGAGAAGACATGGCTGTATGTCTCATTGGAGGTTGATGATACATATGCTAAGGTCTGGTTGTCTGATACCTTGATACCAGAGATTGCAAACGATGTCTTACACCAGCCCACTGCAATAGCCATGTGGGACATTCTTGCTGCCACATATTCACATACCAAGAATGAGACAAAATTCTACATCTTCAACACGCCATCTTCACCATAAAGCAGAATGGTAGACCCCTACATGCTCACTACACTGCCTTGCAGGGAATGTTTAAGAAGCTTCACAGCTTCATGTCCCTCACGACTACTCCAGAACAACTGAAGTCATACTGCAATGCTAATATGGTTGGTGTCTTTCTGGCTTCTCTTGACTCACAATATGAGACTGCTTCTTCTCAGATTCTTGGTAGATGCAACCATTCCTCCTATGGAGGAGGCCTTTCGTAGATTGAGCCGGATCAACTCCAGTGTTAAATTCCTCTGCCATGGCAGCCTCTTGTGGAAGAGGTGGTTCATCTCAATTCCGAGGACGGGGACCACGTGGTAGAGGTGGACGTGGTCATGGACTACCTTGTACCTATTATCATCGATGTGGTTATACAGAATATACTTGCTACTCCAAACATGGATACCCAGTGTCCGTCTGCGTAGCAAAGCAGATTCAACACTTTGGCGCTCCACCCACATCAGATTAGCGATATGATGAGCTTGTGTCTCGACTAAGAGATATCATGCTCCAACTAGTACTCCATCTTCTTCAGAGTTCAGAGAACAACTTGGACATTGCTGCCACTGTAGGAGCTAGTACCTCAGGTAGTACTCCTACTTCTACTTCTTATCATGGTTCATATATCTCAGAATGGATTATAGATTCCGGTGCAACACATCATTTGTGTAGAGATAGAAATCAGCTCAGAGCCTATAGGCAGGTTTCTCTAGGAAAGACAGTGGTCATAGCAGATGGGACTCATTCCCCGATCACAGGACAGGGGGAGATCACCTTGACGCCATCTACGCGTTTGCATAATGTGTTGCTTGCTCCCAATTTCTCCATGAATTTAATATCTATTAGTCAGATTACTAAGGAATTACATTGTCGAGCAATATTTGACCTATCATCTCTTTTGTTTCAGGACATTCTTACGGGCAGAGTGATTGGCTGTGACCGTGAGCAGGACAACCTCTATCAACTAGTCCAAACACCTGATACTGGAATATCCTCCCATTCCCCTGGACCTGTCTCTCCCTTCCTATGGCATCTACGCTTCGATCAACTTCCACTTCAGAAACTGCGTCAAGTCCTTCCCCAGATTTCGCCCCGCTCGTCTTTCAACTATGAGGCATGTCAGTTAGGGAAGCACCATCAGTCTGTCTTCCATAGTCGTCAGAATCGGAGTAGTAGCTCTCCTTTTGAGTTTTCCATGTAGACTTTTGGGGTCCAAGTCGTGTTCCCGATCATCAGGGACACACATTTTATTTAGTTGCTCTGGATGATTTTAGTCGTCTGTCTTGGGTTTTCTTGTTGAAGAATAAATCGGAAGAGGGCAATGCTATTATGAATTTCATTAAAGAAGTGCAGAATGTTTTTCCACCTTTGTCAAAATTGTAAGGACTGATAATGCTCTTGAATTATGTACTCGTGCTCTCTTATTTCTTCTCATCTTATGGTATTCTTCATCAAACATTTTGCGCATACACGTCTCAGCAGAACGATATCGCTGAAAGAAAGCACCGTTATCTTCTTGATGTCACTCGTACACTCCTTGTCCAGAGCTGTGCACCGCATTCGTTCTGGGGTGAGGCGGTTCTCACAACTTGTTATCTCATTAATCGTACGTCCTCGTCGATATTGGGGGAGAAGATACCTTTCATCCTTGTTTTCCCTGATACGGAGTTGTTCTCCCTTAGCTCCCACATTTTTGGGTCTGTTGCGTTTGTCCATCTGTTGTCTCCAGGGATTGACAAGCTCTCTCCTAGGGCTGTCAAATGTGTTTTTGTGGGGTACTCCATGACTCAGAAGGGTTATCATTGCTATGATCCATTGCACAGGAGATATTATGTTAGTGCAAATGCTACATTTTTTGAGTCTGTCATGTATTTTTCTCCTACTGGGGACATGTTGACATCTTCAGATTCAGATGATAAGGTCTATATTCCTCCTCCACCATGCACCCTCCACCTTCATCACCATCTCCACCGCCACCTCCTCCATCACCCCCACCAGCCCCACCTCCTATTGTTTTGGTTCCACCACTACCACATCACTACAGTCGACGTGCTCCTGCTCATGTTCATGGCCCGTCATCCAGCACGCCTCAAGTTTGTTCTGACAACATTACTTCTAATGATGGGTCTGATGTTGTTTCTCAGCAGGGGTTATTTCAGGAGGGGGATGATCATGCAGGTAGCAGGGATGATGATGATCTTGATTTGCCTATTACTATTAGGAAGCATAAGCGTTCCTGTACTTCCTATCCGCTTGCTTCTCATGTCAGCTTTGAGCGTCTGACAGGTGACTTCATGACGTTTGTTGCTGCTTTGTCCACCGTGGCCATACCACGGATTTACCAGGAGGCATTGACAGATAGCCGGTGTCATCTTGTTATGGAGGAAGAGATGTCGACCCTTCAGTCGAGAGGTACTCTATAGAGCCAACAACTACATCGTTGTCGTGCTTAGCCCTTCTGCTAGTCTCTCAGTGTCGGTAAAATCCATTCCTAGTTCCTCCTCCAGTAGGTCTTCAAGAATAACTTTGAAGAAAGGGATACACCGATAACACCGAAATGCATGTAGCTTCTTCCTAATGTAGAACTTACATTAATGCCTCGACAAAGAGAGTTGGGAGCCCTGGATATGATGGAAGCTCATTCAAGTAGATGCGTGGCGTGCCTGATAGGATCGATTGAATGATATCACGTGTGGTACGATGAGAAACCCTCACTTTTTGATCGGGTCCAAGTCTAGTTTAGGTCATGGCCGAAATGACCGAAATGGCCGAAGTCTAGTTCGGATTCACAACAACTAGAGAGATGACCTGAAGTGGGGGAACTCATCATCTCCCTCCACAGCAATCTCATGAATTATGTTAAAAGATCTGACCTTGCAGAGATAGCTCGAAACAACCTTAGCATAAGCGGGAGAGGATACAGACTAAGGCTGCGGCTTTATCGAGGGTATCACAGTCACGGATACAGATTAGGGCTGCGACTTTATCGAGGGTATCACAGTCGTCCTGTCCAAGAAATCCCCTGAGAAGCAATCCACATCTGATGTCATTTTGTAATCTTCCATATGAGAGGACGACACTTCATCTTCCCTTCTCTACGGCGACTCTTTAACTTCCAATCTCGGTGGCGGTTCTGATGCCTCATCGGCCACCGGAGGTTAGGGACACCTCATCGGAAGTGCAGTTCTGCAGTGAATCCCTTGCTGAGGAAACACCTCTTCAACCACGAGAAACAGTAGCCGACCATCCATGAGGGCCTCGATTGTCAATGGAGTAGAAAGCTTGAAGCCGGAGCTGGAAACCAATACATTGGCTGATTGACCTCAAGAGAGCCCATCCGAGATAACGGTTAGTATATCACCACTCTTCTGTAATCTCCTATACCTTTATATGCGATCGGGATAGGAGGGTGAGCCCTCTCATGCGGAAGGTTCTTCGTAAAGAAAGGGTCGACACACCATCGTGAGAAAGAGGCTTCCTCCAGTGCATCGTTCCTGTACCCTTGTGACTAAACTCCTGCATCTTGCCCTGTTCGCCCATGGAGAGCCTTCACGTGCATACCGGGTTTCCCCTTATTTGAATAACATCCATGAAAATGAATTTCCGAAAGCCTCACCAATGTCTGGCATGGCACCCCACAATGTTGTTTCGGCCACCCTACCAACGCCAATGAGGATACATCCCAACCCCTCCCTTCTCCCAGCCATAATCTCAGAATGAGGCTTCCAAATTCTGCAGTACCATCATTGCACGAACGATGCCTATGGCCCAATGCCACACCTAAAACATTTCATCGGGTCACGAGACTGCTGCATGGTGCCCCCACCCACCGCATCTCAGACACCTTCTAACTTTGACACCAATCAAGAATGCTGGGTTTCCCTAGCGGGCGTCCAGGGTTTTCGCTTTGCAGTGGGACGAGCCTCCTAAAACAAAGCCCCTCTCCTCTGCACAAGCATATAGTCACCAGCCATTCTCTTTCAAATCAAGCATCCTGTCCCTTTCCTGTGTTTCCTTTTTATGATGTGCCAATCACCTTTGACTTGTGCATCTGAGGGTGTAGAAAGCGTTCCCTTGAACTCAAGGTACATGATGTACGGAGTCTCTTGGGGAAAGAAACAGAGGGCGATGGAATGGAGAAGAACCTAGTAGTTATTGTAGAATGGCTGACGATCACCTAATTGACTGATACAATCCTCGCTCAGACTTGTTGTACAGTGACAGCGGCAGTCTGTGGTCTGTTAGGACGTGGTTAAACAGGAGGAATGAGATGAGAAAAGGGCTGGAGATGTTGCAATGGAAGGTAAAGCTGGGTTCCCTTGTCAGGACGGTGTCAAAGGGAAGGGTGGGATACATCTCTCATAAGGCCATGGTGTTCCAGACATCTAGGGAAGAAAAGGATGGACTGCAGATGGTGGGCGGATAATGAGAGAATGCCGCTTAATGATGGTAATGATCTCCAATAAACAGTTGCATTCCCTTGACCTCGCACCCTTGCACTTAAGCCGGATACAAAGGATTTTGATGCAATTCATGCAGTTGACTGCACTTGATACGTCAAAAGACTTGTTATTGATTTTTCAACATTTTTTTAACATTATGTTGTCATTTATCTATATCATATTATTTGTGCTTTTTCTAATGTAGATGGAATAGTCAAAACTTAGGTTTTTTTTATATACATCATCGTCCATTTGTTGCAAGCCTGCATGTCAGTCTGTGTGTGTTTGTTCATTTCATATTCCATATATTCATCTTATCTGTGTGTCAGTCACGCAGTGCGCGTGAGTGCATTTCATTTTCTGTATATCCATCTTGTCTGCATGTCAGTCAGGCTCTGTGTGTATGCACATTTATTTTCTCTTTATCCGTCTTATCTGCATGTCGGTCGGTCTGTGTGTGTTCATTTCATATTCCCTATATTCACCTTATCTGATGATATCTGCACAACTATTGTCATCACAGAAGCTCATTGCTTATGACCATTTAGAAGGTGATCCTGGCCTTGATGGTGGTAAAAATGCGCCTTTGTTTGCTGATATGCTTACCATGGTCTGCACTTGTGTAGATTCTTCCTCGTCAGACAGGTTTAGTTTTTTCTTTGATGGTCTTGCTTGTCTTTGTCAACAACTAAGTGCAGTTTGATTGCATTGTTGAATTTGCAGTACTATTTTACAAGTTTTGAAAGTTCTACTCACAGTTGTGGCATCTACAAAGTTCAGAGGTATTTTCCTTTGAAAAACCTTAGAATCTTCACCTCACTTTATTATGTGAGGCGTTGGACATGTGCTTACTTTTTGTGTGTGTGCAGTGCATGGGGAACCTTTACTGGGGGTCATCAATGTTTGCTACAATATTTCTCTTAACAGGTGTTTGCAAAATGCTTTCTGCAGCTTTGAATTTCACGAGTAAGCTTGGAAGTGAGTGTTTTTGATGTTTTTTCTTTGATAGTAAGAGTCCGGTAAATCAAGCAACTTCTAAAGCAATGTTGACTCAGATGATTAGCATCATATTTCGACGAATGGAGTCAGATCAGGTGAAGATCTTTCCCTATTTTTTATAATCTAAAGTTATTACAGTGGATTATTATTTCCCCTGTTGGGATTCTGAGATTTCCAGTTGAATTCTTAGATTGCTCCATCATCAGTTAGTACCGATGAACACATGAATCATGCATCCAGTTGTACAGATGGTATCAATGAAAAAATCATTATGGCTGGCCAATCTGAGAAAAGAACAGCTTCAGATGACAACACGAACCAGAGAAAAGAAGGGTCTCTCACATCTGTTGAGGTTCTGCAAAATCTTGCTGGTAGTGCTGACATTAAGGTAACTCTATCCAACTCCCTGTTGAAGCCTTGATTGTCAAGATTACTTTGTTAGTTGGGAGATGGATCGAATAATTTGAGTTTAGAAAAATAAGTTGAACAACAAAGACCATGTAAAGTTGGAATACTAAGAACTTCAAGTAATCTCATCTTTAATGATATGATCTGTTTGCAAAGAGCTCAAGGATCTCTCTCTATGTCACTCGTCACCATCAGATTATTAATATCATAGCTAGGGGGTTCAAAACTTAAAAATAGACCTTTCATGATAATACCTTGTGATGCCATTTATCAGGGTCTTGAAGCTATTCTCAACATGGTTATTAGCATTGAGGATGGAGAAACTGTTTCAAGGTACGAGAGGTTGTACCTTTGTGCTATATTTAGAAACTTTTTCATGTTGTATTCATGTGGAGAGAACAGTGGCAATCTGCATCTTCAGGGGAGTTGATCTTGAGAGGGTCAGCATGGGCCAACGTGATGCATTGCTAGTGTTTCACACCCTTTGCAAGGCACTTTTCTCTCAGCTATAAACTTTTCAGTTTCTTTGTTTGCTTTGTGCTCGACTTTCATCGTTCCGTTCATTCCAAACTGCAGATGTCAGCAAAAGATGAGAATGACGATGCCACTATGAAGACTCGACTCCTCTCTCTTGAACTACTGCAGGTTAGTTTGTAGTAGTGTTCGTGAATTCACAGAATGCATATTTTCTCTTTTTTTTTGAAAAGAAGGGTGTAGCCCCAAGAATGGCGCTCACTGCAAATTTATTCCAGTAGGAATGCATATTTTCTTAACACCTCTTAGTAGAAGTGGGCACCTTACTGTGCAAAGACAATGGTTGGAATAGTTGGTCTGTAGCATGTTGAACATGCCTAATCCAGGACCTTCTGGTATTCCATTTGCATTCTGCAACTTTATCATCTCCCCCCTCACTTATTTTCAAGTGGTGGGAAAGCCACATGTTATATCTCTGCGTTAACTGACATTTTAATCCACCAGAGTCTGCTGGAAGGCATAAGCTACTCCTTGACAAAGACTTCCAATTTCATCGGCTCTCTTAAGGGATATCTTTGTTATGCTTTACTACGAGCTTCTGTTTCACCATCCTTGGTTGTCTTTCAGGTAACTCTATGTGGGATACGTTTAGTAATTGTTTGTATTACTTTGCATGCCTTTGCTTGCATTATCTGTTTAACTTTTGAATTTGGCATCTAGATTGCATTTCATTCTTCAGTGTGCCCATGCTAATTCTTTTTTCTCTGCTTCCAATCAGTATGCCGCGGGGATATTTGCAGCGCTTTTGCTAAGGTTTAGGGAAAGCCTAAAGGTGCATTTCATGTGACATAAATATATAAGATCCTATCACTGTTTATTTTTCTGAATCCTTTTTTCTGGGAATAAGCTCTTAGAACCTTTTGCAGGGAGAAATAGGCATATTCTTCCCTTTAATAATTTTAAGATCTTTAGACATCTCTGATACTGCTGCCAGTCAAAGAGCAAGTGTTTTGAGGTAAAAGTATTTTTTGTTGCTGAGTTGCTATATGGTGTCTCTGTTTACTTTCACTTTAAAATTTCAAATGTTTAAACTTTTTCTTTTCAAGGGAAAATACAGTAACGAGCACAACTTTTATTAATTAAGGGATTTTTACTCTTGCGCTCTTCTGAGATTTTGCAGTTACACTTGTGCTTCTTTTTTTTCTTGATAACACTTGTGCTATTAAGATGGGGCCTCCGAGCTGGTTGCGGCTTCAATCTCGGATTGCATGGATGAGCTAACAATCTCGGATTGCATCGCGGTGGCCTCTGAGCTGGTTGCGGCTTGGAAGAAGTCCAATAAGATGGGGGTTCTTTGGAAGATCGATTTCGCCAAGGCTTATGATTGTCTTGATTGGCGTTTCCTGTGGTCTGTTTTGAGGCGGAGGGGATTCCCGGAGGTTTGGATCTCGTGGGTGCGGCGTTGTGTGACCACGGCCTCCCTCTCGGTTTTGCTTAACGGACGCCCGGTTGGGGGCTTCTTCCAGCCAAGGAGGGGGGTGCGGCAGGGGTGTCCTCTCGCTCCCCTTCTTTTTGTGTTGGCGGCGGACGTGCTGGCTCGTATGATCGGCGGCGTGATCAAGGCGGGACTGACTAGGGGATGCACTATTGGGGGCTTCCAGGTCCCCCTAATTCAGTTTGCGGACGACACTCTTTGCTTCATCGAGGATGGTCCTGCTGAGGTATCCGGTATGGCTACTACTCTCGAGCTTTTCAGTGAGCTATCGGGGCTCTTGGTTAATGGGGTATAGTCTAAGGTGGTCCCCTTCGGGATGACGCAGGCGGAGGCGTTGGAGTGTGGCCGGCTACTGGGCTCTTCTCCGTGTGGCCTCCCTTTCGACTACCTTGGCTTGCCTCTGGCTGCGGGTCGTGTTCGGCTTCGTGATTGGAGGTTGGTGATGGAGAAGATGGAGTCTCGCCTAGCTGGGTGGCGAGCGGCTTTATTATCTAGGGGGAGCATCTGGTCCTTCTTAAGGCGGTGCTCTCCTCTATTCCATTATATTTCTTCTCGGTCCGATGTATGCCTAAAGGGATTCGGTTGCGTCTGGAGCGTTGTATGCGGGGATTCTTGTGGGGTAAGAAGGGGGAGGGGAGAAGGGGGGTTCCTTTGGTGGCGTGGGATGATGTTTCGCGGCCCAAGCAGGATGGTGGGTTGGGAGTACAGAGGTTTGACAGCCGTCCCGCACCCTATGTTAACTCGGTCAAGTTAATGTCCAAATTAATTAGATGTCGTTCGTTGCAGTCGGATACGAGAGGGAATATCAAAAACCACTTTTAAACAGATTTGAGTTAATTTCAAGCGGCAATTTTTTTTACCTGGTGAAGTCCAAGGTCGAACTCAGGGAGGCATCTATCTCCTTAGGTATATTTCAGCAACTTTTCAAGTGTGTGATTTTCGGGGAATTATTTTTTTGGTCTTTTTCTGTTTTCTATGCAGGACACATGCAATATCAAGCCAATTTAAAGTTTAATCAATTTAAGATATCAAATGAGGTCCAAAAATTATGAAAATTGGCTAGATGATTAAATATGATGAAAATGAACTACCCTAATTTTTTTTGTAATTTTAGACACTAAATGAATTTACTGTGAATTAAACATGCAGGCATGGTGATTTTCACTAATTTATTTTTAATAAATAACAAATCACATCTTTTTCAGGAACAAAAATTATCCTAGATAATTCTAATGCTAAGGAATCTAGGAAAATTGACAAACCTTAATTTCAATGTGAAATGAATTTATTAAAATTAAACTAAGAAAATCACTAAACAATTTATTCAGGCCTCGATGTGCGTGCAAATGACATGAAGTTTTTATGCAAAGTCGAGTTCACTATCCTAGAGCTACTGTGAATTTTTGAGAATTTTAGGAGCTACAGAAAATTAATTATAAATTAAAAGGTGTCACTGGGCAAAATATCACACAAATCAACCAATTAATTCATTTAAAAATCTACTGTAATTACAAAAATGTGACAAGTGGCACAATAGATGGAGGACAAGTTACTCAACAAAATGCAACTTTTGGAATTCAAAACTGATGTAAAATGCGACCTAGGGATGCGTGCAAAGACAGGGGTGTATTTGCAATACAAGAAAATAAAATTACATAAAAGAAATATGCTGACAGGGACTTAAATGCAATTACCTATAATGCAGGGGACTGATATGCAATTTCTCCACTGGGCACGTGCTCCTCACGTGAGGTCTGCTTCACAGGGACCTTTTTGTAATTTCAAAAAGTCCCGAGGGCCTCTGTGTAAAATTCCCAGGTCGCACGTGCTCCTTACATGGTCGGCCTAGGCTCGGGCGGCGTATGAGGCTCGGGACTTGGCTCGGGTGCTCCTGGAGGTTCGGCTGGAGGCTCGGCTAGCCTCGGGTGGTCCGAGCCTAGGTTCGGAGAAGAGGCTCGGACTCCTCCACGTGGCGCGCTGATGACCGTTGGATCAGGAATGATCCAACGGCTGCTGGACGAAGACGCGTGGCACTACAAGAGATAGTCAGATCTACGTTGATCCAACGGGCAATGGATCGCATAGGAAGAGGCGACGTGGCCGAATGACGGCCGCTGGATCAGATGATCGATCCAACGGCTAGCTGAAGCTGAAGACGTGGCGGACACCTGAGCGTAGGATCAATGATGATCCTACGGTCAATGATGATCCTACGGTCGTCTGCTGCTCCTGCTTGCGGTTGACGTGGACTGCTCTGGGCCGTTCGATCAGATGATCGAACGGCAGCTGGGCCTTCTTCCTCAACGGACCTCTGCCGCCTGCGGAGGAGATGGCGGGGCTCCGGCGACGATGCCTTTGCTCCGCTCGTCCCTCCTAGTGTCGATGACGCTCTCTGAGGACTCGGAGGTATCCCAGAAGGCGCGCGGCGGTGCGGCGAAGATGCTGGTGGTCCCAGGAGCTGGAGAAGGCCGTCGGAGGTCGCTGGCGACGAAGCTCGAGGATGACTCCGGTGAAGCTCCGATCAGTGAACAAAAGTGGTACCTGCAAGTGTTAAAAGGATAGCCGAGGCGAGAAGGTGGACTTGTGGAGTTGTGAGGGTGGTCGACGAGGCCTATGGAGTAATGGAGATGGGTGGCGATGGTGCTCCGGCCAAGTGGCGGAGTTGGAGCTGATGGAGGACGAAGTGCGTCGTCGGCGGGCGTAGAGGGTACCGCGAAGATGAGAGCTCCGTCGCGGAGCTCGGCGGAGTGGAAGCGAGGCGAGAAGGTGGACGTGGACGTCGAATAAAATGCGAGAAAAATGAAGCAAAATCAAAATGAAGATCAATCGGGGATGGAGGTGTTCACCTGGGGTGTGGAGCTCGAGATCGAGGTCCAGATCGTCGCTCGAAGGGGCGGTGAGTCCCTGAGCTCAAGCAGCGGCTCGGCGGAGGAGGGCTGCGACTCGGCGGTGGCCGAGGATCTCGCCGGAGAAGACGACCGTCGTCGCTAAAGGAATCGTGCAATTACTGTCACTAATTGGATGCTCCGAGTCGGGGAATCTCTCACGGGTGGCGGATGGGTGCGACGATGGCCAGATGGCAAGTATTTATAGGTGGGAGGTCTCGGTTGGACTGGTGATGGAGCGAGGTTTAAGGGGTTCGTGGGACGTCGCTGGAGATCGACGTGGGTAGTGGAGTAGCTGGCGAGGATGAGGGACGAGTGGGGAAGGACGTGGAGGTGGTGGTGGTCGTCGACGGTGGAAGGAGAGCGACTGAGAATAGGAAGGGGCTGCCCCTCCCGCAAGGCGGAGAACGTGGGAGAGAGGGGTGCTGGAGGTGGAAGACGAAGTCTCCACCGTTGGATCGTGTGATCCAACGGTGGTGATCGAGGCGGAATGGAGCGGTTGGATGAAGATCTGGGCGCGGTGATCTGAGCGTCGTGAAGCGGCCACGTGGCGCAACGGGGGCGAGGCGCGAGCGGACGGATGCGATCAGCGTGGGGTGTTTTGATCGGGCGGTTGAGATCTTTGTGGGGCTAACGGCTCAGATGGAAAGACTGGGGCGTGATCTGATGGCGCATAATGCGCCATGTGTCGCGCTGTGGGAGAGGCGCGCACGGGTGGTTGAGATGAGGCGGGGGACTTGATCAGACGGTGGGAATGCAAAGCACTCATGGAGGCGGTGTGGCCGTTGGATCTGGAAGACCATCCAACGGCTGAGAGGCACGGCGGCCTGGGCAAGGGGAGCGGGCCGCGTGGCGCAACTAGATGGCGCCACGTGGCTTGCTGTGATTGGCTGGACAAAGAAATAAGGGTAGAGAGAGGAGGGGGTCGAATTTGGAAAAACTCAAAACATGAAAGTTGTAGATCTCGATGAGATCTACAAGTTTCATGTTGACCAAAGACGGAGATGAGATCAAATATGATACAAAAAATACAAAGATACAAATATACATACATGTAGTATACAAAGAGGCCCAAAAACCCAACTTTTTCATACGAGCTCCAAATTGGATGAAATTAGTCTCATTTTAAAGGTCTTTTAATGTGTATTAATCTGAAAGTGAGTATACCTATTTTGGAGTTGGTATGAAGGATCTATGGGCATTTTATGGTCTAGGGGTTCTAGGGCTTTATTGGCTATTTTACAAAGGGGATTTCTGGCTTTCTTCCCTATATTATTAACTAAGGAGTACATATTATAAGGAAGAGGTTATTTTGATAAGTGGATATTTTACAAGGGATTTTGGCTTCTTATTTAAATGCTAATGGAGTGCTAAAATGCATGTATTATGTATGCATGCATGAATACTATTTATTCATTATAAAGGGAAATATGCCTCTATTTACTCGGGAACAAGGCTCTATTTTTAACTTCTAGAGTGATGAATTACAGATTCATCAACCCCATATACTTAAACCTTGCTCGTCCCCGAGCAACTAAATGAAATGCAAGAGTGAAATGATTTTGGGTTTCATACCAAGGTCATGAATAAAAGTTAAAAATGTAGCTTGACTCGACCTTTGGATTAATTGTGTGGCGGAACCTTATTTGGACCTGAACTTAAGACCTAACAGACTTCAAGTTCCACAAGTCTTGTATTCAAGACTCCTTAATAGTCAGGTCAGAACAAATCCTCAAACGCAAATTTCTGATGACTATGATTCTTACTTGTACTGTGTAAGTGAGATACAGCTCTCCACATCAGAAATGACTCAGAACCAACCTCCTCTAACAAGGTAACTCAATAACCCGGTCCAGTAACTCTTTCCTCGAGGAGCGGGGTATTCCCTTCTAAGTTCAAGTGCGACCAACTCAAGAGGAGGGGGTAGAGAAAAGAATGGACGGTAGCCAGTGTAGCTACCTATCCCGGGATGCCTGACCAGTGTAGCCAAGTCATCCAGCTGCATTTCTTTACTAATATACAGACTCCGACAGGTATTTTATTTTCTGTTGGACCTGTCTGATTTTTTTGGAGTTCTTTTGCAATATTTTTTTCAAACTTATACAAGGTGCAGCATGTACATCAGGAGTTTTTCCTCTTGAGTCAGTAGACTATCCCTCTTTTGAAGCATTATTGCAACCCACAGCATCCCGTCCTTAGATGTCAACACCACCAGACTAGGTTGAGATGCACTACCCTCCCTAGAGGAGGACGGATGTTTCCACCCGTGTGCTACTCCAAGCTAAAGGATTCTACCTCCTCACCACCTCATCAATGAAGAGCTACGTGCATAGTGCTTGTCCAAGTTAGATCATTATCTAAAAGAATCATGCGTATGCACGAGATATTCTACTTAGACTGATTAAGATGACATGTGAACATAGACTTGCGGACTCGAAGATTTAAGTCACTTGACCTGAGAAATCTTAACTCCAGTTCCTATAAGGTTCCTCTGAAATTAGGTGGATTAAGGTCAAATCAAGTCCATCCTCAATATCTACTCATAACTTGGTTTAGAACCTACTAACTTTTCACTTTGCATATGCAAAGTATGCAGATGAGATGTCATGCTATGAAAATGCAAGACTCATTTTCTTATCTTTTTAGATGCAGAGATGATATGCATGAGTAAATAAGAAGCCTATTTTTATTTTTTCATTTTCATTTTTTTTAATTTTTACCCACTCGTAATTATTGTAAAATATATACAAAAGTACGCGAAAGTACGAGCTATGGGTAAAGTATATATGTAATATATACACGCCCCCCTATACTTAGCGTGTGCTATGTCCTCAGAGCACGAAGAGCGAGGAAAAAGATATAGCTCGTGCTAAGCGTAAGAGAGCTAAAGAGAGAAAAAAAATGTATAGAAATCGACCGGCCCCCCTATACTTAGGCTCTGGCAGCCTAAGTGTAGAAGAAAGTCAAAAAGTGGGGCGGACGAGGTCAAGGAGAGAAGTGGATGAATATACAATGCTGGCATCGGTCCCCCCTATACTTAGGCTCAGGTCAGCCTAAGTATAGGACGGAAGTGAGTATGAGGACCAATGTGATCTGGAGAATGTACAGTAAACCGACTCAGGTGACCCCTCCCAACTATACTTAGGATCTGGTTATCCTAGGTATAGTCCAAGATAGTGATCTAATGAGGCGGGGATGGGTTACTAGAGTCGTGTGGGAGAGAGGGTAGGATGTACAAGAAGAATGATATATACAGATGAGTCGGTCTGAATCTTTCGAGATGCTGCGCATGGCTGGAGCTCACTGCTGCAAGGTCTCATACGCGGCTCGAGGTGTATCTGCTGAATCTGTCTCACGCATGAATACAATCTCCTCTACATGGACTAACTGCTCATTGGATTCGACGAAGTGCTTCAACAACTGTCCATTCACTAGGAATGTCGGTGCGTCATCTGCGAGATCTGAGATCTCGACACATCCACTATCATGCACCGTACATACGACAAATGGGCCCGTCCACTTAGACTTCAACTTGCCTTGGAAAATCTTCAGCCTAGCATTAAACAACCATACCTTCTGTCCAGGAACAAAGGTCTTTCGTCTGATATATCTATCATGCCAACGCTTCACCTTGTCCTTGTACACTAAACTGTTGTCATATGCACGGTTTCTGACTTCCACAAGCTCATTCAGATCCATGTCTCTCTGTTTCTGCCCCAGGTGCGTGTTCCAGTTGACCTTCTTGATTGCCCATTCTGATTTGTGCACTAACTCTGCGGGCAAATGGCACGGCTTTCCGAATACCATTCGGAATGGGGAGGTTCCCAACGGTGTCTTGTAAGCTATCCGATACGCCCAGAGGACTTGATCTAATAAGATCTGAGACCAGTCCTTCCTGTCCGGGCGGACGAGCTTTTGCAATATAGTTTTCACCTCTCGATTCGACACCTCAGCCATACCATTGGTTTGTGGGTAGTAAGGGCTAGCGACACGGTGTTCAATGATGTAGTCCTTTAGGAGTTTCTTCACCTCCCGATTCACAAAGTGGCTACCTCCGTCAGATATCATCATTTTGGGGATCCCGAACCTAGAGATTATGTGTTCTCTAATGAATTTACAGACAGTCCTGCTGTCTGCGGCTCGGGTCGGGATAGCCTCCACCCATCTGGATAAATAGTCCACCGCAAGAAGGATATATTCGAACCCGTGACTAACAGGGAATGGGCCCATGAAATCGATGCCCCAAGCGTCAAAGACATCACAAATGATAACCGGCTGCATTAGCATCTCATCCTTGGAACCAACGGTTCCTCCCATTCTCTGGCATACTGGGCACGACTTCGCGAAGGCGGTGGCATCGCGAAACAGAGTCGGCTAGTAGAAGCCACACTGAAGTACCTTCCATGCGGTCCTCTTGCCAGAGTGGTGTCCTCCTGCCTCTAAGCTGTGGCATAAAGAAAGGACACTCTGGTATTCCTCCTGAGGAATACATCGTCTCCAGACACAATCCGGTCCTTCAAAGAAAAGGATCGGATCCTCCCAATGGTAGTGTCTAGCGTCCGACTTCAGTCGGTCGATTTGGCTCTTGGGCCAATCTTCGGGAACTTTCTTGGAGACAAGATAATTCACGATATTGGCGTACCATGGGAGTGAATCGATGACAAAAATCGACTCGTCAGGGAAGGAGTCTTGAATTGGTGAATCCTCGGAAGTATTAAGATCTTCGAGACGAGAAAGATGATCGGCCACTATGTTCTTCTTTCCAGGTTTATCACGGATGTCCAAGTCAAACTCCTGGATAAGTAAAATCCATCGAAGAAGACACGCCTTCGCGTTCCTTCTTCTCCATCAAGTACCGTAGTGCCATATGGTCAGTGAACACAGTTACCTTGGATCCAATTAGGTGAGATCTGAATTTGTCCAAGGCAAACACTACCGCAAGCATTTCCTTTTCCGTAACTGTATAGTTACGCTGAGCGGTGTCAAGCACTTTGCTTGCGTAGTGAATTGCGAACGGGACGCCATCTCTTCTTTGTCCTAACACAGCCCCAACAACATAGTCTGTGGTAGTGTTCACGAAAGCGGCCCGTGCGGCCGCATATGCAGCCGCATATGCGTATGCGGTGCCCTCAGCGCATCGCTTTCCTGAAACCCCGCATTATGCGCCCTGTGCGCTTATGCGGGCCGCATATGCGGGCTGTGCGGCCGCATATGCGGTCTGTGCGGCCGCATACCCATTTTTTTATTTATTTTTTATTTTTTAATTTGTGCCATGTTTTGTTGTGTTATTTGTGCCATGTTTTCCTTACTTTTGTATGTATGCCAACCAAGCATTCCATGACCATTTATATCCATCGTCAAAGTAGTTGTGTTGTGAGATTGGAGTAAACACGCAAGGAAGAAAAAGAATAATATACTAATAATTTAGGAAACTAATTTAGTCAACTAATAGTTATTATGAATGTAATATATTATATGTAAAGTTCGGTACTTTTGATGGAGGATCAATTATAAATATAACGACACAGATAAATGACATTATATTCAACAATAGAGGTATTTTGTGCGCTAACTTTTTTATTTTGTTGATTGTTGTCAATTATTTTGTGTGCTAACCGTTCTATTGAAGTATTATATTTGATTGATAGAGATTATTTTGAACTCTATGAAAGTTATTTTTCTTAGATCTTCTGTTGGACCACAATTATACATAAATTTAGTTCTGTTGTAGTCACTTTTGTATATATTTATTTATTTTTAAATAAAAAATTAGGAAACCGCATAGAACCGCATATACCCCGCATATGCCCCCGCATACCGCTTAAGCGCTATTCAGTGACCTGTCCGAACGCATACGCATACCGCTTTCCTGAACCTCTGAGGCGTCCGTCATGATCTCAAAAGGTAGAGACCAATCTGGGGCTTGTAGGATGGGTGCGTCCATTATCATTCCCTGTAATAGCTTAAAGGCCTTAAGACATTTGTGATCAACAATAAACTCCATGTCTTTGCCTAAAAGCTCAGTTAGCGGTCGGGCAATCTTAAAAAAATCCTTAATAAATCTTCGATAAAATCCAACATGCCCGAGGAACGACCGCAACTGCTTAACGTTGGTTGGTGGCTGGAGTCGTCTGATCACATCCACCTTGGCAGGGTCAACCTCCATTCCTCTCTTGGAGATGACGTGCCCCAACACTATGCCCTCCGTCACCATGAAGTGACTCTTCTCCCAGGAGAGCACCAGATTGACCTCACAAAATCTTTTTAGGACTCGGTCCAGATTCCTAAGACAGGAATCGAAGGAATCGCCGTGGACCGAGAAGTCGTCCATGAAGACTTCCAGGAATTCGCCGACCATTTCGGCGAATACAGCAATCATGCACCTTTAGAAAGTACCTGGAGCATTGCATAACCCAAAAGGCATGCGCCTGAAAGCATAGGTACCAAAGGGGCATGTGAATGTGGTCTTTTCCTGGTCCTCTAGAGCTATGGCTACTTGATTGTAGCCCGAGAACCCATCTAAGAAGCAGAAGAACTCTTTCCCCGCTAATCTCTCCAAGATCTGATCAATGAACGGTAGGGGAAAATGGTCCTTCTTCGTCGCGGCATTCAGGCGTCTGTAATCCACACAGACGCGCCACGACGTGGGCACTCTCGTCACGATCTCCTCTCCGTCCTCATTGGTGGTCGTCTGAATTCCCGACTTTTTCGGGACAACATGGATTGGGGCCACCCACTTAGAGTCGGAGATTGGGTAAATGAAACCCGCGTTGCACCATTTTTCCATCTCCTTCTTCATGACCTCTCGTAAATTTGGATTCAAACGACGTTGGAATTCACGAGAGGGTTTGGATTCATTCTCCAAGTAAATATGGTGCGAACACAGAGCGGGATTTATCCCGTGGAGATCGGAAATGCTCCAGCCTATCGCCTTGCGGTTTTTCTCCAGGATCTCTAGCAAGCGAGATTCCTGCTCCTCGGTCAATCGCGAACTAATGATGACCGAAAATTTCTTGTCCTGACCCGCAAGGAAGGCGTATTTTAAGGTTGTGGGTAAGGGTTTGAGCTCAGGAATAGTGTGATCGTCTAAGAAGTCTGGCTCAATCTGATCTGGCTCGGTGTTGGAAGTGGCTGGATCTTTCTCTGTGATAGCTGCCACCAAGTTGTTCTGCTCAGGAGTCGGATCGTCAAAAGTCTCCATGCAATCGGCAAAAGCCACGTCCGACTCGTCATCCTCATCTTCCGATTGTCCTAAAGAGGGGAGGACAAACATGCCCAACTGGGCCTCTACGTCATCGAAGATGTATGGCGATGCAGGTTCTGAGCTGTACTCGTCTCTGAGGACCTCGCAGACTGACTCATGCACTGGATCATCTTCGGAGTAGATGGACGCATCGGTGCTGGCTGGGTTCTGTGTCCATGGCCCAACTAAGTCTATATGCTCGCAGTCTGTTCCGGTAGAAGAGTACTCGGTGCTGGATTCTGAATCCGGTCATCTTGTCTGCTTCATTTCGAGTTCCTCATCTCCGCCTGGAGTTTGGAACTGAATCTTCCCGATCTTATAATCAAATAAGGCCCCTGCTGTTCTGAGGAAGGGCCTACCTAGAATGATCTGGGAGTCTCTCCAATTACGAGGGGTTTCCATATCCAGGACAATGAAGTCCACCATGTATTCTTGCCCCTCGACTTTGATCACAATGTTCCTCAATTCTCCTTGGGACCCCTTGGTTGATTTATCAGCAAACTGTAGAAGGGCTCTAGATTTCTTAAGAGGTCTGAGATTAAGCCGCTCATAGAGGGCTGTCGGCATCAGATTGATGGAGGAACTATTGTCCAGGAGAGTGCTGCAAACGCGATGTCATCAACATGACTCACTACATAATGTACACCTATGTCTCTTCGTTTCCTTGGAAACGAGTTCTTTATTGCACAAGTCATGGCTACTGATAAAACGTGTTTCTCAACATGGCTTTTGGTCTTCCTGCTAACCCTAGTAGGCGTGCATCTCACGTTAAGGTATTTTTGGAATGTAGGGGTCATCTCCACGTACTTGTCAAAGGGGATTGTGACCTTGATGTGTTTATTGCAGGACTCTGCCATCTCAGGGTCATCTTTTTGGATTTTTTGGTTATCTTCTTTCCACCCTTGAGAGCTCGGGGGAAAGGGATTATTGACTCCAACTCATGTTCGGAAACTGAAAGATTTTCATTAACTTCGGGAACTGAGTTCTTTACATGACTCTGACTCTGAAACAAACTAGGACTTTGACTCTGACTGAAATGAAAATGCTGAGGCGAAACCGATGATGCTTCTTCCGCGACTGCTGGACGATCCTCCTCAGATGGAGGTGCGGGCTCTTCATCGGTTTCGTCGGACTCCATGCGGATGCGGGAATGCTGCTTCGAGGACTCAGACGTCCTCTTCTTCTGCCGGCGATGGTGGTGGTGATGCTCCTCCTCTTCTTCCTCCAAGTTCTCCTCAGGTAGAGTCTCGGAGGCTCCTTCCTTCTGTGCCCGTGCCCAATCAGGTATGGTCACGGTCCTTCCGCTCCTGAGGGACATATCATTTACATTATCGTACGAAAGGATCTCATGTTCAGATAAATAATTATCTGAATATTATACCCGATCTCGAGGTCGGTTCTGGCCATGGTGTAAGCTGTTCAGGTTGGCCTGAACCTGCGCGGGAATTGGGGTCTTTGGCGCCATCTGTTGGTCCTGGGTACGAGAGACCCGATTGATATCGATTCTCATGTTCAGGTAGCCATTCTGCATCTGTTGGACCCCTATCAGACAGGGTCTGGATCGTCAAGGTGAGAGACTCCAATTCGGTGGGCTGAGCTGGCTGATTCGCGGACGAGGTTCTATACTGGCCCTGTTGGCCATGCCGGTACTGCTGCTGCTGGTGGGACGGTGCTGGGCCCTGCTGATATGTGTGCTGCTGCTGCTGGTGCTGCTGAGGTTGGTACACTTGTTCTGGCCTGGACTGAAAGCGCGGTGCGGGGACGGAGCCGGTTGCTTGGTAAGCTGGGGAAGGTCGGTGCGGCTGACCATTCCCCATCCCCGACTGTCTACTAACGGGGTCACGGCTGTACCACAGCCCGTTAATCTCGAACACCTGCGGAGGGTCCTCGTATCCGGTCTCTGCTTGTGGGGGTGCATGCTGGTCCTATTGGGTGTAAGTCTGATCCTCCACCCAACCACTGTGAGGCCCCGGTGCCTGCTCCTGCACAAGATGGACTCGATGCACAGGTGCAGGTGGTGCAGAAGGGGCAGGTAGCTTCATCTTGGCTACATTCTCAGTGAGTTCCTGCACTTGCTTCGGTAGACGCGAGAGAGACTCAAGGTCAGTGAGATCTGCTCGACCATGTTAAGCTTGTCGGCAATCATCCCCATGCTGGGGATGAGGTCCTCGGTCAGATCCGCTACAGTCCTTCAGGTTGTCTCATTGGATAGGATTAAGGGAGACAACTGATAGGCCCTGGTGGCCTGCGACCTGCCGGTTTCCGCCATCTGCTCCAGGATCTTCCATACGGCGTGCTCGTTCTTGTTCAGATAGCTTCCTCCACAGGCGGCACTGACTAACCCCTGCATCTACGGGGTTAGACCACAGAACAAGGTCTGGACTAGGATCGCCTTAAAAATGCCATGGCAGGGGCATTTCTGCACTTAGTCATTTAACCTATCCCATGCATCGTGGAAGGGTTCACTAGGTCCTTGGGAGAAGCTGTCGATCTTTGTTCTCATTTGATTAGTCCTACTGAGAGGGTAGAACTTTTTCAGGAAGAGGTCCTTGAACTGCATCCAGGTAGTACATATCACCCCTAAGTTCTTCAGCCAATGAGCAACCTTATCTCCTAAGGCAAAAGGGGTGGTCTTCAGTCGAATATAATCTTGGCCAACATTGGGATGGCTAAGATTGTTGCACACCAGCTCGAAGTCACGGAGGAAAGTGTACGGTTCTTCATTTGTGTTTCCGTTGAACTTCGGAAGCAGTCTAAGAAAGTGGGGCTTCAGCTCAAATGCTTGGGCAGGAACCGTTGGTGCTAACCAATTCTGAATCTCGTTCTCCGCCGGGTTGTAGGTATCGACCATTGGTCGGTCGATTCCTCCTGCTACTATGATCTGTCCCATCCGCGCCGTGAGATCTGCATTCTTCTGTTCGGCTTCGGCAAGGCGAGCAAGAATCTGTCGTATCTGTTCCTAATCAGGTGGCATTTTAGGCGGCATTTTGTCCTCTAGTCCTGGGTGGGAAATAAGATCGGTGTCAGAGGACAAATCAAGGAAGGGATTACCGAGGCAATGGTCTTCCTCGATAATCTCGGAGGAGAGGAAAGGGTTGGTTTGAGAGTAACCACCCTGGGTGATAGGGAACCAAGACTCAAGAGGGTCATGAGTTCTGGGTGGTCCAAGGTGCGCTTGGGCCGATGAAAATGAGTTACTTGGGGGACTCATAGAGAGATCGGTGAATAAAGAGTCGAGATCTCCGCAGTTGCTCATCTTGATATGGCGAGAAGAAGATAGGATTTTACTCCTACCTGAAGCAAACAATCAATCCAAGACCCTGGGTTCACATTCAACACAGTGAAAGACTTGAAATCGAGTCCAATTATCTTGTAGTTTATAAGTGTGATTTTCAAGCAAAAATAGCAAGGATTACGCGGCCTATAGGGAAGTCAGCTCAGAGCTGGATGCATCTTCCCTATTTAACCTGTCGCCTAAGATACCGCCGGTCCTTCCTTTCTTCGCTCCTATCCCAAGTCGATGGATTCAATGACCACACCCCTATCTACCTGCAAGCAGGCGGAGGCTGACAAGGTCGGAACTTCACCCCGGGGGGTTACTGGCAACTTGTCGCAAAGTACCGCAATTTCACCCCTATCTACCTGAGACAGACGGAGGCTACTTGGTACTAGTCAATGAATCTGAAATTATTCGACTTGTGATATTTGCTAGGATCAGTCAGAACGTGATATGGAATGTGGGGATTTGGGCTCTGCCTTAAGGTGTTCACACACACTCAAGTACCCTCACTCAGCCTGAAAATAAGGTCGGGGATTAATCTCCCGCAAACAATTTTCAATTTTTATTCTTTTTTTGGTCAATAATGTTTAGCAGTCCCGATTTTAGATTGAGTTCTCACTGATTAAGTCCAACCACATAGCACGCCTATCGACCAGTCCAAATTTCCTTTTAATTAAATGTGAAAAATCAGAGGGGGAAATCGAGAAAAAACCGATGCAAGATAAAAATAATGATGCTATGCTGAGTTCAGGAGACTTACAGTGATCCCTTCGCTTTTTTTATGCAGGATGCAAAACAGAATTGAAAACTTTATCTAAATGCAAATGCAGGCGATGAAAGCCGCTTCTAGACAAACAGTTCTATTAGCGTGAAGAACAGGTTATTTTGGCTAAGTTCTGCGGTCTAAGTACGTCTTTTAAGTGAGTTGTGTGGTCCTAATGATTACGAGCACATGCAATTCCTAGATTGGCTTGGGGAGCCGCTAGTGCACGCTAAGTTACATTCATCCACACAGCACACGGGGAAACAGTTCCACTATATTTACACGCGCGAGAACCCAAATGGGAACCGCTGGAAATGATGCGAAAAAGAAAATGAAATAAAAATTTAAATTACAAAGCCTCTCTTTCACTCAACAAAATTAAAATGCTAGATCCTCGAAGCCTCGTCGACTCCTCGCGTTCCTCGCACAAGAACAAATTGAGGTCAGAGTGTGACACAAAATTAAAATAATGCAAAGAAATAAAAGAGAGAGAAAATAATTACAAGAAAACCGGGGGTCAGACTACCCGGGGAAAGAAAATCAAACACTAAAAATTTCACTAAAATTAACCTAAGCCGTGCCTCCCCGGCAACGGCGCCATTTTGACAGCCGTCCCGCACCCTATGTTAACTCGGTCAAGTTAATGTCCAAATTAATTAGATGTCGTTCGTTGCAGTCGGATACGAGAGGGAATATCAAAAACCACTTTTAAACAGATTTGAGTTAATTTCAAGCGGCAAATTTTTTTACTTGGTGAAGTCCAAGGTCGAACTCAGGGAGGCATCTGTCTCCTTAGGTATATTTCAGCAACTTTTCAAGTGTGTGATTTTCAGGGAATTATTTTTTTGGTCTTTTTCTGTTTTCTATGCAGGACACATGCATTATCAAGCCAATTTAAAGTTAAATCAATTTAAGATATCAAATGAGGTCCAAAAATCATGAAAATTGGCCAGATGATTAAATATGATGAAAATGAACTACCCTAATTTTTTTGGAATTTTTAGACACTAAATGAATTTACTGTGAATTAAACATGCAGGCAGGGTGATTTTCACTAATTTATTTTTAATAAATAACAAATCACATCTTTTTCAGGAACAAAAATTATCCTAGATAATTCTAATGCTAAGGAATATAGGAAAATTGACAAACCTTAATTTCAATGTGAAATGAATTTATTAAAATTAAAATAAGAAAATCACTAAACAATTTATTCAGGCCTCGATATGCGTGCAAATGACATGAAATTTTTATGCAAGGTCGAGTTCACTATCTTAGAGCTACTGTGAATTTTTGAGAATTTTAGGAGCTATAGAAAATTAATTATAAATTAAAAGGTATCACTGGGCAAAATATCACACAAATCAACCAATTAATTCATTTAAAAATCTACTGTAATTACAAAAATGTGACAAGTGGCACAATAGATGGAGGACAAGTTACTCAACAAAATGCAACTTTTGGAATTCAAAAATGATGTTAAATGCGACCTAGGGATGCGTGCAAAGACATGGGTGTATTTGCAATACAAGAAAATAAAATTATATAAAAGAAATATGCTGACAGGGACTTAAATGCAATTACCTATAATGCAGGGGACTGATATGCAATTTCTCCACTGGGCACGTGCTCCTCACGTGAGGTCTGCTTCACAGGGACCTTTTTGTAATTTCAAAAAGTCCCGAGGGCCTCTGTGTAAAATTCCCAGGTCGCACGTGCTCCTCACGTGGTCGGCCTAGGCTCGGGCAGCGTATGAGGCTCGGGGCTTGGCTCGGGTGCTCCTGGAGGTTCGGTTGGAGGCTCGGCTAGCCTCGGGTGGTCCGAGCCTAGGTTCGGAGAAGAGGCTCGGACTCCTCCACGTGGCGCGCTGATGACCGTTGGATCAGGAATGATCCAACGGCTGCTGGACGAAGACGCGTGGCGCTACAAGAGACCGTCAGATTTACGTTGATCCAACGGGCAATGGATCGCGAAGGAAGAGGCGACGTGTCCGAATGACGGCCGCTGGATCGGATGATCGATCCAACGGCTAGCTGAAGCTGAAGACGTGGCGGACTCCTGAGCGTAGGATCAATGATGATCCTACAGTCGTCTGCTGCTCCTGCTTGCGGTTGACGTGGACTGCTCTGGGTCGTTCAATCAAATGATCGAACGACAGCTGGGCCTTCTTCCTCAACGGACCTCCGCCGCCTACGGAGGAGATGGCGGGGCTCCGGTGACGATGCCTTTGCTCCGCCCGTCCCTCCTAGTGTCGATGACGCTCTCCGAGGACTCGGAGGTATCCCAGAAGGCGCGCGGCGGTGCGGCGAAGATGCTGGTGGTCCCAGGAGCTGGAGAAGGCCGTCGAGGTCGCTGGCGACGAAGCTCGAGGATGACTCCGGTGAAGCTCCGATCAGTGAACGAAAGTGGTACCTGCAAGTGTTAAAAGGATAGCCGAGGCGAGAAGGTGGACTTGTGGAGTTGTGAGGGTGGTCGGCGAGGCCTATGGAGTAATGGAGATGGGTGGCGATGGTGCTCCGGCCAAGTGGCGGAGCTGGAGCTGATGGAGGACGAAGTGCGTCGTCGGCGGGCGTAGAGGGTACCGCGAAGATGAGAGCTCCGTCGCGGAGCTCGGCGGAGTGGAAGCGAGGCGAGAAGGTGGACGTGGACGTCGAATAAAATGCGAGAAAAATGAAACAAAATCAAAATGAAGATCAATCGGGGATAGAGGTGTTCACCTGGGGTGTGGAGCTCGAGATCGAGGTCCAGATCGTCGCTCGAAGGGGCGGTGAGTCCCTGAGCTCAAGCAGCGGCTCGGCGGAGGAGGGCTGCGACTCGGCGGTGGCCGAGGATCTCGCCGGAAAAGACGACCGTCGTCGCTCAAGGAATCGTGCAATTACTGTCACTAATTGGATGCTCCGAGCTCGGGGAATCTCTCACGGGTGGCGGATGGGTGCGACGATGGCCGGATGGCAAGTATTTATAGGTGGGAGGTCTCGGCCGGGCTGGTGATGGAGCGAGGTTTAAGGGGTTCGTGGGACGTCGCTGGAGATCGACGTGGGTAGTGGAGTAGCTGGTGAGGATGAGGGACGAGTGGGGAATGACGTGGAGGTGGTGGTGGTCGTCGACGGTGGAAGGAGCGCGACTGAGAATAGGAAGGGGCTGCCCCTCCCGTAAGGCGGAGAACGCGGGAGAGAGGAGTGCTGAAGGTGGAAGACGAAGTCTCCACCGTTGGATCGTATGATCCAACGGTGGTGATCGAGGCGGAATGGAGCGGTTGGATGAAGATCTGGGTGCGGTGATCTGAGCGTCGTGAAGCGACCACGTGGCGCAACGGGGGCGAGGCGCGAGCGGACGGATGCGATCAGCGTGGGGTGTTTTGATCGGGCGGTTGAGATCTTTGTGGGGCTAACGACTCAGATGGAAAGACTGGGGCGTGATCTGATGGCGCAGAATGCGCCATGTGTCGCGCTGTGGGAGAGGCGCGCACGGGTGGTTGAGATGAGGCGGGGGACTTGATCAGACGGTGGGAATGCAAAGCACTCGTGGAGGCGGTGTGGCCGTTGGATCTGGAAGACCATCCAACGGCTGAGAGGCGCGGCGACCTGGGCAAGGGGAGCGGGCCGCGTGGCGTAAAAACTTCCAACACCGAGTGTCTCCCCCTTTTTGGAGCCTAAAAAAAAACAATCCCGAGCCCCTTGTCCTCAACCTGTGATTTCTATACATATTTTTTAAAGTAAGATGGGTGTGAGACTCGAGGTTATTCACACCCTAGGTCGTTGCATTAAAAACTAAAAGAGGGTTACATGGACCATGCTTCATAAAGGGCCTTGATATGGAACATCATGTTCTCGACATAACAAAGATCCTGACGAATAATCACCCCGTTATGTGAGAGCCAAATAACTCAAAGCACCACTACAGGCCGCAGACAACCATCCTGTGTACTTATGTAATTTGTGATAAGGGAAGTCCAAAAGCCTCCATAGAATCACACCCTGTTGAAGGTGTGAAAAGAAAAGTTATATTCCAAGTAACCCTAGAACCCTCTTATTATATAGGAGAAAGGCTATAGGGATAAATTACATAAAGAAGACGGAAAAACTAGAGAAACATAAATAAAGACAGAGATATAGAATTCTCTCAACACCCCTCAAGCTGGAGCATATATGTCTATCGTGCTCATCTTGGAACAACACAGTGAAAAGGTCCCCTTGCGAGAGCCTTGGTAAACATGTCTGCAATCTGATCACCTGAAGCAACGTGGGAGGTGGAAATAAGCCCCTTTTGGATCAAGGCACGATATAATGATAATCATTTTCGATGTGCTTTGTTCTCTTATGTAAGGCTGGATTATTAGCTATGAATAGAGCTGCTTGATTGTCACATTTGAGGTGCATTGGGAGAGGCACCGCAATTGTAAGTGTTGAAGTATTTGGTATATGCGTCACATGTATGAGAGATAGGTAAATGGATCTCTCTAGGATCCATTTACCCCATCCAAGGTTTAGTCCCACATCTACCAGTGGTGGGACTTGGAGGCTCCGTGGAGGCTATATAAGGAGCCCCAGACCTATTGTATCCATTGAGAAAAAACAATGAAGCATATCCCCTTTGAGGGCTTCTCTCGTGGTTTCATCCCGCTCCTTAGGGAGTAGGGTTCCACGTTAAATCTTTATCTTTCATATTTTATATTTCTTATGCTCTATTTATCATTTACGCTTCCGTTTCCTATTTTCTAACATGGTATCAGAGCGGGCCGATTCTCGAGGATTTCAAGTTCTTATGTCTTTATTCGAGATTCAATTTTGAAAATTGTTTCTAAAGATTCAGATCAAGGAGGTTCTCCCGTTTGTTTTTCTAGGGTTTCATTGGAAACCCTAATCTTGCTTTGTTCGTGAAGATATGGCCACGGAAGGAGATTCATATACCTCGGGTCTCGCGCTGGCGGTGCGAAATCGAACACCAAGCAAGGGTCGCGACCCTCCTCTCGGTTCTAGGCGATGCTCCTGTTTCTCCCGAAGCTCCAGGCGTGCGCATCAAAACTCCAGATCTTCTCCAAGCACAGGAGAAGCCCATGTTTCACGCATAGGCGCGCATCGCCCTCCCTTCAGCCACATCCATCTGCGGCACAACTCCTCTCTGTGCGGCTTCAACATCTCCAGTAGAAGGTCGCACAACCACCATGGCAGTGCCGCCCTCAACTCCAGTCCCCCATGGCGGCGCTGAGCCATTCAACCTGCTAGGGTTCTTCCCTGCGCAGCCACATCTTCTTAGGTGCGGCTCCTCCAACTCTGGCGGCCGCATCTCCTCGTCAAGCTCCAAGCACCCGCGTGCAACAAACACGTCATCCTCATGACCTCCTCACGACACAGGCTCCTCGCCGCATACCAACTCAGGCGGAAGCCCTCCGTGCCTCTTCTTCAGGTGAGGAACCCCCGGTGCAACTCGCAACTCCTGATCTCGCGCAGGGGAGATACTCTCCAAGCGGAATGACGCACAACAGTCCTTCCAAGGAACATGCAGCGCCCCCGTCCTCTCCTCCTGCGAGCCCCCTCGCACCGCTCTTGCACTATCTCGATGAACCCCCCAAAGGGGGCGGTGGCATAACGATAGGGTTCCTCGGGAACCAAACCTAAATAAGCCATGTTTTATGTTTAAATTTTTTTAATTTGTTGTATTTGGGCCTTATAAAAAAGGGAGAGAGGCCCTGAAACATTAAAAAAAGGGGGGGGAGGCTGTAATATGTTGGGCCCTTTTTGGGCCGAGTTAATTTGTTACAAAAAAATCAAAAAAAGGAAAGAAAGAGGCGCGTGCAACTCAAAAGCCGTACACATATTTTTTAAAAAATTTTTGAGAAAGTCGAAAAAAAGGGAAATGACTTTAAAAAATGATGATTTTAAAAAAAACGGTGTTAAAAAAAAGTGTGAGGGCTTAAAAAAATGAAGAAAAGCCGCAAGGTTTTTTAGAATGTTCATGTTTTACCCGCATATTATCTTCTCTTCTCCCAACATAGTCGATGTCATGTATTCCGACTAATACGGGAGAAAGGTGGAGTATATGTAAAGTCACATGTCTTGTTCCAGATTCAAAGCCAGATTCAGATATTCTCCAGACCAGTCAGATTTTCAGACTCTACAGTTCAGAGATATTCTGACTCGACGTCAATGTTTCTGAGTCTTCACCAGTTTTAGACACGTATATGGATGCGGTCTTCTTTCAGATGTGCACATGTTTTCCATCTTTTGCAGTGGTCCCCATCTTTTTCTTCTTGCTGTTGGCCAGAGTTTTCATGTGAGCCATAAGGACTCCAGAGTAGAGGACCATTCCTTATGCCATGTTGGCAAGGGTTTTCATGTGGTATCATAGGTACTCTAGAGTAGTGTACCATTCTCTGTGCCAGATGGGAGAGGCCCAGTTCTCCGACGAGGAGACTTCTTGCAGACTCCATTCTCTAGCGACCGTGGACTCCGACGAGGATTGCACTCAGTGTTGTCAAAGGCGTGAGCCGCTCTAAGGCGCTACGGGTCCAAAACGCCTGAGGCGCTAGGCGCTCGCCTAGGCGCTTGCCTGAGACAATCGAGACGCTAAAGAAATATTGTATGTATATATAATATATGTACACATTAAATTATTTATATTACTTATTTCAAATAAAAATATACCACAAGTATAGCACTAACATGCAATGAATATCATTCAAACATATATTAGAGAAAAATAAAACTTCAAACACTTCTCGAAATTGTTTAAACATTCAAATTACGCAAACAAAGCATTGTTTTCATCTTCATCATTCAAGCATATAACTAAAAATTGAAATGTCTATGGATCTGTAAGTTCTTCGTCTTCGTCATCATCAAAATTGATTTCACCAGCATCGTCTTCATCTCCACCTTCATTCCCCTCAATCTCTTCCATTTCTTCTTCTTCGTTGTCTTGTGAAGCAACAACTCGTCTTGAAGAAGATCCCGCAATAGGTGCTCCATGCTTTGTACGTTGCCGCGTATATGTTTGTGCCTCTGCAATTCCAGATGCTCTTGCTACATCTCCCCATGTCAATATATCATCTTCAAAGACAAAATCTTCCTCTGCATTATTTGTCTCCATTTCACCTAGCAACCATTCATTAGCATCATCGATCTCAGTAAGAGCAATCGGATCTATGGTGTCTCGTAAGTCATATCGATCCTTCAAAGCCTGGTTATATTTGATGTACACCAAATCTTGCAACCTTTGATGTTCAAGCCTATTTCTTTTCTTTGAATGAATCTGCAAAAATGTTTGCACTATAAGAGTTAAAATCAAAGACTCAAAAGTCTAGATTAACATAAAATAACTTACGTGCTCAAATACACTCCAATTACGTTCACATCCATATGAACTGCATGTCAAGCTCAAAATCTTTATAGCTAGACATTGCAAGTTTGGAGCTGAACTTCCAAAAGAGCTCCACCATTCCACTACATTATCATATGAAGATGTTAACATCAAGAATTAAATCAATTTGAGTTTATCAAATTGTAATGGTACCTGGAGATTTTGAGTTTCTTGATCGAATGGCCATTGGATTTCCAAAAATTCCCTCAGCATTTTTATATGAGCTTAACTCAATCATAATTTTATCTTGCACATTTACATCAGGAACCAATCTTTGTATGCATTTGTATAGACCGTCAATGATCTCCGCATCAAATGCAATGGACGGGTTGCCATAGTAGAATTCAGGGTTCAGAAAATGACCTGCAGCATGTAATGGATGATGAAGCTGGCATTCCCATCTTTTATCAATGATTTGAAATACATCATTGTACTTCTCCTCCTTTCCATTGATGCTTTTCTCAATTGCTTCCTTTGCACGATCCATTGCTTCATAAATGTATCCCATTGCAGGTTTTCGCTCACTATCAACAAGCCGAAGAACTTTAACAAGAGGTCCCATGTACTTAAGCGTGTCAAGTACATAATTCCAAAACGAGGGCATCAAAGCGATATCCCTTGCCTTCTTGCCCTTGGCTTCCTTGGCCCATTTGCTAGTAGCCCATTTCTCTGAAGTAAACATGGTCCTTAAACTGTGCTTATTCTTATGGAGAGATTGCAAAGAAAGAAATGTTGTTGCAAATCGAGTCACACCATGACGAACCAATTCCTTGCCATTCGTAAATTCCCTCATCATGTTCAGTAGCCCAATGTGATTGTAAATGTAACCCGCAATCGCAATGGCTCTTTCAAGATTCTTCTTAATCGTTGGGATCTTACCAATATCCTCTAACATGAGATCAATGCAATGTGCCGCACATGGAGTCCAATACAAGTGTGGTCTCTTCTCTTGTAAATACTTGCCTATATAGAAATAGTAGGATGGTGTAACATTAATTTCAAATAATTCAATAGTTAAAGTCATTAAAAATAAATATATACCTGCTAAGACATAGTTGCTTCCATTGTCAGTCACGACTTGTACGACATTCCTCTCTCCAATTTGCTCCACAAACATATCAAGAAGCTCATAAATCTTCTCTCCTGTCTTTGCATATGATGATGCATCAATGGATTCCACAAACATCGTGCCCTTGGAACAATTCACCATAAAATTAAGTATGCATCTATTCCTCTTATCAGTCCAAGCATCAGACATGATAGAACATCCATACTTTCCCCAAGTTTCTTTGTGCCCAGCCAACAATTCAGATGTGTAATCCTTCTCAATGCGAAGTAATGGGACTCTAAGCTCATGGTATGAAGGTGGCTTCAAGTTAGGACCATATACTCCAATAGCTTGAATCATATCCTTGAAACATTGCAGCTTTGCAGCATTAAATGGTATACCAGCACGATAGAAGAAGCGAGCTATATGTTGAATGGTTCTGGGTCGCATCTCTTTGTCATAAGCCTCCACCATGGAAGTTTGTCTCATTGGAGTTTTTCCTCTCTCTTTTGACACTTTCATAGTCACAAATGAGTCCATCGGTCCTTTACCCTTTTTTGTAGGTTGCAAAATAGAATTACTATTGCTGCTCGGACAAGCTCTCTTCCCAATCCCAATTGCATTTTGTTCCTCACATTCATCATCATCAAAATTCATGTCATCCACATCAATGTTCCCACCTTCAAAAGAATCCTTTCGAGACTTCCTCTCATTCATATATGCACGCAATTCTTCCTTTACCTCTGGAGGGCATTTCTTACAAGCGGCAGCATTCTTGAAAGATCCTACTTGATGTTGTTTGGCTCTATAGATTCCACCTTTAGTGGTCTTCTCACAAAACATGCATGTTACACTGTTTGGTTCTTTTGGGTCTTTCAGATAATTGTACCTCCACGCAATATCTTTCTTGTTAGTTCTTTCTTCAACCATGTCACGTCCACTTCCCGTAGCCATTCCTAACACATATGAACATATTTGCACAATCAACATTCTAAGTTTCTAACATAAACATTTGCATATATACTATAATAAATATATGTAACCATGCCATATATTTGTTATAACTGAGATCTCTACATGTTATTTGGTGGGTGAACCCAGCCGTATAGCCCCACCCGTGCCACCATACCCTACCAGCACGGGGGTCTCGCTGTATTCGGGATTGCTACATAAACAATATTCGTGCAGAAATCAGATAAAAGGAAGCGGCGGAATTCTAACCCGAAATGATTAGGATGATGGTGTTGAATCTGATGATGCCTCTGCGCGATAGAAGGAGGCGAAACACAAAAACTATGGTGGAGGAGCAACCACAAGCCAGAGGAGCTAACGGCGATGATTAGGGCGATGGAGATCACAAGAGGTTGTGGGCGTGGGAGTATTACGAAACGGGCTGCAAGCTAGGGTTTGTAAGGCGAATAGTTTGAGGGTCTTTGTAAATCTAATCGGATCTCCAACAGGGATCCGATTAGACCCTAAAGAGATCAATATTTTATCAGGCGCTCGCCCGAGCGCCTCACGCTTTCCATCAAGGCGCTCGCTTCTTTCGCGCCTGCACCAAATCGCTCCGCCTGACTCCAAACGAGGCGCCATGGCCTCGCCTCGCCTCGCCTTAGCGCCTAGGCGAGCGCCTGGCTCGCTTTTGACAACACTGATTGCACTTCCACGGCCTTTTCCAGTTCGACCCTTTTGCAGATGGAGCAGTTGTTCACATGTTGTGGCGAGCCAGAGTACTCCGACGAGGAGGCTCATTTCAGTTGCAATGACTGTAACATGCGCAGTTCAGAGCACATGCTCTCTGACGAGGAGATTCAGCAGACTCACACTCCATCCCGTTCGTCCTCCTCACTTGCACGACATGAGAAACAACGTCGTCGACAGTAGCAGTTGTACGCGTTGGGTTGATATTGTCCGTAGTGTCTTGTAGCGTGGGTTGAGTTTCTTTTTATTTGTCCAAGCTGAGCATTGCATGCTCCAGCTTGAGGGGGAGTGTTGGAGTATTTGGTATATGCGTCACATGTATGAGAGACGGGTAAGTGGATCTCTCCAGGATCCATTTACCCCATCCTAGAGTTTTGTCCCGCATCTACCAGTGGTGGGACTTGGAGGCTCTGTGGAGGCTATATAAGGAGCCCCAGACCTCCTGTATCAGACGAGAAAAAGCAATGGAGCATATGTCCCTTTGAGGGCTTCTCCCGTGGTTTTATCCCACTCCTTAGGGAGTAGGGTTCCACTTAAATCCTGCTGTTCTTATTCTTCTTTATCTTTTTCTATGTTTTGCTTCTGCTTCCTATTTTTCTAACAGTAAGGTCAGTCAGAACGAACTTGACTCACATCATTTCCGTGTTCCCTTGGGCCACAGCCCTATATTCTGATTCAACGTTGGATCGAGCAACCACTGTCTGTTTCTTACTCTTCCATGAAACCAACGAGCTACCTACGAACATAGTGAAACCTGAAGTGGACTTCCCGTCCTTGGGACAACCAACATAATCTACGTCTGCACGTCCAATAACTGAGAGTGACGTATCTCTTCTTAAAAGTAGACTTGCACCTGGAGAAGATTTCATATATCTTAAGATCATACAAACTGCATCAATATGAACCTGTCTAGGTTGCTCCATGAGCTGGCTAACTCTGCTCACATCAAGTGATATGTCAGGCATGGTAATAATAACATAAGCAACTTTCCTACCAGCTCCCTATACCATCTCTTATCTATTTCCTAAGAGTCATCATCATAGAGTCTAGCATTAGGATCCATTAGCATCCAAACCCGATCAAAAGTATATCAATATTATACTCATATTGATCGTCGTTCAGAGACGATCAAATCGAGATATTTCGCGTCAAAATCCGAGACCCGAGGTGTAAATACGATTAACTTTTGTATATCAAACAAATGGTTTAAAAAATAATAATAATAAATAATTTTTTATACAGATTCTGCTCAGTTAAAGAAAAAAATTTAAAAAAACTGTTGTAGCAGACAATCACAGCAGAGACATGGCCGCTAAATATCTTCTCCACTTGTATTCTTGTGACACCACTTGGCAATAACTAAGCCTTACTCCCCTCTATATATATCAGCCTTCCTCTCTTTATTTCTTGCCACTTTCTCTCAAGATCCAACGAGAGAAAGAGATCTTGCAACTTCTGTACAACAGCAAGGAAGCTGTTGATTTCTTCTTCTCTTGAAGCTCTTGCTGTAGCCTCCTTCCAATTGCTACTGCAAGTTTGCTGCTGCCCAGGCCTGTTATTAGAGCTTATTTAAGGGCAGTTGGTACTGTTGCAGCCCTACAGCTCTTGAATTCAACAGTTGTTTCAAATAGCAGCTGGAGAAACTACTATCAAAGCACCATTGCATGCAATTAATCCTTCAAACTTGGAGAAATCACAGGTACATCCCCAACCATTCATCTTGCTGCCATGCGTGAGTTTCACACCCCTCTTCTACTACCATTTTATGGAATCCAAGTAATTACAAGATCAGATGTACAATCCTAATCTATCTTTGCTGCCATGCATGTATTCACACACCTTTTATCCCAAATTCTCTATCATGGTGGGCTCACTATACTTACGATTATAATTCACCATTTTAGCAGGAGTAGATCTTCCCTGTTATTAACTTCTTTTGTAAAGTTATATAAATATACATAATATTCTTGTATGCAGAAAACCATAATCGGTCAATTATGGTAATAACAGTGTATTATGCTATTGAAACCAAATACCATTCTTATAATGAATTTGGATCAACAATGTGTATATTGCTTAGTAACTGGGATAAAGCATTAGTGGAATTAACATTAAAAATTTCAAAACATAATTGTGTTCTGTGCTCTGCTTAAAATAATAATAGAGTTTTATGAATTCTGGATAAAAATACATAAATTCAGACTGAAATATTATGTTTATTCTCTGTGCTGGAAAATTTAAATGCAAAGTGTTATCCTGTGCTCTGCTAAACATTTCAATGTAATTAGTAAGTTCTTATATTACAATCACTATGGTCTACCGTTTAAAAAGAAATTCAGTCTGAGACATTTAATTTAAACTTTGATTGTAAAGTGATTTTGATTGAATCATAAAATTCAAATTCAGAACTTGAGTTACTGTAATATATATATATATATATGTATATATGTGATTGCGTATATCAAATCTGATTTCTCTGCATAATCAGAATCTGAAATATATATATATATATATTAAAGATATTTATTAAATTTTTTTATTCTGACGACAAGATTTTAACTTTATATTTTTATGCTTCTTTTATAATAAATTAATAAAACCACTCTCTCACGATTAAGCACTTAGCTACAAGTTAGTATAATGATACACATATATGTAATGATTAGATTACATTGATTATTTATCAAAAATTACGAAGACTTTATTCATTATCATTTTTCTTATGCATACGGAATTGTCAAAAAGTTTATATTCTTCTTCTTCATTCCATGTACTACATTAGATACTCTACGAGACTTTTAAGTCATTTGGGTAAAACTCATACAAACTCCAAAATATTATGATAGGGAATCCTTACCCAATGAATATATATATATATATCAAGGGTTGAAGTCACTAGAAAAGTCAAGTACTTAGCTAGTTATGTATATAACCTTTTAATGAATGCTCTTCCCCAATCTATCATATAATTCAGCTCTATTATCAGTATTTCAAAATCCCTTATCTTCGTGTACACCTAAGATTGGATGTATGCACAACATGAAAACAAGGAAATACCAAACTATTATTTCCAACCGGTAGATCCGGTAAACTTCAAGTAACTTTTTATAATTCAGATCTGTAAAGATAACCACATCAAAGAAAGTGGAAGTAGAGAAATCAAGAAAGTGGTAGTTGAACAATTATGATATTTGATTATGCCGGTCATGGTGGACTTTACACCTGACTGTGCGAGGGTGCGGTGGCCCTCAACTGGGCGGGAGATAGGAAGCGCAGTTAGGGCAGCGGTCGTCAAGTGCGCGGGTCTAGGATCCCAATTCTTTCACGGTTTTTATGCGAGCTCGCAGTGTTTTTACGCCTCGTTGGGATCCCGACTTTGGACCAGTTCCGCTGACCCTCTGTTTTAGGATACCCAGGCGGGGGATCCTCGATTTTAGTTTTTTGTACGAGCTCGGTTGTCCGTTACCGGTCGGGCCATTTTCAATAGCGACTTTTCCGGAGAGTCTCTCTCACCCGTCTCAGTAGCGTAGTTTTGGAGTAGATCTATCACTCTATTGGACCACACTTCCAATTAGAGGGCGAGACGAAGAGCCATTTGTAGGTTACCTCACCGCTTGAGTTTTTCTTTCACCAACAAACTTGACGATTCTATATCCAGATCATCCATATCTATATCTACATCATTTAGAGTTACATCTGAGATAATGGAAGTAAGATTTGGAGAAGTTAAAATCAAAAGTTGTATTGGCAGGAAATGACTATTTATTAAACTTGAGGATCAAGTAAATCCATGAACATTTCCAATCCATCTTTCACATGGTCAAAATTCACAGTTTGGTATCAGATCTGGTTAATATGATAATATAGATATGTATATATATACATACACTCATACAATTATGAACATTTACAAAATAATTATGTTATATATGAAAAATATTGGAATAATGGGTGTTTTTGGGAGATGCTTAAAAGAGACTTGAAAACCTTTTTACTTACGCAAGTACATGTAAACTTTACTTGTTCATCCCTTTCTACTTGCTTACTTTTGAACATATTAAATGCCTATTTATTTTTATAAGTTTTTGGGAGGTACCAGCAACCGCTGATGCCTCTTCTTTCCTGAACATGTTTTGGCAGATAAAAAGCCTGCTGTTCAGTAGCTCTTGATGATTCCAGGCGATAGGGTTTATACCAGACGGTATGATGTTTATTTTGTCTCAGTTTTTGTTCGGTTGATAATGTAATATGTTTCCTTTCTCTTCAGTCAGATTTTTGGGAATACTGTATGTAATGTCAGTCACTGTATATGTTGTAAAATAAATGGAAGTTAATGAAATGAAATTTTTATGGTGTTTGTCTCTATTAGCTTTGTGGTTATGATTGTGAATGCGAATGCCATATGCAATTGTTGCAGCACGAAAAATTTCCCCATAAATTCATGCTTTTAATACGATACCAATGGTTTTATTAGTGCGAAATGTGTGTAGACGGGCACCCGGATCCTAAGGGGTTCACAAATTTGGTATCAGAGCCATGGTACCCCGATACACGCATTCGCAACATCACAATTCCGATCGCATTAAGTTCTCAGATAACGACAATCTTCTGACTTGTCGTGAGTCCAAGAAGGGAATTATGACATTCAAATTCAATAACCACAAATGTCACAAATTTCATTAATTTTTATATTATACCCCAAGAAGAGAAAAAGCATATATATAAGTATCTCCAAATGGCATTTTATGTATGACTAAAAATGATTCTCATGCAGAGCCATGGCATCCCGACCAGGCCAGGAGACGACTGACCAGCTGGCACGCATACAAACCGCTCTCACTGACCTTCAGCAGCAGCAGGTTGCTATGAGAGGCCTGCAGGACCAGCCCAGAGCACATACACGACCACTCAACCTACCAGGCCAGTCCGTTGTTACTTATGCCACTAGTGGGACATTACCGATCACAGTGCCCACAGGCTTCTGGTGAGCCTCAGCCACAACCTTCACAGTCGCAGCCTCAGGCATAACGTTCAGGGAGTTTCCGTGGCAGGAACTCCAATTTCAGACGACTGCAGCAGAGACAGACGCAGAGTGTGGCAGGATCCAGTACTGCACCAGCTAGGCAGGGTCAGTTACATGCAGATACTGAGGAGCAAGCACGTTCAACATCTATTGTGGTGAAAGGTATGGTCTCAGTCTTGGGTCGAGCTTTCCATGTTCTATTTAATTCTGGTGCGACACATTCTTTTCTTGCTTCGAGGCTACTAACTTCTTTAGGTAGAGTCACATAGACTCTCTCTTCTCCATATCACGTCCGAGGGCCAGGTGGCCAGTTGTTTATCATTTCCCTGATAGTCCGCACTCGCCAGTATTAATTGGCGGTCATGAGATGATCGTAGATTGTCTACTGCTGCAGCTTGATGAGTTTGACTTGATTCTAGGCATGGATTTGTTATCAGCTCATCATGCTCTTATTGATTGCTTTAGGAAGACGGTTGTCTTCAGGATTCCAGATTTATCCGAGTTCACTTTTGAGGGTACTTTACATGACTCCACCATAGAGTACATTTCCGTGTTGCGAGCTCAGCGACTTGTTGATCAGGGTTGCGATTCCTATCTAGCATTTGTCCGAGAGGTATCTGATCATGAGCCAATGACACAGGACATCCGAGTAGTATCAGACTACCCAGACGTGTTTCCTGATGAGCTACTAGGATTATCTCCTGAGAGAGAGATCGAGTTCAAGATCACATTGCTACCGGATACATAGCCGATCTCGATGGCTCCTTACCGCATGGCACCAACTGAGTTGAGAGAGCTGAAGGTGCAGTTGCAGGAGTTACTTGACTTGGGATTCGTGAGGCCGAGTACTTCACCTTGGGGTGCTCCGGTTTTAATTGTCAGGAAGAAGGATGGATCCATGAGGTTATGCATTGATTATCGGTAGCTGAACAAGAGAATGGTGAAAAACCGTTATCCTTTGCCGCGTATCGATGATTTGTTCGACCAACTCCAGGGATCTTCGGTATTTTCGAAGATCAACCTTCGATCATGCTATCATTAGTTGAGGATTCGCGAGTCGGATATTCTGAAGACAACTTTCAGGACTCGTTATGGACACTACGAGTTTGTGGTGATGCCATTTGGGCTCACCAATGCACCTGCAACATTCATGGATATGATGAACCAGATCTTCCGTCCATACTTGGACAAATTTGTGGTGGTATTCATTGATGATGTGCTCATCTACTCACGGAGTCATTCACATGATCTCATTCATTCATGGATATGATGAACCGGATCTTCCGTCCATACTTGGACAAATTTGTGGTGGTATTCATTGATGATGTGCTCATCTACTCACGGAATGAATGAGATCATGCGAATGATCTACGGATTGTCTTGGATACCTTGCAGGAGCACAAGCTATATACCAAGTTGAGCATGTGTGAGTTCTGGTTATCCCAGGTCTCATTTCTCGGGCATATCATTTCTGAAGCAGGCATAGCAGTTGATCCTGCGAAGATTGAGGCTGAATTCTTGTACATGCTGTAAAATATATGAAAATTTATGAAATAAAATGGTGATGGCACTTATTCTACTTGTTTTTGTGGTTTATTTATTTGAATGTGAATGTCATGACAGAAACACGCGAAATTTTCCCACATTTTCTGTAGCTTGTGCGATCTCATGCGAATGTAATGCCGCGAAAGTTCGTAAACGGGTACCCGGATCCTCGGGGGCTCACACGGTGTTTTCTTTCAACCATTCCCATTCTATTGGGAAGTATATGCACAAGATGTTTGATGCACAATACCATGAGACGTAAGAAATGTGGCAAGCTGGTTAGTACAAAATTCCAGGGCATTGTCAAAACGTATATACTTGATTTTTGCTGAAAAATATTCTTTATTTCATTAATGAAAGACTGAATAATAGGACCAGCATCGGACTTGTTTTTAAGAAGAGCAACCCATGAAAACCTTGAAAACTCATAAACAACAATGAGATAAAATCTATGCCCATGATGATCAGTAACACGACTGGGACTCCAAATATCAAAATGAACTAACTCAAACATGCCATAACTACTTTGACCCTGACGACTCTGGAACGTGGACCGATGATGCTTCCCAAGCTGGCAGGCCTCGCACTGAAAGGTAGAGTGAGGGGAAATCTGTGGAAGCACATGACACAACTTTTGCAGAGGAAGATGGCCAAAACGAGGATGCCACATATAAGGTAATGCAGACCCAGTGCGAATGGAAGAAGCACCTGCATAAGGGGATTGCACTAGTCTGTAGAGACCTTGCTCACGTCCAGAACCAATCCTCTGCTCGTTAGAATGTCCTGAAACACAAGAGCAAACGGAATAAAGATGGCATGACAATGTAAGTCCTTGGTGATTTGACTAATAGATAGTAAATTCATTGAAAACTCAGGAACATAAAGAATATTTTGAAGTTTAATTGCAGAAGTTAGCTGCACCTCCCCCTGACCTGTAATGGGAGAATGTGTCCCATCTGCTATCACAACAGATCGTCTGGGCTGGGTTGGACTGAAAGCACCAAACTGACTTCTATCACCACAGAGTGCACCTGAGTCCATAATCCATTCTGACAAATCTGCCCTGTAACAACTAGTAAAGGCATATGCTATACCTGATGAAGATGCAACAACAGGCATCTACCTCTGAGGATCCTGAGGGAGAGTTGGATGATCCTGGAGTAGGCATGATCTCCCATATCTGGCCACGAGTTCGTCAAATCTCTGATCAACAACAGGAGATGGACTCCCCACTTGTTGAGTCTGTTTTGCATCTCTAGCGGAAGCAGGAAACCCATGCTTAGAATAACAGATTTCCTCATAGTGGTCTATCTTATGGCAGTAGGTGCATGACTGACGGGGTCGGCCACCCCCTCCTCTGCCATGGTTAGATCCAACCCTACCACGATATGGAGTAGGGTTCCCCCTACCACTAGATGCAGCCATAGCTGAGGATATCTGAGACATCACATTACCACCAGAGGATATAGATAGCCTACTCAGTCTCAATATGCCTCCTCCATTGGAGGTATGATAGCATCTCTAAGAATCTAGGCATGAGCTGAGTCATATTCAGGATCAAGGGCCGCTAGAAAGACCCCAATCATCACAGAATCTCTGTAAGCCTTGAGCCGCTCTAGCGTAGCAGTCAAGGGAATGTAGCCGTGTAGCGTCTCAAACATGCCCCTCAAAGAAGTGTAGAGGGTAGGGGTTGACCATTCTGCTTCGATGTAAAGATATCATGCTGGAGCTGCAGTACCTTCGACTTATTCTTCGTTGGAGAGTATGTCGCAGCGAGAATGTCCCACATAGTCTTTGCAGTAGGCTAGCTCAGTATATCATTTGCTATCTTTGTATAAACATTCCTATATAGTCATACACGTGCATAAGTATCTGCCTCCCATGAGGTATTTATCCCAATCTTGTCACTTGTCTCCTCCACCGTGAGGATGTGCTTCTTGCCATCACACTGCATCAGACTCATGAACTGCATGGCCTACATTTTATAGTTTGTTCCATCCATCTTGACGATCGGGGTTGAACCTTTGAAGGCCCCCAGGGATGGAACATCATCTTTGTTGTCAACCATGATGACAACTATCACCAAGACTGGGTTTACAACAAATAAGACTTGCATCTACACTGACATATAGGAAGATGGTTGTAGATGTAGACTCATACCACAACCTCTTCCATTCTTGGAGGGCGCCTTTGGGTGACTAGGTGTTTTAGATAATCACGCCACACCCTAGAGGCCCAAGAGCAGACCTAAACAGAGATGGGTGGCGACGACAAGGGCAGGAGAGAGAGCAACCACGGGCCCGTGTGCGATGGCAGCCCGCAAGAGGCGCGACGACCCGTGAGGGAGGGCGGTGGCCTGCGAGGGGGGGGGGACGCGAGCAGGGTGACGGCCCGTGAGGGAGGGCGACAGCTCGTGGTAGGGGGCGCGAGGAAGGGTGGTGGTGCAGCTTTTAGTGGGGAGGGGCTAGGGTTAGGTCACCAAGATCCGGTCTAGGACCGTCGCTCTGATACCATGTTGAAGGTGTGAAAAGAAAAGCTGTATTCCAAGTAACCCTAGAACACTCTTATATAGGAGAAAGGCTCTAGGGAGAAATTACATAAAGAAGATGGAAAAACTAGATAAATATAAATAAAGATAGAGATATAGAATTCTCTCAACACACCCCAATCAAGTGAAGTCCACACGATCCCATAGCTCGGATGAGAGCAAACAAAATAAGAATAAATATTCCAAATCCTTAATTAGGCCTTCGCATCTTAGACATGATTAGTCACCCTCATGCAACCAATGCACTCTGATCACCTGAGTGGCTGGTCTTCCCATCTTTGTTCGCCATAGAAAAATCCTCACGAATTGGAGATTTCCAAATGATCCTGAATATATTTGCATCATCTCCCTTCCCAAGGTACGACTCAAGGAAAGTGCTTGATAAGCTTTACGCAATGAGAATCACCCATCTGCCCATGTCCAACCATCTCTACCAATAGCATGGCCCTCAAATTGTTCAAGCTCCTAAAATTCTCAAAAACTCATCTAGTCGTTGTTGTGAGAAATCCGAGCCAAAGGAATGGCACTGAGCTCCATTGTTCCAGATCTCACTCACGCTAGCATTCTGGTCAACAACTGGAGCAGACAATTGTCGGTATCGAGTAGCCAAGTCACCATCTCCTATCCAATCATCCTTCCTGAAACGAAACTGGGAGCCATTCCCCAGGACTGGTCTGAACATGCCTTGAACTTGATGAAGAACCTCACAAAAAATACCCTTCCATAATACAGATGGCCGCTGAGTTAAATCAGGGTCTATCTCCAAACTTAAATCCACACCATAAGTTTTTAGCAAATCGGAAACCAGTTCATCACGAGTTCCCCAAATCCTTGAAACCCATTTTGTTAGGAGGGCATGGTTTAGTCACTCATGCCTCTTAATTCCAAGACCCCCATTTAGCTTGGGTCTTGTAACTAAATCCCTTGGCACCAAAGAAAAGTACCGTGTTCCTTCCCGCACAGAGGCAAATTCCTTAGTAGTGCCTCGGGATAACAAAAATCCGTGGCTACTGTCCAATGCTTTTTTTACTTTACTACTGTACAACATATTGCATGTTGTCAATTCGACACCAATATCACATGTCATATATGCGTCATGCATATATCGCATGCTTAGTATTAGAAAATAGGAATGCGGAAGTGGTTTGATAAATAGAGCACTAAATCAAGAAATATGAAACATGAAGAACAAGATTTAACGTGGAACCCTACTCCATAAGGAGCGGGATGAAACCCCAGGAAAACGCTTCAAAGGGCTGCTAGTCTATTGACTTTTCTCATCTGAATACAATGGGTATGGGGGTCTATATATAGCCCCCACTGAGTCTCCACATCCCACAGACAGTAGATGTGGGACTAAACTCATGGATAGGGTAAATGGATCATGGAGAGATTAATTTACCCATCTACAATATAAGTGGCGTACAAGCAAATACTCCAACACCCCCCTCAAGCTGGAGCATGTAATGCTCATCTTGGATAAACAGAAAGAAAACTCAACTCACGCTACAAGACACTATAAACAATATCAACTCAACGCGCACAACTTTCGGCTGTTGTCGAGGACGTTGCTTCTCATGCCGTGCATGTGAGTAGGACGAACGGGCTGGAGTGTGAGTCAATTGAATCTCCTCGTCGGAGAGCATGTGCTCTGTACTACGCCTGCCAGAGTCACTGCAACTGAAATGAGTCTCTACATGGAGAACTCTGGCCTGCCACAGTATGTGGACAACTGCTCCATCTCTGAAAGGACCGAAAAGAGCATCGCTAATTATCCATACATAGATCTCTGAAGATGGGTCTCTCATAAGGACCTCGAAGTGGGTTCTCTCTCGTAGGAACCTCGGAAGGATCTCGTACTGGAGTTCACGATCACTTGAGAATGGAGTCTGAAGAAGTCTCCTCGTCGAAGAACTGGGTCTCTCCCATCTGGCAAAGAGAATGGTACTCTACTCTGGAGTCCCTATGAAACCACATGAAAACCCTAGCCAACATGGTATAGGGAATGGGATCTCTACTCTGGAGTCCCTATGGAACACGTGAAAACCTTGGTCGACAAAACAAAAATGATGGGGACCACTGAAAAATGATGGCAAACATGTGCACATCTGAAAAAAAACAAATACACGTGCATGTCTGAACTGAAGACTCGGAACCAGATCGTCGAGTCTGAACATCAATTGTAGAGTCTGACATCTGAATGGCTTGGAATCTTGAATCTGGAGAATCTGGAAGATTTGACATTTGAATATGGAAAAGGCCTGTGACTCTACACAACATTCCCCCTTTCTCCCATACTTGTCGGAATGAAGACATCGACCAAGTTGGGAGAAGACAAGATAATGGGGAAAAACAAATAAGCCGTCACAACAAGATTTTTTTCTGGCTTTTCTTCTAACAAACATTTTTTTAAAACACATTTTTTAAACCGTTTCAACATTTTTTTACGACTTTTCCTCTTCTTTTTTTGTAATTTTTTATCTTGCATACGTCTTTTTTTTACGCGCCCTTTTTAAAAAACATACAATTTTTTTATCTCATCCCACTTGGGCCCAATCTTCTCTCTCCTTTTTTTTAAAAATAGGCCGCTCCCTCCCTCTTTTTTACACTGCAATATATATTTTTTTAAACGACGGACCAGGCCCCCCATATATTTTTAAAAGGCCATTAGGCCCCCTCTTTAGGGTTCCTACGATGGGAACCCCCTTTTGGAAGGACGCCACCCCCTCTTGGGGCTTCTTCTCTATTGTTGCCGCCGCCCGCCTGGAGGCACACGAGGCTTGCGCGGAGGAGGAGAGTGCCGCTAGCGGAGGAGGGGTGATCTGGAGACAAGGGGATTGGAACTGATGGGAAGGAGGGCCTCGCCTGGGCGCGACATCGCGCCGCCAGTGCGCGTTAGGGGTGCTGCCTGATGCGTCCGCCTAGAGGAGGTCGGAGGGGCCTGCGCGACACGGCTGGAGCAGCCGCTGCTGGAGGGCCGCCGCAAGGATCACGCCATCGCCTGTATATTGGAGGTGCGCCATCTGGAACTTCTGAAGGATGTGAGGAAGAAGGCAGCTCGCTTGGACTGCTGTATCGTATGAGCCTTCTGGATCTGCATTGACATAACGTGCTTGAAGAAGCTGGAGATCTGCGTCGCCCTGCTTTGTGGATCTGCGCCGCTGTTGGGGTTGGACTTGGATATGCTCGTGCGATGGGGTGTTCCTCCCCACCTGTGCGTGGATCTGCCGCCATATGCGGCTGGGATCGGGTTGAGAATTGTGACCTGTATTGTATGAGGCTGCCTTCTTGGATATGCGAAGGATTTAGAGCATTGCACAGTGCAGCTAGGACTGCCGCCGCCCTTGCCAAGCGGGCTGCCACTGCGGATGAAGAACTTGTGAACTGGAGGGGCGTAGCGCAAGCCTGGAAGCTGAGGAGGGATCGACTGCACGTAGGGTTTTCATGTCAAATAACCCTAGAACAGAATTGTGACTAGCAGATCGGGAACACTTGAATGATGTATAATAATAATCTTCATAATCAACTCCAACAAGAATCAAGTCTCGAATAAAAGAACGAACATATATAAAATTTTAAGAATCGAACCCGCTCTGATACCATGTTAGAAAATAGGAATGCGGGAGCAAATTGATTAACAGAGCACTAAATCAAGAAATATGAAACATGAAGAACAAGATTTAACATGGAACCCTACTCCCTAAGGAGTGGGATGAAACCACGGGAGAATGCCTCAAAGAGCTGATAGTCTATTGAGTTTTCTCATCTGAATATAATGGGTGTGGGGGTCTATATATAACCCCCACTTAGTCTCCACATCCCACAGATGGTAGATGTGGGACTAAATTCATGGATGGGGTAAATGGATTCTGGAGAGATCCATTTACCCTTCTACAATATAAGTGGTGCACAACCAAATACTCCAACACTTAGAATGCGACATATGAGACATTGTCAGATGCCACAAATGCGACAATAGCAAAAGTCCTTGAAAAAAAAACGATCTCTTGGGATACGCTTATATTGCATTTCTAGCATGCGACATGCATTAGAAATCCTGGAAAACTCCATTTCCATTCCGATCCTTCCCTTGGTTGAATTTAAAGCACTTGAAACCAAATTTCCTATTGAAAATTTCATGTGACAAGTTTCAATATTATTAGTTCGCAAATACATAAACATCCATCCTTATTGAAATAAAAATCCAACAAGAGACAAAGAAACAATATAGTTTGAAACTATAATATAGTTATGCGTGTTCGACACTCGATACACCTTACAACTCATAAAACTTTACATTACAAATGCCCCCTCTTTCTATTTCCTCCTCCGTTGGAATGTCCTCAAAACCTCTGGTTGGTCAAAAGATCTTAATCGGTTGCCTTCATCAATCATCGATATTTGTAAAGTCCCTGCACTGTCATCCTCGAAAATTGGCACCGGTGGTGCCGTAAGCGTGCAGTAAATGGGTTGAGTACCCCTTACGTCCCCTCCCATGAAGTTCCTCATAGGTGCCTGTGGTGTTTGCATCTCTTAAGTAGGTGGCTCGATAGAATGGGTGATGAATATGGTCTCCATCATAAATTCAGGCATCTCTTGATGATCCAACTCATGGGATGGGGCACGTTCCATGACTGGACTATCTGCTTCTTCAACCTCGGGTGTGGCAACTTGATGACCACATCCACGTCTACGTCCATGTCCCCATCCACGCGCTCGAGCACATCCTCTTCCTCTCCTCTGTATGCCTGATGACCGCCCGAATGACTAAGGTAAAGGTGTAGAAAAATAGGTCGTTGCGACCTCAATCACTCAGACTAAGTCAATCAAGAAAAATCAACCACTCAGGACATGTAAAACTAATCAAGCACAAAAGAGAGCGGTCTCGCTATGAGATTAACCTGCTATAGCACCCAGGGTCGAACACAAGGAGCACGGATTGGCCAAAGGCCTACGAAGTAGTCAAAATGAAATAAAACACAGAGAAGATATTTTTAGTGATTTTTAATGATTTTTATATTTTTTTTTGAATTTTTAATATGTGAAGAAAATAAAAGAAAGTAAATATTAACACACTTCTACAATTTATTTCACACACCAAAAATAAAGCAAAAATTCAAGAAAAAAGGTTTTTATGTTTTTTAAGTTTTTAAGTGTTTTTGGTGAATTTTTGGTAATTTTCTTTGGTATATCTTATTTTCTAAAAATCAAAAAGTGAGAGAAAGACAGGGTACTGTACAGCCAGAACCAAAACCCTTAAATAAAATATCTAAGGATCACAAAAGGCTCTGGAGGTAATTTTCCTATATTCTAAATAAAATAAGGAAAATTTGGGCACCAGAATTATTGCTTTTGGATTTTTAGATTATTTATTATAATTTTTATGGGTTTTTAAGGGTTTTTAAGTTTTTAGGGTTTTTACGCAATGAAAAATAGCCAAAGTTGGCCAGAAAATCAAACAATACATAAACAACAGTAACTAAAATTTTTAGAATTTTTGGGGGTGATTTTATATTTTTTTGTGATTTTTCAAGTTAAACAGTAGCAAAAATAGGGGTTTTTGAATTTTTAAAAATATCAAATGAAATCAAAAAATGTCCTCAAAAATTCATAAAAATTCTACACCATGGCAGGAGCCATGTGTCAAATTTTCATCGAATTTGGAGGTGATTTGATATTTTATTCAAAAATAAAGGAGGGGCACAGTGCACAGGGACCTAAGTGCAAATACCCAAAAGTTCTGGGGTCCTGGTGCAAAATACCCAAGAAATCACGCGCGAAGCGCGTGCCTGGGGCACTCAGGGACCTAAATGTAAGAAAAATAAGTTCCGAGGGCTTATTGGTAACAAGTACCAAAAGTCCAGGGGCTTATCTGCAAAATACCCAAAATAAAACTCACATGGGGAATTAAATCACGCACAGGGGCATAAATGCAAATAAAGAAAACTTTTTATTCAATCCGATAACATCCAGAACTACAGGGCTTAAGTCGCAAATAACCCAAAATATCACGTGTCGATGCACGTGTCTCACACAAACAGGGGCATAAATGCAAATACTGAAAAGCTCGAGGTCTAATGTGCAAATAACCCAACGTAAACAAAATACTCAAAATATTTACAGGACTGAAATGTAACACAGAAACTACAAGGGGGCCTAAGGTAATTTACCCCTTTTATTACGTCGAACCGATGGATGAGCGCCACGTGGATAGATGGACGGCTGAGAAGGGGGTGGCGCCCAGGTCTCCGGTCCTCGACTGTGATCCGACGGTCCAGGTGCTGCCACGTTGCAGATCGAACGGTGGGCGGACGACGAGGCTGAGCTGCGCTGGATCGACGGTGGAGATCGACCCTCGGATGGATCTGACGGTTGAAGCTGCTCCTCGAATGGACGTACGTGATTGGATATGGAGCTCGGGGGTCAATCGGACGGCTGAAAAAAGTGATGGACGAACAGGGCTCCGGCGAACTTCGCCGGACTCGTGACGGCGCTGGTCTCCTCGTGGACGCTCGCTGAAGGTTGGAGAAGGAAGCTGCGATCCCTCCGCGTCTAATGGAGCCCTCCGATGGCCCAACCGATCCTCTGGGAGGTCCGGTGAGGTCGGCGGAGGTGGAGCAGCTGGTCCAAGTGGTCCAAGCCCTCAGATGGGCTTGGATAGACCTGCAAAGTATCCCAGCAAACTCGCGGGTCGAGGGCAAAGTGCCTCGACCCTGTTAGGCGTGGTGAAGGTGCATGGTGCGTCGGAATGGAGAGCTCCGGCGAAGGTGGTCGGCGGAGGAGCTCGATTCCCAGATCCTGTGCGATCTGGGTTGGGTGAATGGGTGAAGAAGATGCGGAGAAGTCTGGTGAAGATGATGGTCGGGTCGGAATGGCAAATGGGAGATCGGAGGTGGCTGGCGACGGCGGCGGAGCTACTTTACCAGTAAGCTAAAAATCGAAAGCTACGCTAATCTACGGCCTAAGAGATCTACCTGGGTGGTCGGAGAGACTGGGGAAGAGCAGGGGGTGCTCCTGGTCTTAGCCTCAAGGGTCGTCTCGGCCCGAGGCTCGGTGCTCACGCTAGTGGCGGAGCAACGGCGGCGACACACGTCGGATCAGTGGTTTCACCTCCTCGCCTCGCTGCAACAGGGGCGATCGCTTGCTGTCACTCTCACGGTGCCTCTGGAGTTCACTGGGAAGAAGGGGAAGGTCCAAAGATAAGGCGCGGAGGCGGCGGAGGTCGAGATATATATGGAGGCAGGGCCGATTAGGGTTGGGTGGAGACGGCTATGGAAGGCGTGGATCCTTCGGCGAAGGATCTGGCGAGGATGTCGGATGATTGGCGAAGGATCCGGGCACGGGATTTGCGGAGGCGACAGGCTGGAGACGCGTGGAGAAATCGGCGAAGTCGGGTCGGGCGCGGGTCTCCCCAAAAGGAAAGAGTCCGCGGGGGAGTTGACCGGGGTCAACAATCCCCCGTGGACCATTCAGGAGCTGCCACGTAGTTGATTTTTTTGTTTATTTATTTTAAGGCAGAAAATGGCCGAATTAAGAAAAACTTAAAACATGAAATATTTTTCTTTTATTTTTTTCTATTTTTTGGTGATTTTTAATTAATTTTTGGAAATAAGAATAAGGTATGTACATTATAGGTCTATACATAGGTATGTGTACAAGATGTTTTTGTATTTTTAATTTTGTAATTTTTATTTGATTTTTGTTTTGTTTCTTTTTATTTATTTTATTTACAAAATATAATCTAGAATATTTACAAAAAGTTTTAGAAATAAATAAATTTATTTACAAGGTGAAATAGCTAAGGAAGGTGGTATATGTACATGGTAAAAAGATATTTTTGGATTTTTGATTTTTAATTTTTATTTTGTTTTTAATAGCTTTTACAAAATATATACAAATATTTACAACATATTTTTGGGTGAGGAAAATATATAGTTTTATTTATTTACAAATATATACATATGTGAGCCCCTATCTCCCTCTACTTGGCTTTTATGCGGTCAGGCCCAAGCTGAGCCCTCCCTTGGGTTAGGTTGCTCAATATTTATTCTAAATATTTCCCTCTTTTTCTTTTTACTCTTTATTCTTTTATTTTTGCACAAAAACATGCTAATTATCTATTTTTACAAAGATGCATGCTTTTGCTAAATAATCCTATTTGCACATATCTACATGCATTTGCATAAGTTTTTGTAGCTAAAATATAAGAATAAAGAGTGATGAATGGGTATTCATCACCCCCCTATACTATACTTTGCTAGTCCCTTAGCAAACACTTATTTGAAAAAGAAGTGAAAAAGAAAGAAAAAAAAAGAGAGGATGTACATGGATCAAGATTGAATTATTAAACTTTCCTTCATTAAATTGAAATATGGAGCTCGATCAGATCTTTGGATTATTAATGTGTCGGAACCTTATTCAGACTTAAGCTTAAAACCTAACAGCCTCTAAGTTCCACTACTCTATAACCAAGACTCCTCAATGCTCCGGATCAGAACAAGTCATCAATCACAAACCCTTAAGACCATGAATCTTTTCTTGTCCTGTGAAAGTGAGGTCTAAGCTCTCCACCTCAGAAATGGCAACTTGACAACCCTCCCCAACAAGGTAACTTTATGACCTCAATCTGGCCACTCTTTCCTCGAGGAGCGGGGTATTCCCTTCTAAGTTCAAGTACAACCGGCTCAAGAAGAGGGGGAAGAAGAGAATGTGTCAAGGCCAGTGTAGCCAAGTACCCTTGGGAGCCTGACCAGTGTAGCCAAGTCTCCCTGCTGCAAGCTACAACAGGTGGATCATGAAACCAAGCTTTGCTTATTGCACTTATATACATACTCCGGTGGGATTATCATTTTCTCTCAGACCCACCACTTTTTTGGAGTTCTTTTCTTTTTGCATTTTTTTTCGAGTGCATCTATACAACATGTACATGTGCAGCATATATACAAGGAGTTTTTCCTCTTGAGCCAGTAGACTATCCCTCTTTTGAAGCTTTATTGCAACCCACAACTCCCGTCGTTAGACCTCATGGCAACCAGACCAAGTTGAGACGCACTTCCTTCACTAAATGAAGAAGAGAGGTTCCGCCTAGAAGTACTACCCTCATATGCTACCCCAAGCCAAGGAAGACTGCCTCCTCACCACCTCATCCGTAGAGAGCTCGGTGCATAGTGCGGTTGTCCAAGTAAAGCCATAATCTATATGAGTCATGTGTTGTTGTTAAGTGCTCTACTTAGGCTCATTGAGATGACATGTGATCATAGCCTAATGGACTCAAAGAATTAAGTCACCATGGACCTGAAAAGCCTTAAACCTAAGCCCTGTAAGGTTCCTCTTAGAATTAGGTGGATTAAGATCTTAATCAAGCTCCATTTCTCAATTTGATTCCAGGCTAGTTTAAATATCAACTATCATCCAGAAAAACTATATACATATGTACAAAAAGATGCTTATTTACACAAATTTTACAACCATGCAAAATTTTTGAAAAATGTTTTGAAATCATGAGTGATGATGCATGAAGTGCAAGTTTTGCAAAAAGAAATTTACACACATTTACACAAGATTTTTGCAAACTTTTGAATTTCAAAACATTTTGGAAAAATTTTGTACTATATACATAGTTTGATACAAAAATATTTACAAATTTTACACACAAAAGATTTTTGAAATCATTTTTACAAAAATAATTTGTACACTAGCTATGTATGTGCAAATAAAAGAAGATTATGTACATGAAAAGTACATGAAAAATTTTTAATTTTTTTGTGGTTTTTAGCCATTTTATTAACACACTCACACAAAGTACGAGTTATGGCTAAAGTATATATGAAATATATACACACCCCCCTATACTTAGCTCGAACGATGTCCTCAGAGTCAAGAGCGATGAAGAAGACATAACTCGTGCTATGTATAGGGAAGTGAAAAGAAAGGCTATACAAAAGGAGATGAAAAAAAATCAAGAGGGACTCGGTTCTTCCCCCTATACTTAGGATCAAATAATCCTAAGTATAGCAGGCTGTACACAAAAGGGAAAACCGAGTGGAGAATGTACAGGGTCTACCCCCCCTATACTTAGGGTAAGATATCCCTAAGTATAGGCAGCTAAACAGGGGTAGACAGACACAAAAGAAATACCCAAAATGTCTCACATCCCCCCTATACTTAGGGTAAAGTGCACCCTAAGTATAGCATAATCACAAGATGGAGAAAGGAATGTGGGACTAAAGAATGTGCTGATATGGACATCTGGATCTATATACAACGGAGGATCAGTAAAGCTCAAGCGTGAGATGCATTAGATGTGAGTCAAAGACCACATCTCACGCAAAATGAATAGGGGCAAGATCCACGACCTGCGGCTCATGATCTAGAAATGGCTTGAGCCGCTGGCCGTTCACTCGGAAGGTACTCTCAGAAGACAACTCAGATATGTCGATGCTACCGTTGTCGTGTACCTTCCGAACCAGATAAGGTCCTTTCCATTTGCTCTGTAGCTTCCCTGGAAATAATCTAAGCCTCGCATCAAACAGCCATACTCTCTGTCCAATCTCAAAATGCTTGTGGCTGATATGAGAATCATGCCACTCCTTGACTCTCTCCTTATAATGTAGGCTGCTTGAGAAAGCTGCATCTCTAAGCTCCTCCAGGGCAGCTAGCTCTGCCCTCCTCTGGTCTCCTATACCATCTGGATCCATAAGTATGTCTGTAACTGCCCAAAGTGACTTGTGCCTCAGCTCAACTGGTAGGTGACAGGGCTTGCCATACACGAGGCGAAAGGGAGATGTGCCCAAAGGTGTCTTGAAAGACGTCCTATATGCCCACAAGACCGAGTCCAATAGCTGTGACCAATCCTTTCGGTCAGGGCGGACGACTTTCTGCAGAATAGTCTTGATCTCCCTATTCGACACCTCGGCTAGACCATTCGTTTGTGGATGGTATGGTGTAGCAACACGATGATCTATGCCGAACTCGCTAGCAAGTGCCTTCACCTGGTCGTTGATGAAGTGAGATCTCCCATCAGAAATAAGAACTCGTGGGACCCCGAACCGCGTGATGATATGCTTTCTCAAAAATCTGCAAACTGTCCTCGCATCAGCGGATCGGGCGGGGATAGCCTCAACCCAACGACTAACATAATCTACGGCCAACAGAATGTACTCAAATCCCTGACTCTTAGGGAATGGACCCATGAAATCGATGCCCCATGCGTCAAAAACCTCACAGTAGTGAATGGGCTGTATCGGCATCATATCACGCTGTCCACAAGTGCCCATCCTCTGACAGTCAGTACACCTCTTCACGAACTCATCAGAGTCCTTGAAGAGGGTAGGCCACCACAAGCCGGATTGGAGCACTTTCTGTGCCGTTCTCCTCCCAGAATGATGTCCTCCTGCCTCAAGCTTGTGGCAGTAAGTGAGGACACTATGATGTTCCTCCTGAGGAATACACCGACGCCAGACGCTGTCCCCTCCCTCGTGGTAAAGGATGGGATCCTCCCAATGGTAAGACTTGGCCTTCGCTAGGAAGGTCTCACGCCTCTGCCTGGGCCAATCTTGTGGGACTTTCCCAGCAACGAGAAAGTTCACAATATCGGCATACCACGGGAGTGAGGCGATAGCAAGGATCGCCTCATCTGGGAAGGTATCTCTAATGGGATCAATCTGCTCAGAATCCTCAGGTTGCTTTAATCGGGAGAGATGATCCGCCACCACATTCTTGACTCTAGGCTTATCCTTGATCTCAATGTCGAACTCCTGAAGTAGAAGGATCCATCTAGTAAGTCTGGCCTTGGCATCCTTCTTTGACATGAGGTACCGGATGGCGGTGTGGTCAGTATATAAAGTCACTCTAGATCCAATGATATACGATCTGAACTTATCTAGGGCAAACACTACTGCTAGCATCTCCTTCTCTGTGACCGTATAATTCCGCTGGGCGGAATCCAATGTGCGGCTAGCATAATGTATGGCAAACGGGACTCCATCCCTCCTCTGTCCCAGCACTGCCCCCACGGCAAAATCGGAGGCGTCCGTCATGATCTCGAAGGGAAGAGACCAATCGGGTGGCTGAAGGACAGGAGCCTCAATAACACACTGTTGGAGAGTCTCAAAGGACGAAAGACACTTATCATCGACAAGGAACTCGGTGTCTTTCGTCAAGAGGTCAGTCAACGGTCGGGCAATCTTGCTGAAATCATGAATGAATCTCCTATAAAAACCAACGTGCCCCAGAAATGACCGTAGCTGCTTCAAATTGGACGGCGGTGCGAGTTTTCTAATGACGTCAACCTTGGCCGGATCAACCTCCATGCCCCTGTTGGAGATGATGTGGCCAAGCACCGTCCCTTGAGTCACCATGAAGTGACTCTTCTCCCAAGACAGAACCAAACGGGTAGCAATACATCGCTGGAGCACTCGGTCTAGGCAGTCAAGACAGGAATCGAATCTGTCGCCGTAAACCGAGAAATCGTCCATGAAGACCTCCAAACACTCCCCCACCATGTCCGAAAAGATCGACAGCATGCATCTCTGAAAAGTCGCAGGGGCGTTGCATAGCCCAAATGGCATGCGTCGAAAGGCGTACGTACCAAAGGGACAGGTAAAGGTAGTCTTCTCCTGATCCTCAGGAGCGATGGCCACCTGATTGTAGCCCGAGTACCCATCCAGGAAGCAATAATGGCTCTTCCCTGCCAGTCTCTCTATGATCTGATCAATAAAAGGCAGGGGGAAATGGTCCTTTTTGGTGGCCTGGTTGAGTCTCCTGTAGTCAACGCAGACCCGCCAAGAGGTGGGTACTCGTGTAGCAATCTCCTCTCCCGACTCACTGATCACAGTCGTGATGCCCGTCTTCTTGGGCACCACATGCAAGGGGCTAACCCACTTGGAGTCGGAAATGGGATAAATAAAATCTGCACTCCACCATTTTGATATTTCCTTCATGACAACCTCTCTTAGGTTGGGGTTCAGTCGCCGCTGGAACTCACGCGACGGCTTTGCCCCTTCCTCGAGATAGATATGGTGGGAGCACAACGAGGGACTAATCCCATGGAGATCTGCTACGCTCCATCCAATTGCCTTGCGGTTCTTTTCAAGAACCCCCATCAGACGGGATTCTTGTTCTCCAGTCAGATCGGCAGAGATGATGACTGGGTACATCTCAGACTCTCCCGCAAGGAATCGATACTTCAGCGAAGTAGGGAGCGGCTTTAGCTCTGGACAGCTGGGTGCTGGCAAATCTGGCTTCTGAAGAAGATGTGTGTATGCTGACAATTCTGCCAAATCTGCCTGGGAAAATGATAAAGAACTCTCACAAACTGGATCTGGAGGAGGCGGGTCCTCTGCATTGTCTCTGATCTGCTCTGCCTCTACCTCCTCCTCATCTGTAGGCTCAAGTGGATCCAGGTCTGGTATCTGATCATCACAATCTGCCCAATCAGATTCTGAATCCGAGGGATCTGTATCAACTGCGGTGGCATCAGTACCACCGTAGAGTAGGGTGGCCTCAGTACCACCATCACTGAAAATTGTGTCGCGATCAAGGTCCGACTCTGCTGACTCAATAATATCCTGAACCAGGGCTGTGCTCTCCAGGCTATCCTCTGCTATCATCTGTGCATCAGCTGTGTCTGAATATGAGAGGATGGTCTGTGCTGCAGGATCTGCCCAAGCTGCCTCATCATCTGTGATCACAAAATCACAGTCCTGGTGAATGTCTGGCTCTGTATCTGTCAGATGTTCTGAATCTGTACTGCCCTCTGAGCGGGATCTATTTCTGGCTCTGTGATCCTTAACCGTCTCTATTTGTATACTCTTGCCCTGGACGCGAAAGAATACCTTCCCACTGTCATGGTCAGTCACCGCCTTGGCTGTGGCCAAGAACGGGCGACCGAGGATGATGGGGGAATCGGTCAACGAGTCAGGGGTCTCCATGTCCAGCACTACGAAGTCCACGGGGAATTGCAAACCCTGAATCGTGACGACAACGTCTCGCAACAACCCCTTTGGCCTCTTGACAGACCGATCAGCAAACTGAAGGTATGTCCTGCTCTGTCTAAGAGTGCCCAACTCTAAGTGGTTGAGAAGGGCTGCCGGAAGAAGGTTGATCGACGATCCGCTATCTAATAGAGTACGGTCGAACCTCTGCTCACTAATCTGACATCTGACATATGGGGCTCCTAAATCCGGCCTCTTGGTAGGCAGATGGTTCTGGATCGCGTAACACGTGGCTTTTGTCAACACATGAATCTCTGCGGTGTTTTTCCTCTTCTTCCTCCTGACTGTGGTCCTGTCTCTCAAGGATCGCTGAAGAAGAGGGATGTGCTGCAAAGCCTCATGGAGGGTCAGCTGGATGTGAAATCGGTCTATCATGCTCTGGCTGAACTCCTCCTGCTCTCTCTTTTTTGGATCTTTTTCTCTTTTCTTCCCCTTCCCCAACTCAAGGGCTCTAGGAAAGGGGATCACATGGTCCTTCTCAGATGAAGGACTAGGAATAGGCCTAGACGGTTCGATGACCGGATCCTCACATACATCATTCACCACAGTGGGATCAGAAGAAACTAAACCTTTTCCTTTATTCAAAATAGAGTCCTGAGATACATTCATACGAGGAAAGACAACATCTCCATCAAAATGAATAATGGTGGCCTCAGTACCACCTCTAGCTGGCTCTACAACTAGACGTCTTGCGGCCTCAGTACCGCGGGCTGGCTCGGCTCTGCTGGTGGCGTCAGTACCACCTCCTCGATATGGTGAAGCGGCGGCCTCAGTACCGCCGGTGGAATCAGCATCTCGGGTGGCATCAGTACCACCGTCATCATCATGTGCGGCTTCAGTACCGCTCTCCTCTTCCTCATCTGGCGCTCTGGATGGATCCTCGCGTTGTCGCTCAGATGAGGCGTCGCCTGCTGGTCTTCTACCGCTCCTAAGTGTAACAAAATCAGCATCAAATAGATCCGACGACATATCATCAAATGAGTCACTAGGAGTGGTAGGCTCAGTGTGAACTACCTGCTCAGACTTCCTCTTCAAGCTATTCGGATTAGGCTCGATCTGTGCAGGGATGGCGGCCTTCCCTCTCATCAGGTCCCGCATCTCCTGGCGGAACTCGTCCATCTCCCGTCTAAATGTAGCCTGCTGCTCTGTGAAGATGCGGGCTAGATCATCCAAGGCGGGGCTCTCATAGGAGCCCGACGGGTTGCCTCTCTGGTAATGAGGATGCTGGACCTGGTGCTGCTGCGGCTGAGAGGGGTAAGAGGAAGGATGCTGCTGCTGGTGAGCTTGCTGCTCACGTCTCCAATTCTGTCCCTGCTGCTGGTAGGGACGAGGTACGAAGGATGATGGCTGGTGTGGCTGGTATGCTGGGGGTTGCTGGTGATCTCTCTGATGGGAGTAATGCCCTCCCTGACCGGCTGGCTGCTGTTGGAACTGGTTACCCCCATTCCCCCACCTGAATCCGGGATGGTCTCGTCGGATTCCAGGTTGAGGACGGTCATACCAAATCCCGTTGACATCCATCAACGGCTCTGCATCGAAGGGGTCTGGCGGCAGTACTGCCAGAGGCTGATCCGGCTGATATACCACCATCTGTAAGTCTGGAGATGGTGGTGATTGGTAAGAGGGCTGCTGCTGCTGGTACGGCTCCGCCTGTACAAGGTGAACTTGTCTAGGCTGCTGCAAGGAGCTGGAGCGCTGGGACGAGCTGCGGCTGCTGCCAGAATCACCTCGCGACTGAAGACGGGGCTGAGAAGCCGTATGTGCCTCCTGAAGACACAAGAGATGGGTCTTCATGTCGCTCAGAGTTTGTGCCATCTGCTCCATCTGAGTTATGCCCTGGCACTGCTTCTTCTCTATTATTTCCATGCGGTCCAATTTCTCGCTGATAATCCCCATGTCCGCAGCGGCCGACTCTGCCTGTGCGGCTGCAACTGTGGACGAACTGGATGGACCTGCATCAACCCGTGCTATCCGCTGGTACTGCACGGGTCCTGGCGGCTGCTGAGATCTCTGTGTGTACAACCGAGTCTGGGACATCACCATGTAATTTTCGGCCATCTCCTCGTAAATGGCCCAGACTTGGTCGTGGTCCTTGGCAAAGTAGGACCCGCCGCAAGAAGCATTCACCAGACCCTGAAGCTCTGGCGTCATCCCACTAAAGAAGCTCTGAACTAGGTTCGGCTTGGAAATGTCCTGGTGTGGGCATCTATCCAGAAGCTCTCTGAACCTCTCCCATGCCTCGTGAAACTGCTCGTTAGGGAGCATGGATAAGTTGTTGATCAGGGCCCTGGCTGCATTCGTCCGCCCGAGTGGATAGTACTTGTTCAAGTACTCGGTGCGGAGCTGCTCCCAGGTGTAAACAAACTTCCCTAAATGCTTCAGCCAGGCGGCTGCTCTATCTGCCAGTGAAAAAGGGAAGGCCATCATCCGAATCGTATCCTGGTCCACATGACGGTCGTGGACAGTGCTGTAGATCATCAAAAACTCCTGGAGATGGAGGTGGGGCTCCTCAGTGTCAAGTCCGTGAAAATGAGGAAGCATCTGCAGGGTGTTTGGAGGGAACTTGAAATCCCCCACGATGGCAGGTACCACCACCCAATGGTGCATCAGTGTAGATCCGAGGTTGTGTAACTCCCGCATCGGTCTCGGTGGTCCCGCTGCTGCGGCGGCTGCCGCTGCGGCAGCTGCTGCTGCGGCTGCTGCCTCTGCATCAGCATCAGGAATGTCCTCAGGCTCGCTCTGATCTCTCACTTCTCTGAGTCGCTCCAGCTCCCTTCTCATCTCAATCATGAAAGCTCCCTGATCGCGTAGCTGCTTCTGTACTGTCTCTAATGATGCGATCAGGGTGGAGTTGATCGCTCCCTGGTCTAGTACAAAATGTTCGGGTTGGCGATCATCTGAACTGCCGGCTCCGGCCATAGTGACGTCTGCAAAATCAGATGAGCCCAATTCAGGTTCTGTCAAATCAATTCGTCTTTCCTCGGGCTCATGTCTCTCAGTAGCAAAAGAAAGGGGATCGAGGGGGAACAGGGTGGAATGATACTCGGGCCCGGAGAGCTGGTCTCGACTCTCACGGGCCAACCTAGATGGTGAAGTAGACGCGCCTGAAAGCGGTGCAGCCAAAAGCTGCCTAAGAGATCGTCTACCCATCATCTTGATCTGGCGAGTTAGGCGGATGGGATCTGGAGAAAATATGATCGCAAAGCAAACCCTCGGTTCACCAACGCAACACAATCTGAAGACCGTGAAAGCTCGGTCAATTTATCTTGTCAATTTTATTTGGTGAACACACAGAATGTCAGAGCGCTTACGTGACCTGTTAGGATACCCGATGCTACTCCAACCGACTGGCCCGCACGGAAGAGTCGGTAGTCAGCTAGAAATAGCACCGGAGGGCTCTACCTAGGGTGCGGGTCACTCTCTCGCGCATCCAAACCATACAATGAGGGGGTTGCTCTCCCCAAGACAAAATTTTTTAATGTGAGTGTCTTTTAGGGTCAATAGTGTTATCCAGTCCCAATTTTTTTTTATTTTTTCTTTTTAATTTTTTTCAAAATAAATACAAGCGGCCTAACGAATTTTCCGATTCTCATGATTATTAAGTCAAAAACGGGGGAAGAAGTCGAAAAAGCCGATGCACGAGAAATCAATGATGCATGCAAAGTCAGAAAAGCGTACCTGCCTCCAGCTCTCTACATGCAGAGTGATCCGTGCATAAAATAAAGACAGAAAAGTAAACTAAGCTATATGATGCAACGGTAAAAAGCCGAGTCCTAAGACAAGCAACTTCTATTGATCGTGAAGAACAATAGTTAGTTAACCGAATCGAGTCCGGAGTCCGATCTTGGGAGTCACTCGGTGCCCGCCACAACGGGTCCTGCCAGCGCTGTATGTGACTCCTAACGGCACGTGGTCTCAAATCCAATTAAACTAACTTTTTTAGTGAATTTTAGTAAGGTCCAATTACGTTCTATAGGAACAGATATTCTATTAAGTGTTGGGCCTTAGAAATCTTACGTCACAACCAACAAAGATCCTATGTCTAGGGGCTCGAGCAAAAACTGCGAAAAACCCGGAAAATGACAGTAAGAAAGAAAAAAGAAAAGCCGCGAGAAAACCGCGAAAAACCGCGAGGTCCTAATGGGTCCCCCGAGCACACCGGTACTCGGCGAAACAGACCCGCTAAGTTACAAGTGTCCACAAATGTCCAAGTTCTAAATTATTACAAACAATATTGTTCTCTCTTAGAAAATAAAATTCTTCTTCTCTCTCCCTGCTCTTCTTCCCGTGCGGGTCCTCAAAAATAAACTCCAAGTTGTCCACGCAGTACCTCGCACAAAAATCGAAGAGAGAGAGTGTCAGAAAACAATGAAAATATAGAGAGACAATATGGAAAAATGACTACAAAGCCGTGCTCCCCGGCAACGGCGCCATTCTAATGACCGCCCGAATGACTAAGGTAAAGGTGTAGAAAAATAGGTCGTTGCGACCTCAATCACTCAGACTAAGTCAATCAAGAAAAATCAACCACTCAGGACATGTAAAACTAATCAAGCACAAAAGAGAGCGGTCTCGCTATGAGATTAACCTGGTATAGCACCCAGGGTCGAACACAAGGAGCACGGATTGGCCAAAGGCCTACGAAGTAGTCAAAATGAAATAAAACACAGAGAAGATATTTTTAGTGATTTTTAATGATTTTTATATATTTTTTTTGAATTTTTAATATGTGAAGAAAAATAAAAGAAAGTAAATATTAACACACTTCTACAATTTATTTCACACACCAAAAATAAAGCAAAAATTCAAGAAAAAAGGTTTTTATGTTTTTTAAGTTTTTAAGTGTTTTTGGTGAATTTTTGGTAATTTTCTTTGGTATATCTTATTTTCTAAAAATCAAAAAGTGAGAGAAAGACAGGGTACTGTACAGCCAGAACCAAAACCCTTAAATAAAATATCTAAGGATCACAAAAGGCTCTGGAGGTAATTTTCCTATATTCTAAATAAAATAAGGAAAATTTGGGCACCAGAATTATTGCTTTTGGATTTTTAGATTATTTATTATAATTTTTATGGGTTTTTAAGGGTTTTTAAGTTTTTAGGGTTTTTACGCAATGAAAAATAGCCAAAATTGGCCAGAAAATCAAACAACACACAAACAACAGTAACTAAAATTTTTAGAATTTTTGGGGGTGATTTTATATTTTTTTGTGATTTTTCAAGTTAAACAGTAGCAAAAATAGGGGTTTTTGAATTTTTAAAAATATCAAATGAAATCAAAAAATGTCCTCAAAAATTCATAAAAATTCTACACCATGGCAGGAGCCATGTGTCAAATTTTCATCGAATTTGGAGGTGATTTGATATTTTATTCAAAAATAAAGGAGGGGCACAGTGCACAGGGACCTAAGTGCAAATACCCAAAAGTTCTGGGGTCCTGGTGCAAAATACCCAAGAAATCACGCGCGAAGCGCGTGCCTGGGGCACTCAGGGACCTAAATGTAAGAAAAATAAGTTCCGAGGGCTTATTGGTAACAAGTACCAAAAGTCCAGGGGCTTATCTGCAAAATACCCAAAATAAAACTCACATGGGGAATTAAATCACGCACAGGGGCATAAATGCAAATAAAGAAAACTTTGTATTCAATCCGATAACATCCAGAACTACAGGGCTTAAGTCGCAAATAACCCAAAATATCACGTGTCGATGCACGTGTCTCACACAAACAGGGGCATAAATGCAAATACTGAAAAGCTCGAGGTCTAATGTGCAAATAACCCAACGTAAACAAAATACTCAAAATATTTACGGGACTGAAATGTAACACAGAAACTACAAGGAGGCCTAAGGTAATTTACCCCTTTTATTACGTCGAACCGATGGATGAGCGCCACGTGGATAGATGGACGGCTGAGAAGGGGGTGGCGCCCAGGTCTCCGGTCCTCGACTGTGATCCGACGGTCCAGGTGCTGCCACGTTGCAGATCGAACGGTGGGCGGACGACGAGGCTGAGCTGCGCTGGATCGACGGTGGAGATCGACCCTCGGATGGATCTGACGGTTGAAGCTGCTCCTCGAATGGACGTACGTGATTGGATATGGAGCTCGGGGGTCAATCGGACGGCGGAGGAGAGTGATGGACGAACAGGGCTCCGGCGAACTTCGCCGGACTCGTGACGGCGCTGGTTTCCTCGTGGACGCTCGCTGAAGGTTGGAAAAGGAAGCTGCGATCCCTCCGCGTCTAATGGAGCCCTCCGATGGCCCAACCGATCCTCTGGGAGGTCCGGTGAGGTCGGCGGAGGTGGAGCAGCTGGTCCAAGTGGTCCAAGCCCTCAGATGGGCTTGGATAGACCTGCAAAGTATCCCAGCAAACTCGCGGGTCGAGGGCAAAGTGCCTCGACCCTGTTAGGCGTGGTGAAGGTGCATGGTGCGTCGGAATGGAGAGCTCCGGCGAAGGTGGTCGGCGGAGGAGCTCGATTCCCAGATCCTGTGCGATCTGGGTTGGGTGAATGGGTGAAGAAGATGCGGAGAAGTCTGGTGAAGATGATGGTCGGGTCGGAATGGCAAATGGGAGATCGGAGGTGGCTGGCGACGGCGGCGGAGCTACGCTACCAGTAAGCTAAAAATCGAAAGCTACGCTAATCTACGGCCTAAGAGATCTACCTGGGTGGTCGGAGAGACTGGGGAAGAGCAGGGGGTGCTCCTGGTCTTAGCCTCAAGGGTCGTCTCGGCCCGAGGCTCGGTGCTCACGCTAGTGGCGGAGCAACGGCGGCGACACACGCCGGATCAGTGGTTTCACCTCCTCGCCTCGCTGCAACAGGGGCGATCGCTTGCTGTCACTCTCACGGTGCCTCTGGAGTTCACTGGGAAGAAGGGGAAGGTCCAAAGATAAGGCGCGGAGGCGGCGGAGGTCGAGATATATATGGAGGCAGGGCCGATTAGGGTTGGGTGGAGACGGCTATGGAAGGCGTGGATCCTTCGGCGAAGGATCTGGCGAGGATGTCGGATGATTGGCGAAGGATCCGGGCACGGGATTTGCGGAGGCGACAGGCTGGAGACGCGTGGAGAAATCGGCGAAGTCGGGTCGGGCGCGGGTCTCCCCAAAAGGAAAGAGTCCGCGGGGGAGTTGACCGGGGTCAACAATCCCCCGTGGACCATTCAGGAGCTGCCACGTAGTTGATTTTTTTGTTTATTTATTTTAAGGCAGAAAATGGCCGAATTAAGAAAAACTTAAAACATGAAATATTTTTCTTTTATTTTTTTCTATTTTTTGGTGATTTTTAATTAATTTTTGGAAATAAGAATAAGGTATGTACATTATAGGTCTATACATAGGTATGTGTACAAGATGTTTTTGTATTTTTAATTTTGTAATTTTTATTTGATTTTTGTTTTGTTTCTTTTTATTTATTTTATTTACAAAATATAATCTAGAATATTTACAAAAAGTTTTAGAAATAAATAAATTTATTTACAAGGTGAAATAGCTAAGGAAGGTGGTATATGTACATGGTAAAAAGATATTTTTGGATTTTTGATTTTTAATTTTTATTTTGTTTTTAATAGCTTTTACAAAATATATACAAATATTTACAACATATTTTTGGGTGAGGAAAATATATAGTTTTATTTATTTACAAATATATACATATGTGAGCCCCTATCTCCCTCTACTTGGCTTTTATGCGGTCAGGCCCAAGCTGAGCCCTCCCTTGGGTTAGGTTGCTCAATATTTATTCTAAATATTTCCCTCTTTTTCTTTTTACTCTTTATTCTTTTATTTTTGCACAAAAACATGCTAATTATCTATTTTTACAAAGATGCATGCTTTTGCTAAATAATCCTATTTGCACATATCTACATGCATTTGCATAAGTTTTTGTAGCTAAAATATAAGAATAAAGAGTGATGAATGGGTATTCATCAATGCCTTCTCTAGCTTCTGTCTGAACCTAGTCGGCATGCTCCTCGTGTATGGTCACCGTGTCAGCTAATTGGAATGTCAACCACTGTTCCATTTCCTCCTTTTCCTGAACAACTATCTCTCGACACTCCAAGTGTTCCATCTCATAGATGAGGTTCCACCTGGACATCTACATGATAAAAAATTCTATGAATAAATATGTTCATGTAAAAAGTTTAAGATATTAAATAAGGGTTATTCTTGCATTGGTTGCTGTTGAAATATTTCCTTTCTTTCTTATTGGTTCCTTATTGTCTATTTATTTTATCTTCTTTATGTAATTTGATCAATAGTTCCTCTCCTCTATAAGAGAATCCAAGGGCTTCTCATCAATGCAATCAATTCATTTTTCCTTCTACGTGGTATCGGAGCGACGATTCTAGACCGGAGTTCCCTTATCCCACCAAAACCCTAACCCTACCTACGTCATCCCCCGCTGCCGCCCAGCCCCATCGTCCATTGCCTAGGCCGCTCCTGGACGTCCTGCCCTTCCGGTCGCCGTCCAGGGGACAACCCGACCCATCCAGCTGTCTACCAAACCACCCCTAGGCCGCCCAGGCCCTCTCCCGCTCTCCCCCTAGGCCATCGTCGACCCTCCTCTGCGCATCTGTGCACCCCTGCGGCTCGAGTTGCACTCTAAATCGGTCTGATTTTGACAGAAAAATGCGATTTCAGACCCATAAATCGTGTTTTCCCTCTCTAACGAGCATCAGAGATTGATGAAGATGGTTATATGAGGCTACACATACAACCAATCCTCCGTATGATCGTGTAGACTCGTTCATATCGGTCTACTCCCCAGGTGAGTTTTGTTGTTCGACCGTTTTTCCATCTTGTCAGAGAATAAGGGTGATATTTTTTCGTCTGGAGCCTTCAAGGGCCCGTCTCCCATCGTTAAGATGGATGAGACCAACTATGGGTTCTGGTCCATGCAATTTCTCACCCTCATGGAACGCAACAACAAGGAGTACATACTGACATATTCAGAGACAACGGATAAGACTGAGGCAAATGCTTCTTGGAAGCAAGATGATGCGCTTGCGTGTGTTTGGCTATGTGGGACCCTCACCACAAAGATAACCAATGATTTTCCGAACCAGCTCACCGCCAAGGCGATGTTGGACACTTTGGTATCTAACTATGCTCAAGCGATGAATGAGGCCCAGATTCTTCAGCTGCAGTTTGACATCTACAAGGCCAAGTAAAATGGTCATCCTCTTCACGTGTACTACAGTTTACTCCGTGGCATGTTTGAGAAGCTTCATAGCTATATGCCTATTACGACATCTCTTGAGCAACAAGAGGCATATAGGAACTCTACGATGGTTGGAGTTTTCATGGTCGGCATTGATACAAAGTATGATGCAACATGTACTCAGCTTTTCCCTGGAGCTATACCTCCCATGGAGGAGGCCTATAGCCATCTCTGCCGGATTATCATGCCTCCTACGACCACTCCTCAGTCCTCATCAACTATTTTCATTTCTCATGGATGAGGAGTGACGACCCATTATAGAGGATGCACCCCTCGTGGTAGAGGTGGTGGATGTCCACACGATCCTTGCACCTTTTTCCATCAAACGGGACATGCAGAGGATACATGCTATCAGAGGCATGGATATCCAGTTTTTGGTCGCGTGGCAGAACATATTGAGCCTTCAGATACACTTGCTTCCCAGGGCGATCCTCGCTTGGATGATATTGTCTCTTGTATTTGAGAGATCATGACTCCTGTTGCAGGAACCACCACTACAGATATCACAGCCACAACCAAAGCCTCTTCGAGCTCCTCAGGTATCACTTATAATTTCACTGGTAGTAATGGTGCATATATGACAGCCAGGGTGGATTATGGACTCTGATGCTTCCCATCATCTTTGTGGAGACAACACAACTGAGATCCTACAGGACCATACCACATGGTAGATGGGTTGTTATTTTCAATGGCGATGGAGAAGTCCTGCCAAGGATCTGAAGGCCCGCCCCACGAGACCTTGCCCCATGGAGATGAAGCGGCGCAGAATGATGTGCCCCCGCCCTTTCTTTCCTTGCGGCTGATTGTAGCAAGAACATGGCTCCAAGCCCCTAATCTTGATTCTCCTGCCGTGGCTAGGATGAGCCACATGCGTTGCTGTGGCGCTGGAGATCTGCCGCCGATCATGATCTTTCTGGAACTTGAATCGAATCCCAAATCGAACCAGAATCATAAAAAAATATGGCGATGATCTTCAGATCTTGAATATACGATAATAGTTTTCAATAACAAATCGTCAAGAACAAATCGTTAAGGTTTTAACAAAACTTTAGAACCGAATCTCGAAAATAAAGAACATGAAACTCTCGAGAATCGAACCTGCTCTGATACCATGTTAGAAAATATAATGCGGAAGCGTATCAGAAATAAAAGATAAAACTTAAGGAACACAGGATTTAACGTGGAACCCTACTCCCCAAGGAGCAGGTTGAAACCACGAGAGAACGCCTGAAAGGGCTGATTTATGCATTGCACTTTTCTCATTGGATATAGGGGGTCCGGAGCTTCTTATGTAGCCTCCACAGACCCTCCAAGTCCCACCACCTGTAGATGTTGGACTAAACATTGGGATGTGGTAAATGGACATTGACGGATCCATTTACCCATCTTTACATATGACACATATACTCCAACAGTTACCACTTCTCATGTCAGTTCAGGAGTCTAGACGATAGATGTATTTACCAAAGCTCTTGCCTGAGAACCGTTTCAGAGATGATGTTCCAAGCTAAGCATGATAGACATCTAAGCTTCAGCTTGATGGGAGTGTTGTGAGTTTTATGTTAGTCTATTCTCTATTTATTTATATTTTCGGTCCTTACCCATTAGGGTTTCAAAATCTGGAAGGATGATTGTATCAAAGAAGGGGCTTTTTGTGATCGTTTCCTATAGCTATTCACGATGGCTTCTAGTCAGGGATTTCTGATTGTGGAGACTTGGTCAAATGGTGCTTGGACCCCTTTCTTCCGTTTTAGGTTCTTGGATTAACAAGTGGTGGAATTCCCCAGGATGTCGGAGTTTCTAGATTTGTTTAGGGGCCTTTGAGTGGGGGATGATCTCTTGGACTTGGTACAATGGGATAGTCTCTATAAAGAAGGCCTACGAGGATCTATGTATTTCGACAGTCTTCGATCGTTGGTCAGGATTGCAAGAAGATAGGGGTCTGGAAGGTTCCTCTTCGAGTCAAGATCTTTCTTTGGTTTCTCAATCACAGGCGAGTATTTTTTGATGCTCGGAGAGCAATGATCTTTTAGGGGCTTGTCCATGGTGTTCAGATTACTTGGAGGAAGTAGATCACGTGTTCTTTACCCATGGTAGCTTCAGAGATACCAGGGATGCAGGCCATCATATGACAGTGTTATGACGTGTTGGGACTCCATCACCGCCAACTACAATGGCTAGGATAGTAATAGGATGTGGGCTGGCATTAATCTGGACAATTTAATGGGCAAGAAATGAGGTGTCCTCTGAGAGCTTTTATTTGTGGAAAATGTAATGGAGAGTGCCAATGCTCTGTCGAGCTTTGATCTTTATAACTCTTATATTATATTAATGTACAAGTGAGGGTGTGCATATTGTGTGTATCTCACCCTTTTCCACTAAAAAACTCGTACTAAATCTGGAGTTCTGTGGGAGCTGTGATGTAGGGATTTTGTTTGTTTTTTGTGGTTTAGACAAAATTCTGGTAGTGTTATGCCAAAAAAGGTTTTAGTCGTGGTTTGATGTATATTTATTTCGTGATTAATATATTTATGGGTTTGCATCCTTTTCTTAAAAAAATAAAATAATTAGGTTGTTTATGGGTAAGAGGTCAGTCTTGTCATGTTTAAATTGGGGAAGTGCTTCAATATACCCAGTTTTCTATGGCAAAAAGGGTGGCAAGAGGGTTCAGTTCATCAATCTTTATATTTACGGGTAGTTGATAGTTATGACTATTGTATTGTCGGAACTTAATTTAGATGTGTTGTTAACTTGCTGTTTCACAATTTCCCTTTCTCTTATTGTGGATTTGTTTTCAAAGGTCGTAGAATTTTTTTTACGTCTTAATGTAGTTCATCTTCAGTCATTACATGCTTCTAGTGTTCTGCAGGATGCTTGAAAAGTTATGCAAAGATCCACAAATGCTTGTGGATGTATATGCTAATTATGATTGTGATCGTGAAGCACCGAACCTGTTCGAACGAATGGTAATGGTGCTTACTATAATTTGTTGCTTTGTTTTTCTTTACTATATCTAAAGTTTGGCCTCTCTGCCCTACTGGTCTGAGAAGGTTAATTCTTTGTCAAGAATAGCTCAAGGATCACATAATGTTGAACCCAACTCTGTTGCTGCTGCTCAAATCTCATCAATCAGGACTTCATCTCTTCAGGTATTACATATATTATCCACCTGATCAGACTTTTGCAAGTTATTGACATTTTTAATCAAGCTTTAATTTCTTCCAACCAAAGGATATATTATTGTGGTCCTGCTGAACACAATGACCATGTCGGTATTTTTTCTTTGAAAATAATTAAAAGGATTCTCATGATAAAATTTTGGAAGCGATTGCATCTAAAAACAAACTCAGCCATGGCCGATCCCAAGCCCAGATAATTTAGGAGGATTGCGCGTTAGGTATGACAGACAACACAAGAGAGACATATTCCTAAATAGTGTTTTTTAAAAACACTATTTAGGAATTTGTCTCAAAACAGTTCGGATCTTTTCAACATGGAATTTGTTGGGGCATTCCCTATGAGCAGCGCATTGCATCGCCTGAATGCAATGAGAAGTTGGCAAGGGTCGCTACATCGCTGCCCGAATGTAGTTCAAAATCTGCAAGGCTTCTCGCATGAGGAACGCATGCGAGTAAATAAGCTAGTTTCATTGCGTCGTCATCCGGATGCAGTCCAAAATTTGTAAGGGTTCTCACATGATGGACGCATGCGGTTAAATAAGTTAGTCCAAAAAAGCTTGGAAAGGAAGTTACGTATAAGTAGTTGGAATATTGGCATTTTGACTGGTAAATCGATGAAGATATTCGATACGATGGAAAGAGGGAAGATTCAGATACTATGTTTCCAAGAGACAAAATGAGTTGGAGAAAGTAAGGGAGATAGAGAAGTCAGGCTTTAAACTTTGGTATTCAGGTAAAGATAAGAGCAGAAATGGTGTTGGAGTGGTTGTCCATAAGGATTTGAAGGATTTGTGTGGTTATGGTGCAAAGGTTTGGGGATCAGATTATTTTGTTAAAAGTGGCGATCGAAGAAGAAATTCTGAATATTGTCTCAGTTATTGACAACAAATTGATTTAGATGAAATGATTAAACACACGTTTTGAGAGCATTGGATAAGATTATGCAAGGAATCCCTCAAAGAGAGATTATTTGCCTATGTGGAGATCTTAATGGACATGTGAGAAATGATGCTTTAGGGTATTCTAGTGTTCATGGAGGACATGTCTTCAGGGATAGAGATGAAGAGGGAAAAGTCATTTTGGATTTGTAACAGCTTATGATCTTTTCATAACAAACACTCTTCAAATAGAGGGATGAGTATTTAATTACTTATAAGAGTGGCTCAACTAAAACACATATAGATTACTTTTTGTTGAGGAGAAGAAATCAGTTGTATTGCAAAGACTGCAAAGTAATCCCATGGAAGAGTTTGACCACCCAACATCGCTTGTTAGTCATGGATGTGCAAATAAAAGGGTTGGTAAAGAAAAAGAGGGTTTCTAAGATGACTAGAACTAGATGGTGGAATCTTCAATTGAAGCAATAAGCTTCGGGGAGAATGTTTTAGAAGACTTATCTTGGGATTGTAACGGAAGTGCAAACGAGATGTGAGAAGTGGTAGCATTTTGTATCCGAAAGGTAGACAAAGAGATGCTAGACGAGTCAAAGGGAGGAGCTCCATGTCAAAAGGAGACATGGTGATGGAGTGTAGGGGTGCAAGAGAAGCTCAAAATTAAAAGAGCATGCTTTAAAGCTTTGTTTAAGGATAGAACCGATGAAACTGTCACAAACTACAAAATAGCAAAGAAGGAAGCAAAGAATGCTGTATGCGAAGCTAAGTCAAAAGCTTATGGAGTTTTGTACAAAAATCTCGACTCTAAGGAGGGCCAGAAGGATATATTCAGATTGGTTAAAGCAAGAGAAAGAAAAACCAAGGATCTTTCTCAAGTGAGATGTATTGAGGAGGAAGGTCACGTCTTGTTACTTCGAAGGATATAGAAACTAGATGGAGGATGTATTTCCATAAGCTTTTCATTGGGAAGAAAATAGAGAGATCACTTTGGGAGATCTAGCTAGTAGTGAAAGTTACTTGAATCGTGCAAGCTATAGATGAATACAAAGGAAGAAAGTAGAGGAGGCTTTGAAGGTTATGAGACCTGGGAAAGGTGTAGGACATGATGACATTCCTATTGAAGTTTGGAGAGTTTTAGGTGAACATGGTTTGACTTGGCTTATAAATTTACTCAATGTTATTTGGCGAAGCAAGAAAATGTCTGAAGATTGGAGGAGAAGCATCGCAGTATCTCTTTATAAGAACAAAGGAGACATCCAAATTGTTCAAATTATGAAAGTATCAAGCTGATGAGTCACACTATGAAAATTTGGGAACGTCTGATTGGAAGAAGGCTGAAGCAAGTTTCCAAAGTAAAAGAAAACCAATTCGAATTTATGCTACGTCGCTCAACTATTGAAGCCATCCACTTGCTGAGAACAATGGAGATTTATAGAGCTAAAAGGAAGAACCTCTATATGATTTTTATTGATTTGGAGAAGGCTTATAATTCTGTCCCACGAGAGGTATTGTGAAGAGTTTTGGAGATGAGACAAGTACATTTCCTATATATTAACCTCATAAAAGATATGTATGATAGGGTTTCATCTTGTGTAAGGATACAATCTGGGAAGACCGACTATTTTGACATCAACATTGGTCTGCATCAGGGTTCATCTTTGAGTCCATTCCTTTTTACTTTGATTATCGACGACTTGACAAGTTACATTCAGGATGAGATACCATGGTGTATGCTATTCGTTGATGATATTGTGTTGATTTGATGAGACTAGAGATGGAGTAAATGAGAAGCTTGAGATCTGGAGACATGCATTGGAGACCAAAAAAATTCCGTATAAGTATGACTAATATTGAATATATGGAGTGCACTTTTGATGGAAGCAATGGTGAAGGAATCAGGGTGAAGATTGACGACGATAACATTCAGAAGAGAGATTCTTTTAGATACTAGGGATCTATTTTACAACATGATGGGGAAATTGATGGAGATGTTACAAATAGAATAAATGCATGTTAGCTAAAGTGGAGAGGAGCCTCTACTATTCTTTGTGATAAGAAATATCCTTTGAAAATCAAAGACAAGTTTTACAAAGCAGCTGTGAGACCTGCTATGCTCTATGGATATGAATGTTGGCTTGTGAACCATAGACATGTGCAGAGAATGACAGTTGTAGAATTAAAAATGCTAAGGTGGATGTGTGGACACATACGTAAAGATCGGATTCAGAATGATGCTATCAGAAGGAAAGTTGGTGTAGCTTCGATCAAGGATAAGATGCAAAAAAATCGTTTAAGATGGTTTGGCCATTTGCAAAGGAGGTCAGCTGATGCACCGGTGAGGAGATGCGAGTTTTTGGATGTTGAGCCGGCTAAGAGAGGGCGAGGAGGGCCGAAGAAGTGTTGGAATGAGACTATACGAAGGAATCTTAGTTTTTGGATCTAAGCCCGAGAATTACCCAAGATAGATCTGAATGGAGGTAAAGAATCCATGTAGCCGACCCTACTTAATGTGGGAAAAGGCTTTGTTGCTATTGTATTTGCATCTAAAATTGAAGGACGTAAAAGTGCACATTATACATATATAATCAATCTAACAAATAAAAGAATTCCAATTAGATCATATATCGGTCATACATGTTTCCACCCACTAATTGATAAAGAAAGCTCGTAAACCATCCTTATGGAATGAAAACAAGTATATAAATCTGGCATAAACCTAGATGACCATTGATCATTGATGAAGTTTTCATATTCATACGATGGAACAACCTTAGTGTTGAAATGTAAAGAATGCATAAGTGTTGAAATGTAAAGAATGCAGAAGCGATAAACATACCAAAGGAAATAAACATGAAGAACACGATGATTTTACGTGTAACGCCACTCCGTGAGGGAGCGGGATGAAACCACGAGAGAAGGCCACAAAGTGCCAGATCATCTAGTTGCAATCTCTAAATGAGTACATGAGATATGGGGCTCCTTATATAGCCCCACAGACAGACCGGAGTTCCATCGCTTGTCCATGTGCGATTAAACATGAGTTGGGGTAATTGGATCTTGGAGAGATCCAATTACCCATCTATTTGCATACTTCAACACTCCCCCTCAAGCTGGAGCTGAGAAAGTTGCAGCTTGCAATAAAAAAATATACAACTTATCCTCACTCGGTATATCTAAGAGAGATGAGGATAGAGACACCCCCATTGAAGAACCACTGTTGGTAGTAGACCTCGTTCGATGACGGGTCTGTGTCTTTCATGTCACCGAGAAAGTGCCTCAGTCGTGCATGTTGTAGTCGCTATGATACCAGGTCATGCCTATTGAAGACTCGTAGAAGAGGAAAGTCTAATGCGGATTAGTAGTCCGGGATAGAGATACCCCAACAAAGTAGTCGATGCTCGGTGAAGACGGCTGATAGCAGTAGATGTCTGGAGTGTCGGTCTGTCAGTCGTGGTCGGGTAGAAGTCTTGTAGATACATCTCAAAGAAGAATGCATCCTCTCACTCCCCCTTTCTCCCATACTTGATAGAATAAGATTGTGGATCATTAAGTTAGGAGAATCCAAAACATCTTTTTTGTGCTCTTTTTTTGCACAAATCATTTTTTTCTGTAGCAGTTTCCCCCTCTTTTTTAGCTACCCTTTTTGGTATGGTTTTTTGTATGACTTTTTTTTCAAAACATTTTCTTTCTTTATTTTCCCGAAAACCTCTGTCTATTTTTTTCAAGCAGTTCACTTCTTTTCTTTTCTCTCCTTGGTAGTAATTTGCACCCTTTTTCCAGTAATACATGAGGGTGACCCATTGTGCACGGAAATATTAGCAATCAACCCTCCCTTGTTTAGAAAGGGGTATGGGGCTCTCCCCCTCTCTATTCACAAGACCATGTATCCTGCATCGCGGGGGGGGGGGGGGGGGGGGCGTTCCTGCCTAGATGATGGAGTGGCTCGTGATCGATGAGGAGGAGCGGGTAGTGCCTCCTGGAGGAGCTGCATATCGCCTCTGCCATTTTTTGAGATCGTTGTTGTGCTTGGTTCTGTTGGGTGCGACCTAGGAGAAAAGGAGCTGGAGCTTGATGGGTCGCCTCCTCCTGGAGAAGCCACCTTGTGCGTGCGAAATGAACTCAGAGGAGGGAGGCGTGCGGGGCATCTCGCAACCGCTTGGAGATAGCCTCTTGCGGTGGTTACGTCATCACATCACTGCCGTGGCGCCTTCGTAGAGATACGTGAGATGGCTGGGGTATCTTCTCCCGTATGTTCTCTCCGTGGCAACGTCAAGATGAGGTTCCCAGAGCAAAACCCCACGTTTTTCGTTGGTCGAAGGGAGACCTGAAGGGAGGAGTTGTCCAACACATCGTCTTTTCTTCTTTTATTGGATTCTGATTGGAAACCCATCGCCATAGGGTTTGGCAGTGGAGCTTGGAGATCATTGGATAATCCTCTTCGACTTTCTTCTTCTTCGAACATAGATCGGTGATATCACAAACTTGGACGGTAGTGGTCGCAACCACCTCCGTTGTTGCTTCTTCTTCGAGATTTGGTGATGGAGGCTGACAGATTGCACCTAGTATATAGGGTTCCGATGATCAAACTCTAGCCGTCACCCCTATGCATAATTTAGTGTTCCACCAAGAACCCTCGAATCTTTTTGAACTTAAATTCAATAAATCATCCACAATTCTTGACGATGAACAAATAAAGAACATAATATAGAATCAAGCCGTAAAATTGAACTCGATAAATAACCTCAAGAATGACCTGGCTCTGATACCATGTTGGAATATAAAGAACGCAGAAGCGATAAACAGATTAAGAGCAATAAACATGAAGAACGCGAAGATTTTACGTAGAACCCTACTCTGTGAGGGAGCAGGATGAATCCACAGGAGAAGGTCTCAAAGGACCGGATTGTCTATTGCAATCTCTCAATGAGTACATGAGGTGTGGGGCTCCTTATATAGCCATACAGATGGACGGGAGTCCCATCGCTCATCCATGTGGGACTAAACATGAGTAGGGGCAATTGGATTTTGGAGAGATCCAATTCCCATCTATTTATATACTTCAACACTTCGTACATTCTAGATTTCTACATATTAGCTTTCCGTATTCTGTTGCTTCGGAAAATTTGTAAAAATAAATAAGGGATTTTATCACGTGTGCCCCTCCGAGATATCGCAATTTCAGTTATGCCCCTATCTTTTTGGTAATATCAGTTATGCCCCTCAAAACTTGCTAATTTATCACTTGTGCCCCTCGGGTTAGTGACCGTCCATCCACAGTGCAAACGGCCGTTAACTTTGAGGGCAAAAGCGGAATTAGTTTTAACTTTTTAGGTTATATCGTCATTTTACATCATCTTCTTCTTCCTCTTTCCCCATCTTCTTCCTCCTCCTCCCCAGCCCGCACCGCCCCCTCCCGCACGACGCCGCCCCCTACCCCTTCCCTCCCCCGCGCCGCCCAGCCAGCCCCTCCCCCGGCCTGCCCTCTTCCTCCGCCCCACCTGCCCCCTCCTCCGTCCCAGCCTCCCTCCACCCCGACCTCCCCCCGCCCCTCCGCCCCGACCCCCCCCCCCCCCCCCTGCCGCCCCGACCTCCCCCCACCGCCGCCCATTCCCCCGCTTCCCACTCCTCAATACTGCAAGGCCTCCTCACCACCTCGTCAGGCAATCATTCGGAACTAATCTGTTTTCTTCCCAATATTTCCCAACAATCTGTGCAATTGAGATCTTGTTTGGCTTAGATTTTCTTAGCCGTTATTCTGCGTTCCTGTCAAATTTTTTAATCCGTTGCTACATTTTACTCCTCAGGCTTACACACCATGCGAGTCTTTATTAAGAATCTCGTGAAGTAGCGCGTTGTTAATCGCTCAGTTTTCGCCCGTATCTCAATTGCTTTGGTAAGTTTTGCATCTTAAATCGCATCATCACGAACACTTTAAATCGAAACTCCATCCGATACGATTTGCGTGTCGATGGAAGACGGAGACTCCCTCGATGGGAGTTGCGCAAATCGAATACCTTTAAGTGACGTGACTAATAACCGCGGTAAGAGGGCTTATCAGCTGCTTTATTCCTATTTTACAATCAGCTATTTTGTTTCCAGCTCGAAAATCTTTGTACAGTAGAAATGTGTGTCGAACTCCGGGCGGAGAGGGAGGAGGAGGAGGTTGGAGGAGGAAGAAGAGGCCTCTGGACAATAATACCCCTCTTAAATGCACCAAGGTTTGAAAAAACCATGGTTAAGTCAATTCATTGACGATCAACCTGACGGAAGGGCACAACTGATGACGGAGAAAGTTTTGAGGGGCACAACTGATATTACCAAAAAGATAGGGGCATAACTGAAATTGCGATATCTCGGAGGGGCACAAGTGATAAAATCCCAATAAATAATTAAGTGATGATGCTTTTCTAGAAGTAACTGAGTAATTGAGCTTGGACCTGTTGGAGTATTTGTTGTATGTGTCATGAGTTGTAGCAGGGTAAATGGATCCCGGAGAAGATCCATTTACCCCACCTAGTTGTTTTGTCCCACATTGTCCAGTGGTGGGACTTGGAGGCTCTGGAGAGGCTATATAAGGAGCCCCAGACCTCTTGTATCCATTGAGAAAGTCAATAGACAAACCCATCCCTTTGAGGCCTTCTCCCGTGGTTTCATCCCGCTCCTCACGGAGTAGGGTTCCACGTAAAATCCCGCTGTTCATATTTCTTTATCTTTTTTTCATGTTTTCGCTTCCGCTTCCCATTTTCTAACATGGTATCAGAGCGGGTCGATTCTTGAGGATTTTTTTAAAGTTTTGTAATTTTATTCGAGATTCGTTTCTTTGAAGTTCTTGTTATTGATGTTTGGATATTTGAGAGTTCAAGTTCCTAGGGTTTTCTTGAAACCCTAGTTCTGTTCGCCACATCTTGATTCTCGTGCATATGGTACGAGATGATTCTCGTGCAGGAGCAGCGCCGTCATCAACTTCTTGTTCAGATCCAGGCCCTGCGTCATCCTCCAGCCCTAGAAGCGGCACCAGCGATCCCTTATCGGCTCGCTGTTGCTCAATGGATCTAGGGCATCAAGGCCTGCAACACCTCTTCAAAGCTGAACCCCCATCATCCTCAAGCCCTCCCGCAGGCGGCGCGAGGGAACCTCCAGCCGCATCCACAGGCGGCTCCCTCAATCACGCGCAACCCTCGAGCATGAGTCCAGGCGGCGTGCACAACCCTAGAAACAGGAGGAGCTCCCACTTCCCCCGCGCACGGCCCCTTTTCTTCTCTCCAGTTCCAGGCCGCATCGCGGCGGCGGCGCAACCTCCCACAGCGGAGCATCAGGCTCCTTGCGTGCTTCAAGCGATCTCCAAGCCCCTTGCACACCGTCCTCTCGCGCAGGTGGCGCGAGAACTCCCAGGCACGCGCCGCCCTCTCCCTCCGCATTCAGGCGAGCACCTCTTCAGATCTCGCGGAGTTCTTCTCCAGGCGTCCTTGTAGTGCACCCTTTCCCGCAGCCCTAGACGCGCAACCTCTGACGCTCGAACCATCAGGCGCAGTTCGATGAAGGCTCCCAGGCGCAACCCATGCGGCATGTGCGAACCCCGCGCGCCATGGCCCTCCATCTCCGGGCGGGCGAAGCCCACCAGCTGCTGCTCCGCTGTCGAGTGGCGGCGACGACGGTGTGTTTTCTTTTTTTTTTTGACACTCAAAAGAGGGGGAGACACTCATAGGTGTTCGCCCCATTTTATTAAGGAAGAAGAAAGAAAATACTTACAGCGGGGAATACAACAAAAAGTCAAGGTAGATGGTATGCAAGAGGATACCATCCGCCGCCCAAAAGACGCTACACGGATAACCAATCAATACAAAAGCGATTTGCAGCGATACAAATATTTTCCTTATAAAAACGCTGCCCCGCAAAAAGCAATTTGTTTCTCCCCAGCCAAATACTCCTCCAGATACGCGCAATGGGAATAATTTTTTCCGCCCTCAGACGATTAGCATCGGCAGATAGGCTCTCCCAAAAATCTTCAATAGTGGAACGATTCACCCATCCCACGTCATCCCAGATGGCCCGCACGAGGTTGCATTGAAGGAAAAGATGGCTGGATGTCTCAACATCGGAGCCGCACAGACCACACAAGGCTGAGACATTCGGGAAGATGGAGGCGCATCGATCACGAGTAAGCAATCTTCCACGTTTAAGAATCCATAGAAAAACACCAATCCTTTCCGGAAGCTTGAGATCCCAAATGAACTTGCAGTGTCATAGAAAAGATGCTTCCGCAGACATGACGGAGGGAAGAATAGAGAAATATGCCTTCCGAGAGCTGAAAGTCCCTTCCTTCCATTCAAAGTGATCACGGCCCGTAGATGGGGCAGGAGCGTCCACAAGGAGAGTCATCAAAGCGGCGAAGTCAAGAAGCCGCTGGTCCGAAAGTGTGCCCAACAAAATAGGGCACCAGGCACCATCGCTCCAGCAAGAAGCCACCGAAGCGAGTTTATCTCCGGCCAGCGCATAAAGACGAGGAAAGAGATTCATGAATATACCCTTACCGGACCAATCCACCGACCAGAACCGGAAAGAGTTCCCATCGCCGAGAGCCGGTCTAACCAGAGACCGGTTAGAGTTGAAGACAGAGAAGACATCGTGCCAGAAGGAGTGAATGATTCCATGCGAATGCCCGCCAAAAACGGAGTCAAAGGCATTCCCCGCCGCCACGCGAAGGCACTGCACCAGCAGACTCTCATCCCGGCCTAAAAGCCTCATCACCCATTTGAGAAGGCAAGCATCACGCACCACCTCCAACCGCCGAACGCCCAGACCCCCGTCGCGTTTTGGCCGAGAAATGTCATCCCACCCTACCAAGTGCATCCCTCTTCTATCAATTCCATTCTTACCCCATAGAAATCTCCTCATTAATTTCTCCAATCGATGCCGGATCCCCTTAGGCAGGCCGCGAGCCGATAAGAAGTAAATGGGAATAGCCGAGAGGACAGATTTAATAAGAACCAACCGACCGCCTTTGGAGAGCAACGACGCACGCCATCCTGCCAATCTGGACTCCACCTTCTCCACCACCCCCTGATAGTCACGCAAGCGCGCTCGGCCCAACGAGAGCGGCAATCCCAGGTACTCCAGCGGTAGATCCCCGAGGGAAGCCCCCAAGATAGTGGAGCAATCCCCGGCCTCCAAAGCAGATAAACCAAAAGGCACAAATTTTGATTTGGCCCCGTTGATGCGGAGCCCCGATATTTCGCAAAAAAGTTGAATCGTAGTGGCCATCCCCAAGGCCTGAGACCGATCCCCCTCAATAAAGCAAAGTGTGTCATCTGCAAATTGAAGAAGAGGAATATGAAAGTTACCCAAGTAACATCCGCGAGTAAGTCCAGCATTGGCCACACCCTGGATCATACGTGGCATCACGTCAGCCGCCAGAACGAAAAGAAGAGGGGCGAGGGGGCAGCCCTGACGAACCCCCCTGCGCGGCTGGAAAAGGCCCCCAGCCGGTCGGCCGTTAAGCGAAAGGGAGAAGGAAACAGTAGTAACACATCGTCTAACCCAAGAAATCCACAAGGGCGGGAAGCCCCGTGACTTCAAAACCGACCATAAGAAACGCCAGTCCAAGGAATCATAGGCCTTAGTAAAATCAATTTTCCATAGAATCCCCTTCGTACCATTTCTGTGCCATCCATCAATAATCGCGGAACCCAGCGCGAAGCAGTCCGAGATTTGTCTCCCCTGGATAAAAGTGGCTTGAGCGGGAGAAATGAGAGAGTCAAGCAGGGGGGCAAGCCACCTAGCCAAAGCCTTGGCAATGATTAAATAGATCCCATTAGAGATAGCAATTGGGCGAAAGTCCTCAATACGGGTAGCCCCATGTGACTTCGGAATGAGGACCACGTTGGCACGGTTAAGCCTGTCAAAACCCCGATTTCCATTGCAAAATTCGAGAGCCACATCCAAAACATCATTGGCGATAACATCCCAGAAGTCCCTATAGAAGGAAATGGGGAAACCATCGGGGCCAGGGGAGGCGTCAACGTTAAGGTCCCAAACCGCCCCCTTAAGCTCATCAAGCATGAACGGTCTAGTTAAAAGAGTCGAATCCGAGCTGGCCAGCGAGGGGATCCCGCTGGCAGTCCAGCGCCAGGAAGAAGAGGGCTGCCGATCGAAGAAATTCTTGAAATGGGTAACCAATGCCGAGCCTAACTCGCGGTTGGCCTGAATAGAAATGCCCCCAATTTCAAGGGAGGAAATACAATTAGCATGCTTACGTGCACTGGCGACCCGATGGAAGAAAGCAGTATTAGCGTCCCCACACTTAATCCATCGAATCCGAGATCGCTGCCTCCACTCAACGGCCTTTTTCCTGTCGTCCTCCGAGATAAGATGCATAGCCGAAGAGCGCTCAGATAATTCCTCAGGGGAAAGCTCCTTATCGTTCTCCATACGATCCAAACGGAGAATAATTGCCTCAGCCTCGTTGCGAGCAGCTAGTCTAGCCTGACGAGTGGAAGATTTAAAGGAGGCGAGGGCACGACGAAGGAACGAAAGCTTAAGATCAAAACAGCGAGTCGCATGGCCAGAATAAGAAGACTGGGACCAGTGATTGCGCACCAAATCATTAAAATTAGGTTCCAGCAACCAGCTCCTCTCATAACGAAAAATACCACGTGGGCGGGAGGACTCGCCAGCCTCCCAAATAATGGGGGAATGATCTGAAAAAGACCTCGGTCGAGATGAAACCGAACACAGTGGGAAAGCCTCCATCCAACGAGAGTTAGCAAAAAATCTGTCAAGACGTGATCGAGATGAGCTATTACGCCAAGTGTATATAATATCTGTAGCCACCAAATCTTCAAGAGCCAAGTCTTGGATGAAGTCGAAAAATTCGCTTGAGCCGGGATCCCTCCCCCCTCTACCACGAGGGCGGTCACATGAGAGCAAAGTAACATTAAAATCCCCCCCCACAATCCAAGGAATGTTCCCCAAAGCTGCAGCATCACCATATAAATCCTCCCATAATAAACGACGAGCAAGATGGCATAATGGCGCATAAACGCAAGTGAAAGCCATTGAAACATTCGAATCCGCATGAACAAGGGTGACAGTGATAGAGTGACGACCCAAACGAGAGCATGCGAAGGTAAATCTTGACGATCGCCAAGCAACAATAACACCACCTGAAGCGCCAACCGCGTCCAAGGAGCAAAAAGCGTCCACAGGCCCCGCCCCAAAAGATTTCCACATGGCGTCATCGACTCCAACAAGTTTAGATTCTTGAAGGAATACTACATCACAGTCCCAATCGCGCAAATGCGAGCCCAAAGCCTAGCGACGAAACGGGTCACCCAGCCCACGAACATTCCAAGAGAGTAGCTTCATTAAATATTACAAAAAGGGCCCCAAAAAGTGAACACAGCCCAAAGCATCGTTACATTTGGGCACGGCGCTGGCCCGCCCGGCGAAGCCCTGCCGCCGCCGCCACTGCCTCGCGAACCGGCGAAGAGGGACCTTCGAGGGACGGCTCCAGGCGACGAGAATAGACAATACCATATCTTGATGGGGAAGCATATATATCATTCCAAGAACTCCAAGAGGTAGCATAGCGGGTCGGCGAATCCGCGGGAGCGTTCGAAGAAGAAGCCATAGCTTCGCCAGCATACCTAGAAGTCCAATTAGAGAAAGAGGGCTGACCACTAGTCTGAGAGAACATACCAGCAACGGTCGTGGAGACGGCCCCCGAGGGCTCCGAGGCCAGCGAAATGAGAAGAGCCGCCGAAGAGGATGAAGACTGATCTTCGGAGGAAAGCGTCTGATAGCAGGGCACTGATGAGACCGGAAGAGGACAAGGATAGTCCGAATAGCAAATAAGAGGCTCGCTGGTAATAACCGAGTCTGTGACCGCCCTTGACAGGCTCCGATAATCAACAAGATCCGACCCGGACAAAGGAATAGGAACTGCCATCGCACAGCCCGAGACCAACCCGCGGTCCAGAGGATCAGGAATAGCAGAAACATCACCCGACAGTGTATCGATCTCGAAAAGGCTCCCAAGCATGTGAGAAGGCGCCCTTCCAGCTTCCCAAGGGAAATGAAGTCCAGCCGACGTTTCATAACGATCGCCATGCATCTGCGATGCTTCGATAATATCCCTGCAAAGTGACACGTGTTTCTGGGAAGATGAACCGCCGATGCCAGCATCGGTCGGGAAGCCGTAACCGGCGCTCGGAGAAGGCTGTGGCGGAGCGTCCGGCGACGGGAAGAAGAACTCTAACTTGAATGACCATCTGCCAAGAGACATCTTCTCGAATAGAACCTTGCCATTCATGGAGTGGCAAAGGGTAGAGGAGCACTCCACCAAAATCCTCGTGCGAGACCAGTCAGATCCGGGGGTCAGGCCGTCGTCCAGAATAGCCACCACCTGACCCCGTCTGCCGATAATCTTAGAAAGACAATGAACCGAGCGAGAAAGGAATGGAACGTCGCGAACCTCCACCACGCATAGTTCGGCGCCCAAGGTCGCCCCATCCGCAACCCCTAGGCCGTCGCCATTTGACTTTAGAGGCATCCGCACGATGAAGGAGAGTCTCCCGTTGCTCCGGGGAGAGCCCTCTAACACAGCAACGATAATCATCCAGGAGAAGAAATCCCCCGAGAAAGCCTCACCCAGGAGAATCATAGTATCAGAACGAATCACCTCACGATCAATGCCCGGCCGCTGCACCACGCCAATCGCCACACTAAGTTTGTCACCCAGCGCCTTCGGGCCGAATCTTTCCGTAGCCGACAGCCTGGAAGAATCTCCAACCGCGTTCCCATCTGCATGATATTCACGAGCGCGCGAATGGACGCGTCGCCGAGCCGAAGCCGTCTGATTCTGCTCGAAAGAAATTCCTTGAGAGACATGCTTCCCAGATGCAAGAGGAATCCCAGAACCGCCAGAGCCGAGCGAAGTAGGGGGTTGAATGCTCTTACCCTTGTCTTCACCACGGACCCCAGAAACCACCTGAGCGAAAGAGCGAGAGTCCAGCCAGGCGGAAGAGCGACGTCCGCGGAAAGGGGCCCCCGACCGAGAGGAGAACTTCTGATGTTGCGACTCCATGATCCCCGAACGACACGAGAAGGAACGATGACCGACCCTCCCGCACCGGAAGCACCTTGGGGGAGCCCAGCATGCAGACGCCAGATGACCACGACCAGCGCAGCGGAAGCAGCGTCTTCCGGATTTTGAATGAGACACCGTCACCCATTCTTCCCCGATATCTTCATGCACCCGCTTCTCCACGTGACGAGTGTCACCGAGAGAGGCACCACGATCATCCCGAAGCCGATGAGAGCCGAGCTGCTTCGGAACCCACACCCGCTTCTGCAGACGCCCCCCTCTACACCCCGCTTCGGAACCCATCCCCCAATTCGTTTCGACGGTGTGTTTTCTTGAGAGAAGGGTTCCCAGTCGGGAACCCTAAGGGCTCCGTGATCAAATGGCCCATGTGGGCTTCGACTGCTATAAATGCCCAAGTGGGCAGATGTTAAAAAAAATGGAGAAGGGGTGCTGTTTGTTGGCCAGACGGGCCGAATAATATTAAAAAAAAGGAAGAAGAAGAAAAGAAAAGGAGCTTTGTTATTGGCCGACGGAAAAAAAGGGAAGGGCCTATTTGTTTTAAAAAAAAAGGGAGTTTCAAAAAAAGGGATTGAAAAAAAAAGAGGGTGTGTTTTTTGAAAAAAAAGTGCGTAAAAAAATCGTAAGAAAAAAAATGTGACGGCTTAAAAAAAATCATGAAAAAAGCCGCAATGAATTTTATGAGAATGTTCATATTGTTCCCCATTTTCTTTTCTTCTCCCAACTTAGTCGACATCCATATTTTCCGACAAGTATGGGAGAAAGGGGGAGTATATGTAGAGTCACAGGTCTGTTCCATGATCCAGATTCATATGTCAGATTCCAGGCCAACCAAATGTTCAGACTCTACAGTTTTTCAGATAAAGATTCTCCATGCGCATTTTCAGACTCTACGTTCAGATTCCGAGTCCACATGTGTGATGCGCAGATTCAGACTCGGCAGATTGGTCAGAGTCCAAGATCGAGGCACTCCATGATGAGTGACCCCTTTTTCGAGTTCTCCAGAGAGAGACTCATTTTCAGATACGCACGAGTATGCGGTCATATTCAGATGAGCACATGTATGCCATCAATTGTCACGGTCCCCATCATTATTCTTGTTGTTTTCAGCCAGAGTTTTCATGTGAGCCATAGGGACTCCAGAGTAGAGGACCATTCCCTTTGCCATGTTGGCAAGGGTTTTCATGTGGTATCATAGGTACTCCAGAGCAGTGCACCATTCTCTGAACTAGATGGGAGAGACCCAGTTCTCCGACGAGGAGACTATTTTCAGATTCCATTCTCTAGCGACCGTGGACTCCGACGAGGGTTGCACAGCCACGGCCCTTATTCAGTTTGGCCCTTTTCAGAGATGGAGCAATTGTCCACATTATTATGGCGGGCCAGAGTACTCCGACGAGGAGAATTCATTTTCAGTTGCAGTGACTCTGACAGGTGCAGTTCAGAGCACATGCTCTCCGACGAGGAGATTCAGCAGACTCACACCCAGCCCGTTCGTCCTCCTCACATGCACGGCATGAGAAGCAACGTCCTCGACAGCAGCAGTTGTGCGCGTTGGGTTGATATTGTTCGTAGTGTCTTGTAGCGTTGAGTTGAGTTTCTTTCTATTTGTCCAAGCTGAGCATTGCATGCTCCAGCTTGAGGGGGAGTGTTGGAGTATTCGTTGTATGCGTCATGAGTTGTAGCAGGGTAAATGGATCCTGGAGAAGATCCATTTACCCCACCCTGTTGTTTAGTCCCACATTGTCCAATGGTGGGACTTGGAGGCTCTGGAGAGGCTATATAAAGAGCCCCAAACCTCCTGTATCCATTGAGAAAGTCAATAGACAAACCCGGCCCTTTGAGGCCTTCTCCCGTGGTTTCATCCCGCTCCTCACGGAGTAGGGTTCCACGTAAAATCCCGTTGTTCATATTTCTTTATCTTTTTTTCATGTTTTCGCTTCCGCTTCCCATTTTCTAAAGTGGACGGCAATCTAGAAGCCCAATATAGAATATTTTCTATTCCATGCATAGATATATTTTTATTTGACCTATGATATAATCACTTTAAATATATGCACATATCAAGCCAAGAAAATTGTTCTCAGACAAATGGCTTGAGTATGCTTCATATCGTGCAGACTCGCTGCAAAAAGTAGGCACCTTCCATATCCGGTAGCTGCTTCTGTTTGATTAGGAAATTTCTCCCTAAAGTTGCTCTCCTATGTCTATTGATTTAGTCAGTTTCAAAACATCCTGTCCCCCAAACGCAACTAAACTTGGAAGGCAAATTGACCGCAAGACATGAGATTTTTGCACAATGAAGATGCTCTTCCCATGTTATCTTTCTTCCTCTTTGTAGTAATGTATTACTTACCAACTATAAGTTCTGCATATTAGATCATGCATCCTCTGAACTAAGAAATCTCGGATGTGGCTGTAATAAAATTGAGGATCAAATTTCATGTATTTTGCTAAGCATTCCTTGAGTTTTATGGATATATTCCCGTAACTGCTGTCAAATTCTACGTAATATTGTTTATCTGTCAGTGCCTTGTAAATGTGATCAAGTCATTGGTGGATTGGGAAAAGTCCGAAAGACAATCTGGTGACCACAGTAGGATTGGCCAATCCTACGAGGAGAAGGTTAAACAATCCATGACTGTAGATGTGAAGGGAAGCGTGAATGATGGCTTTAACCAGTTTGAGAAGGCCATAACCCAGAGCTCCGCAGTGGAAGCTGCTATTTTAGAGGTAATTACAATTTGCATATGGCATTTGAACTCTGATTTGGGTCCAGAATTACAATTTAATGGGATTCGTGTTTATTATTTGATGCTGTTCTCACATATTATGATTCGGTTCTTGTTTAGTTTAACCGTAATCCAGGAAAAGGGGTAGAATTTTTAGTATCGAATAAATTAATTGAGAAGACAGCTGCTTCTGTCGTACAATTCTTGAGAAACACTCCGGGCTTGGACAAGGTAGTTTTCTTGGCATCAAAGCTTCCCTTTCTCATTGAAAGAGGGAAATGCACTTAATTTTGAAGTATTGCAGGCTGTAGTAGGCGAGTACTTGGGCCAGCCAGAAGAATTCCCTGTTGCTGTTATGCATGCTTATGTTGATTCCATGAAGTTTTCGGGATTGAAATTTGATATCGCTCTTCGTGAATTTCTCCAAGGATTTCAGCTTCCTGAAGAAGCACAGAAAATTGATCGCATCGTTGAGAAGTTTGCTGAACGGTAAAGTTTTTGGATTAAGACATGCAAAACTGTATTTTTCTGTCGGAAGTCTCCACCTTATCTATTCAGAACTTAAATTTGAATTGTATATTCCCACGTTTTATGGCTTCTGGTAGCTTCATGCTAATACATGCCATTCCTCTTAATCTCTTCTTTACCGTAGTTCTCCAATCGACCTGTGTCCCCCTGGTTTTTCCTCCTTTAAATAACTCTACTGTTCCCATATAAATTGCATCCTGCATCTGCATCACTATATTAAACTATGTCACCATTTAAATGAGAAGCTTGAGGTCCGGAGGCATGCTTTAGAGACTAAAGGATTTCGTATAAGAAGGCTAAGACTGAATATATGGAGTGCACTTTTGACGGAGGCAATGTTGAAGGAATCACGGTGAAGATTGGTGATGATAGCATTCATAAAAAAGATTCTTTTAGATACTTGTGATCTATTTCGCAATATGATGGGGAAATTGATGGAGATGTTACTCATAGAATAAATGCAGGTTGGTTAAAGTGCAGAGGAGCCTCTAATGTTGTATGTGATAAGAAAATTTCTATGAAAATCAAAGGAAAGTTTTACAAAGCAGCCGTGAAACCTGCTATTCTATATGGATCTAAATGATGGCCTGTGAACCATAGACATGTCCAGAGAATGACAGTAGTTGAAATGAAAATGCTAAGGTAGATGTATGCACATACATGTAAAGATCAGATTTAGAATGCTGTAATCAGAAGAAAAGTTGGTGTAGCTCCGATCGAGGATAAGATGAGAGAAAACTGCTTAAGGTGGTTTGGCCATTTGCGAAGGAGATCGATTGATGCACCAGTTAGGAGACATGAATTTGGGATGTTGTGTCGGCTAAGAGAGGGCGAGGGAGGCCGAATAAGTGTTGGAATGAGACTATCCGAAGAGATCTTAGCCTTTTGAATCTAAGCTTGAGAATGACCCAAGATAAATTTGAATGGAGGCGAAGAATTCATATAGCCGACCCTACGTAATGTGAGAAAAGACTTTGTTGGTGTTGTGTGTGTTACTATATTAAGTTAATGGGTACAAGCATTATTCGCTTCCAGATCAATGCCATATCTATTTTTGGGTGCGTAGCAATTGAATATTCAAGAAAAAATGGCAAGGTTCAGTCTCATTTGAAAGTGATAAATGATGAATTGAATTAGTTACTTTTCATTGATAGGGCACCCCATTATATGTGGAAATGAGTATGCCAAAAATACAAAGGACCCATGAGGGGATAACAATGAAAACAGAAGCAATATATTCACTCAATGAATTCTGGAATCTTTCAGAATATGTTATTTATAGGAGAACAACGATATCAACCTTCAGAAAGTCAGTATGTAGTTTTCATTCGATCAAGTGATTTGAAGTGAGTAAGCAGACAAGAGGAAGTATATGCGAAAGAATATGCAAATTATGTGGTTTCTACTATTTTAATTAAAAATGATGAAAATATAATAATAAATTCAAACATCAGATATTTATATTTCAAAAAATTATATCATGGAAGAAATACGAAGTGAAGACTTTTTTATACAATGTAGTTTCAACCAAAGCATTTTCGAAATCCATCCATTTAGATAAAAGTGCGGATCGTAAAATTCTAATAAAATATCATAAAATCATGTACATATGGGAAACAAATATATAACAATATGTCGATTGCAACTGGAAGTATAAATCATTGCATATAAATCTTAAGCTCATATGTGAAATAAACATATACCGGTACGTCTTGATATAAATAAGCACAAGCTAGAAGTATACAATCACAAGCAATCACATATGGAAAACTTAGGCACATATGGGAAACAAACATATACCAGTAGCAGTTGTACAAATTGAACCTTGCAAGACTCAGTCATAGTAGTAGCTGGAAGTATATAATCACAATCTAAGCGCATAAAGATGCAATCTAAGCTCATATAACAAAAATATCTTGAAGTATAAATCGTTGCAAAAAAGCAAGTGAACGATGGAGAAGACCTGGCGGAGGAGCGGCAACACGCATCGACTCAGGAAGGTACGCGACTTATGAAGGCGGAGAAGGAGATTTGGCGAAGGCCTAGGGCTTGGAGCAACAAAACACAATGTTCAAAGAAGGTAGAGGAGGGGACCTGACAGAGGGCTAGGGCTCGGAGCAGCAATACGCAACCACCAAGGAAGGTAGAGGAGAGGACCCGACAGAGGGCTAGGGCTCAAAGTAGAGATATTTTGATAGTACTGTTAACTCCCTCGGATTCGGGTACATGTTTACGTAGTATTTGCAATATAACATTCACTAAAGATCGCATTTAGCCAACGTAAATCTGAGGGAAATTTTTTTGCTTTTGCATTTGACATTCATATCAATATAATAATGTATAACCACATAATAACAACAAGATGTGCCATCAAATTTCCATTTCATTGATTTCCATATATATACATGTAACAAACTAAGCTAACCATGTACATGTATCCCAGAAATGTATAGAAGAGAAAAGAAAGCATATACCTCATAAACTGAACAAAAAATACAACTTTACCGTCTGATATATGCGCGTATGCTCGAAATCATCTACTAGCTATTAAGTCGCAGGCCTCTTGCCTGCCAAGCATGCAAGGAAGAAAAGGACGTTAACAAATGTCGGTACAATCCATCATTTAACATAAATAACAGAATTTAATATGTCCAAAAGAAAGCAAGTAGAAAGGCATTGATATTTAAATTTAGCAACTACCTGCGTAGAGAATGTTTTTCAAACTGTTTTGTATGTATGCCCCATGATTTCCCGTCACCCATAACCTTTTATGTATATAACCTTTATATATATATATATATTAGATGATAACCCATATGTATACGTTATTTCTTTATTTAGAGATCATGTATATGGATCTTGATAATGGAAATGATGTGGTGCTGATTGATTTGATTTCTTGAAGATGAGAATGATGAGGTTCTGATCTAATTTTTTATTCTATCTAACTTCTCAAGTCTAGTGGATAGTTTGTGGTCTTAGTTTATGTGTGACCTCACACTATGACTCTAAGGCGTGAAGAGTGCCTTAGGGTTGAGGTGCCTCCATAGGCATGCGGTGGAGTGTAATGCATCCTAACTAAGTTCCCAACACGTCCATTAACTTATCCTAACGCTCGAAATAGTAATTCTAAGATCCGATCTATTGTCGATGATTGATGATTGATAGTTGATCGTAATTAATGATTCTGCATCCAACTTAATTATAGTCAACTCTAGCCAATCACAAGTTATAATTGATCTTAACTCTGGTCAAATTCTATTATAACCCATTCAAGCTCAATTGTAACTCCTACAACATTCAATTGTAGCTGTTTCAAATGTAACCTTAAATGATTCAGATTCAGCCATCACCAAGCCTATTGGTGGAAAAGTAACCAAAACTCAAGCGGTGAGGAAGTCTCTTAAGAGACCCTTCCGTCTCGTCCTTTAAGTGGAAGTGCAGTCCATTAGAGGGATAGCTCTACTCCAAAACTACGCCACTAAGACGGGTGAGAGAAACTCTTCAGAAAAGTCACTCTAGATGGTCCCGACTAGTATGGGCTAACGAGCTCGTACAGAAACTAAAATCGAGGATTCCCCACATGGGTATCCTAAAACAGAGGATCATCGGAAGAGGTCAAAGTCGGGATCCCAATGAGGCGTAAAAACACTGCGAACTTGCGTAAAAATCGTGAAAAGGAGTGGGATCCTAGACCCGCGCTCTTGACGGCCGCTACCCTATCTGGGTTTCCTTTCCTCTACCCAGTTGAGGGTCACCGCGTCCTCACACGGTCAGGTGTAAGGGTCACCATGATCGGCGCTATTCATTGTCATCCTTGATTTACTTTTACACTTATTTGATTCCTCAATCCTTTCTTATCTCTTATGTGATCAATTAACAGATCTAGACATCTTGGTCAACTATCTTATTGGTTGTGATTCGTAGATACTAGAGTATTTCTAAAGGATGATTTCATGGATCCATTCTCGCAAGATTCTACAACTCTCTGTAATGTTCCTTCTTCATGGATCAGTAAAACCTTCCATTAACCTTCTCACAACCGCCCTCTGAATCTAATGCCTCAAGTTCTCAATCCTACGCCCACTTCATTCTTTTTTTAAGGATTGTTTCCTAATTTTGTGCAATAACGATTATTCTGATTTCTATATCTCCATAGATAATGTGCATCAACCATCGCATACACTTGGACGGAAATTATTATATACCCACATAAGTTAAAAGATAAGAGGATCCTGAGTACTTGTTTTAACTAGTAGATGCCGAGAGAGATTTGTTCTAATACATTCTTTTATTCCAGCATTTGCAGTTACACATATTTAAATTACGGGTTCCTAGTATTATTGATACAATATTTCTTATATGTCTACATAAATAAATGGAAGATGCGCTAGCTACAAGCCATATTTGAATGACAAAGATGCCTCTACATAAAAGTGGTGTTTTATATATGTATATGAATGATTAAAAGATGTGATAGTTCAAAGATGTATTTGAAGATGCCTTTACACATAGAACTCTTCCTTATGGCAATCATATATATATATATATAGGGCTTATCCAATGGGTCATGTGCCCATTAGTGTTTTGGTGAGCACCCATTCTGGACCATACATATGTATTAGCAGTACCTATATTTCTAATTATAGGCTAACACGTATTGAATAATTACTATATTTCCGATTATACAGTATTCTTAAAAATGGGGAAGACGGTTTTGGAAAGAAAAGATTCAAATAAATGATTCCGTACAGATGATTAAGATCTAAACGACAGGATAGTAACAAATATACTCCGGTCAAGTAAATGCTTGTTGTTAGATCGATAATATCAAGACAATGATCAGTAATTTACATCCAAATAGTTACCTTGTACATAATTTAGTAATATGTATACAATGGTCAAGTAAACGTGTGTTGCGAGATCAGTAATAACATAACAAATGATTAGTAATACCATTGTGTATGTAATGCGCATTGCATTCATTTCTATAATATTTTTTCCTTTTTCGTCAACGAAGCATTCCATTTATTTCACTAATTCATTTTTCCTTATGTGCATGTATTTAATAACTTCTTTTTCAAAGTGCTATTTCCATATTAATCATATGGAAGGTGAATATGTTAATGATTATATGTTACTTTCTTACTTGAGCAATGTCCGTGACTTATTAATCATTAATTTTATTATTACTGACCTCATAGTAGCCATTACTTGAGAATTGTATATATATTATTGAACATGTGATATATGACATAGATATATACATTACTGAACACACAACAAAAATTTACTTGAGAACTTTATAATTTATATATATTACTTGAGTATTGTCTCTAAATTACTGAATTCTGTTTAAAGTAATAATATATATGGAAATTACTGACCATTTGTTATGGTTATACTGACTTCACGACAAGCACTTACTTGACCAGTTTATATATATTACTGAATTCTGTACCATATAGTAAAATGAATGTAAATTAGTAACTGTTGTTTGGATATTACTGATCTCGCAACAACCATTTACTTGACTATTGTATCTATATTACTGACCTGAGTATTTAGATCTCGATTTTCTGCAATAAATCATTGATTTGAACATTTTCTTTCCAAAATGATCTTCCTTTTTTTAAGGATGCGATATAATTGGAATAATATTTATTGTTAAATTGTCGTACATATTAATATCCTTCCAAAAACGACATCATTCGAAATAGGCAGCCACTCATTTGGTAATACACGTGTATGACCTAAAATTGGTGCTCACCAAGACGCTAATGAGCACAATTCTCATTGGATAAAAATTCTATATATATATTATAGACTCACAACTTAATCCTGCAAGTATTAATTTTAATATTATGCAGGTTAAAATTCAATGCAACTACAATCTGTTCACTGCATTTCATGCTCTCTTCCTCATTAATTCAGGAAGTATCTAATTTCCCACTGGCAATTAATCCCCCCTCCAACAGGGCCAATCATCATTAATAACCCTTAGCACTAAGAAGCGATGAACGACCAAGGTATTCCACCATTTATTATTCTATCCACCCAATCTTGTTTCTTGCAGCAGAATACTATTTAGAAAATCCTAAAATTTCCTATTTCTAGTTTTAACCCAAGACAACTTTGTTTAGTGGCTTCTTCTTGAATTCTATTAGGAGTATATATCATTTTTTATACGAGTGGCTATTTAATGTATATATGATATGTTTCTTCAGCATACCTGCTTCCCAACCACACTAAGAACGAGCACCAGGTTGACACAATTAAGACAGAAGTTGTCAGGGTCTATTAAACATGGAAAAATGTATCTACATCAATAAGGTAGCTTTTGATATTTTTGTATTTCTTTTTTTCTTCAAGAAAAATTGGCAGGGAGAAAGGAATTTCTACAATAAACGCAACCCCCCCATATATCATTTGAGAAAAAAGATGATTGTTGTGTCCAACGAATCGATTTGGATTAGAATCATTAAACGAATTAATCAAATAACTCTATCTATACATTCGAATAATTAAACGTTTCACAAGTACTAAACTGTCTGTAGGGGAACTCTGCCATCTCTAATCGATTCAACACGGGCAATTTCTTTCCCATCAATACACCCTGCAATTTGTATTTGAATTCCTTTTGTATCCGTTTGCTCAGTTAATTCAATAGCTTTTTTCATTGCTTTTCAAAAGGAAACTCTATTTTTTAACTGTAAAGCTCGAATCTTTCCTCCGTACTATAGATAGATATATATATAGTAGTAGAATCGCCCTTTGACTATATATATCCATTAGTTGTCGAGCGAGGTTTCAAAGCAAGCAAGGAAGTTTTAGTAGAAAGTTGCTTCGGGGTTTGAAAGGGGGGTCCTGATTCCGGGACGGAGCCGTATGACGCGACAGTGTCACGTACGGTTCCTTTGAGAAGGGTGTGATACCACCACCTATCAGGCCCGACGAACAGTCCACTGAGCTGCATTCCTAGTGAGTGAATCGAAAGTGAGACGCTAGTCGATAAGAATGAGGAAGTTTTATATGACGAGGCCGACAAGCGAAGAGACGTTAGAAGTGAGTGCTAAGCCGACATTGAATTACTGGTCAGGGAGCCAACAGGTGATTCGTTTTACATTATCTACTCAATCAATCCCCTCCTATGTTACATCTATGATATAGGGAAGAACTGAAGTGCTATTATGTAGAACAACTGATTTCTTTTTTGGAGGGTTAGATATTTATATTTAAACCTGAAATTTTCAATTGGCACTTCAGACAGTATTCTAGAGAATGTGGAAATTGGTTCCCTAGAATTCAATATTTAATTCCAGATGTATTTAAACCTAAAATTATCAATTAGCATCACATGCAGTATTTTAGAGAATATGATAATGGTTCCCTGGAATTCAACATTTATTTCCAGATATATTTAAACCAAAAATTATCAACTAGCAACACATGCAGTATTTTAGAGAATGTGGTAACTGGTTCCCTGGAGTTCAGTGTTTATACACCGATCCATAATCAAAATAAATCCATTCCGAAATTCGATACTCAACCCATAGGAAACAAAATATGGGAAAACAAATCCATACATGGCAACAAAAGATAGGGAGGGATTGCACCTTGGGGATTTCTAAAATGGAGATCAATCAAGAGGCTTTCCAACAGTAATTGGTCAGGAGCAGGGGCTTGAATAGTTATTGATCAGCAGTAGTTGCTACTGTTTATAGCAATTTTGGAAGATAGGAGAGAGAATGTTGTAGTTCAACTCGTTAGAAATTTAGGGGAAAAGATGGCTTCGTTGGAATTGGGAGGGGGGAAAAGAAAGGGAGAAATAGGAAGGGGAGAAGGGAGGTTCCTTCTTGGATTCTTCACCTTTTTTATATATGACATCATTGATGACCATCATATGGTGACATCAACAAGTTGAGGTCAGCTTGCTGATGTCATCAATGATAATCGTCAAAATCTTAAATTATATCATCTCCACTTTTGTATTTATGGAAAATCTATAAAAAAAACCCGCATTCGCGCCTCGAGTCTCTGATTTCAACGCGAAATACCTTGTTTTGACCGTCTCCAAACGACGATCAAAATGAGTATGATATCCGTATACTTTGGATCGAGCTTGAATCCTCAAATTTCTCGAGATACAATTTTGGTTTGGGGCTAATTTTTGTGATTTGAAATATCAAACGATCTCCGATTGACGAACGGTCAATTCCTTTAGTACTATTTCGTCAAATCGGATTTTTTGTGGTCTCGGTTTATTTTGTGGTTTCCAATTTGCGTCGCGGATTTTCCGCGACACGCTTTACAATGCGATCGACTTTGGTTGATTACGATCAAACGACTTTTGATTTACGATCAATTGATCGATTTAGGTTATTTAATATTGATTGCTAATTTCATTATGTCAATTGGACCCTAATCGGGTGGGGTTCGAGTTTATTCGGACCCGGATGTTATAGTAGAGAGTCTCAGGAGGTGATAGAGTGGAGTAGGGGTGTCGTATGTGCGGTTAAGTTGCGGGTTGTTGGGTTGCAAAGAAAATTTTGGGCAACTGACCTCGAGGAAGTATGTTATTGACCTTGTCTTTGAGACATGCATGGCAGATTCCAGATCTCGAGAAGCTCTTTGCAGTATTCATAGGGAGCTCTTGGGTATCATGGAAGAGTAAGAAGCACTGAGATGATGTGGGTCGGATATGTCTTGACTAACTTAGTTATTGGCACACCTCTTCTCACACATCTACAATGCGACAACCAGGCTGCTCTTTCGTTGCCAACAACCTTGCATTCCTTGAGAGTACCAAGCACGTTGAGGTAGATTGTCAAGACCTTATCCTTCTACGAGTCTTCATCATTTGTCGGGACTTTTAACAATATTTCATGTCTTTGATTTGATTTGGCAGTTGGTTATTCTTGATTGTAAGTCCTTGAATTAGCTTTCAATATCATCTTAAACCACATGATTTGGAGGTGTGTAGCAAAAGTTATAACATAAATACTTAGAGGGGATCAAATGGTTGGGAATTTTAAAGAGGATACCAAATAGGGGTTAGAACTCTTGGATTTTGATGTAATTTTAAGGTGAAAAATAGTTGATGCCATTCAAGAAGGATAATGTGAGGACATTGGTATATAAAACATAATAGGGATATATAAAAGTGGTGGAAATACGGTTCTTCAAAAACAGTGTATATGTATCCTATTTTATGCGTAAAATTGCAAATTTACCCATGTTTCTCCTTTTCTTGATTTTATGAGCCCCGGACTTTGGATTTGGATGATATCAATTGTGTTGCAATCCTATACTTGAGCTCTTTAATATTTTACTATTGTCTTAGATTTTTGGCTCCGAATTGAATTGATCGTGGTAAAAATTGCATTTTAGCCACGAATTCTTCCTTGACGTGTATTTTTCTCTCTCGTCCTTCAATTTTTGCATTCTTAGTGTTGTTTTTCTCGTCTCTTATTCTTTACGAGTGCAATGTTGCCTTGAATATTTGATCATGAACTTCTCCATTGTGAGTGAAAATTGTAATTAGATTCGTGAAAATTTTGAAAATTATGGACAAGTGCACTAAACGTTGGCGAAAGTAATGAATGTACAGAATAAGTGTGATATGATACATGCATATTTAATGACAAAAATCAAACGTGTTTGCTATATGTGGGGATTCTGCGTGCATTAATATCAATAAAACATAATTTTAGGCACTAAAATGCATAAATGATAGTGGCTCTTCATAATCTAATAAACTATCAAATTCTCATGAATAATAAGGATCACCTTACATGGTGTTGAGTGTTTCCAACTAACCTGTGGCAATCAAAACTCATTTAATTAATAATTTTATTTTCCTTCTCAATGAACCCTTTTGTTTATTATTGTTAATTAACACCATAAATTATATTTTCAAGAAAAAACTTCCAACACTTTCTTAATTGCACTCTTTTTGAGCCGTTTCTCATCCCTGCTGAGATTATTGTTTAATTTGGAATAGAATCTAGCCTCTTCTATTGGCATTTCTAATTACCAATGTTTCTTATTGATGACTAAAAATTTGTCTCCATCTCCCTTCATCATGCTTCCCATACATTTAAAGGTTAAAAATAAGAAAACCTATACGTGGAGCATGATACATAAGACAAATCTAGAGAATCGATCCACATTTATGGCTCTGTTACTAATATTTTGGCTTTGTTTCTTTCTCTCTCTCAGTAATAATATCCCCATGCATCACATTTATTGCATCAATGATTGTGTTCTTTAGCAATATCTGCCTTCTTGAAGTTATTTTTATTCAATTGTTTTTTTAACGTAATACTTCTTGTATAGTGTTTACCACTGACTCACAATTTCTACTTCATAGTTACTATGCTGAAAATCCAGAACTCTTCAGGAGCGCAGATGCTGTATATGTTCTTTCATATTCTGTTATCATGTTGAATATAGATGCACACAATCACACAGTTTGGCCTAAAATGTCCGAGTCTGACTTTATACAAATGAACTTAATGAGCGACGGAGAGGAATGTGCCCCTAAAATACTCCTAGAAGAGATTTATGATTCCGTCATTAAGGAGGAGATTAAGCTAAAAAGTGATGTTTCTGATTCAGCAGGACAGAGGCCTGCAACAGAGAAGGGGCGTCTTATCCATATTCTTAATTTGGCTCTACCTAGGAGGAAATCCGACTCTGATACTAAGATAAAGAGTGAGCAGATAGTTAAGCAGATGCAATCACTTCTCAGAAAACAAAGGGCTAAAAGGGGTGCTTTCTACGGGGCTCTGCAAATTGAACTTATCAGACCTATGCTTGAAGCTGTAGGTTGGCCATTGCTGGCAGCCTTTTCGGTTATAATGGAGGAAGGAGATGACAAGGGTCGGATTCTTCTTTGTATGGAGGGACTCAAAGCTGGTATACATGTTACTTGGATTTTGGGAATGGATACCATGCGCTTTGCATTTTTGACTTCCTTAGTACGGTAATTGGATTTTGTCCAGGATTTAACTATTAATACATGCACAGTCCTTCAATAATATATCGTGAGTCGATTCATGACTAGTTAATTTTCTCAAATACAGATTTACTTTCTTGCACTCACCCAAGGAGATGCGTGGTAAAAACGTGGAAGCTTTGAGAACTCTAGTTGCTCTGGGTGAGACTGAGATGGACACTCTTCAAAATACATGGAATGCTGTATTAGAATGCATATCGAGACTAGAATATATCACCTCCACACCAGCAGTTGTTGTTACAATGATGCATGGTTCAAATCAAATATCTGAAGATTCAGTTCTGCAGTCTCTGAAGGAGCTAGCTGGAAGACCCATCGAGCAAGTTTTTGTGAACACTGTCAAATTACCTAGTGATTCAATAGTGGAATTTTTTGCTGCTCTGTGTTGTGTGTCTGCTGAGGAACTGAAACAAAATCCAGCTAGAATGTTCAGCTTGCAGAAACTAGTCGAGATCAGTTACTATAATATGCCAAGAATACGATTGGTATGGTCCCCATCACTGCATCATCTTTCTCATCCCCACTGGCTTTCGCATATCTTTATCCCTTTAACCTTGGGATCTGTCAACAATTATAGCAACACCCATGGCCTCAAATTTCAGCGAAATTTGATCGAATTTCTATCGAATATCGATATCCAATCGAAATCGAAATTCGATCGAAATGACCGAAATGACCGAAATATGGGGGTCCTAGTACAAAAAATGACCGAAATGATCGAAATTTGACCGAAATTCCATCGAAATTCTGTTTTGGTCGTCACCGAAATGGAGACCGAAACCGACATTTAAGGCCTTGGCAACACCACTATAGAGTAGCAGGAATGCAAGGCATGCTGCTTCTAACTATCCTGTTTGTAAATGAGTTGTGAATGTTAATTTTTAAAGATGCTTTTGTTTGTCTTAACTTCATATGCTAGTTCCTAAATCGTTATGTGGCTTGGAACATTTTGGCTTACATGCTGCTCTGTTGCAATTTTAAGTATTCTGTTTAATAATTTTTATTATATGTGTTTGTCATTCTATATTCCAGGTATGGGCAAGAATATGGGCAGTCCTTGGGCAACATTTTGTTGCTGCTGGAAGCCATCATGACGAAAAGATTGCTTTGTATGCAATTGATTCCCTTAGGCAACTTGGTATGAAGTACCTAGAACGTGCTGAGCTCTCAAATTTTACCTTCCAGAGAGACATTTTGAAACCATTTGTTCTTCTTATGTGTAATAGTCAAAATCAAATAGTACGGGGACTGGTGCTTGACTGCATTGTACAGGTGCATATCTTTCATATGGTTTCTTGAATTACTTCATCCGTTTCTCCAACTTTAGAGGAACTGATTTATCTGGTGGCTTTTCAGATGATAAAGTCAAAGGTTGGAAGTATAAAATCAGGCTGGAAAAGTGTGTTTATGATTTTTACTGAGGCTGCAGCTGATGATCTAGAGTTCAAAAATGAAAATGCATTTGAAAATGTAGAACAAGGTAGAGATTCTGGTTTGTCTTACATGAAAGACCTCTATCTGCAGCTTAGATGGTTATTTTTCCCTCTTTTACGGATTACATTCTTATTATAACTGTTATTTGTGTGGCAGTTATTCTGGAACATTTTGATCAGGTTGTTGGTGGCTGCTTCATGGATTGTGTTAATTGTCTTATTCGTTTTGCCAAAAACAAAAGTTCTACTGGGATAAGCTTGAAGGCCATTGCCTTATTGAGACTATGTGAAGATCATCTTGCCGAGGTCGATTTAGTTCAATATCCTTTAATTTATTTGAATTTAGAAAGTTACCAAAACCTTTTGTTTTGAGTAGCCTTTATTGATGATCATTTATATATTTTATCATCTGTTATTTTGAAGTCATATTGGTGGCTAGCCTATGATATGTTCAGTAACATAATGAAACTAGTAAAAGAATCTAATGAATTTTGTTGAAACATAATACAATATAAGCAAGATCAAAACACGAAAAACAAAATATGATTTGCGTGGTTTGTGATGTTCCTGAAGGAGCACCTATTCAACGGGAGAAGAATCATATCCGGCTCTATCTTCATCATATATTTCTTAAAGAGTACAAAATATGTAGGGCTTTTATGTATAATAGCCCCACCAACGCACCCAAATCCCACCACTAAGCGATGTAAGTTTAAACACATGAGATTCCATGCCTTGCGATGGTTAGATCTGCCATAGGATCCAATTACCAAATTAACTCAAACCCTTTATTATTCTTGTGGAAAGTCGTGAAATGAAAAGTTACATTCATCATAGCCCTAGAGCTCTCTTATATAGGAGAAAAACTCTATGGAAAAATTACATAAAGTAGACAGAACAACAACAACAAAGCTTTTTCCCACAATTAAGTAGGGTCGGCTACATGGATTCTTTGCCTCCATTCAGATCTATCTTGGGTCAATCTCGGGCTAATATCCAAAAAACTAAGATCCATTCGTATAGTCTCTATCCAACACTTCTTGGACCGTCCTCGCCATCTCTTAGTCAGCTCAACATCCCAACACTCGCATCTCCTAACTGGTGCATCAGTCAACCTTCCTTGCAAATGACCAAACCATCTTAAGCGGTTTTCTCGCATCTTATCCTCGATCGGAGCTACACCAACTTTCTTTCTGATTGCATCATTCCAAATCCGATCTTTACGTGTGTGTTCATCCATCCTCCTTAGCATTTTCATTTTTGCTACAACCATTCTCTGCACATGTCTATGGTTTACAGGCCAACATTCAGATCCATAGAGCATAGCAAGTCTCACGGCGGCTTTGTAAAACTTTCCTCAGCTTGGAATAACAACGGTGAAAAGGACCCCTCGTAAGAGCTTTGGTAAACATATCTACAATCCGATCGCCTGAGGCAACATGAGAGGTAGAGTAAGTCCATTCTGAATCAAGTCACAAGTGTAATGACAATCAACTTCAATGTGCTTTGTACTTTCAGGGAAGGTTGGATTATTAGCTATGAATAGAGCTGCTTGATTATCACATTTAAGGTGCATAGGAAGAAGCACCTCAATAGCTAGGTCATTCAGGACATACTTGACCCACATCATTTCTGTACTCCCTTGGCCATGGCCCTATACTCTGATTCAGCACTAGATCTAGCTACAACTGTTTGTTTCTTACTTTTCCATGAAACCAGTGAGCTACCAACAAACATAGTGAAACCTGAAGTAGACTTCCTGTCCTTGGGACACTCGACGTAATCTGCATCTGCACATCCATTAACTGTAAGAGACGTATCTCGTCTAAATAAAAGGCATGCATCTAGAGAAGACTTCAGATGTCTCAAAATCATGTTAACTGCATCCATGTAAACCTGCTTGGGTTGCTCCATAAACTGGTTAACTCTGCTAACAACAAATGGTATATCAGGCATGGTAACAGTAACATACAACAAATTCCCTACTAGCTCTCTGTACCGTCTCTTGTCCACCTCCTCGAAGTCATCACTATAGAGCCTACCATTAGGATCCATTGGAATAGTAGCATTCATAGAAAATTCAGCAGCGTAAAGAACATTCTGAAGTCGCATTGTTGGAGTCAACTGCACCCCCCCTTGACCAGTAATAGGAGAGTATGTCCCATCTTCTATCACTGCTGAGCGTCCTGATCGAGTCGGATTGTAAGCATTAAACTGTCCCTTGTCACCACAAAGATGATGGGATGCTCCTGAATCCATAATCCATTCTGACAAATCTTCCTTGTAACAACTAGTAAAGGCACAAGTTATACCTGATGTGGATGCCAATGTTGAGGCAGCTATCTCTGAGGATTCTGAAGGAGAGCTGGTTGACCCAGAAGAAGGCATAATCTCCTTGAGCCATACCACAAGTTCATCAAATCTCTGATCAGAAACAGGTGATGGACTTCCAACCTGTTGAGTGTGCTCTACAACTCGAGCTGAAGCAGGAAACCCATGCTTAGAGTAGCATGTCTCCTCAGAGTGCCCTGACCTGCGGTAGTAGGTGCACAGCTGACGGGATCGACCACCCCCTCCTCTGCTATGGCTCCCCCCCCCCACCATGATACAGTGTAGAGCTCCCCCTACCATGGGATGCAGCCATAGATGAAGATGTCTGAGACTCTGGGGGTCCACCACCAGAGGATATGGAGAGCCTACTCAATCTGCAATATGCCTCCTCCATTGGAGGTATGGTGTCATCAGTAAGGATCTGGGCTTGAGCAGCATCGTACTCAGGATCAAGAGCTGCTAAAAAGACTCTAGTCATCACAAAGTCTCTGTATGCCTTGAGTGCTCTGGCGTAGCAGCTCTGTTGACACATTCCCAGATAGCCATGCACGTGCATACGCATCGTCTGCCTCCTATGAGGCATTTACCTCAGTCTTGTCACTTGTCTCCTCCGTCGTGAGGATGTGCTTCTTGTTATTGCACTACATTAAACTCATGAACTGCGTCGTCCATAGTTCATAGTTTGTTCTATCCATCTTGACGATGGGTGTTGGACCTTTAAAGGCACCTAGGGATGAAACATCAGCTTTGTTGTCAGACATGATGACAACTATCTCCAGGATTGGGTCTGCAACAAGACTAGCATCTACACTGACATATGAGAAGATGGTTGTGGGTGTAGACTCATACCAAACCTCTTCCATTTATTGGTGAGTCCTTTGGGTAACTAGGGTGATTTAGATTATCTTTCACACCCTAGAAACTCAAGAACAAACCTAACCATGGACGGTAGCACTAGAGGGTAGGAGCGGCCAACAGCAACGGGAGTGGACGATGGTGGTGCGAGCGGTCGATGGTAGCAGGGATGGCGGCGGCTGGTAGCAGCCACTACCTGTGGCTGGTGCTATGCAGCAACCCATGGCCACCCGAGCACTAGGCGACTGCGGTGGCGACGCCTGGAGATGGGCGGCGTGGATGCGCGTTAGGGTTTTGGTGGAACGGGCTCTAGGGCACATGCTCTGGTCTAGGATTGTCGCTCTAATACCATGTGGAAAGATGTGAACTGAAAAGTTACATCCATCGTCGCCCTAAAGCTCTCTAATATAGGAGAAAATCTCTATGGGAAAATTTCATAAAGTAGATAGAGGAAAATAGAGAAAAATAAGATAAAGACGAGGAGATATAAGTATCTCAACAATTCTCAATAATTCTTTAGTTCACATGGGTAGATGTAGTGAAATGGGACAGTTTTTATTGTTGTGTTTTGGATTAGTATATGATGCTTGCTCCTCATTTTTCCATGGTATAAAGAGCATCATATTTTTCACATTGAAATTTAGTTTTGGGTGAGAATATTGTAGAAATATATTTCTGTTTATGTACTATTTTCTCAATTTTCTTTTCTTCTGGTTATCTTATGTAATTTTCCTATAAGTCTATCCTCTATATAAGAGAGCCTAGGGTTCCATGGAATACTAAGATGCTCATTTTTTCCAACATGGTATCAAGGCAATTGTCTTAGACCGGAGCTCTCATACCCAAAAAAACTCTAACCCCGCCGTATTGTCCTTTCTCTCTTCCTCTTCCTCATCCTCCAATTGTTGTCGCCCCCCTTCCAACGGCTGCCACCCCCTTCCAACAGTTGTCGCCGTCCCAGCGGCTGTTTTTACCCCACTCCTCCAGCGGTTGTTGCCGCCCCCAACGGGTGCTACCACCGCTCCTTCCAGTGGGTGCCGCCCTAGTGTCCCTCTTCCTTAAAAGGGTGTCACAACCTGACTCTAGGTGCTTTAATTGCCTCAGGTCTGGTATCTTCGACCCTTCCATGATGGGGTTGGTTGCTTGAGTCTACACATGCAACCGAATCCATTTATGTCCGTGTTGTCAAGAGTTTCTAGTCTGCAACCCTAGTCTTCTACAGCCGGCAACCTGTCAGAAAGCACACAGACACCTTCTGTGGTCCCAGCGTCGATAGTCAAGATGGACGGGTCAAATTACGAGTTGTGGGTCATGCAGTTCATGAGCCTGATGAAGTCTATGGGTAAGAAGCATATTCTTACCAAAGAAGAGCCAGTAGAGAAGACATGGACACATGCCTCCTTGGAGGCAGACGATGCCTATGCACAAGTCTGGCTATCTGGTACATTAACATCTGAGATATCCCATGATGTTCTGCATCAACCCACTGCAAAGGCTATGTGGGACATTCTTGTCGCAACATATTTACATGCAAAGAATGGGACAAAGATTCTACAACTCCAGCATAACATTTTTACCATAAAGCAGAACAGACGGCCTCTTCATGCACATTACAGAGCCTTGAGAGGGATGTTTGAGAGGCTTCACAGTTTTATGCGTCTCACTGCAACCCCTGAACAACAGAAGACATATCGGAATGCCACAATGGTGGGTGTGTTCCTGGCATCACTAGATTCACAATACGAGGTAGCCTCTTCCCAGATCTTCGCAGATGCTACTATCCCTCCCACGGAGGAAGCATTTCGCAGAATGAGCATAATCAATGTGTCATCTCCTTCCCCAATGCCAAATTCATCTGTTATGGCAACATCTAGAGGAAGGGGAAGTACATCTCAGTTCGGTGGTCGAGGACCACGTGGTAGAGGAGGAGGTCGTACCCGTCCGTCCTGCACCTACTGTCACCACTCTGGGCATATAAAGGAAACATGCTATTCTAAGCATGGCTTTCTAGCATCTGCACGCGTTGCAGAACATGGTTAAACTCCAGCATCTTCGTCTTCCTTCGAGCAGAGATATGATGATCTTGTTTCCCGCCTGAGGAATATCATGCCTCCTGCCAATTCCGGTGACGCATCTACCTTCGATGTAGCAGCTTCTACTAGAGCCAACACCTCAAGTAGCATTATTGCATCTACTTCTTGTTGTGGTCTTGATATTGCAGAATGTATTATGAATTTCGACGTAACACATCACTTGTGTGGCAATAGAGATATTCTTGCAACATATAGACAGATTCCTCTCGGACGAACTGTTGTCATAGCCGATGGGACTCATTCCCCGATCACAGGAAATGGAGTGTGTAGTTTGACACCATCCATACGTCTACAGAATGTGTTACATGCCCCGGATTTTCTATGAACTTATTGTCTATCAGTCAGATTACTAGGGATCTAAATTGTCGTGTTATATTTGATCCATCGTCTCTTGTTTACCTCAAAATCATGTTAACTGCGTCCATATGAACCTGCCTAGGTTGCTCCATAAAATGACTGACTCCGCTAACAGCAAATGATATATCATACCTGGTGATAGTGACATATAACAGCTTCCATACTAGCTCTATGTATCGTCTCTTATCCACCTCCTCAAAGTCATCATCATAGAACCTAGCATTAGGATCCTTTCGAGTAGTCGTAGTGGATTTCAATTCTCGTGCAAAATTCTCAGCATTTGCTTTTTCTAAAACAAAATTACTTGGTAGTGGATTTCAACACGTGTTATTATCTTCACAGGCCTTCATTTTATTATCATTTTATTCAGGGCTTCATTCCTGGTAGTGCTTTGAAGTCAACTGACACTGGCTCTGGTGCAAATCAAAATGTGACTGAGCAGTATTTGTTTCCTATGTTAGCGGGGGTCTCTGATCTGACCTTCGATTCTCGACTGGAAGTCAGAAATTGTGCTCTTGAAATGCTATTTGACTTGCTGAATGAGAGAGGCAGCAAGTTTTCAGCCAACTTCTGGACAAACATATTTCAGCGGATACTATTTCCAATTTTTGACCAAGTTAGACATGCAGGAAAGGAAGGTGATGTCTCTTCTGGAGATGAATGTCTCCGTGATACAATCATTCATTCATTACAATTGCTCTGCAATCTTTTTAATACATTTTACAAGGCAAGTATTAATTAAGAAACATTTTCTAGTATGACAGTTCACTCTTAATACAACTTTATAATACGAAATATTTTAGCAGGAGGTTTCTTTCATGCTCCCACCCTTGCTCACTTTACTAGTGGATTGTGCTAAAAAAACTGACCAGTCCGTTGTATCTATATCTCTCGGTGCATTGGTGCATTTAATCAAGGTTGGGGGGCATAACTTTAGTGATGGAGATTGGGATACTCTTCTAAAAAGCATAAGGTATTCTTCTACACTACTATATCTTTCGGATTCTTATTTAGAAAGTAATTTTCAAACTTCAGGTTTTTAATTAAAGGTTTTCTCATTGCTCAGAGATGCTTCCTACACCACTCAGCCACTTGAGTTGCTCAATTCTTTGGAATCCGGTGGGTCAAAAGATCTGTTCATGCAAGAAAAAGATGGAGATATGCACAAAAGTGCCAAGTCCGTCTTGACAGATCCTCCCACTGAAACCATAGGCATTGGGAAAACTGTCAGTCAGTCTCCATTAAATTATGGCACTGAAGGTATTGGAAAATGTGTGGATGAGTATAAACACGATAATAGTAACAATGAGTCTGAAGGTGTACTTTTGCTAGTTTTCTGTCTTTTTCTAACTTTTTAGGGGTTTAAAGCAAAACTAATTCTTTTACAAGTGCGCAAGGCATGTTAACATGATTCATCTATTGTCCAGGGAAAGGAGTGAAAGTTTCTGAAGCTGAAAGCTTAAGGAAAAGTCAAACATTTGGTGGACGGATAATGGGGAACATGATGGATAGCATTTTGCTTCGAAGCCTTACCTCCAAATCCAAGGCTCAGACTGATGATGTTTCTGTGCCTTCTTCACCACTAACTGTATGATCTATCACGAATATTATAAGACCTGTTAATATGGTTTTTTTTTGACACTCAAAAGAGGGGGATACACTCATATGTGTTCGCCCCAATTTATTAATAAAGAGGGTAGAAAATACTTACAGCGGGGAAAATAACGAAGGTCAAGGTTGATGGTACAAGAGATACCATCAGCCACCCAAAAAGAAAAAACGTTACATGGCTAGCCAGTCCGTACAGAAGTTATTTGCAGCGATACATATATTTTCCTTATAGAAACGCTGCCCCACAAAAATCAAGTTGTTTCTTCCCAGCCAAATGCTCCAAATGAGCGCAATGGGGACAATTCTAACCGATCTAGGGCGAGACGAAGCAGCAGCAAGGCTCTCCCAGAAATCAAGCATGGAGGAGCGATTCACCCATTCCACGCCATCCCAGATGGCCTGCACGAAAGGACAGCGCAAGAAGAGGTGGCTGGAGGTTTCAATGTCGAGGCCGCACAAACCACAGGAAGATGAGGTATTCTGGAATATGGTGGCGCATCGGTCACGCGTAGGAAGTCTTCCGCGTCTGAGAATCCAAAGGAAGACGCCAATCCTCTCCGGAATCTTGAGATCCCAAATGAGCTTGCAGTGGCGAAGAAGAGATGCATCCGCAATCAAAACAGGGGGGAGAACAGAGAGATAAGCCTTTCGAGAGGAGAAGGTCCCGTCCAACCAAACAAAATGATCACGGCCCGAAGAAGGCGAAGAGGCGTCCGCAAGAAGAGACATCAAAGCTGTGAAGTCAGAGAGGCGCTGGTCGGATAGCGTGCCCAATAAAATAGGGCACCAGACGCCATCGGCCCAGCAAGAGGCCACAGAAGCGAGCTTATCCCCGGCCATCGCGTAGAGACGAGGAAAAAGATTCTTAAGAATGCCCTTCCCGGACCAATCCACAGTCCAGAAGCGAAAAGATCTCCCATCGCCAATAGCCGGAGCAACCAGCGAGCGATTAGAGTTGAAAACAGACAGGACATCGCGCCAAAAAGGATGGGAGGGACCCAGGGAGTGGCCGCCAAAAACGATTGCAAAAGCATGTCCAGCGGCAACGCGTAGACACTGCAACAAGAAACTCTCGTCCGGGCCAAGAAGCCTCATCGCCCACTTGAGGAGCCAAGCATCACGAACCACCTCCAAGCGCCTAACGCCAAGACCCCCGTCGCTTTTCGGCCTAGAGATGTCGTCCCACCCAACAAGGTGCAAGCCTCTTCTGTCTGAACCATTCTTGCCCCACATAAAACGCCTCATAGCTTTCTCCAGTCGGAGGCGGATTCCCTTGGGCAATCCGCGAGCCGAGAAAAAATAGATGGGGATAGCCGAGAGGACCGATTTGATAAGCACTAATCGACCGCCTTTGGAGAGCATTGACGAACGCCAGCCAACCAATCTGCCTTCCACCTTTTCAATCACCCTCTGATAATCCCGCAAGCGCGGCCGGCCAAGAGAAAGAGGCAGACCCAGGTACTCAAGCGGGAGCTCCCCGAGGGAAGCCCCCAAAAGAGAGGAGCATTCCCCGGCCTCAAGAGCCGATAAGCCAAAAGGCACCACTTTTGATTTAGCGCCATTGATGCGGAGACCCGAGATCTCGCAAAAAAGTTGAATCGTAGTGGCCATCCCCAATGCCTGGGACCGGCCTCCCTCAATAAAACAAAGGGTGTCATCCGCGAATTGAATTAGAGGGATATGAAGGTTATCCAAGACACAGCCGCGAGTAAAACCAGCAATAACCACACCCTGGATCATGCGTGGCATAACATCAGCGGCCAGAACGAAGAGGAGAGGGGCGAGGGGGCAGCCCTGCCGAACCCCTCTCCGAGGCTGAAAAAGACCCCCGGTCGGTCGGCCATTAATAGAGAGGGAGAAAGACACAGTAGTAACGCATCGTCTAACCCATGGGATCCACAGCGGGGGGAAGCCCCGAGCTTTTAAAACCCTCCAAAGGAAGCGCCAGTCCAAAGAGTCGTAGACCTTGGCAAAGTCAATTTTCCATAGAATCCCCTTCGTGCCATTTCTATGCCAACCGTCAATGATTGCAGACGCCAGCGCGTAACAATCGGTAATCTTTCTCCCCCGGATAAAGGCGGCCTGAGCGGGAGATATAAGAGAGTCCAGGAGGGGAGCAAGTCGAATAGCCAAAGCCTTCGCAATGATCAAGTAGATCCCGTTAGAAATAGCAATAGGACGAAAATCCTCGATACGAGAAGCCCCATGAGACTTAGGAATAAGAACCATGTTGGCCCTGTTAATCCTGTCGAACCCCCGATTTCCATTGCAAAATTCGAGCGCGACTTCAAAAACATCATTAGAGATCACATCCCAGAAGTCCCTATAAAACGAGATAGGGAAGCCGTCGGGGCCAGGGGAAGCGTCGGCGTTAAGGTCCCAAGTCGCCCTCTTAAGCTCCTCAAGAGTGAAAGGCTGAATTAAGATATTTGCATCCGCGGAGGCAAGGGAGGGGATCCCGAAGGCAGACCAGCGCCAGGGGGAGGAAGGCTGGCGATCGAAGAAGTTCTTGAAGTGATCAACCAATGCGGGGCCGATTTCACGAGAGCCCTGGACAGAGACGCCCCCAATATCAATGGAGGAGATACGATTAGCGCGCTTGCGAGCACTGGCGACCCGGTGGAAGAAAGCAGTGTTAGCGTCTCCGCTCTTTAGCCAACGAATACGAGAGCGTTGTCTCCACTCAATCGCCTTCTTCCTGTCGTCCTCCAAGATTACAGAAGAAGCCGAGGATCGCTCCGATAATTCATGAGGAGAGAGTTCTCTATCGTTCTCCAATCGATCAAGCCGAAGAATGATTTCCTCCGCGTTGTTCCGAGCCAAAAGCCTAGCCTGGCGGGTGGAGACTTTGAAAGCGGCGAGGGCACGACGAAGCGAGGATAGCTTAAGATCAAAGCGACGAGCCGCATGACCGGGGAAAGAGAGCTGAGTCCAATGATTGCGGACCAAATCCTTAAAGTCTGATTCCAGTAGCCAGCTCCTCTCATAACGGAAAATACCGTGGGGACGGAAGGTTTCGTCAGCCTCCCAAATAATGGGAGAGTGATCGGAGAAGGATCGCGGCCTAGAAGAAACGGAGCACAGTGGGAAAGCTTCCATCCAGCCATTATTAGCAAAAAATCTGTCAAGACGTGAACGAGAAGAAGAGTTGCGCCAAGTGAAGGAAATATCATTTGCCACCAAATCTTCGAGAGCCAAGCCGTGGATGAAATCCAAAAAATCACTCGAGCCGGGATCCCGACCCCCTCTACCACGAGGGCGGTCGCAAGCGAGAAAAGTGACATTAAACCCCCCCCCCAATCCATGGGATGCTTCCGAGGGCCACAGCATCAGCATTCAGATCCTCCCATAAGAATCGCCGTTCGAGGTGACATAGCGGCGCATAAACGCATGAAAAAGCCAAAGAAGTATTCGAGTCCACATGAACAAGTGTAACAGTGATAGAGTGGCATCCCAATCGGGCACAAACGAACGAGAATCTTGAAGAGCGCCACGCAATAATAGCGCCACCAGAGGCGCCAACCGCATCCAATGAGTAAAACGCATCAACCGGTCCAGCCCCAAACGATTTCCACATGGCGTCGTCGACTCCCGCAAGCTTAGTTTCCTGAATAAATACAACATCGCAATCCCAATCGCGTACGCGCGAGCCCAAGGCCTGACGACGAATCGGGTCTCCCAATCCACGAACGTTCCAAGATAGTATCTTCATTAAAATTACAAAATTTTGGCCCCAAAAACAACAAAAGAAGATAGCCGACAGCCACTACAGCTGGGTACGATGCTGGCCAGCCCGGCGAAGCCCTGCCGCTTCTGCAACAGCCTCGCGAATCGGCGAGGTGGGATCAAGAGGTAGCAAGTCCAGGCGTCGAGAATAAACGAGTCCATATCTCGCCGGTGACGCACAAAAGTCGTTCCAAGAGCTCCAGGAAGAGGCGAAGCAAGGCGGGGACGTCGAAGGAATATTGGAAGAGGAGGCCATAGCGTCGCCATCAAACATAGAGCTTCGATTAGTGAAAGAAGGCATAGCACCACTGAGAGGAAACATACCAGCCATGAGAGAGGATGCATCCCCCGAGAGAAGGCATGTGCTCTGTACTGCGCCTGTCAGAACCACTAAAACTGAATGAGTCTCCACCTAGAGAACTCTAGCTCGCCACATGTAGAAAACTGGATCATGTGTACAATCGTTCCATCTCTGAAAGGATCGAACTGAAAAGCTGTGGAGACATCCTCGTCGGAGTCCATGGTTGCTGGAGAATGGTGTTTGTAAAGTCTCCTCGTTGAATAACTGCATCTCTCCCAACTGGCTCAGAGAATGGGATCGCTACTCTGAAGTCCATATGAAACCACATGAAAAACCTAGCCCACATGGCATATGGAATGGGATCTTTACTCTAGGGTCTCTATGGAACACATGAAAACTCTGAGCTGACCAGAAATGATAGGGACCTCTGAACTGATGACCGCAGACATGTGCGAATTAAACTGAAGACTCGGAAAAAAATCGTCGAGTCTGAAACTGAACATATGTAGAGCTGACAATGCATCTAAATTGAAGATCTGAATCTGAACTGGAATCGGGCCTTCTTGTAAACTCTACACAATACTCCCCCCTTTTCCCATACTGGTCGAAATAACATCATCGACCAAGATGGGAGAAGACAACAATGATAGTCAGTTGATAAAACAATCTCAAAATGATTTTTTTTGCGGCTATTTCTCTTTTTTTCCTTTTTTTAATAGCTGTCTCTTCTTCCCTTTTTTGTAGTCGTTTCATCATTCATATTTTTCGATTTTTCTTGCAATTTTTTACTTGCGTACGGTTTTTCTTATGTGCATGCCTTTTTCAAAACAAATCCCTTTAAAAAAACACGACCCAATGGGCCAAAATAGTAGCCCCTCCCCCTTTGTATTTTCTGGCTAGGCCCTTCTCATTCATTCGTTTTTTATTAATCTGGCTGGCATTTCTCCCTTCCTCTATTTACTCACATACATTTTTTTAAGCCAATGGCCCACTTGGGCCTACCCCTATTTAGGGTTCCCACTTGGGAACCCCTTTTTCAAGGGTGCCCTACGATCGGGGCTCACAACTGTGCCGTCATTGCTGGTGCCTGCCACTGGAAGATGGAGCTTCGTCGCACCTAGAGGTGTTCGCCAGCGAAGGCTTCTAGGCAAGGTTCAGGAAAGCGGTATGCGTATGCGTTTGGACAAGTCACTGAATAGCGCTTAAGCGGTATGCGGGGGCATATGCGGGGTATATGCGGTTTTACGTGGTTTCCTAATTTTTTATTTAAATATATATATATATACAAAAGTGACTACAACAGAACTAAATTTATGTATAATTGTGGTCCAACAGAAGATCTAAGAATAATAACTTTCATAGAGTTCAAAACAATCTCTATCAATCAAATATCAATACTTCAATAGAATGGTTAGCACACAAAATAAATTGACCACAATCAACAAAATAAAAAAGTTAGCGCACAAAATGCCTCTACTGTTGAATATAATGTCATTTATTTATGTCGTTATGTTTATAATTGATCCTCCATCAAAACATACCGAACTTTACATATAATATATTACATTCATAATAACTAATAGTTGACTAAATTAGTTTCATAAATTATTAGTATATTATTCTTTTTCTTCCTTGCGTGTTTACTCCAATCTCGTAGTACAAATACTTTGACGATGGATATAAATGGTCACGGAATGCTTGATTGGCATACATGCAAAAGTAAGGAAAACATGGCACAAATAACACAACAAAACATGGCATAAATTAAAAAAATAAAAAATAAATAAATAATGTGTATGCGGCCGCACAGACCGCATATGCGGCCGCATAGCCCGCATAAGCGCACAGGCGCATAATGCGGGGCTTCAGGAAAGCGGTGCGCTGAGGGCACCGCATACGCATATACGGCCGCATATGCAGCCGCACGGGCCGCTTTCGTTAACACTGCTTTTAGGTGTTCGCCTGCAGAGTCGCCAAGGGGGAGTATCGCGTGGTGGCGGCTTGGGGATCTCGGCTACCGCCTGGAGCCGGGAAGGAGGAGTTGGTGCGGCATTGGCGCCGTTTGAGGGTGCCGCCAGAGAAGGGAGAACCGGTGCTGGAGAGGTGGAGGGCGAAGGGGCATCGCCGGTGGAGATGCGACTGGAGGAGGAGGGCGACAACGCTATGCACTGCTTGGAGGCTCGCACGAGATCGCGCGGAGCCTGAAGCGGCAGGAGATGTTGCTGCCTCTTGTAGGTATCATATGGAGCCAAGGGGGGCACCTGGAGGTGGCGGCCAAGGGAGGAGCACCTGGGGTTGTGCAGTGTCGCCTGGATGTTGCAGTGGTGATGGAGGTGCTGCTTGGACAGAGGGAGGGCTCCGCTTGGAAGAGATGGATCAGTGTAGGAGGTACACCAGATCTGCGTTGTCGCCTCGCTCGAAGAGATGGAGCACGTCGTTGCTGGGGCTCGCCATCGCTGGTGGGTGCCGCCGCCTGCTGGAGGGTGATTAGGGTGTGTCACCCTCTCACTTTTTTTTAAATAGAGTAGAGGATCGATAGATCGATTTGCGAGGGTTCCCCCCTAGAGAAGCATGTTGTCGTTCTGGAGATTTGCGGTGGCAGGCTAGGATCGGCGGTGCCCGAGCCGCCGCTAAGGAGGATGGCGATGCGGCTGGAAGATCATTGGACTATAGTAGATGAAGAAAAATCCTAGAATCAAATTAGGATTTCAAAAAGAAACCCTAGAACCTGCTCTGAACTTGAACAAATTACTAACATGATCTTCAAGAACGAACAATAATCGAATCTCGAATAAACAAAAACATAAACTCCCCGAGAATCGATACCGCTCTGATACCATGTTAGAAAAATATAATGCGGAAGCGTATCAGAGAAATAAAGAATAAAAACATTATAGAACTCCGGGGTTTTACCGTGGAACCCTACTCCATTGCGAGTAGGATGAAACCACAGGAGAACGCCTTAAAGGGATTGTTGGGAAAAATGAGAGACTTGTTTATTCCATACGCCCTAGGCTCTCTTATATAGGAGAGTAGCCTATGGGTAAAATACATAAAGAGTCCAACAGGAAAAAAATACGAGAAGGTACAAAAGAGAATAACATATATCTCTACACTCCCCCTTAAGGTGGAGCATAGATGTCAATCATGCTCAGCTTGGACGAACACTTCTTGAACGGCCCTCGAAGTAACGCCTTGGTAAAGATGTCTGCAGTTTGGTCCCCTAAGCTAACATGGGATGTAGAAATAAATCCCTTTTGAATCATATCTGTTATGAAGTGACAATCAACCTCAATGTGCTTGGTTCGTTCATGAAATGTTGGATTATTTGCAATGAATAGAGCAGCTTGATTGTCACATTCCAGAGCCATAAGAAGAGGGACTTTTATATATAGATTTGTAAGCACAGCCTTCACCCACATCATTTCTGTACTGACCTGGGCTATAGCCCTATATTCAAACTCAACACTGGATCTTGCTACAACTGTTTGCTTCTTGCTTCTCCATGAGACCAGAGTCTCTCCGACATACACAGCAAATCCAGTGGTGGACTTCCTATCCTTAGGACATCCTGCATAATTTGCATCTGCACATGCTGAGATAATAATCTCCTTGTCTTTCTTAAACAACAGACCTACACCTGGAGATGATTTAAGGTACCTGAGTATCATATGTATAACATCCATATGTACCTGACGTGGTTGCTCCATGAACTGGCTCACCCGACTCACAACAAAGGAGATATCGGGTCTGGTAATAGTAACATAGAGAAGCTTGCCCACCAATTCTCTGTATCTTCTCCTATCCACCTCATCAGTGTCGTCATCATATAATTTCATACTGGGATCCATGGGTGTAGTGGCAAGTCGGCAACCAAGCATTCCTGTTTCACTCAACAGGTCAGTGACATATTTCCTCTAGGTCATTACCAGCCCATGAGGATTTCTGGCGAATTCCAGTCCCAGAAAATATCTAAGAACTCCAAGATCCTTGGTGACAAATTCACGACCCATCATTTCTTTCACCCTCTAAATTCCCTGTTCATCATCACCTGTAATCAAGATATCATCTACATACAGCATAATTGCAATAATGCCTCTGGGTGTCTTCTGTACGAACAAGGAATGATCTGCATCGGAACGTCTGTACCCCTGTTTTTCAAACAGGTCTGAGAGCTTCTGGAACCAAGCTCTGGGGCTCTGCTTAAGGCCATAGATAGCCTTATGAAGTCTACATACATTAGAACACTCCCCCTCAACAGCAAAATCAGGTTGTTGTTGCATGTAGACTTCCTCGTGCAAGTCACCATATAAGAATGCATTCTTGACATCAAATTGGTATAGTGGCCAATCACGAGTAACCGCAACAGAGAGGAGGATCTGTAGGGTGGAATGGCGAGCAACCGGCGAGAATGTATCAAGATAATCCACCCCATATGTCTGTGTAAATCCACGAGCAACCAGACGTGCCTTTTATCTGTCAATGCTGCCATCTGCATTATGCTTAACTGTAAAGACCCACTTGCAGCTCACTGTAGACACATCAGTAGGTGTAGTAACAAGGCTTCAGGTACCTCTTGACTGAAGAGCAACCATTTCTTCTTCCATGGCTAAACGCCATCGACTATCCTTCAACGCATCTTGGTAATTCCGTGGAATGTCCGTCCCGATAGTTCAATGACAAAGCTCCTGAAATCTCCAGTTAAGCGATCAAAAAACACAGTAGATGTTATTGGATATGACGTGCAGCTGCGCTTCTGCTTCCGAAGTGCAATAGGTAGATCCAAATCACCTACCTCCTCATTTGGCCTCTGTAACACATCCTGCTCAGGGAAATCGTCAGATCAATCAATATTGATAATATTCTCAGAACATACCTCAGGTGAGCTAGATGATGAGCAGTGACCATGAGCAGAAGCAGGCCTACGGGTATAGTGGAATGGCAATGGGGAAACATGAACGGTAACAGGAGGTGTAGAGGATGGTAGTGGTGGAGATGGTAATGGTAGTGGTGGAGGTGGTGATGGTGGTGGCATGTATATAACTTCAGTAGTGCCAGAGGATACCAACCGATCACCTGTAGAAGAGAAGTACATAACAGACTCGAAAAAGGTAACATCATCACTAACGAGATATCTCCTGCGCAATGGATCATAACACCTCTACCCCTTTTGTGTTCTGGAGTACCCGACGAAAACACACTTGACAGCCCTAGGAGAGAGCTTGTCAATCGCTGGAGACAACTGGTGGACAAAGGCAACCGATCCAAAAACACGATGAGTGAGAGAGAACAATTCTTTGTCTGGAAAAACAAGGGAGAAAGGAATCTTCTCACCTAAGACAGATGACGGCATACGATTAATGAGTTAACATGTCGTTAGAACAGCATCGCCCCAGAAAGAATGAGGGGCATGACTCTGTATGAGAAGCGACCTGGTGACATCAAGTAAATGACGATGTTTCCTTCCTGCAACCCCATTTTATTGGGAAGTATAGGCACAAGATGTTTGGTGGATAATCCCTTGAGTTGAAAAATAATTGGAGAGAGTATGAGTACAAAATTCCAAGGCATTATCACTTCTCACAATCTTTACAGATGCAGAAAAAACATTACGAACTTCATTGATGAAATTTATGATAATATTCCCCGCTTCAGATTTATTCTTTAACAAAAAGACTCAAGACACACGAGAGAAATCATCCACAATAACCATATAAAACATGTGTCCCTGATGACTAGGAACATGACTAGGACCCCAGATATCGGCATGAAACAACTCAAACTTGGAGGTACTACTTCAACACTGACGACTGGGAAAGGTAGACCGATGGTGCTTTCCCAACTGACAAGCCTCACATTGGATGGACGTGTGAGGTGAAACCTGGGGTAACACACGACACAGTTTCTGAAGTGGTAGATGTCCAAAGCACAAGTGCCACAGTAATGGGGAGATAAATCCACCAGGTAGAGAGGAGACTCCGGCATAAGGGGTCCGACTGAGACGATATAGGCCGTCTTGCTCATAGCCACGCCCAATCACGTTGCCCGTAAGGATGTCCTGAAAAATGAGAGAAGATGGATCAAAAATTGCTCGACAATGTGAATCCTTTGCAAGTTGGCTAATGGACAATAAATTCATAGAGAAATCAGGTACATGCAGCACGTTCTTGAGGTGCATAGAAGGTGTCAGTCTAATCTTCCCCTGACCAGTGATAGGAGAATGCGTCCCATTGGAAATAACCACAGTACGACTTGGAGGGACTTGTCGGTAGGCTGTAAGTAGGCCTTGATCACCACACAGATGATGTGTGGCACCGGAGTCCATAATCCACTCTAAAGTATCTGATCCACTACTGCTGGTAAATGCATAAGTGCTACCTGAGGTACTGGTGGATGCAGAAGCAACATCGGGGTGACTATCAAAAGCAGGTACTGATGCAACTGGGCCAGATGGAGGAATAATGCCCCTCAGACAGGCTACAAGGTCATCAAAGCGTTGATCTAGAGATGGAGCAGATAGAGGCTCAATTTGTTCAGCTACTCGTGCGGAAGCAGGAAATCCATGTTTGGAGTAGCACATGTCTTCAGTATGCCCAGAACGGTGGCAAAAAGTGCATGATGGTCGAATACGATCCCCTCTACCCCGAGGTCCACGACCACGGGACTGATGATGTCCTCCACGACCTCGATTCGCTGCCATAGCTGAGGCGGTCTGATTTGCAGTGGATGAAGGAACAATAATACGACTAAGTCTGTGAAATGCTTCCTCCATCGGAGGAATGGTGGAGTCCGCCAAGATATGGGAGCATGCAGCCTCGTACGCTGGATCTAGAGCCGCCAGAAATACACCAACCATAGTGGCATTCCGGTAGGTCTTCTGTTGCTCAGGAGTGGCTGTGAGAGGCATGAAGCTGTAAAGCTTCTCAAACATTCCTCGTAAAGATGTGTACAATGAGTGTAGAGGTCGTCCATTCTGCTTGATAGTAAAGATGTCATGCTGGAGTTGCAGAATCTTCGTCTCATTCTTTGCCTGGGAATATGTAGCAGTCAGAATATACCACATTGCTTTTGCAGTGGGCTGATGGAGAATATCATTGACAATCTCAATTGCCAGGGACCCTGATAGCCAACCCTTGGCATATGCATTATCTGCCTCCCATGAGGCATTGACCCCAGTCTTCTCAACAGGCTCTTCTTCGGTAAGAATGTGCTTCTTACCGGTAGACTTCATCATACTCATGAACTGCATTGTCCACAGTTCGTAATTTGAACCTTCCATCTTCACAATAGGCGCTGGACCTCTGAAGGCGCTTGTAGATGGGATGTCTTCCTTGCTTTCTGACATTATGATAATGGAAGACTAGGGTAGTAGACTGAAGATATGATCGTCTACACGGACATTAATGGGTTTAGTTGCATGTGTAGACTCAAGCAACCAAACCCATTAATTTGGAAACGCGCGCGCGGAACGAGAGCTGGAGCCGCACGCGCGTTGACCTAGAGCTGCACACGCACGGAAATCAGGAACTTCACACGCACAGATGTGCACACGGGAACGCGCACATATGCGCGTACAGGAGCACGCACATGGGCGCGCACAACAACACGGGGGCTGGCGCATAGATGTGTGCACATGCGCATAGGCTTACATGAGCGCGCACAGGCGACACGCGCATGCACACCGGGGCACGCACAGGGGCGGCGCAAAGGAGACTGGTGCGCAGGGGCTAGTGCATGCTCAACTCGCACAAGAGAGCGGCGCGAGATCGAGTGGGGCCGGGGCCGGGGGCGGCGCGAGGCGGGGAGGCGCGCGCGCGGAGGGCTTGAAGGTGATGGCTAGGGTTAGGGTTTGGTTCGAGAACTCCGATTTAGGACCGTTGCTCTGATACCATGTTGGGAAAAATGAGAGACTTGTTTATTCCATACGCCCTAGGCTCTCTTATATAGGAAAGTAGCCTATGGGTAAAATACATAAATAGTCCAACGGGAAAAAGAAAATACAAAAAGGTACAAAAGAGAATAACACATATGTCTACAGGGATGATGTATTCATTGCACTTTCTTACTGGATACGAGAGGTCCGAGACTTCTTATATAGCCTCCACAGGCCCTCCAAGGGACTACTGGTAGATGTGGGACTAAACTTGGATGTGGTAAATGGATCTTGAAAGGATCCATTTACCCATCTTACATGATAATGACGCATACCGTAACAAATATCAACCGATATCTCGTGAGATATCTACACGATATCGATATATTGAGCCATGACGCTAAAATTGATGGATTTTGGTAGAAATTTTCTTAGATATCGTCTAGTATGGTCAAAATTTTGTTGATATCTATGTATATCATTGATATCATCCACGTAGCTTGATTTTAACGAGACTCCGTTTTTTAACTAGTTGCGACAAAAGAGATGAAACAAGTCCAGAGTTGATCAAGGAAAGTGTGCATGCATATATTGTGCATGTTCTTATATTAATATGTAATAGTTGATACTTAGTAAGTATTAGTAATATAGTGATACATAAACACATATCCATAACATAATCCAATTGGCATTGATATTCTTTTGTTCGGTTAGAATGTTTATTTCTGATACATTTTAATTAATTTCCTTTCATTCAAAGTTGTGATTATTATGAATGATGTTCTTTAAAAACTATATGTTATTATGCCCATCATTTGCTTATTTGTTTGATATCTGATATAGCTCAGCATTTTGTTTATACATAATATGCGATCTGATATAAAGCTATTGTGCTAAATACATTTTCTTTCGATCTCTAAATTGTTATTGTTTGAAATTTATCATTTCATTTCTAATACCTTTCAACAATAAGTAGTCAACAATCAAAAGTCAACATTGCCAGCCAGTGATGTGTAATATGTTATGTATTGTATTGCATATACATGTGTGTTTCTATGTTATTTATTTTTTTAAGAACTAGATATTTCTTAATTTTTGAAAAAAAGTGCTTTTTGCGCCATCTTGTCATTTCCACCATTATCATCATTATATCTTGATATATCCCCAATATATCCTATTTTGGGTTAACCGATACGATATTGATATCGATATTTCGAACCTTGTTTAGTTAGACCTAGGAATTTATGTAATCTTGCTATAAGATTCTCGGGGAAAAGTTTTGTACCTAAGTCATATCGACCCAAGCATCTACCATCATGAGATTTTACAAAGTAGCTTATGCAAAGAGGCGTGGAAGCCACTAGTAGAAATAAATTCTCTAACATTGTCAGATCAAATATTCTTCGCTATTTGATTTTTTGGGTAAATGAAACAATTATATAGTAGTGATTAGACTTATTTTTAATTGTAAATGCCCAAGATGCATGAGAGAAATCGTTAATAAGGACAAGATAGTAATGATTACTCAAGCGATCATGCATTGACTTGGTACACAAACATTAATGTGATCTGATCGAATAAAGCAGGAGAATGGGTATTACTAGATACTAGAAGGGAACTCGATTGATGTTGCTCTAGTTGGTAGGTCTCACACTTTATCTGATTAGTGGGAGGAAGATGGGAAGTTACTCTTCGAAGTTTTTGTAGATGGTGAAATATGTAATAGATGGGTAATTGTATATTGTATCTCTCTAGGATCTAATTATCACTACTCATTTTTAGTACCACATCTATCTGTGGGTCTCTGGTCTATCTGTGGGGCTATGTAAGGAGCCTCACACCCCAGGTACTGAATGAGAAAGTTCAATACAACATCAGCCCTTTGAGGCGTTCTCCCCTGGTTTCATCCCGCTCCTCACGGAGTAGGGTTCCACGTAAAATCCATGTGTTCAATGTTTATATTTCTTTATTTTATTTCTATATTTATCGATTCGCCTGTGCATTTTAGATTTCAACATGGTATCAGAGCAAGTTGATTTTGGGGTTATAATTTTGTTTCGAAGTATGTTTTTCATGTTCATTGATTTGTTCAACTTTAAGAAGGAGTTGTTCCGTGTATTTTGTTTTAGGGTTCCCGATGAAACCTTAACTCTGCAAGATGGCTTGATTCTGCGAATGGGGCTTGGAACCCTAGTTCTGGTTCTTCAGATCTCGTCAACTACATACGTGCAACTCATTCCCAAGCACGAGAAGCAACAACAAACCGCATCGCTGAGCAGCAAGCGTCTCCCTCGTATGGGAGCTGATTACACCCTCAAGCATCAGGGGTGATTCCATGTCTCCTCTTCTTCTCCAGTTCAAATGGCAGCAACATCATCTTCTTCTCCAAGCGCAAATCCTCTAGGCGATGCCGCCCAACCCCTCCGCACGCGAACATCTCCTTGCGATCAAGCCCCTAGGAGGCACCCTCTTCCTCCAATTTCACAAGCAAAGCCAACACTCCTCAAGTTGGTGGCCCCAGGCCTCTCTTCGTGGCCAAGGACTCCCACTAGTTTCCAACCGTAACAACCTAGGAAGAGCATGAAGCATGCATTTTCAGGAACACATCCAAACACCACAAGCATGGAACCGTTGCGCAACATCCTCCTCCTCCTCAAAGCCACGACATGCCTCCAAAAAAAACATCTCCAGGCGACCTCCTTACGGCCAGCAACTCATAAGACGACGGCGACGCCTCCACATTAAATCCAGCATCTCACGGGGCAACCTCTTCCTTGTGATGCTCCAGAAGGCACTGCCATATTAATTGGCGTTGGGGCAACATATATGATTTTATCTTGTCTGAGGACCCCGTCTGGGAAAACTGACTATTTTGACATCAACATTGGTTTACATCAAGGTTCAGCTTTGAGTCCATTTCTTTTCACTTTGATTATGGACGAGTTGACAAGTCGCATTCAGGATGAGTTGCCTTGGTGTATGTTATTTGCTGATGATATTGTGTTGATTGACGAGACTAGAGATGGAGTAAATGAGAAGCTTGAGGTCTGGAGACATGCATTGGAGACTAAAGGATTTCGTATAAGTAGGGCTAAGACGGAATATATGGAGTGTACCTTTGATGGAAGCAATGATGAAGGAATCAAGGTGAAGATTGGTAACGATAGCATTCGGAAGAGAAATTCTTTTAGATATCTGGGATCTATTTTGCAACATGATAGGGAAATTGATGGAGATGTTACTAATAGAATAAATGCAGGCTAGCTAAAGTAGAGAGGAGCCTCTGATGTGCTCTGTGATAAGAAAATTCCTTTAAAAAATAAAGGAAAGTTTTACAAAGCAGCTGTGAGACCTGCTATGCTCTATGGATCTGAATGTTAGCATGTGAACCATAGACATGTGCAGAGAATGGTTGTAGCAGAAATGAAAATGCTAAGGTGGATGTGTGGACACACACGTAAAGATCGGATTCGGAATAAGGCAATCGGAAAGAAAGTTGGTATAGCTCCGATAGCGGATAAGATGCAAGAAAACCGCTTAAGATGGTTTGGTCATTTGCAAAGAAGATCAGCTGATGCACCTGTTATGAGATGTGAGTGTTGGGATATTGAGCCGGCTAAGAGAGATCGAGGACGGTCTAAGAAGTGTTGGAAAGAGACTATACGAAGGGATCTTAGTTTTTTGAATATAAGCCTGAGATTGTCCCAAGAGAGATCTAAATGGAGGCGAAGAATCCATGTAGCCGACCCTAGTTAATTATGGGAAAAGGCTTTGTTGTTGTTGTTTATTATTGGGGCAGCAGATAGGGTTCCCACGATGGGAACCCTAACATCGTCATGCGAGTGAAAGGGACCCGAGAGTCCTTTCTTTTTTAAAAAAGGAGAAGGTTGAGTGTTCATTTTAAGCCCAATGGGTCGGGATGTTATTGTATTCTGAAAAAGAAGAAGAAGGTGGGAGGCCAGGATTTGGGCCCAGAGTTGGGTCGAACAATAAAAGGAGGAGCCCTAAGTTATTAAAAATAGACAAGAGGAATATTATGGGCCATAGTTGGGCAAGAAAAAAAGACGGGGGACCGAGAGTTTTCTAAAAATAAAAGAGAGTTCTTTGTTAAAAAAAGAGGTCGTCGTACAAAAAAACGTATGAAAAAATGGAGGAATAGCCGAGAAAGAAAACGAAGGCGGCTATAAAAAATGATGATTTCTGCAAAAAAGCACAAAAAATGCAGGTTTTGTTTCTCCCAACTTGATGTTCGATGATCTTTGTTAGAAAATAACATAGCTCTGATACCATGTTAGAAATTAGGAATGCGGAAGCGAAAATGATAAACAAAGCATGAACTAGCAATATAAACTTGGAAGAACACAACGGGATTTACGTGGAACTATACTCCCTAAGGAACGAGTTGAAACCACGGGAGAACGCCTCAAAGGGTTGATAGTCTATTGCTTTTCTCATCTGAATACAAGGGGTGTGGGGGTCTATATATAGTCCCCACTGAGTCTCCACATCTCCTAACTGGTAGATGTGGGACTAAAGACCACATAAGTGACGCATATAAACAAATACTCCAACACTCCCCCTCAAGCTAGAGCATGCAATGCTCAGCTTGGACAAACAGAAAGAAATCTCAGCTCACGCTACGGGACTGTACGGACAATATCAACTCAACGCGTACAACTGTCGGCTGATGTCGAGGACGTAGCTTTTCATGTCATGCAGGTGAGGAGGACGAACGAGCTGGAGTGTGTCAACTGAATCTCCTCGTCGGAGAGCATGTGCTCTGTACTGCGCCTGTCAGAGTCACTACAACTGAAATGAGTCTCTACATGGAGAACTCGGGCCCGCCACAACATGTGGACAACTGCTCCATCTCTGAAAGGGAAGAAAAGAGCATCGCTAATTATCCATACGCAGATATCTGAAGATGGGTCTCCCTCATAGGGACCTCGAAGTGGGTTCTTTCTCATAGGAACCTCGGAAGGATCTCGTACTGGAGTTCACAATCGCTTGAGAATGGAGTCTGAAGAAGTCTCCTCGTCGGAGAATTGGGTCTCTCCCATCTGGCACATAGAATGGTACTCTACTCTGGAGTCCCTATGAAACCACATGAAAACCCTAGCCCACATAGCATAGGGAATGATCCTCTACTTTGGAGTCCTTATGGCTCACATGAAACTCTGTCCGAAACATAAAAGATAGGAACCACACAAAACATGGCAAACATGTGCACATCAGATAAGAAGACAGCATACATGTGCATGTCCAAAATTGAAGACTTGGAACCAATCTGACATTGAGTCTGAATATCTGAACTGTAGAGTCTGAGAATCGGGCTGGCTTCTGGATTGGAGAATCTGATCTGTAGCTTGTGACTCTACACAATACTCCCTCTTTCTTCCATGCTTGTCGGAAAACAATGGCATCGACAAAGTCGGGAGAAAACAAGATAATAAGGAGAAAAAACATGAGTTATATTTTGCCGTTTCAATTTTTTGTTACAGCTCTTCTCTTCTTCTTTTTTGCAAAATATTTCCCCTTTTTTTAATGTACTCTTTTTCGATCATCATTTTGTTAAAATAAATCCTATCTCCTTTTTTTAAATGCAAACAACCCACTTGGGCTTCCTCTGCCTGCTTCCTCCTTTTTTTAAATAGTCCTAGCCAACTTTGGCCTTACAACAAAAAACATATTTTTTAAGAGGGCCATCGACCCCTTTTCACATTCGCAACTAGGCTTCCCAACGGGAAACCCTCTCTCTGGAAAACCGTAGTTGCCTAGGCAGATCAAGGGGAGAAGCGCGTGGATGGGGAAGTCGCAAGGCCTCGCCGTTGGAGTGTGGAGCCCTGGAAGGGCTTTACGGCACGAGAAGGATACGGGAGAAAGGGAGGCTCCGCCTACTAGAGCCTGGAGGTGCAGCGAGAGGGCAACAGGACTAGAGGGTGCGCCATCGTCTGGAGAAGGAGAGCTCGAGCACCACCGAGCGACACACTAGAGAGGAATGAGGCCGATCGCCGCCAGGAGGGATCGCCTCCTACAGAAGACTCGTGTGCGTGCTCCTAGATGCGTCGCTTGGATGCGATTTTGGAGAGGAATGGCTTCACCGAGAGGTGCCGCCTGCACTCGCCTCCCTGGAGGTGTCGATGAAGGAGGTGTCGATTAGAGATGACACGAGCTTCCACTCTCATAAAGGAGGAGGAAAGTGCCATCGAGGAGGAAAGATGGAGCACTCCCATCGTGTTGCAATCGCCAATGGCCGATCTGGAGAGACGCGAGGAGGCGATGGCTCTAGAGCCGCATGAATGCTTGAATACTTAATTCTTTTTCGTGGATCTACGGGCGGTACCCTCGAGCGAGGGCTTGCCGCCTGGAGTCACGCAGCGGCTAGAGCATCGCCAGGAGGAGCCGCAGCTACGCGTGAGACATACTGCCGCCTGGGAGTGATCGTCAACTGGAGAGGCCACAAGGGTTTTGGAACCCTGGATGCTGAGGCGCAGTACACGATCTTTAGAGATGGAGACATCTGGATCTTGAACAGGGAGATCTCGAGTGAGAGGATTGCCTGGAGAGTTGGATGTTGCCGGAATCGAGAGGAGGTCGTCCCCTGCTATGACTAAGCTTTTGAACCCTAGAACTGGCTAGAACATTAATGGAATTGATATGCTCAAATCGAATCTCGAATAGAATATAAACATGAATGGTCTTTAACAATAATAATATTACAATCGAATCTCGAAAAATAAAGGACATAAAATCCTCGAGAATCTAACCGCTCTGATACCATGTTAGAAAATAATATAGCTCTGACACCATGTTAGAAAATAGGAATGTAGAAGCGAAAACGATAAAAAGAGCATGAACTAGAAATATAAACTTGGAAGAACACAACGAGATTTACGTGGAACCCTACTCCCTAAGGAGCGGGATGAAACCACGGGACGCCTCAAAGGGATGATAGTCTATTGCTTTTCTCATCTGAATACATGGGGTGTGGGGGGTCTATATATAGCCCCCACTGAGTTTCCACATCTCCTAACTGGTAGATGTGGGACTAAAGATTTGGATGTGGTAAATGGATCCTGGAGGGATCCATTTACCCATCTCCCCACATAAGTGACACATATAAACAAATACTCCAACAATTATTATTCTATCTAGTATGGGAGAAAGGGGGAGTCGGAGATGGATTCTTCAAGACTTCTGCTACCCAATCAACAACTGGCAGACTGACACTTCAGACTGCTACTGCGATCATCCGTCTTCACTAAGCATCGATTTCTTCGTTGGGGTGTAGTTCTTTTACTACACGACTAATACTCTGCGTTGGACTTCTTCTACTACGATTCTTCTCCAGTCACGACATAGATACGTTCCGATGAACTGGAGGCATGACAGAGATACATTCTGTTGACCTGATATCACAATGACTCTACAAGCATGGCAGAGAATATGTTCCAATGACCTAAAAGTCGCAGACCCGTCTTTGAGCGAGATCTTCTACCAGCAGTGAACATATAATCTTCTTGTGATGTATCATGTGAAGATGTGATGTATACCTTTTCTTTTTGTTGCAAGTTGTAGCTTTCTTAGCTCCAGCTTGAGGGGAGTGTTGAAGTATGTAATAGATAGGTAACTGGATCCCTCCAGGATCCAGTTACCACCCACTCATTTTATTCCCACATATACTCTTTGTAGGACTATGGTCTGTTTGTGGGGCTATATAAGGAGCCACCTATCCCATGTACTCAATCAGAAAGTTCGATACAACAACAGTCCTTTGAGGCGTTCTCTCGTGGTTTCATCCCACTTCTCACAGAGTAGGGTTCCATATAAAATCCATGTTGTTCAATGTTTATCTTTATTTTATTGCTTTGTTTATTGATTTGCTTCCATATTCTAGATTTGAACAGTGGAGATGGATGGCCTAAGCATTGATGCCATAAAGTGCTTGAGGATTTAATAAATTGGGCCTCGGAGCTAGCATTAGCAATCAGGACCAAATGTTAAACACCTTCTTTATGACCGACAACAATTGTCCTTTCAGTTAAGATGTCTTGAAAGATGGAGGTTGCATCAAAAATATTTCAACAATAGAGCTCTCTGCAAATATGATTGATTGATAGTATGCTGATAGGAAACTCAAGAACAAAAAGAACATTAGTGTCTTTTATGATACTCAGAGTAAGAGTGAATTACCCTATTCCTTTAACTTGGGAAGCCATCATCAACTTGTACCGTTCTTCCTGGGCACACTGACTGAAGTTGTCTGATGGGACTCTTTTCTCCACACAGATGAGTAGAAGCACCGATATCTATTGGTGTGTGCATCATTCTTAATAGAGTAAGCAAGACTCCCTTGATATGTAGTTTAGTCACTATAATCTAAAGCCATCAGAATGGTAGGCCTTGAGTTTGAAAGAATACGCCCCTTAATGGAACTAGAAAAGATCATGTGTGACCAATTAAGATAATGGATCTTGTCCATCTTGTGGATTGGGGTAAGTAAGGGGAGTTTCTTGCTCCCTAATGTGGCTTATTGAGCAAATTATATATCTTTTTGTGTACAATATATGCATGTTCATAGGATGCAAGAACGCATAGGGTCTTTATTTAGATCATAACATACTGAGAATGGTATTGCGAAGTTCTATCACGTTGCTTTGAATAGGTTGATACAAGTTAAAGTAGCACGGTGAGAACCATGAGGTATTAGCATGACATTTTAGGCTAAAATAAAACCATAGGGCAAGGTGAGCGCTTGAAAAAGAACTATAGAAACATGTGGGGGGTATAGAGATGCTAGATAGAGCATGTGGAGGCTGAGAAGCGTTGAAGGCTGGCTAGTGGTGGTAGGGGATATTTGGTTGTGACGGAACCCGTGAGGGTCTTAAAGTAATATGTGGCGCACTGAGTTATCGCCGAGAGATCAAAGATGGGTGGGATCGAGGTGGGTTGCAAGAGAGGAAGGAACTAGGGTGAGACGGGCGCTGAGTTTTCCAGGGTTTGGGGCAGGAGGATGGGGTATGCTAGTACTGGAAGGTTAGGGAGGCGAGGATGGGGGTTGCTTATGGGCCTAGAGGTGTTCACTCTGATGGGGGGTGTGATGGAGGGTGGGAGTGTGATGGAGATGATGGGGCTTTGACGGAGAAGGGTGGTTGGGCTTCGACAATGTCGAAGAGCAGATGGGGTGGTCGGTGGTGGTGGAAGGAAGAGGTGGTGAGATAGGTGACAACGGGTTGGGAAGCTCTAATACGAAGTTAAAGAAGATATTGTATTGCCTGAATAGAGTGAATGCCCTAGGGTTCCTTATATAAAATGAGTTCTTGGGATAGAGTTACACGAGGAAGACACAACAAAAAGAAAAGACAAGAGTACCCTTGAGTTGGTGGACACAAATATCTCTCAAGTCAACATGAAGTAATGTGACGCCACCGCCACCCATCACACTTGCAGCATATACCTAGGAATGCACCAGAAGGCTTTGCTCCCTAATCTCTATGGAAAGTTCCAACTCCCCCCCATAGAGTCCCTTGAAATACATGCTTGAGAAGCATGGCTCCTGTTCTTCTAGGTCACATGTCAATTCCCCTTTTATAGAAGATTAGGTCAAATTACCCCTTTCAACTGATGCAACAAAGGATGAACTCTAGGGTCATGTCGAACGGTTTTGTCCAAAAAAAGCTAGTGGTGGTTGCCAAAGTTCGTAAACCTACGTGGGGGGAGGAGGTTAAGGTAAGAAGAGCTGGACTAGGTTGAAGATGGTAGAGGAAGCTCCTAGATCTACTGTAGGAGAATATGGTGGCAATTGATGGCAATATGGAAACAAGGGAAGATGGTTACCATCGTCCGCCATCAAGAAGGTGAATCGAGAGATATTCGAGAGGGCTTTAAGCAACGTGGGAATAAATGGAGAGGAGAGTTGATGGTGGTAGCCATGACTAGGCAACATCATTTGCCTGACTCTAGTCATCACCCTACCATATGTTGCATACTAATTGACTTCTAACTACATATTTTTGTTGTATAAATATGAATACATATATGATTAACGCATGTAGGTTTTCAGGAGTTCACAAAGGGGTATCATGAGGGTCTCGAGGTGTCGTCAGGGAGGAAAGCAAAGGATTGGGGTCCGGCTAGAAGGTGGTCAGGGATGGGGGCGAGCTGGAGGGTAGGTGGACTCGTGGGGTATGATGGGTGTGATTTGGCTTTGACGAAGGTGTGATTGTAGCTTCGAAGACAGGAAGAGGAAGTGGGGTGGTCAGTGGTGGCGAAAGAAAGAGGAAATGATGTGGGTAACGAGTGGGGGTGGAGGGAAGGGAGCTTTGATACCGAGTTAAAGAAGATAATGGTATTGCATGAATAAAATTGCTACCCTAGGGCTTCTTATATAAGATGAGTCCTTGGGTTAGGCTTACATAAGGGGATACATTAAGTAGAAAAGAAAAAAGTACTCCTGAGTAGATGTAACACAAATATCTCTCAACATGAAGTCATGTGTGGTCGGCCTGCCACCCACCGCACATGCAACACATACCTAGGAATGCACTAGAATGCTTTGCTCCCTAATATTTATGGGAAGTTCCCACTCCTACCATAAAGGCCATTGATACACGTGCTTAAGATGCATGGCTCCTTTTCTTGTAGGTCGTATGCCAATCCCCCTTTATAGAAGATTATGCCAAATGTACCCCTTCAATTGATGCCACAAAGGATGAACTCTAGGATTATGTCGAACACTTGCATCTAAATGATGCAAGTAGAGGTTGCCAAAGTTCTTAGACCTTCATGGAAAAGAGGTTAAGTGGAGAATGGTTGGACTAGGTCGAAGATGGTAGAAGGAAGCTCCTAGACCTACGGGAGGAGAATATGGTGACAATAGATGACAATGCGGAAACACCAAGGAAGGCAACTACTGAGCATCCACCATCGAGAAGGTCAATTAAGAGATTTAAGGGAGCGCGGCGATGAAGCGATGCACGAAGATGGTTCACTCATGATAGAGAAGCAGTTGATGGAGAGCAACGCCTCTTAGAGCAACGTAGGGAATAGGAGTGGAGAGTTAATGGTGGTAGCCTGGACTAGGCAACATCATTTGTCCAACTCTAGCTTTTGGGCCGTCCTATGTTATTAGAAAATAGGAATGCGGAAGCGTATAAGAAATAATGATAAAGAAATATGAAAAAGATGGGATTTTACGTGGAACCCTACTCCTTAAGGAGCAGGATGAAACCACGGGAGAACGCCTCAGAGTGCTGATAGTCTATTGCTTTTCTCATCTGAATACAATGGGTGTGGGGGACTATATATAGCCCCCACTGAGTCTCTATATCTTCAAATTGGAGATGTGGGACTAAACTTTGGATGAGGTAAATGGATCCTGGAGAGATTCATGTACCCATCTGCAATGTAAGAGGCGCACAACCAAATACTCCAACACTCTCCCTCAAGCTGGAGCATTCAATGCTCAGCTTGGACAAGCAAAAAGAAACTCAACTCACGTTACATTTTACTACAGACAATATCAACTCAACGCGCACAACTGTCAGCTGTTGTCGAGGACGTTGCTTCTCATGCCGTGCAGGTGAGGAGGACGAACAGGCTGGAGTGTGAGTTAGCTGAATCTCATCGTCGGAGAGCATGTGCTCTGTACTGCGCTTGTCAGGGTCATTGCAACTGAAATGAGTCTCCTCGTCGGAATACTCTGGCCCACCACAATAATGTGGACAACTGTTCCATCTCGGAAAAGGGCCGCACTGAAAAGTCGTGGAGTGCAATCCTCATCAGAGTCCACGGTCGCTAGAGAATGGATTCTGAAGAAGTCTCCTCGTCGGAGAACTGGGTCTCTCCCATCTGGCATAGAGAATGGTATTGTACACTAGAGTCCCTATGAAACCACATGAAAACCCTAGCCAACATGGCATAGGGAATGGTCCTCTACTCTGGAGTCCCTATGGCTCACACGAAAACCTTGATCAAAACATAAAAGATGGGGACCACATAAAAGATGGCACATATGTGCACATCTGAAAAGACTGCATACATGTGCATGTCTGAATCTGAAGACTCGGAACCAATCTGACGTCGAGTCTAAAATCTGAAGATTCGTAGAGTCTAGAGATCTGATTGGTCTTGGAATATATGAATCTAACCTGGAATATGAGGAATCTGGATTCGACATGTGACTCTACACAATACCCCCCCTTTCTCCCATACTGGTCAGAAAGCCAACATTGACCCAGTTGAGAGAAGACAAGACAATATGGGGAGAAAATAAATGCAGATCTCTCTTTTTTTTCTCGTCTTCTCGAATCATTTTGTTTTTTTTGTTTTTTTAAATAAGCCGTTTTTTCCCTTTTCAATCATTTTTTTAATAAGTCGTTACCATTTTTATGGCTTTTCCTTTTTTTATTTTTACAAATATTTTGCGTACGGCTTTTTATTGTACGCGTCTTTTTTTGAAAGAAAGAACAGGTGGATCCCCTGTATTTATGAGGGTCACCACCAAGATATATTAATTAAAAGTGATATATAGTATAGTATCGGACCCAAATCCAAGACCCACGAATTGTACATCACATTACAATGGGCCACAATATTCGCAAAGTAAAACCTCTGGTTGTTGAAGATCAGGTCATTCTGTCCCAACCATATGGCCCATGTGACCGCAAATACCTTCGAGCAATCATTTGTAGAGTTATCGTCGATCGACCTGATGGACGTCCAGAAATCTGATGAGCCATCACTCACCATCCAAGCTAGGTCCACTTCCCTCTAGACCTTTTTAGATTCTGGGCACTTGAAGAATAAATGATCTGAATCTTCCACCTCTTCCTCGCATCTATCACATTGTGTGTCTGACAATCCGAGTAGTCGTCCCCTCCTAGCTTTATCACAAAGACGGCCCTGTCTCATGCACCAAAGGAAAATCTTCACTCTATTCGGGATCCTTGCTGCCAACAATGTTCATATCTCTACACAACTCCCCATCCTGAACCTCAGCCCGTGTCCTCAGCTCTTCGTACGGCCTCTTCACAGAGAATTTGTTACCCGTCCAAGGAAAGTGATCTCTGCCATGCACGAGGTCCCCAGTAGGAGGGAGTTCAGCCATCATGGAAAGATACTCCTCTGAACGCTTGTCGGAGAGATCCGACGTTAATAGTGGTGACCACGTACCAGCTTCCCTCTCTTCCTCCCCTTTTCTGTACGCGTCTTTTTAAAAAAACATAAAAAAATTGGTCTCACTTGGGCCCAATCTTCTTTCTCCCTTTTTTTAACGCAGGGCTGCCCTCTTTTTTTCCAATACAGCAGCTTGACCCACTCGATGGGCCCAAATATGCAGCAAACATTTTTTAGTCGAACGCAGGAGCCCTTTTTGGGGCTTACCCCGATGGGAACCCCTTTTTCCAAGCAAACCGCGCTGCCCCTGAGAAGAGCGTCGCCTGGGCACGATAGGGAGATCGCCAGATCTTCTAGAGATGTGGCGTGATCGCCGCGTACGCGACGTGGATATGAGGGCGTCGCCAGGAGGCTGTGGCGGCATAGAGATTTGGCATCGAGAGGAGCACCTCGCGCTGCTGGCGTCTTGCGCCTGGAGTCCAAGGAGGCGAGGAGCTCTGCGAGTGGAGAGATGCGGGCTCTTGGTCGAAGGGCCTGCCGCCAGGGTCACCTGGAGCGTCTGGAGCGTCGCCAACGAGGATATGGAGAGGAGGCGCCTCCTGTGGCCTTGCTCCTATAGGGAGGATTCCGCCTAAGGTCTAGATGCACCACATTGGCGCAAAGAGAAGAGAGGGGGGGTCGTTGCGGCATCGCGAGAAGTGGAAGTGAACGAGTTGGGGGAGGAGCCACTGCACGATGTTGCCTGGGTGATCGTACATCGTCGCCGCCTTGCTGATATGGCTCCAAGCGGTACCTGGCTGAGATGAACGGATATCTGTCTGCTCTCGCGTGGAACTGGAGCACGTCAATAGGAGGATCTGTAAGTGCGGCAGGGACTCGTCGCCGCCGAAGGGCTGGAAGGGCTAGAGGGCCCGACCCCCCCAAATTTGTGAACCCGATTCCAAATACATGATACATAAACTTCAAGAAATCTTCAAGAACAATAACAAGAATTAGGGTTTCAAGAAACCCTAAAATTGAAGCATGTACTCGATTGACCTAAAAAAACTTCAAAATCTTCGACGATCAACCAAGAACGACCAGCTCTGATACCATGTTAGAAAATAGGAATGTGGAAGCGTATCAAAAATAATGATAAAGAAATATGAACAAAAGATGGGATTTTACGTGGAACCCTACTCCCTAAGGAGTGGGATGAAACCACAGGAGAACGCCTCAGAGGGTTGATAGTCTATTGCTTTTCTTATCTGAATACGATGGGTGTGGGGGTCTATATATATCCCCCACTGAGTCTCCACATCTCCAAACTGGAGATGTGGGACTAAACTCTGGATGAGGTAAATGGATCCTGGAGAGATCCATTTACCCATCTACAATATAAGAGGCACACAACCAAATACTCCAACATATGTTGTATACTAATTGACTTCTAACTACTTATCTTTGTTGTATAAAGATGAATGGGTATGTGATTAATACTTGAAGGTTTCAAGAGTTCATAAAACATTTGGATTTCATGTGATATGCAAGAGTAGTGTGTCCTCTCCAAGTAAGAATTTTCCTCTGTGAGGCATAGCAAACTTTTAATCAAAGTGTGGAGGCCAAAGTTTGTCCTGCAATTCCTAGGTGGCAGAAATTCAGTCTGGGTGGCATGGAGCAGCTGAACCTTAGACATGAAGCATGTAGATGTAAATGAAGCAGGCGTCAAAGAGCTTCAGGCCTGAGCCTAGCAAAAACGAGCTACCTTACTTCTAAGGGGCGGTTATCACTGCCCGAACCAGGGTGATCTATCATGCCCTAATAAGTAATAACTAACTTTGCTTGGGTGAAACTCTTATGATGATGACTTGGATTGTCTTATTTATGGGTTAGCATCTAAGGAGGTTGAACATTTATTCTTTTTCTGTGTCGAGATTTGGAGGAGTATGTATATTCCCAGGATTGATCTTTCATCATCAGAGAACTTTTGGGACTCAAAGATCAACTGCAAACCCGAAGTGCACGGAGGGAACTCCACATGGACCTGTAGCTAAGAAAAATCATATGAGCAATTTGGATGCTCGGATGACAGGTGTTGACACAAGACTTGTGGAGTGTCTGGGGGTAGTTCCGCCCCAAGTAGTTAAGATCGTTGATGAATGATCATTCTATCTTGGAATGCTAGGGGGCTTGGTAGGCCTGAAAAGAGGATGGTTACATGAGAGTTGTGTGCAACAAAGAATGTGGACGTGATTCTCCTACAGGAAACAAAGTAGGAACATGGCATTCAAGATATGTGGAAATCTATTGGTGGGTTGTTTTTGTCAGAATTTCGTGCGATTTGTTATGAGGGGGCGTCGAGAGGGCTTATTGTTGGCTAGAATTGTGATAAGTTCGTATTGTTGGATCTTGAAATAAGGGCCAGCTGCTCTATCTTGGTACTTTTGCAACGAAGAGTTGATAACTCGAGGATTGTGCTTACTAATGTATATGGGTCATCTAATGGTATGGGCATCTTTGATCTGGCTGACGAGCTCTGGATTGTGCTTTTAAAGTACCCCTTGAATGCATAGTTGGTAGGTGGTGACTTTAATGTCACTCTCCAACCTGAAGGCTGTGTGGGTATGCATGGTGGGACTGATACTGGCTCGGAGGCTCTCCTATCCCTGATTAATGAGCTTGAAATGGTGATTGTTGACGTCGGAGGTTGTTGTTACACATGGAGCAATGCTAGATCGAGATCACACCTTGACCGATTCTTGGTGTCTTGCTCGTGTTTGGGCCATTCAACGTGTTCACTTCAATCATACTCTAATTATGTAGTCCTTGGTCGAAGGTGTGCGACTAAGATCATTCTTCAGGTTTGAGTGAGTGTGGTTGCTGGAGGAGGGGTTCTGTGATATGGTTATGGCTCTCTGGAGCAAGAATCAACTGCTCGGATTGGTCGCGGTTGGAATGGAGATCAAGTTGTCTTTGTTGCGCAGGTAGCTTCAAATTTTCAATAAGCAGGTCGGGGAACAATGTCGTATCATATGAATGGTGGCACATTAGTTGGTGTGCAGGCTAGACTCCATTAAGGATGAGCATGAATTGACACCTGAGGAGATCACAGAGAGCTCTATGAAGTTGAATATGCTACACGAGGAGGATAGGAAGAGGGAGGTTGAATGGAGACAAAGATCACGGTAGCGGTGGGTTCAAGAGGGGTATGCCAATACGCATTTTTTTATTCAAAGGCCTCAAATTGTAGACACGAGAACTACATCGACTCTATCATTGTGGATGGGGTGCATGTTCAAGGGGATCTGGAGGTGGGATGGGCATTGCGTGCACATTTTCAAATGTTGAGTAGGAGGTCTAAACGCATTGGTTTCGTATGGAGGGGATGGGGAATTAAGGAGATTTTGCCTTATGATGTTGACTCTCTTTGCGCCTCTCCTCGAGGTGAAGTGAAAAAGGTGATTTGGCCGCTGAATACAGATGGGCACCTGATCTTGATTGTTTTCCGGTGTTCTTTTACAAGGAATTATGGGATGTTATGAAGGAGGATGTGATGGTGGTAATGCGAGAGTTCATGGAAGGGAATTTGAGGCTCTCCTTTTTTGTTTCCTAAGAGGGGAAGTGCCTACTAGCATGGATGACTTTAGACCCATATCGATGTCTAATTTATTAATCTGATCATTGCCAAGGTTCTGGCTAATCAGCTGAAAAGGATTTTAAATAAGATCGTCTCCCTTGAGCAAACCGCTTTTGTACCTGGAAGGTTGATGGCAGATGGATGGCTATTATCTTTTGAGATGTTTCTGGATTGGAAACACATGCATGAGAAAGAAGTGGTGTGGAAGGTTGACTTCTCCAATTTGTATGACTAAATGGATTGGCATTTTCTCTGGGCATCTTTATGGCGACGTGATTTCCTGGATAGATGGATCATTTGGATGAAGAGATGCATTACTACGGCCTCTTATGTAATACTTGTTAATGGGTGCTCTGAGGGGGGGGGGGTACTTTCAGCCACAACAGGATAGGCCTCCGGACGGCCCATTGGCACCTTTCCTTATTGTGATTGCAGCTAGTGCCTTGACCGTTATAATGCGATGGGTGTATGCGGGTGGCTTGTGTCCTAGGTACAGCAGGGATGGCATCTCTATACTATTCTTCAGTATGCATATGACACTATGATCTTTCTCAGGGGTGAGGCGAGACAGCTACAACATGCAACATACATTCTGGATACTTTTGGAGACATTTCGAGGCTACAACTAAATAGGGAGAAGTTGGTTTTCGTGCCATTCGGACTCATAGAGGCAGAGATCATTGAGGCTAGCTCCATTCTTCATTGCACTTGCAGTTCGCTCCAGGTGGTTTATTTTGGTCTATCTTTTGTTTTGGGGTGTCTCCTAGTCGCTGAGTAGAAACCAATACTAGATAGATTTGAGAGTAGATTGGCAGGTTAAACGGTCAAGACACTATCTCTGGGCGGGAGGTTGATCCTGCTCAAGCGCGTCCTTTCGACGATTCTCATATTTTTCTGTCTTCAAGGCTTCTCCCTGTAGGGGTGAGGTCAAGGCTTGAGGCAATGGTATATAGGTTTTTCTAGATGGATGGTAGGCAGGACAAGCATGGTATTCACCACGTTAACTGGAGATTTTGACGAGGCCCAAAAATAATGGTGGGCTTGGTATCTTGAAGCGTGATTGCTAAGGCCCTTTTATGCAAGTGGATACTTCGATTGTGGGGAAGTGGGATGCCTTAGTTTGCCTCTTGGTGCAGGCAATGTACGACATCCATGGATCTTTGACTGCATCGGGTATACATTCTCCTTCATCTTTATGGCAAGGAATTGTGATTATTCTTCCGGAGGTGAGCTCGCATCTAGCCCCTGTGGTGGGAAGTGGTGACTTGTTTCATTTCTGGTTGGATAATTGGACGAGTTGGGGCGCACTTTGTGAGAGATATCCATGCTTGTTTGTTTTGGCGGAGGATCATGGTATTTCGGCTTGTCAGGCTTGGGCGGATGGCACTTGGACTCCGAATTTCTCTATGTATTTTTCAGAGCAGCGATTGGCTGAGTTCATGGCCTTGTTTGATGATCTAGCAGATTTCAGGGATGTAACTGTAACCATTTTGTGTGGAATGATGGTCGCTTTAGTGTCAAGAAGGCGTATCATTTTTTCTCTCTCAACGAGGGTGCAACACATGATGATGTCTACGGTATTGCAACATTATTTGGCGAAGTAAGATTCCAATGTAGATTAAGGTGTTTGTTTGGCTGGTCAGACATGGTCGTTTGCTTACAATACATGATTTTGAATAAGGGTGATGTGATTTGTGGAAGTTGTGGCAATGGAAATGATGACTTGGATCATCTTTTTTTTGGTTGCAATCTCTCAAGACGGGTGTGGGCTGAGGCCGGAATTGCTTGGCTTGGGACTGACAATGTTCCATCTTTTTGGAGATTTATTAGAGCAGTTTGTGGGAACTCGTATGAGGACAACTCTCCTGTCTTTGCACTTTTGTGGGCCATTTGGAGTGCTAGAAACGATTGTATTTTCCGGGATCAACGTATGTATACTGAGAATGTATCGGGACATTTTAAGGGCCTTTGTTTGGCCTGGAACCTTGTAACCTGATTATTTTCAAAAATTAATATATTTCGGTGGTGGATCCCACCTTGGGACACCACCCTCTTTGTTTTCAAAAAACAACTTTTGGGGCTTTCGTTTCGCTTAGTTCAGATCATTTGGGGAGTAGATGAAACCATTAGCTTGTCTGTGGGCTATCTGGTTGGCACGCAATGGGGTTATTTCTTGTAAGAAAAGGTTTCATTGTGAGAATATTGTACATCATGCCACAGCTCTTCTTGAGTCTTGGCTGTTGTAATTTAGTTTATGTTAATATATTTTTAATCACTTTAAGTGTATGCCCTTTTCTTATCAAAGAAAACTATGCAGGATAACTTAGTCATTCTAGATAGGGAAGTAAATTTTATAATTGATAATTGCGTTGTGTTTCTTCGTGTTGGTTATGCCTTAAATTAGTTTGTCTTTCTCATTGTATGTATGTTGGGTGCTCAGCCCATGATTCCTCAAAAAAATCATTGTATTTCTTATTTTATGCATTTTATCATTTATATTGGTATGTCTTTCATCAGTGTATGTCTTTCTCATGTTGATAAAATAAAAATCTTTAAAGGTTCACGATGCTGTTGAGCACAATTCAACGGATGAGGACACATCGAATCCACTGCTAGAGACAGTGAGAGTAAAATGCATCACACAACTGTTACTGCTAGGTGCGCTTGACTGTATCCAGGTAAAATTTTGTTCCAGCTTGGCATCCTATATGTCTAGCAGGTTGATTTCAGTATGTCAAACCTCTATGTGTTGTTTGTCCCCTTTTTCACCTCTTTTGACATTTTTCAGTGTCAAAACTTTATATTTTAGTTGTCTTTGTTGGGGATTAACCTAGAGATGATATCTTTTTACGAAGACAATTCCTTTTTGTTTGGGCTGCCAGAGAAAGTACTGGAGTAGGCTCAAGTTCCCTCAGAAGTTGGCAATAATGGATATCTTATTATCTCTTTTGGAGTTCGCAGCTTCGTACAACTCCTCTAGTAGCCTTCGGGAGCGAATTCTTCAAACACCTTCGGATAGGTAGTATGTGTCCTTTTTCCTTCTGTCTTTTTTTTCTCCACGTGTATTTACTGTAAGATTGGACAATCTTACAGGCCTCCTTTGAACCTTCTGCGACAAGAAATGGAAGGAACATCTATCTACTTGGATATCTTGCAAAAATCAACAATAGAAGACTTCAGCAATGAAGCAGATGATGTTAAAGTTGATGGAACAAATATCAATCCAAATAGTGATCCTAGCACTGATGAAAATTTAGTGGGAGACAAAACACTGAAGGATATTGCAGAAGGAAAACTTGTATCTTTTTGTGAACACATATTGAAGGAGGCATCTGATTTACAGCACAGAACCCTTGAGGCTGAAGCTATACACGTGCACCGAATTCTCGAGTTGCGTGCACCAATTATCGTGAAGGTACTTAAGTTGTTTTTAAACTTTTTCTTGAATTTTTACGTCATCTATGGGTGCATTTTGAGCGGATTATATTTCTGGTTTCAGATTATGCAACCTTTTGTAGTTTTTAGCATTCTTTCACGTACATATTTACCATGCTCCAACCAAGCACTTTTTTTCCTCCTACCCACTCCCTCACCAAAAGGACTGGTTGTTGGGGGCAGAGGAGACATAATTGCAAATTGCACCCCTCCTCTAGGTAGGGTCTCCGGGTAGTGGGAGCTTCGGGAGCATATCAATCCATTCTGGCGTCAAATCAAGCTAATAAAATTGCATCCTTGGTTTTTGCCTTTGAGAAATCTGCAGTCAAAGATTCTGCATGCGTCGTGGAGATCTCTCCCACCCCTCTGTCACACCAACCCCATACAGACCAAGTGCGATGTCTACTGAAGCCAAGGAAGTGCATATGTAAAGCGGAACCCACCTTCGCATCTCCATGAAATCCCCCCCTCCCACACAGAAATAGAATGAATGCATTTCCTTCTCCTCCGGCCACTAACCATAGAGTGAAAAAAATGTGTATTGACATCACCGTCCTTTAGCTATTTCTTCCTGGACCGTTGTCTCCATTCCATCTCAACATTTTTATCTTCCTCATTTATATCCCCACGCTCATCCTCCAGCTTGTCCAGCCTGGCTACCTCCTCCTACGTTAGAGTCTTCTTTTCTTGTCGTTGCATTCTAACATGTTTATTGTACACCGTCAAAGGCTTTCGTAGTTCCGCCAGCTTAGTAGCCATCCGTGTCATGGTCGAACATCCGGGTAGCAAATCTGCCAAAAGTCCGCAACAAATTCTCTAAACCCCTCCTCCAACAACCAAACACGCTCAAAATGAAATAATGTCATGGGTCTCACATCCTCCTCGGAAGACCAAAGAAGGGGCGTGTGATCCGAGTGAGCCCTGGGGAGTGCCCACGTGGCCACGCCCTCTCCATCGCCAACGGGAAGAGCTGTAAAACCTTAGATTAAGACAAGATGCGATCATTTCGTGATCTGGACCTGGATTCCTCCACGTGTAGCGACATCCAGTTGTGTCCACAATCTGAAGGCCAAGTTCCCAATCAGTTCCGAAAGATCCACCGATCCGGCATCCATTCCACCCCGCATCCTCGGTCTATCCTCGGCAAGGAGAGTGATATTGAAATCACCCGCAATGATCCACTCATCAGAAGGATATCTCGCATGTGCTAACGTCATATCTTCGATCAACTCCCGGGTGCTCCTACTATTCGTAGGCCCGTAAACATTTGTGACAACCAATCTAATATCGCATGCTTTCCTCTGCAGTGCAACCGTAATAGAGTGACTTGCAAGCACCATCTCCTCTTACAACCCTAACTTGTCCTCATTCCAGCCTACCAGAAGACCCCATGATGCCTCTTCAATTTCAATAAATATGCACTGTCGTAACCATGCACCTCTTGTATCCTTCTAAACTGACTCAACATCTCTGGAGATCTTGGTTTCTTGTAGCATCACTATTCTGCTCTAGCCGACTTCAGAAGCTCCCGTACAACAAGCCTCTTCTCTGGCTTCCCCAATCCTCTCACGTTCCACGTTACAATTAGCGAACTGCTTTAAACCCTACCCGAGGAACCACACCAACACACTCTAGAATCCCCAACTCCAGTCCCAGGTCGGGCACACGTTGAGCTTCTGTCACCTGCTCCTGCACACCATCCTCTAGACATATACCACCTTGAAGAGACATCCCCTCACCCATGTCACCATGTACTGGGAAAAAAGACTTCCCTTCTTCAGGTGCTTCCAACCTCTCCATAGCCCTTTGCTCGACAGTTTCTTCTGTTGCAGCCAGACCCGTTCGAGGTTCGAATACCTCTAGCCATTTGTAAATCTCAAACCTTCTCTTCTTTCTACTTTCCTCAAAGCTCCTAAAATAACACCTTTCAAACCTCCCAGACCCTCCCAACGTAGCCATCCGAGTCTTGCCAACATGCTAGCCCACAGACGCCTCCTAATGGAGGCTCGCCTAGAATATCTCTGTCGCTGGCAGAGGATCACCCAACGTCGCGGGGCCCCGAGCAAAGAGAAGCAAAGATGATGCCCCTTGCTCATTCAGACTCAAGAAGATCGATCTTTCCGTCAACATCTCTGTACTTGCAGCTCTAAGAGCTTCTTACCAAATTCCATCTTCCCAATTTGAACAACACAAAACCTCACCCGAGAAGATAATCGAGTCCGAGACCCTGCCCGACTGTTACAAATCGGCTTGACTCCGACCGAATCCATAACTGGGTTGAGGTAACCTGTCATCATGAGGCTCATATTCTTCATTCCAAGGATCGAGCCCGACGAGAATTCGCCTGACCGCCTAAGAGGCTCCGCCTTGCCATCCATATTCAAGTAGTGCCAGGAGCCCTCAGGATGGGTCCGGTTGAATGCCTAACCCCTTAGTCTCGAGACCTCGGGAAGAATATGCGCCCGAGCAACCACTGCAAAAAATGGGCCATCTTTGATCATCACACCACGCGATCCCCCAAGAGATTTGATACCCATTTTCCTTAAGAGATCAGATACCCCTTTTGGATCTTTCTAAAGCAGCAAGCAATGATCCACCTTCCCCAACGCTCGGCAACACTTCCGCTTCTGCTTACCCTCACCGCCTTGCTAAAGTTTGGGAAAAACCTCGTGATCGATTGATGCTGCCACCTCAACGACTTCAATCCCAAGGCACATCTCCTCCACACGAACCTTGAATGAGTACGGGAGAGATCGAACAAGCTCCGACGCCAAAGCCAACATGTCCAACAGTTTTCTCATATGCAATCCATTGGAAGTGACACATTGAACTCGGCCAACCCCCTCCAGCAGCTTACACGTCGAGTCCAAACTTCTATGCATCAAAGGCATCCCCTTGATGCGAATCTTCTTCAATTTAGGAGATGACATAAGCCCATTGCATGGCTTACGTCTCTTTCAATGGAGCATGTCATCTGCCTTGTCACCATACGTCAACAGCTTCATTGCATCCTGACCGGTGATTCTACGCATACACTCCACAAGGCCCTCCATCTTCATGGCATCACCAGCAAAAGAAAGACCAATAACTCATTCAATGTCCTCATCTCTTCAGCAATGCACCTTGATTCTTCACTGCCTACCCCCACGAGAAATTCAGTAACTCTCTTCTTCGGCTTCCAGCATGTCTATCTCCACAGTTAAAGCTCTGATGTCCAAAATTACCACAGGAGAAGCACTTCACCGGATCTAGGAAAACCCTCGCGAGGTTCCCACAGCCACCACACCGCAGACAGATGCCTACAAACTTCTTCAGCGTATCTAACGATTGCTTTCGGGGAGCCCTTGACACTCGTCGGTGGCGATGCTCCACCACCGTCTAACCTCCTTCATCACCCTTCATCACCCCCAAAGCGAAGGCTGGATGGTGTGGGTGGGATTTTTAGGGCACATGGCTTTGGTCTATGACTGTCGCTCTGATACCATATGGAAAGGAGCATAGAGAGTTTTCTTATATTTTTCGCTTAAGATAGTTTGGCCATTTGCAATGGAGATCGGTTGATGCACCCTTTAGAAGATGTGAGATCTGGGATGTTGAGCGAGTTAAGAGAGAGTAAGGAAGGCTGAAGAAATATTTTTTTAGGAGAAAGAGGGTGGCCTCCCAAGATGGGACCCACCACACGAGAAATATATATAATTAAAATTATAAAATGTAAATGACATCACGCTACATCGTTCCAAGATTGACACAACGTCCTACAATATTCGAGTACATTCTCCGAGTAGAACACTTGGCCCCGGAAAATGGATGTGTTTCTACCATACTAAATTGCCCGCAAAATTACGAATGGATATGAACTATCCCTCGAGAAAGGCTAAAGAAACGTTGGGGTGAGACTATCCGAAGTGTTGGAAAAGAGAGAAAAGTTGTTTATTCCTTGAATCCTAGCCTTTCTTCAATAGAGAAGAGACCTACGGGTAAATTACATAAGATATATATAGGGAAAAAATAGAGAAACCATACAGAAACATAAGTATATCTCTACACTCCCCTTCAAGATGGAGCATAGATGTCAATCATGCTCAGCTTGGATGGGCACTTCTAAAAAGGTCCTCTGAGCAATGCCTTGGTGAAAATATCTGTCGTTTGATCTCTCATGAAATGCCGGATTGTTTGCATTGAATAGGGCGGCATGGTTATCACATTGTAATTGCATAGGAGGTACATATATATGTAAATCTGCTAGTACTGCTCAAACCCGTATCATTTTTTTACTAGCTTGTGCCATATCCCTATATTCAGATTCAACACTTGACCTAACCACCACAGTTTGCTTCTTACTCTTCCAGGAGACGAGAGAACCGTCAACAAACACGCAAAACCTGAAGTGGATTTTCTATCCTTTGGACATCATGGATAGTCTGCATCTGCACATATAGAAATAGTGAGTGTTATCCATTTTCTGAATAGCAATCTTGCACATGGAGAAGACTTTAGGTACATCAATATCATATATACAACATCCATGTGTACCTGTCGGGGTTGCCCCATGAATTGACTCACTCGACTAAATGCAAATGAGATATTCGGCCTAGTTATAGTGACATATAGAAGCTTTCCCACTATTTCTATATACCTTCTCCTGTCCACCTCCTTTGTATCATCATCATATAACTTCATACTAGGATCCATAGTAGTGGTATCCAGTCGACATCCAATCATGCTTGTCTCAACTGGCATGTTTGTCACATACTTCCTTTGGGTCATCACAAGACCCTGCTGATTCCTAGCAAATTCTAACCCCAAAAAATACCATAGGGTGCCGAGATCCTTGGTAACAAACTGTTGGCCCATAAATTCCTTTGCCTTTTTTGTTCTCTGCACATCATCACCTGTAACTAGTATCTCATCAACATATACCATGATAGCAACCATATCTATGTGTTCTTCTGTCTGTTGCCATGATACATGATTGACCTCTTTTTTAGCTTGAAGTTAAAAATACTTTTCTGTATGGGGACCTACAGGAAGAGGTTTATATGCAGCAACCTCCATGATTTGCTGCTGAGGGTGAGTATCCGTAGCATTGCAGACTTCATAAGACACTATATGGCCTTGAACAAAGTCCAAGGGCATGGTTCCAGAAGCTCTCGGATTCAATTGAGAAGCATGAATTCCAGAGGTCTAATGCGGATCATTTATTGTTTGTATTGAGAACTCCTGATAATTCCATGGAATGTCCAAGGTAGGTAATGCAACTGCAAATCTTCTGAATTCCCCGGTCACATGATCAAAGGACACTTGGGTTGCAATAGGATTTTATACACAGGTACGCTTTTGCTTCCGAAGCTCTCTAGGTATTTCCAGATCATTTGTAGTCTTCTCAATCTGTATATCTGTCCCCAATAAGGATCCCTGCTCAAACATATCACCAGACCCATCATTAGGAACAATATATTCAGAACATACCTGATGCGTGTTGGATGATGAGCGGGGACCATGAGCACGAGCAGACTGAGGAGTATAGTAATGCGACAATGGTGGGACAGGAATAATGGGAGGTGGTGGTATAGGAGGAGATGGTGGAGGTGGCACGGATGAAGGTGGTGTTGGATCCGTTGGAGGTGGGGATGGTGATGGAGGTAGTGGCATGTAGCTTTCATCATCAGAGTCTGATGAAGTCAACCTATTACCAGTAGGAGGAAAGTACATCACTTACTTGAAAAATCTAACATCAGCACTAACATAATATTTTCCCACATTGGATCATAGCATCTATACCCTTTTGTATCTTGGAATACCCAACAAAGACACATTTGACAGTTATAGGAGAGAGCTTGTCAAGACCTAGAGACAACTGGTGGACAAAAGCAACCGAGCCAAAAACACGAGGAGTGAGTGAGAACAATTCTTTTTCCGAAAATGCAAGGAAAAAAAGATTTTTTCACCCAAGATAGATGATGGCATGCGATTCACAAGATAGCATGTTGTAAGAACATCACCCCAAAAAGAATGCAATGTGTGACTTTGAATGAGGAGAGTTCTGGTTACATTAAGTAAATGGCAATCCTTCCTCTCTGCAACACCAATTTGCTGTGAAGTATAGGCACACACAGTTTGATGAATAGTACCACGTGTTGAAAAAAATGGAGAGAGCACGAGTACATATATCCAAATTATTATCAGTTCTCACAAATTTCACAGAAGAAGAAAACACATTCTGCACTATATTGATAAAAGTTTTGATAACATCTCCTGCTTCAGATTTATTCTTTAACAAAAAGACCCAAGACAGACAAGAAAAATCATTCACAACCACCAGATAAAACATGTGTCCCTAGTGATCGGGAACACGACTTGGACTCCAAATATCAATATGAAATAACTCAAACATGGAGCTACTGCTCTGACTTTGATGAATAGGGAAAGTAGACCGATGATGCTTTCCCAACTGATACTCCTCGAATTGGAAGGACGAGCAAGGTGAAATCTGAGGTAGAACACAACACATTTTCTGGAGTGGGAGATGATCGAAGTGCAGGTGCCACGTAAAGAGGGAGACTGGTCCAGCAGAATGAGAGGAAAGGCCTGCATAAGGGGTTCGAACCAAGCAGCAGAGGCTGCCCTGCTCACGGCCACAGCCAATGACCCTGCCCATAAGGATGTACTGAAATTCAAGAGACGATGGGTCAAAAATAGCTCGACAATGTAGATCATTTGTATTATGACTAATAGATAACAAATTCATGGAAAAATCAGGTGCATGCAACACATTCTGCAGGCGCATAGAAGGCGTCAAGCTGATCTCCCCCTGTCCTGTAATCAAGGCCTTAAATGTCGATTTCGGTCACCATTTCGGTATCGACCAAAACAGAATTTCGATGGAATTTCGGTGGAATTTCGATCGAAATTTCGGTCATTTCGGTCATTTTTTGTATTAGGACCCCCATATTTCGGTCATTTCGATCGAATTTCGGTTTCGACTGGATATCGATATTCGACAGAAATTCGACCGAATTTCGCTGAAATTTGAGGCCATGCCTGTAATCGGGGAATGAGTCCCATCTGTTATAACCATTGTTCTCCCTGGAGGAACTTGTCTGTACGTTGTAAGCTGATCTCTGTCTCCAGACAAGTGATATGTAGCTCTGAAGTCCATAATCCATTCTGAATCATCAGATCCACTACAACTAGTAAGGGAATAGGTACTACCTGAGGTACTGGAAGATGTCGAACCAGCCACATCCGAGTGACCTCCTGAGGTTGACGAAGAAGCAGTGGAACTGGCAAGAGACATAATGTCCCTTAATCGTGCTACAAGATCATCAAACCTCTTATCTGAAACAATTGGAGACTCAATCTGCTCAGCTACTCGGGCGGATGCAGGAAAGCCATGCTTGGAGTAGCATGCTCTGATACCATGTTGGAAAATAGAGAAAAGTTGTTTATTCCTTGAACCCTAGGCTCTCTTATATAGAGGAGAGACCTATAGGTAAATTACATAAGATAGACATAGGAAAAGAAAATTAGAGAAAACTTGCAGAAATATAAGTATATCTCTACACGAAAGGATCTTCGTTATTTGTATTTATGCTCGAGAATGGCCCAAAACAGATTTGCATGGAGGCAAAAAGTCCATGTGACCGACCCTACTTAATTGTGGGAAAAGGCTTTGTTGTTGTTGTACTACCCATGGAACATTTAAATGTTGATTTTTTTAGTTATCTCTTTGTTTATCCTTGTTGATGTTGTTCGGAGAGGGTTGACATTGTCTTTTTTCAACCGTGTCAATGCTATGTTAGTGATTGGACAGTTTTCTTTTAAGGATTTTATCACTTGTGCCCCTCCGAGATATCGCAATATCAGTTATTCCCCTATCTTTTTGGTAATATCAGTTGTGCCCCTCACTTCTTACCGTTTTATCAGTTGTGCCCCTTGGGTTAGTTGCCGCCCATCCACAGTACAAACGGACATTAACTTTGAGGACATAAACGGAATTAATTTTTAAAAATGGTTTAATGGTCATTTTGACACCCTCTTCTTCTTCCTCCTCTTCCCACATCCTCTTCTTCCTCCTCCAACCTCCTCCTCCTCCCACTCTGCACGGAACTCCTCCCCCACCTCCGGCCTGCTTTCTTCCTCCACCCCAGCCACTCCTAACGCGTAGGCGTAGGCCATGCTTCTTCTCGGCCGCGCCTCCCGCGGCCCCGCCAGGAGCCCAGCAGCCTCCTCCGGCCCCCGCACCTCCCCCGGCTCCCGCCGTCGTCCAGCACCTCCTCCGCATCCTCGCACATCCGCCCCTACTCCCCCTCCCCCGCACGCATCGCCCCTGCTCCCCCTCCCCCCTGCCCCGCACCGCCGCCTCCCCTCCCCCTCCCCCGCACGCACCGCCCCTGCTCTCCCTCCCCCCTGATCCGCACCGCCGCCTCCCCTCCCCCTCCCCCGCACGCACCGCCCCTGCTCCCCCTCTCCCCTGCCCCGCACCGCCGCCTCCCCCTCCCCCGCACATGCCACCCCTCGTTCCCCCTTCCCCCTGCCCCGCACCGCCACCTCCCCTCCCCCACACGCACCGCCCCTGCTCCCCCTCTCCCCTGCCCCGCACCGCCGCCTCCCCCTCCCTCTCCCCCGCATGCGCCAACCCCTGCTCCCCCTTCCCCCTGCCCCGCACCGCCACCTCCCCCTCCCCCGCATGCGCCACCCCCTTCATGGACTCCGCGCGTGGTCGCTGCCCCTCGCCAGAAGCCCCGCGGTCCCATCTACCTCGCGCTCAGTCGTTGTGCCCCTGGGCCATGGCCTGGGCGTCCTCCCGCTCTCCCACCCGCTGCCATGTCTGCTCCCCATAGCCGACCGCGCGCCTCTGGCCTCGGTCCCTGCTCCCTCTCCGCCCCTCCCGCCCCGCCAGGAGCCCAGCAGCCTCCTCCGGCCCCCGTGCCTCCCCCGGCTCATGTCGTCAGCCCACACCTCCTCCGCATCCTTGCACCTCCTCCCCAACCCTTCTCCTCATTTGATTTTATTCTGACCATAATACCCCTCTTAACCACACCATGGTTTGAGTAAACTATGGTTATTTTAATTTTTTGACGGTCAATCTGACGGAAGGGCACAACTGATGACGGAGAAAAAAGTGAGGGGCACAACTGATATTACCAAAAAGATAGGGGCATAACTGATATTGCGATATCTCGGAGGGGCACAAGTGATAAAATCCCTTTCTTTTATATAAGTGTTCTAAGCGATCCTAGTTGCATGTACTCATTTTAACTGTAGTAGTGGAATTGATGTATATGTGTAACACTCGAATCCGGCATGACATGTTGATAATATATGTTTCTGATTGTCACATAGATCCAGGAATTTACACATTCTGCTTCGAAATTTTGCATTCACCTTGAATTTGATTCTCTCTCTTAAGAGGTCTCCTTATGTTAGATTGTTAGCGGGGGATGTTGTTGTATCGGGGTCCGGTACTACCGCACCATATGTACTGTAGTGAAAAGTAGAGCATTACCTGCTCTGAATCATTGTCCTTTATGTATATCATTACTTGTCCTTGAGTTTTTGTGTTGGGAATCCTCTGACAATTGTTTCATGAAAGTCGATTGGGACTGTCTCTTGCATGGTAGAGGCTATCTCTTGTTGTTCCCTGTAATCTGTGTTTCTTATTGTTGGGAAAACAGAAAGAGTTGTTTATTCCAAGAACCCTAGGCTCTCTTATATAGGAGAGCAGCATATGGGTAAATTACATAAGACAATCATAAGTAGAGAGAATTAAGAAATAGTGGAGACAGGAAATAAATAACGTAACATAAATATATCTCTACATTCCCCCTCAAGATGGAGCATAAATGTCAATCATGCTCAGCTTGGACGAGCACTTCTGAAAAGCTCCTCTGAGTAAGGCCTTGGTGAAGATATCTGCAATCTGGTCCCCTGAGCTGAGATGAGATGTGGAAATAAAACCCTTCTGAATCATATCTCGTATATAGTGGCAATCAACCTCGATGTGCTTGGTGCGTTCATGAAATGCTGGATTATTTGCAATAAATATAGCAGCATGATTGTCGCATTCCAGTACCATAGGAAGGGGAACCTCTATATATAGATATGTAAGAACAGCTTGAACCCACATCATTTTTGTACTAACTTGGGCCATAGTCTTATATTCAGACTCAACTCTAGATCTGGCTACAACAGTTTGCTTCTTGCTCCTCCATGAGACAAGAGAGTCTCCAATATATACATTAAATCCAGTGGTGGACTTTCTATCCTTTGGAAACCCTGCATAATATGCATCTACACATGTTGAGATTGTGACTTCCTTACCTTTTCTGAACAGTAGACCTGTACTTGGAGATGATTTAAGATACATGAGTATCATTTGTATAGCATCCATACGAACCTGACGCGGTTGTTCCATGAACTGGCTCACACGACTAACACAAAAAAAAATATCGGGTCTGGTAGTGGTAACATACAGAAGCTTTCCTATCAGCTCTCCGTGTCTCCTCCTATCAACCTCATCAGTATCATCATCATATAGTTTCATGCTTGGATCCGTGGATGTGGTGGCAGGTCAACATCCAAGCATTCCTGTGTCACTTAGCAAATCAGTGACACATTTCCTCTGGGTCATCTCAAGCCCTTGTTGATTTCTGGCAAACTCCAGTCCCAAAAAGTATCCAAGAGCTCCTAGATCTTTCGTGACAAATTCACGGCCCAGAAGTTCTTTCACCCTCTTGATTCCTTGTATGTCATCTCCTGTAATAAGAATATCATCAACATACACCATAATAACAATCATACCTCTGGATGTTTTCTATATAAAGAGGGAATGATCTGCATTCGAGCGTTTGTACCCATGTTTCTCAAACAAGTCTGAAAGCTTCCGGAACCAAGCTTTAGGGATCTACTTAAGGCTATAGATCGCCTTGTAAAGTCTACACACCTGTGAATACTCCCCCTCAATAGCAAACCCAGGTGGTTGTTGCATGTAGGCTTCCTCTTGAAGATCACCATACAGAAATGCACTCTTAACATACATCTAAACGAACCACGGTAATAGAGAGAAGAATCTGTAAAGTGGAATGACGAGCAACTGGTGAGATTGTGTCAAGATAATCCACCGCCTATGTCTGACTAAACCCTCGTGCAATCAGGCATGCCTTGTACTTGTCGATGCTACCATCTGCATTTTGCTTAACTGTAAACACCCATTTACAGCTTACTGTAGACATCCCAGTAGGAGTTGGGACGAGGCTCCATGTGCCCCTCGACCAAAGAGCAGCCATCTCTTCTTCCATAGCCAAACGCCACCGACTGTCCTTCAATGCCTCTTGATAATTCCGTGGGATGACCACAAATGATAATGCAACTGCAAAATTCCTGAAATCATCAGTCAGGCGATCAAAGGAGACCATGGATGCTATAGGTATGACGCACAACTACGCTTCTGTTTTCGAAGCGCAATAGGTAGGTCAAAATCTGTAGCCTCCTCATATGTTCCCTGTAAAGAATCCTGCTCAGGTAGACAATTGGACCCATTATTAGAATCCGTGTTATTAAAACATAAATTGCGTGCTAGATGATGAGCGGTGACCATGAGCAGAAGCAGGCCGGCGGGTATAGTGGTGTGGTAATGGTGGAACTGGGGTTGTTATAGAAAGTGGAGGTGGCGCAGGTAGTGGTGATGGTGGTGGTGGGGAAGAAGATGGTGGTGGCGTAGGAGGTGGTGGTGGTGGAGATGTACTAGGTAATGGTAGTGGTAGTAACATGTATATATCATTATCAGTATCTAAAGACGTCAACCGATCACTTGTAGGAGAAAAGTACATCATGGACTCGAAAAAGGTGACATCGGCACTAACGTAATACTTCCTGCGCATTGGGTCATAAAACATGTACCCTTTCTGTGTCCCGGAGTACCCAACAAAGACACGCTTGACAGTTCTAGGAGAGAGCTTGTCAATACCTGGAGACAACTGGTGGATGAAGGCGACTGAGCCAAAAACACGAGGAGTGAGAACAATTCCTTTTCAGGAAAGGCAAGAGAGAAATTCTCACCCTAGGCGATCAAAAACACGATTAGGACCCCAAATATTTATATGAAACAACTCAAAATTGGAGCTACTGCTTCGACTCTGATGACTGGGAAAGGTAGAGCGATGATGCTTTCCCAATCGACATGCCTCACATTGAAAGGACGTGTAAGGCGAAATCTGAGGCAGAACACGACACGATTTCTGGAGTGGGAGATGACCAAAGCGCAGGTGCCACGTAAATGGTGAGACAGGTCCAGCGGATAGAGAGGAGATTCCGGCATAGGGAGTTCGAATTAGGCAATAGAAACCGCCCTGCTCACGGCCATACCCAATCATCTTGCCCGTAAGGATGTCTTGAAAAACAAGAGAGGATGGGTCAAAAATAGCTCGAAAAATGTAAGGCCTTCGTAATCTGGCTAATGGACAACTTTCATAGAGAAATCAGGTGCATGCAACACATTCTGTAGATGCATAGAGGGTGTCAAGCTAATCTCCTCTTGACCAATAATTGAGGAATGAGTCCCATCTGCAATAACTACAGTTCGTCATGGAGGAACTTGTCTGTAGTCTGTAAGTTGACCCATGTTTCCATACAAATAATGTGTGGCACCGGAGTCCATAATCCATTCTATAGCATCAGATCCACTACTGCTAGTGAGTGCATAAGTACTACTTGAGGTACTGGAGGAGGCTGAAGCAGCTACATCTCAATGACTCCCAGGGGCCGACGAAGACGTCACAGAACCAGAAGGAGGTATAATGCCCTTCAATCGTGCTATCAGATCCTCGAAACGTTGATCCAAAGAGGAAGCAACTGGGGGCTCAATCTGTTCAGCCACTCGAGTAGAGGCAGGGAATCCATGCTTGGAGTAGCATGTATCCTCTGCATGTCCAGGATGATGGCAAAAAGTACATGGCTGACGAACACGACCCCCTCTGCCCCTGGGTCCGCGACCACGAAATTGAGAAGATTCTCTTCGACCTTGGGAAGCCGCTATTGTTGAGGACGTCTGACGGCGGTAGAAGATGGAACAGTAATCCGACTGAGTCTACGTAAGGCTTCCTCCGTGGGAGGAATAGTGGAGTCTGCCAAAATCTGGGAACGGACCGCTTCGTATTCAGGATCTAGGGTTGCCAGGAATACACCGACCATTGTGGCATTCCTATACGTCTTCTACTGCTCAAGAGTTTATGTGAGAGGCATGAAGCTATAGAGCTTCTCGAACATTCCACGCAAGGATGTATACAGCAAGTGGAGAGGATGTCCATTCTCTTGATAGTGAAGATATCGTGTTGAAGTTGCAGAATCTTTGTTTCATTCTTTACATGTGAATAAGTCACAGCGAGGATATCCCACATAGCCTTGGTTGTGGGCTGATGGAGTATATCATTGACGATCTCTATTGCCAATATGCCTGAAAGCCAAACCTTGGCATATGCATCATCCGCCTCCCAAGAGGCGTTAATCCCAGTCTTCTCAGCCGGCTCTTCCTCGGTAAGAATATGTTTCTTACCGGTAGACTTCATCATACTCATGAACTGCATAGCCCAAAGTTCATAGTTTGATCCATCCATCTTTACTATAGGCGCATGACCTCTGACGGCGCTTGTGGAGGGAATATCAACCTTGTTTTCTGACATAACGACTGACGAAGAGTAGGATTGAAAACTAGACAAATGTTTGTCTACATTGACGTAGGGAGTTTCGATTGCATATCTAGACTTATGCAACCAATCTCATCAAGGGAGAAGGCTCGACGGTGGCTTCCCTCTTAAAAAGGAAGGAGTGGTGGCACCTTTTGAGCAAGTAGATGCAGCCGGTCAGAGAGAAAGGGCTCGCGAGTGCCTAGCAGGGCCTGGCGGGGCTGTGAGGGGCTAGCAGGGCCACATGGCGACAAGGGGATGATCCGCGAGGGCATAGCAGGGCCTGACGGAGGTCGTGGGGCTGCCTCACAAACTGGTGGGAGGGAGTACGGAGGTCCGCGAGTGGAGACGTGACGGCTGGGCGGATGCAGAGGCCCGCCGGAGTTGGGCGGAGATCCGTCGGTGCTGGAGATCCGTCAGGGCTAGGCGGAGGCCCGCCGGGGCTGGGCGGCGTAAGCCCTAGGCGGTGCGCGAGGAAGAGGGTCTTTAGATGGGGTTTAGGGTTAGGGTTCGATACGGGAGCTCCGGTCTAGGACCGCCGCTCTGATACCTTGTTGGGAAAATAGAAAGAGTTGTTTATTCCAAGAATCCTAGGCTCTCTTATATAGGAGAGCAGCCTATGGATAAATTACATAAGATAATCATAAGTAAAAAGAATTAAGAAGCAATACAAGAGACAGGAAATAAATAACGTAACATAAATATATCTCTACACTTATCTTATATAGTGAAACATTTATGCTCGGCATTGCTATATATATATATATAGGTAGGATCAAGCACCTAGGTCTTGACACAAACAAGGTGTTAGACTTCCCTGTCAAGTTATTGGCCTGAGAACTGTTTGACAGGGGGCCAACTTGTTAAGATGCGTGTAGACATTTATCGAAGTTTTATATTATTATGGATGAAGATGAACCGGCTTACTGGAATTATTAAACCAAGATTGCCACTGAGATTTTCTTGTTTTAGAAACTACGAATGTGGAAGCGAATATCAGAGAAATACAATAAACAAGAAAGAACTCCGAGATTTTTATGTGGAATCCTACTCCCTGAGAACAGGATGAAACCATGGGAAAAGGCCTCAAAGGGCCATATATTGTATTGCACTTTCTCAACTGTTACAAGAGTGTGAGGGGCTTCCTATGTAGCCCTCATTGGGTCTCCACATCCCACAGACGGTCGACGTGAGACTAAATTGGATGTGGTAAATGGATCTTGGAGTGATCCATTTACCCATCTACAGTATAAGTGACGTAAACACATATACTCCAACACTCCCTCTCAAGCTAGAGCATGCAATGCTCTACTTGGACAAACAGAAAGAAATCCCCAACTCACACTATAAGACACTACGGACAACATCAACTCAACGCAAACGCAACTGTCGATTGTTGTCGAGGACGTTGCTTCTCATGCCGTACAGGTGAGGAGGAACCAACTGAAGGATATGTAATAATCCTCAAGCGCATCACGGAAGCGTGGGGATCATATCGTATACGATCAACAATGACTAGTCGCACTAGTTGTTCGATGTAGCGAAATTAAAAAATTTCATTCGATGAAACCACATGATCTAAGAACACTTCTTGAATCGTTTCATCTAACCACATAGATAAAGGAATACCTCTTGTAGCGTGGTTGTGATCAAGCCTCTAAAAGAAGAGACCTCTTGTCTCAAGTCCGATCGTTGGAGAAGACACTTGCGAGCGCGGGGATGAACCGCGTGCTTCTCGCAATCTAAGATGTTCCAAGCTAAGAACTCCTGATCTCGTCACATGAGATTGTACGTCTTTTTCGTGAGCGAAGCACACCAAAGAAGATGGAGAACCAAGCGCGGTCGAAGCGACATCACGACGGTGATGTGACGACGGTGGAGTCTCTCTCTAGGGTTTGGTCGGACGACCACCAAAAGGTGAGAGAGAGAGAGAGAGTTAGTAGGCGTGAGAATGGAGAGAGAGAGAGAGCCTCTTGCAATATGAGGATGTTGTAACATGAAGAGTATGGGGTGCCTCTTCTTATATAGTACTTTGGAAGTCCATGGATCACAATCCATGGACCGCATAAACTCAATGGATGAGATCGATTTGTGCTTATTTCAATAGTCAAGATTTTGTTATTAAAAAACCAACAACAATTAATGTAATTTAGATTAAATATATATCGATAAATCAATATAAATTAATCCTAAAATTAAATCAATCTCATAAGGAGATCAAGGAGTGGAGATTTCATCAACCCATGATAATAGGGGGGACGACCACCCTTTCCTTGTAGGTGTTGGTGGCCGTACACCCATATCTCATGGGAGATGTAATCTCATGCAATCTCATGAGATTGCATTATTCCTTGAAAATCTTCAAAATTTACAACAACACTTGTCGTAAGTTATTCAACAAAAATAATTCATAATTATTTTGTGAATATTGCAATCTTGCCATTGGAAATTTATGGATCACATTCACAACCCAAAATAATATGTGATTTACATTTTTGATTAATTATCCAATATGAACCCAATTCACACCAATAATTAATCAACAAATATAAATCATAATAAGCTCTCTCTAATACATTATAAATCACATTTATAATATATTATGAATAATTTGGATATTGCTATCCACATTATTCTTATCCATAATAATTAAATCACATTTAATTATATTGGATCATTATTCTCATGCATCCAAATAATGTGAATCAAATTCACATTATCCATGATAATTAAATCATATTTAGTTATCCATTTTTCAATGCTTGGATATAATTCAATTATGGAATTATTCTTGAACCCTTTCAAGAATAATGCGCTTTCTCCGCAGATACTTGGAGATAAGGACATGACGATTGTATGTTCCACGTATAGTGACTTGGATATTGAGATGATATCTCAAATCTAGATCTCATGGACCTCTCATAGATGCTTGATTGAATCAATACCGTAATCTAATCTTCTCATTGCATCTGAATCTCATTCAGATCAATGTCCAACACTTGGACCAAGATCAGATTACTTCTCTATTGAGAGGAGTCACTAAAATCCAAACATGTTTCATCACTCCCTCGGAATGGAAGCGTCATAGTTATACAATCGTTTATGATCACATCACCCTCAGGTATTCCTAATACCTATACATCCTGTATGCTGGAAGACCTATGATAAATCCGAAGATAAAGATCAATTTAACATTGTTATCTTTAGGGTTTTATCAACAAGTTTCTCAATCTTGGTCATTGGGAGTTGGTATCGATCATATGCTTTCACAAAGTATCATACCTACAAATTCTTGTCATGCTTCCAAAGCACGACGACCATGCGTGGAATTTGATCGGGTCCCAATACCTCATGAGTGAGCTCATGTCTTCCGGTTCACAATTGAACCCGTATGATCCCTTTGAGAGATCGTATCACTCATATGCCCTCATATGCACACCAGCTCGCCGGTGTACAGACCTTGGTTAGGTCATCAACCTATTGATCTGCCAAATGTACACACTTAGACATATAGTAACACATTTGTCTCCGGTCAAAGGATGTGTGCCCATATCATGAAAGTATAAGATATAGGACTTTGGTTATCTCGATCTCGTTAAGTCAGCTCTTTGACCTATAATCCGACACCTCCGAAACTCTTTTCCCATGCAGAGGACATGCATCAAGAGGTCGGTCAGATATCAACCTAATGAGAAAGGATTGACATCTCCTACTCAGGCTGGAGATCATCTCTTAACAATCATATGACAGTGCTTGATGAGTCCTCTATCTAACTCAGATATTCATCCAAGCACCAGCCTCTATGATTAAATTATTGAATCTACAGTTGTATGATCATTAAGATGGTCATGGTACATAACCCTAATTGTATAGAGGGACCTTATAGTGCATTCATTCATTCAATCTCAGAAAGGGAGTGAAAAGAATCAACAACTTTTATTGATAAATCAAACATTACAATAACATTTATTGTAGGAATGGTTCGCCTCGGGCTGACATGGCTAACACTAACGGGATGGAGTGTGAGTCAAATTGCATCTCCTCCTCGGAGAGCATGTGCTCTGTATTGCGCTTGCTAGAGTCACTGCAGGTGGAATGAGTCTCCACCTGGAGAACTCTGACCCGTCACGTCATGTGGACAACTGCTCCATCTCTGAAAGAGCCGAACGGAAAAAACCATGGAGACATACTCGTTGGAATCCACGATCTTTGGAGAATGGAGTCTAAAAAGCTTCCTCATCGGAGAACTGGGTCTCTCCCATATTGGCTCAGAGAATGGGATTTCTACTCTGGAGTCCCCATGAAACCACATGAAAACCTAGCACACATGGCATAGGGAATGTGATCTCTACTTTAGAGTCCCTGTGGGACACATGAAAATCCTGAGCCGACAAAATCAGAAAGATGGGGACCTATGAACTGATGATCGCAGACATGCGCAAATCAAACTGAAGACTCGGAATTTGATTATCGAGTTTGAAATCTGAAGAACTGTAGAGTCTGAACAACTGGTTGGTCTGGAGAATCTGAATCCGACCTGTGACTCTACACAATAGTCCCCCTTTCTCCCATACTAGTCAAAATAACAAATATTGACCAAGTTGGGAGAAGACAAAAAGATGGGAGCTATTCCCTCCCCCCTTTTTCTAATAGTTATCTCTCCTTTTTTTAATAAGTCGATCCCTTTTTTCCGGCTTTCTTCTCTTATTTTTTTTGTTTGCGTACAGTTTTTTTTGTACGTACCTCTTTTTTTATCGAAACACGACCCAACTTGGGCCCAAAACATCGCCCTTCTCTCTCTCTTTTTCTTTTCCCTTTAAAAACAACTTACGGCCCAACTCTGGGCCCAAGAATTCTGATTCTCTCCCTTTTAAGAAAATAAAGCAGGGCTCTTTATTTAGGGTTCCCAATTGGAAATCCTCTTCGAAGAAACTCGCCGCCCCTTATGGTGGGCCCTGTTGCTGCCACTGTCGATAGGCTCTGCCGTTGGGAGCTCGAGGGCGTTGCCTGGAGGCGAGGGCGATGCGCAAGGAGGAGCTCGATGGGGTTCGCTGCTACGTGTGGGTACGCGAGGAGAGGAGGAGGTGTCGTTTGTGTTGCCTCGTGATGCGAGGAAGGAGTTCACCTGGGGTCAAGAGCTCGAGGCGATGCATCCTGGAGCTCGAGGAGATGTTGCACATGGTGGGTTGTCGCGGGTGTTGCTACTTCTTTGCGCGAGGGACCCGGTCTTCATCGACCTCCATAGAGCTCTGATCCGATCACAACAACTCGCGCGAGTGCGCGAGGAGCGAGGGTGCTGTCAGAGCGATTGGGTTTTGCAGTAGATAAAAACTACATAACAAACATGATAATATTTTCACACACATATAATACGAACTTCGTGAATGTGTACTATGAAGATGGCTTTCAATAGGTGAAACTCAGTTTTTAATACTGTTATCAATTGGTGAAACTCAGTTTTTAATACCTGTTTCAATTGGTGAAACTCAGTTTTTATTACCTCTTTGCTTCTAAACTCTGGGTTCTAGATATGCTAGTTCTAAGTCTAAGATAACCAAGGCTTTCCTATATAACTTTGTCTAGAAAGGATTACAGCTATAATATTTACTGGTGAGAGACTTTGAATGTAATATGTTTTCTTTGAAAAAGTTTTGTAGATGATGTGGGGAGGGGTCAAAACTTTTATTCTGGTCTAGAGAAATATACCTTTGTCTTCTGCATCTCCATATATCGTTTTGGATACTATTCATAATGGTCATTTTTCTTCCTTTCTTTTAATATGTCCTACACATGATTTTCTCATCTTTTCTTTCAAATGTCGTTGATCTATCTAAATTCAGGTCAAGATGTGTACTATTGCTACAAGTGCAAGGAGGTGATAGCTGCTGAAAAAATCATGCTTAACATGGAAAACAAATTCATCTCTACAAACAGATGGAACTGTCTTGTTTTAAAAAAAATCCATGTATCAAACTTGTTGGAGTATTCGTGTTGCGCCATATTGTGTTGTAGCAGGTAAATGGATCCTAGAAGAGATCCATTTACCCCATCCGGTGTTTAGTCCCACATCGTCCAGTGGTGAGACTTGGAGGCTCTGGAGAGGCTATATAAGGAGCCCCAGAACCTCTTGTATCCATTGAGAAAAAGCAATGCATAGCATGCCCCTTTGAGGGCTTCTCCCGTGGTTTCATCCCGCTCCTCACGGAGTAGGTTCCACGTTAAATCATGGTGTTCCCAATTTTGATCTTTCTTGTTTATGCTCTGTTTATCAATCGCTTCCGCGTTCTTCATATTTTATAACATGGTATCAGAGCGGGTTTGATTCTCGAGGAGTTGTGTTTGAAGAATTTTTTCCTTCTCTTCTTCGAAGATTCGATTATTTTTCTTGAAAAATCATTATGAGGATTATTGATATTCATTGATTATTCGGAGATCTGCTCATATGTACATCTCATGGGATTGTGAAAAACTAGGGTTCATGGTCTGGAACCCTAATCTTAATTCTCCAAGTTTCGGGAACGGCAGGCGTAGCATCCAGGCGACTGCTCCAGCAGCCAGCCGCATCATCAGGGGCAGGGCAACCCATGAGCAGATGCCCCTCCAGTCTTCATCGAGCCCAAGAGCGCCAAGAACCTTCGGGTGGTGCGCCCCAAAACTCCAGGGCACCGCAATCGACGATCCAGGGTCCCGTCGGAGGTAAGATACCGCACAACAAGCGGCGCAGGCATAGAGCAAAGTTCCAGGCGGAACTTGTAATCTTCAGGTGGAAGCTTTCCCCTCGCGCAAAACCCCCCCTCGCGCTCCAGGCGCGCAAGGCGATGGCCCCGATACTCCAAGGAGGAGCCTCTACTCCGTGAGAACCTTCCTAGGCGGCGCCTCCTTCCTGCGCGCGGCTCCAGATCAACGGCGCGAGGAATCCTGTTCTCAGATGGCATCGCGCTCGGAACCCTATTCTCAAGGCGGGCGAAGCCCCTTGCGCGGCTTCCCTCTCCTCGGCACTCATCTGTGCGGAAGACCTAGGCGATGTTGGATGCTCAGGCGTGCACAGGCGCCCCATCGAGACTCGACCTCGCGCAAGGCCGCTCGAGCTCTCTCCCCGCGAGCATGGCGGCGCCCTCCGTACGAGGGCATCTTCCCCGATCTCCTTTCCATGCACACAGGCGGCACGCTTGAGCATGGTTGCGCCCTCCGCGCGCACCTCCCTTGGCGTCGCATCCCGCAAGCTCCAGGCGGCAGTTGCCGCGCTCGATACCTCCAGGCGGAGGCATCCTCCATCGCGAAGCAGCAGTTGGTGGCGCAGATCAGACCGGCGGCTTCGCCGCTCTCGCTCCCAGCGGCGACCTTCATCCCCTTCAGCCGGCGCCCTCTTCGTGCGCGAGTCCAGTAGATCCCACCCCATCGGGGGAGGCGACGCACGATGGCAAGAGGGGTTCCCTCAAAGGGGAACCTTATAAAGAGCTATGGCCAAAAGTCCAATGGGCCAAGATTTGTACCAAAAAAAAGAAAAAAAAGGGCAGTCTAGTCCAAACAAAAAAAAGGGAAGGCCAAGGTTTTGTTTAAAAAATAAAAAAGAAAAAATAGAAAAAAAAGGCGCGTACAAGATGAAGAGTCGTACGCAAGTAAAAAAATTTTGTGAAAGCCGTAAAAAAATTTTTTTTTATTGCAACAGCTTAAAAAATGGGACGACTTAAAAAAAAGACAGACAAAGCCGCAAGTTTCATGTTCTTGATGTTTACCCCCTATTTATCTTGTCTTCTCCCAACTTTGTCGATGTCCATATTCCGACAAGTATGGGAGAAAGGGGGAGTATATATGTAGAGTCACAGGTCTTGTACTCCAGATCAAGATTTCAGATGCCAGTCTCCAGACCAGCCAGATGATCAGACTCTACAGTTCAATTTCAGACTCGACGATTGATCCCGAGTCCTCAGTTTTCAGACACGCACGAGTTTGCGGTCATTTTCAGATGAGCATATGTTGCCATCATTGTCAGAGGTCCCCATCATTCTTCTTGTTGTCAGGCCAGAGTTTTCATGTGAGCCATAGGGACTCCAGAGCAGAGGACCAATCCCTATGCCATTAAGGGCAAGGGTTTTCATGTGGTATCATAGGTACACCGGAGCAGTGCACCATTCTCTGTGCCAGATGGGAGAGACCCAGTTCTCCGACGAGGAGACTTCAGGCGTAGTTTCATACTCGATGGTCAGATTCCGAGTCTTCAGTTGACTCACACTCCAGCCTGTTCGTCCTCCTCACCTGCACGGCATGAGAAGCAACGTCCTCGACTGCAGCAATGTGCGCGTTGGGTTGATATTGTCCGTAGTGTCCTATAGCGTTGAGTTGAGTTTCTTTATGTTTGTCCAAGCTAAGCATTGCATGCTCCAGCTTGAGGGGGAGTGTTGGAGTATTCGTGTATGCGCCATATTGTGTTGTAGCAGGGTAAATGGATCCTGGAGGAGATCCATTTACCCCATCCAGTGTTTAGTCCCACATCGTCGAGTGGTGAGACTTGGAGGCTCTGGAGAGGCTATATAAGGAGCCCCAGACCTCTTGTATCCATTGAGAAAAAGCAATGCATAGCATGCCCCTTTGAGGGCTTCTCCCGTGGTTTCATCCCGCTCCTCACGGAGTAGGGTTCCACGTTAAATCATGGTGTTCCCATGTTTGATCTTTCTTGTTTATGCTCTGTTGATCAATTGCTTCCGCGTTCTTCATATTTTATAACAAAACTTGTTAACAAGTGGACAACACCACCCTAATACGCGTACACAGTGGATGTGCACATCTTCTTCTCTCTCAGGATAGAAATAAAAGAATCTTTTAATTTTGTAAACCTGCAAGATGCGAAAGCTTGCTTCAGTATTCTCATGTTAGCTCTTATTAGAGTATTAGGGGAGTGTTATACATTATACTTTTAAAATTTGGTATAGGAAAGATCTTATGAAACAAAGGTTCGTTCGACACAATTATAGCATGTTTACATTAACTAAGCACTTCAGAGTGGGTGAAGAACAAATTAGCCACATGATTTTTCTTAGAGAACAATAAAATCTATTTCATTCAACATTATATTATACATCATTTTCTCAATATTTTATATTATATTGGACTAGCGGGTTGGGTCGGTTGGGGCCAACTTTGGCCCGAGCCTGACCCATATCAGTTTTGGACTTGGGCCAGGCTGGTCTAAGAGGGTCAGGCTTCAGAATGGGCTGGGCCGGGCCAGCTTAATGCCCGTCCTTACATATATGTCCAATTGGTGCTGGACATGAAATATGCAAAATCATATTGTCAATGTTGCCTCTTTTGCTATTATCAGATTAGGTCTTGCCTTCAACGTGCTTTTACAAAGTTTCTAATTTGACATGCAGGTACTCAAGGGGATGAGTCTTATGAATACCCAGATGTTCAAGAAGCATCTCAGAGAATTTTATCCATTGATAACTAAGCTCATATGCTGTGAACAGGTAATAATATCTCTATGTTGATTTCTAAATTAGGTTCCTTGTAGGGAATACTTGAATTTTTTCCTACATTATAATAGGGTACATTCACCACAGCCTGCTAAATATCACTTTGTACGCTGGTATTTGTTTTTCAATTGAACATCAATATATGCACGGAAGTCATCCATGTGCATGAGCAATGAGATGGAGTCCAACCATCTTCGATCATGTAGCACACAGAAAACTTGTGTGGAACCTCAGCTTTAGCATAAATGAGTCTACATTGCCTTCTAAGAGCTCGATCTGATTTTTACATCAATTGGTTTCAGAATTCTGCATTTATGAGCGCCTAAAATATCAAGTGTCTAAATAAAAAATTGCATCTTCACTTATCGCCAATAAATTGGAAGTTGTTGACGTTGACATGGGATTACAATCACTTAAAAGTGGACTTATATTAGGCTTTACGTGTGAGGACATATTGAAGAACAGCTGGAGGTTGCAGCAGCTTGAGAGATAATGAAGACTACTTCCTTCATGTTGAAGGTGGATTTTATATGGCTTATAACTCGGTTTATTACAGTTTCTTGTGTGAGGAGTCATGAGGATTGATCTACTACTAATAATAATCTTAACAACAAAATGTTGCGTGCAGTATTGGCCAATCACAACAATATTGAAATGAAAAGCAATCTGCAACAGGCATAAGGATTTTTATGAGGAAACCCGACAAGGTAGAAACCTCGACTCTAGTTGTCCTAACTCAGGATTTACAACTACATCTCACGGCCCTACACTAAGGAATTACATAAAAAACCGACAACGCAACATGGCACTAGAGACCAATAGAGTGAAAATCACTTCCTAGTATGTTGAGATATTTATATCTCTTTATTGTTATTTTGTAATTTTCCTTTTCCTTTATCTCTTTATGTAATTTTCCCTTAGAGCTTTTCTCCTATATAAAAAAGCTCTAGGGCTACGGTGAATGCATCTCTTTCATTTCAATCCTTTCCACATGGTATCAGAGTGACGGTCCTAGATTGGAGCTTGTGCCCTAGAATCCAAACCCCACCAAAACCCTAGAGCTCGCGCGGCTAGTAACCAACCGCCGCCTGCTCGCAGGCAGGCCGTCGTGGCTGCAGTCCGCCGTCGCAGCCCTCACGTGCAGGGGCGTCGTCGCGGCTCCCCTCAAGGGCTCGAGTCTGGAAGGGCTGCTCCATCTTGGTTCTTATGGGCTCGAGATAGGTCTGATTTGATTCTTAGGGCGTGATTTTTGATCTTTTAAAACCATCCCAAGTACCTAAAGAAACTTTCTGTTGATGGAAGAGGTGGTGGTATGAGTCTACACCCGCAACCATCTTCCTATATGTATGTGTAGACATAGTTATTACAGTTTACGACCCTAGTCTTGAAGATCGTTGTCATCATGCCACATAACAAAGCAGATGTTCCATTCTTGGGTGCCTTCAAAGGTCCAGCACCCATCATGAAGATGGATGGAACGAACTATGCATTGTGGGTCATGCAGTTCATGAGTCTAGTGCAATGTAATGGCAAGAGGCATATTCTCACACAGGAGGAGCCTGTTGACAAGACTAGGATTAACGCCTCATGGGATGCAGATGACGCTTAAGCACATATGTGGCTTTCTGGGATGGTATACATGGAGATATCCAATGATATATTGAGTCAGCCCACAACCAAGGCTGTGTGGGACATTCTCGCTGCTATATACTCTCCTGTGAAGAATGAGTCAAAGATTCTGCAACTTCAACACGACATCTTCACGTCTAAGCAGAATGGTCACCCTCTGCATACCCTTTACACTTCTTTAAGGGGTATGCTTGAGAAGTTATATGGTTACATACCCTTGACTGCCACACAAGGAAGGCCGTATCGATATCGTTTCAGTCCGCCCGAAAAAGGATATATCGGGATATATCGACGATGTCGGTGGAAATGTCAAAAATGGTTCAAAAAAACCAATTTTTTGCCATTTTTAGAAATTAGCGTCATCCAAGATATCAAACCAACAAATAACCTACAAATAAACACTTATATCACACATATCGGTCATTTATAGACCATATATTGCACATATCAGTATCGCGTATATCGATCATATCGAATATATCGATATTAATATTGATTCTTGACTTATAAATATTGGAAATGGATTTCATTCAAGTTCTTATAACATGAAATATTACAAATATACATCTAGAAAATACATATAGATCATTTATGAGGACTATGATCCTTATAGTGCACATATTGGTCATATCAAACATATCGCTGATATTGTTAGTTGTTGACATACTATATATATATATATATATATATGAAAATGTAGTTCATCCAAGTATTTTGATCACTAAATAATTTATAAATGTACTCTTACTCTCTTAGATAACACATATCGATCATCTATGAACCTTATATCGCATATCGATACGGCGGTACTGTTAGTTGTTGACCTATATATATATATATATTGAAAATGGAGTTTATCCAAGTTCTTAGATCACTAAATAACTTACAAATATACGCTTAGATCACACATATCGATCATCTATAAAGCTTATATTGCATATATCGATCATTTCAAACATATCGATGTTAATGTTGATTCTCGACTTATAGATTTTTTTTGAAGAATTGACTTATAGATATTGGAAATGGATTTCATTCAAGTTTTACAGCATGAAATAACTTGTAAATATACACCAAGTTGAAGAACCATTGTATGCACCCTCTTGTCGCACCATACCCTACCAGTACGGGGGCACCGCCCCCGACCCGGAACAAAGTATATAAATCATAGATTGTTTTAATACTAGGTGTAGCTAGATAGGTAGTGGAATCAAGCTTGCATGAATAATAGCATTGATATATAGAGATATCGACGAAATATTGACGATATCGATCGATATCCTGTATTTTTTTATACTGAATCCATTCATTTTTATCGATATAGGCCGATATGACGATATATCGCCGATATATCGGTGATATCCCTGTGAAAAGATATACACTCCGATTTCGATACCCCCAACCTCTCGATACTGATATATCGGCGATATATCGCCGATATATCACCGATACAGCCTTCCTTGCTGCCACCCTAGAGCAACTCAAGGCATATAGGGATTCGGTGATGACTGAAGTTTTTCTTGCGGTACTTTACTCTGAGTATGATGCTGCTAGAGCACATATTCTTACCGATGCCACTATACTTCCAATGGAGGAGGCATATCGCAGGTTGAGCAGGCTCTTCATATCTTCTGGTGGTACTCAGTTGTCTCAAACTTCTTCAGTTGTGGCAGCATCTCGTGGTAGAGGAAGCCCTACACAGTTCCATGGCTGAGGTAGCCGTGGAAGAGGAGGGGGCAATCGACCCCCTTGTCAGCCTTGCACTTACTTCCACAAGCTAGGTCATTCTAAGAATACATACTATTCTAAGCATGGGCTTCCCGCTTCAGCACGTGTAGCAGAACAGATCCAGCAGGGCAACAGTTCTTCCACTTCATTTGATCAGAGATTTGATGAGTTAGTAGCATGGCTCAGGGAGATTATGCCCTCTGCTGGGTCAACTAGCTCTCTGTCAGGATAATCAGAGGTAGCCGCCTCAGCCTCTGCATCTACATCAGGTATAGCATATGCTTTTACTAGTTGTTACGTGGCAGACTTGTCGGAGTGGATTATGGATTCAGGAGCTTCACATCATCTCTGTGGTGATAGAGGGCAGTTTAGTATCTATAGCCCAACTCGGTCAGGCAGATCAGTTGTGGTAGCAGATGGAACATACTCTCCCATTACTGGTCAGGGGGAGGTGCAGTTAACCCCTGCAATGCGGCTTTAGAACGTTCTTTACGCTCCTGAATTCTCTATGAATTTACTATGTATTAGCCAAATCGCCAGAGATTTACATTGTCATGCCATATTTGACCCTTCTGCTCTTGTGTTTCAGGGCATTCTTACGGGCAGGGTGATTGGTTCTTGCGGTGAGCAAGGAGGCCTCTACAGACTTGTGCAATCTCCTTATGTGGGTGTCTCTTCTCTCCACGTTGGATATGTTTCTCCCTGTATGTGGCATCTTTGGTTTGGTCATCTTCCTCTGCAAAAGCTGTCACTTTCTTCCTCGGATCTCTCCTCGCTCTACTTTTCAGTACGAGGCCTGCCATCCTGGGAAGCATCATAGGTCCACATTCCAGAGTCGTCAGGGTCAAAGTAGTCATAGTCTTTTTTTTAATTGATTCATTTTGATATTTGGGATCCCATTCGTGTCCTAGTTCAGGGGCATAGGTTTTATCTTGTTATTGTTGATGAGTTCTCTAGATTGTTGTGGATTTTTCTTCTTAAGAACAAGTATGATGATGGTCCTATTATTCAGTCCAGGCAATGGTAATGACGCAAAGGAAATGTATTATTAATCTTCTATCTGAGATGGGCATGACAGGATGTAGACCTGCTACTACTCCAATGGATCTCAATGCTAGACTATATGATGATGACTCTGCGGAGGTGGATAAGAGACAGTACAGAGAGATGGTAGGGAAGCTATTGTATGTCACTATTACCAGACCTGATATATCATTTGTTGTCAGCAGGGTCAGCCAGTTTATGGAGCAGCCTAGGCAGGCGCACATGGATGCAGTCAACATGATCTTGAGGTATCTCAAGTCTTCTCCAGATGCGGGGGCTTCTATTTAGGAGAGACACGTCTCTTGTTATTTCAGGATGTGCAGATGCAGACTATGTTGGGTGTCCCAAGGACAGGAAGTCTACTTCAGATTTCATTGTGTTTGTGGGCAGCTCATTGGTTTCATGGAAAAGCAAGAAACAGACGGTTGTGACCCGATCTAGTGTTGAATCAGAGTATAGGATCATGGCCCAAGGAAGCACAGAAATGATGTGGGTCAAGTCTGTTCTGATTGACCTAACTATTGAGGTGCCTCTTCCTATGCACATTAAATGTGATAATCAAGCTGCTCTACTCATAGTTAATAATCCAGCTTTCTATGAAAGAACAAAGCACATTGAGATTGACTGCCACTACACCCGTGATTTGATTCAAAAGGAGTTTATATTTACTTCTCATGTTGCTTCAGGCGATCAAATTGCTGACATGTTGACCAAAGCTCTTGCAAAGGGGCCTTTTCATCGTTGTTGTTCCAAGCTGAGCATGATATACATACATATATATATATATATAGGAAAAATGTGTATGCCCCCTAGGGGGAGCTAACTTAGCTCCCCCCGCCCCTTTTTCACAATTTTTTTTATTTTTTTTGAAATCTAAAACCGTGTAAATTCATTATTAAATCCATATATTATGTCATTCAAATTTCATGCGAAACAGAGACTCCTACGACCTCCATCCAAACGGGGTCGATTTAAAAAATCATGTTACCGTTAAAAAAATGACTGTCTGGATGGAGGTCGTAGGAGTCTCTGTTTCGGACGAAATTTGAATAGCATAATATAGAGATATAGTGATGAATATTCATGGAAGAAATTTTCAAATAAAAAATAAAAAATGATGATAATGGGGCGGGGGGAGCCAAGTTAGCTCCCCCCAGGGGGCAGCCCCATTTATCCCTATATATATATATATATATATATATATATATATATATATATATATATATATATATATATATATATTCATACATACATACATATATATGCTCCATCTTGAGGGGAGTGTTGAGATATTTATATCTCTTTATTGTTATCTTGTAATTTTCCTTTTCCTTTGTATCTTTATGTAATTTTCCCTTAGAGCTTTTCTCTTATATAAGAGAGTTCTAGGGCTATGGTAGATGCATCTCTTTCATTTCAATCCTTTCCACACATAAAGATGGACTCCCACAAATTGAGCACCCTTACAATGTACAGATATACAAATGCTCCTGGTAACCTCAATATGCAATAAGAAAATGAATACGAGATGAATAACACAAACTTAAAGAGCTAGATTGAGCTTGTAAGACGATTGTTTGGATCACCGAGAGCTTGGAAGGAAAGCACTCTTGGAATTTCGTTCTTTAACACACTCTCAATTATTTGAATGAAGTATACAAGTATATTTGCAACTCTTGCTTATGTGTTGATGGCAAGGGGTATAGGTACCCATTTATAGGCTATTAAGAGGCTAACTAACCATTTAGGATCACTAAACGAGGTTCGTTGGAAATTATAATGGATAAAAAAGTAATCAAGAATCTAGCAGAAGTAATCGATTGGAAAAACCATTAGTCGATCGAACAACAAATCAATCAATTGAAATGGACAATACTCAACTTAGAATTTAAGTAGACGATTGGACAAAAAGCTGTAATGATGTGAAAACGGATACGGATACGGATTTGAATTCGGATATTGACAGATGTGATAACTTTGTTGTCATATTCTTAAAAAAAAGATGTTATAGGTATAAAATAAATATTGAATGCATGTGAATAATATTAGAAATACTTTATAGATTAGCTTAAATAAACATGTATTGGATGGAATACACATAAAATAAATATATTAAATATGCTTATAGCATAGTAATCATAACAAATATGGTGAAAGAAAATATAAAATCATGTTATCTATAGTTAAAAATAAATCTAAGAATGTATTATATATACAACGGATATATGGATAGTGATGGTTCCGGATATCGAAATGATGTCAGTATTCATATCTATTTTAAAATGGATATATACATAGATGTCAAAGTCTATAGAACGGATACTATGGTGGATTGGATACTGATACATCCGTACATGTTTGCATCCTTATAGTCCACTCATATGCCATTTGATTATATTATATGGTTAGTTACATATGAACGATATATAGATGGAAATTAGATGACTTTTCAGTGGATACTTGCTCTGGGGAGCAGCAACTAATGTGTTGCTAAATGCACTCATCTTGTCGTCTATCTCCTCCAATGGTCGCATGCATATTTATTATTATTTTTTAAGTTTTTAAATCATAAAATTGGGTATATACCTTATGATTTGGATATAAAGCATACAAAACACAATCTCATTTTATGGTAACTTTAATCCAGTCAAGTATATCAAAGGACAACGACTACCTATTGGCCCCACCTATATAAAATTTCTAGATCCGCCCTTGCCAAGGGGTGTGGGGTTCCTTATATAGCCGAAGTCTCGCCGTTCATCCATGTGAGACTAAACACGAGTGGGTGTAATTGGATCTTGAAGATATCCAATTACCCATCTATTACATACTTCATCAGTGGATAAGGGAAAGGGCAGCAGGTCTATAATGGTCCTAGTATACAGTTCACTTTTATGCTTGGAATGCATAGTGATTACCTGAGACATATTCGCTTCCGTTGGGGTACCAAATACATATTTGTGGCTGCTTATGCTGCTGAGACTTGGCATCCTTACATCTTACCTGTGTGTGACAATAGCGTACTATTGGGTGGGCATACTTGGTGCAAGAGGTGGAGATGCTAGAATATTGAATTCATGTCACCATTATTAGAGCAACATTTTGTCGAATTGTTGGAGATGTTTTGGTAGGAAGTGTATGCCAATTGCCGAGTCAGGAGGATGACATCTCTGGTATTGGGAAAATGGCAAGGTTTGGTGACTCGTGTTTATTGATCTCTTCAGATTCCTCTGCTTAGACTTTGTCTACTCTTTTGTTGGCATCTGCGAGACACAATCTTTGAATTTTATTCAAGAATTGGATGTTCATTAAATTCCAGTTATTATCTTTTGACTTTTAAAAAATATAATGTACCGCTAATAATCTGAAAGTATTAGCCAGACGCGTACTGTCTAGTGAAAATAACTTTATAAAATAAAAGCAGCCACGATTCATAGATCCGTGCTTGCAGCCAACCCCATTTAATACAGGAAAATGATCACTTTTTTTGTTTTGGAGGTTGCAACAAATTGGACTACCATTTTCACACATCAAATAAACAAAAACCCAAATGTTCAGAATCACCTCTTGTTTTTAGTAAGCGGATGCCATTTGTATTTCCTATTAGAAACATGGAAGTTCATGATATTCCATCCATGTTTCTGCAGATGGATGTGCGGGGAGCTGTGGGCGATCTATTCAGCATGCAGTTGACATCATTGTTGTCATGATCCCTGCATCTTTGCAGTTGTTTTATCCTGCTCCTTCGAAGCGGTAGGTCCCTATTGTATTTGTGGCATCCTTGTACAGTCCTTGAAGATTGGCTTCCTTTCATCCGTCGCTGCAAGCAAGAAATGGTAGTAGAGGAGAGGAGTGCTACTACACAAGCAGTCAGCTAGTTGGATTATTATTGGATTTTTTTCCATGAAATATTTTGTTGTTTTATTTTATGGTATATGAGACCATTTCATTGTAGAAACAGATATGCACAACGAGGAAAAATATATGAATTGATCTGCAGTCTGGATGTCACATTTTTATAATGATTTCCTCTTGTTTAGCACATTCTTCTAAGCACCTTTCTTGCATACATAACCACATTCTATTCTACAGATGGGTTGTTTAATCATTATTAGGCCAAGTTGATACCATTCGAAGTTATTTTTCTAGGATTTCATACAGAAATCTGTTATTTCTGTCACACATTTGTCATTTTTTGGGGGGATTTTTACTCGACCCCTAAAATCTTGTTCAATTACACCATAACTTCTGTAATCTTTGTAATCACACCCTGACTCGTGTAATCTTACTAACTCTTACCCTACAAGACATGCATATGCGTTAAATAAATACCATAGGGGACATGGATGGTGTAACTGGAAAAGATTTTAGGGGATGTAAAAATCCCTTGTGACTGATTGAACATGATGTATATCGAATATTTATGTACAATACCATAATTATGTAAATTCTAAAAGCAAGTTTGTGCCTGGTTAATTCATTTTGGTAAATTCTAGAAGCCATAGGGTAAGATGGAGCAAGTTTATAAATGTCGTGGTATAAATACACAAGTCATGGGTTGTATAATTTCACTTATTTTTTTCCCATAAAAATGATAATTTTGATGTATTTGGTATATCCATATTTATAGAAACTGTAGTTTTTGTATTGATATGCATGTTTCGAGGATCTGATAAACAGTGTTTGATTCGTTATATAACATGTTTTGCTATTCCCTAGTAGTAAGAAATAAAACAATGATAAATAGATAATCAGATAGTCTATTGGAACCTGAAATCATAATTATATTCGTAAGGTTAATTTTGTCACTTTAATGAAGAAACTGATCTTTTCCATTTATGGGGGTGTTCGGTTCGGGAATAAACAGGAATAAGGATGGAGAACAAGGAAAATAAAAGTCTATCTTTATTCGGTTGGAAAGATAGGAATAAAGAAGAATAAGGTGGAATAAGGCTAAGTAAGGTGTAATAAAAATTTAAATAAGGGTGGAAAGTTAAATAATAGGATGTGGATGGGAATAGCCGTATTCTTGATAACCGCGTCAAGCGAGGAATTAACCTCTTATTCCGGTGATTATTCTCCAAACGAACAGTATCTTGGTATTATGATGTTGAATTTTAGGTCAAATTGATAGATTTTTTATATTATTTTGTACGAAATTTATTCTATTTTTTATTCTTTTACTCCTAACTTGTTAATTGGTGTGATTGGTAAGCAAAGTTTTCTTCGATTATATTCGAATTTAATAACTGTATACTTGTGCTCTGCACAACATTGTAATTAAATTTGTGTCCTTGTCTTTTCAATATGTAATCCCTATTGGACTTCTAAATTTACAATTTTAGACTGGTTGAGACTTATTGGCGAGGTGAATTTGTAACATAAAAGGTTCTTAGGCTCATAGTGTAAATATGAAAAATACTGGTATACGAATGTAATCTCAATGTCTTGTAATGGTGAAAGTGTAGAGTTCCTCGTTAGTGCCCCTGACTACTGTGGATCTTTATGAATCCCTAACCACATCTAAAATAATGCTGCTCTTCTTCCCAAATATATGACTTTCGCAAGGATGGTTTATACTCGGGGGCGGAGCTAGTATATATCAGGGAAGGGGGGTCATGGTCCTTCCTTAATTCTCATATTTCACTTTCATAGTATCTTGAGTTTTTAATATGGCCCCTCTTTATAACTAATTAGTTGTATTTTAAAATAAATAAAATAGACTTACTTTATAGTCTTGTGGTATAAAAGTGACCATGTTATGTTGTAGAGAAGAATTCAGGCTCCATCACCACCATTTACTTTTCCTTTAATAAAACTTAATACAATATATTTTAAAATAAAAATTTATAAGTATAATTTGAAATAAAATGAGAATCGAGTTGATTTACCTCTACCATTATTTATAGCATTTATAAATGGAATAAATTTTGTGGTTACCTTTTAACCATGCTTGTTATAAACTTTCACTTCATATTTTCACCTTAGGGCGAATTTGGATAAGTTTAAAAATCACCATCAAGAAGTTATAATCTTTTAGAAAATCCAACTTTACTCATATAATTAAATAAGATTTAAATTGAAAAAAAAGCATTTGCAAATACTAGTTCTATTTAAAAATATCATTTGAAAATACGATAATTTTTTTTCATTTTTGAGCATACATGATAGCAATTTGAATAAGCTTCATACACGACCTATGAACCTCACAAGCGATTCTTGTGACTTCGTATGCAATTGACTCAAAGTGATCAATTGCCATGTAACATTAGGACAAAAAGCTCAGATAGGCAAATGTGAGAACCTTAGGATGTGTTTGGTATGCGGGTTAGGGTGGGTTAAACTGATAGCAGTGTTTTGGTGTTTGGATAGAGGGTTAAACTGGGAGTGGGTTTGTTGTGATGTGATTGTATTCAAGTTTGGAAAAGTGAGTAGTTATTGTGATGTGATTGTATTGAAGTTTGAAAAAGTGGGTAGAAGTGGAGTAGTTTATAATTTTTATATGATATGATGGTGTAATATATTATTTTTTAATGGAATTGATAAAATAATATGATTTATTTAATGTATTAGAAAAAGAGAAAGAGTTCGACCCACGTTGGAGGGAGAAAAATGGGTTAAGGGGGGTAGCCTCCTAAAGTACTACATCTCCTACAGTATTTCTATTATCAAATTTTATATAGTATGGCATCAAATAATGAGCTCTTCAGCATCCCCTCCATCCCCTCCTCTTCAGTTTAAATCTTTAAAGAAAGCTCCAAAAACATTTTCCTCTGATTAAGTGCATTGTAAAGTGAAAATAGTGTGATATACACTTGGGATGGACAGTCATTGGGTAAAAAAAAAGGTTCAATGGGGTTGCCCTGCCTCCGTTTCATTTTCCGGCATTTTTTTATTTTTTTTTCAAAAATAAAGTCGTGTATTTTCATCACTATATCCCTCTAATATGTCATTCCAATTTCATGGAAAACTTAGACTTATGACATTCATCTAGAACAAGTTGATTACAGCAATTATAAGACCATTAAAATTACATGTTCTAGATGGAAGGCATAGACGTCTCTGTTTCTGACGAAATTGAAATGACATATTAGAGCGATATAATGATGAAAATACATGGCTTTATTTTAAAATAAAAATAAAAATGACAGAAAATAAGGTGAGGGTAACCATGTTGATTGCCTCTAAGAGGCCGTCCCATTTCTTCCTAAAAAAATAGCATAAACGTGGAAAGGTGACTTAAATAAAAGATGTGGTAGACGAAGCACATGGTTTGGGAGAAACAACTTTTGTTGGTGGCCTAACCTTAAGTAAGTATTTATTGTAGTGTAAATGGACCTAACTTCCATTACAAGGGATTTTACACGTGCTCCGCATATATGTGATATGACAAGTGTTGTGCTTTCGAATACATACTTTGTGTTATAATTGAAGATTTCAATAACTCTAAATAACTCTAATTTTTGGCGTTCTTTTGTTTATTACTTGTGTTTAATTACTACTTAAGGATGAATGCCATTACCCATTTTCACTAAGAACACTACAAAAAAATTGAGCTATAGTGACGGTTTTGAAAAAATCCGTCAATAAATTAGTCATTGTTAAATATATAATGACGATATTATTCGTTGCGAAATGAGTTTTCATACTCAAAATTAGCAACGAATATCATATCTGTCGTTATATCATTAGCAACGATCCACATAGCGACGCTTATCCGTTGCTATTTTTTAAAATTTTAATTAATCGTCGCTAAATTTTGAACTAAAAAAATAGCAACGATTAGTTGATATTTTGAAAAATAGTAACGGATAAGCGTCGCAATGTGGACCGTTGCTAATGATATAACGACATATATGATATTCGTTGCTAATTTTGACTACGAAAACTCATTTCGCAATGAATAATATCGTCATTATATATTTAACAACGGCTAATTTAGTGACGGATTGTTTCAAAACCGTCACTATAGCTCAATTTTGTTGTAGTGGAAATCGAAAGAAAGCTATGTAGCAGAATAAAAGGTAGAGATCAAAGGAGACAAGTTGTATAGAAACAACTTTTGTAAAGAATGTTATGTTTGACTACATGATTATCCTCCGAGAATTCTATTGAATCTATTATAGGGTTGGAGGGATTGGCCTTAAATTATCCCTTAAACACCTAAAGGGTTAATCCTCAACATATATATTGTGTCTAGCATTGTCGGCCTTTTGATGTATGCTTTATCTCCCTACCAACTCATTGATAAGCTTTACAAATGTCATTATAGAACTTCCACTATTTATAATTCAAAATTATTTTGAAAGTCAAACTTAAGCTATTTTGTCTCATTTCATCCTATCTTCTTTTATTAAATATCTAATGGCACTTGATATGTTATGCTCTAATTTTAGGGTAACTCCAACCCCCTTCAATCCTCTTGCCATGTGCACTATAGGCTTGGGCATGGGCACTCTCGGCATTATCACTCAAACCTTGAGTTTTAAAGTTGTTCTTCATCATCATGCTACCCTCCTCGTCCCTTTTGCACATGCTCATCTTCAGTGCATATTATTTGCATTGCACCTCAACCCTTTTCTTTGACAAGGTGGAAGCAGAAATGCATGAAGACAGATTGGCTGAAGCTCTTTCGAAAGGCCTTTGTGGCTCGGCTATTAGACCAACGTGTCATTGGTTCAAAGGAAGTTCCCATTGAAGTTCAATATGAATCCTTGGGTACCTATCATGGGATTTATGGGAACTATCGCGATAGTAAGAAGCATCAAAACTTGGCATCTGTTATGAGTGACCATGTGCTTCTACTTGATACCGTCATCTTTCATCTCCCTACCAACTCATTGAATAAAGGGGAATAATCTACTATGAATCACCATACATCCCATTTGTTGTGCCACACCAGTCACATGGTCCCTTCCTTTGTCTTGCCAACAATTTGGTTAAGCACCCAAAAAGAAGCCCATCCGCCATGTTTTTTTTGTAAAGGAAATGTTTTTTTATGCCAGGAACTCATCCTAAATTCACCCATTTGATGGTGTTGTCTACGTACATTGCCACCTTTATCTCTTTCCCATTTCTCTCCCAGTCTTTCTTCTTGCTCAAAATACAAAGTTATAAACATCACTGAAGTAGCATGGCATTGTATGTGGGGGAGCAGCGCTGCAGCAGTCAAGGGTTCAGTTGCAAGTGCGATGGTCATGGATGAGGAGATGGGTGAGAGAAGAGCACGTGAACAATTAATGGCTATGCTTAAGTGCACGAGAGGAAGAGGAAGAAGAAGAAGAAGAAGATGGGTAGCAACAACATCACCTTTCCCCTCGTTTAAAGCTCTTCGAGTTTCCATAGTAACTAGAGGGTATTTTGAGAGGAAAAAAGGGAATGGTGTTAGAGCCTTTAGATCATTAAACCTCTCTCTTATAAACAAGAGGAACATGAAGAATGGACATTCTTTAACCTATCTCTTATTATTCTTCTTCTTGTTGTTGTTATTATTATATATGTAAAACCTACTTTCCCAAAATGGAATAAGATCCCATGTCATTGTCATCACCACACACTGCAAAAAACCGGACCTAAGGCAACGAATAATTTGAATATTCGTTGCCATATCTTCCGATGTTAAGGATATAATAACGAATATTATTCATTGTCAAATCATCTTTTGTACTTGTAATTAGCAACGAATATCATATTCGTTGTTAAAGGTTCATATAACGACGATTTTTTTGTTGAATTATTCGTTAAAATTCACACTAATCATTGCCAAATTTAGCAATGATTAGAAGAAAACGGCAACGAATAATCGTTGTTATATGATTCATTGCAAGGAATATAGCAACGAAGACCATTATTAATTGTGAATTTAAAGAAGTAAGCAACGAATAATATTCATTGTTATATATATAACTACGGAAGATATGGCAATGAATATTAAATTATTTGTTGCCTTAGGTCACTTTTCCTGTATACATCAGTTGTTGTGTCGATGGAGGCCATCCTTTCATGATTGGTTGGTCGTGATCATTTTCCCATCTATAGGGTCCACATTTTTTGGAAATGATCGATGTGGTTCAATCTTTGATCATACAACACCCATGACGACAATATTTTTCGCTATGGTGTTCATCATATAAAGGATTCTCATCCCCCCCAACCCCTCTCGGCCACACGAGGAGAGACACATTGTAGAGATCGAGGATACAATAGGAAACCTTTTTTTGTTAAATCATCCCTTGTTGAGAAGGCTAGGAGACGAGGGTGATACTGATAAGGCTGTGAATTGTGTTCTTTGTGTGTTTTGGAAAGATGGTGATCGATGAGAGGAAGAAGAAGAGAGATCTCAATATCAACCACCACTAGCAGGAGTACATGTTCATGTTCTAAAGAGAATGAGTCATTAGCTTTTTATTAGGGCAAGGATTCTACAAAGGATGCAATAGAGATAAAGAAGCCACATTGTAACATCTTGCCCCTGTGTTTACTATGGTTGATGGTATCGGATGTTAGGATTATCAGTCCAACTTGTATAGGATCTCTGATAATCAACAAGCTCAATCATGATACGTTAGATTAACATTTGAAATATTTTATTAAAGGAGAAAATCTATCATATTAATGAAACTATTGTAATAATTCGCAATCATTATATTAAGTGTTGTCTATGCCCTAAAAAAGCCACACCGGCATGTTTATAGCAATGTAAACCAAAGTTCTCTTAAAAAGTGTGTCATAGTATCTCCCAACAAAATGGAAAAGCATACGAAAGCAAGTAAAGTACTCAAAAATTGTAGTGTATCTTGTCTTGTGCCCCTACATTTAAGGAAACCCAGAAATGTCGTAGTCATTACAACTATGATTGTTACGAAACTACTCATGTTGCGTCCAGGCAAATGGCAATGTCATGATTAATTGAATTGTAACTAGACTGACATTAAACACAAGTAACTATAAACAAGAAAGTATACTTTCTCTCATATCGTGGGTACAAATGCACATTATGTGAAACTGACATATACAAGGTTACACTAACTCTCCCTCGAGCACACATTTGACAAGTAAATTCTTTATTCTTTTTTATTTATTAATGAGAACTATCGTAAAGCTAAAGTTCAATATTTGTTAGCAAGAGACCATCGTGGTGTAGGACATAAGTATTAGAGCCTTCTTATCATGGGTTCCCTCATAAGCATACTCAAATTTAGAACTTAGGACATGTATTCACACGAGACATGGCTACGGTAATGGAATATGGAAAACAAACCGCCAAACTCCTCCTTTATTAACCACATCTTGAACTACCTTTCGAGATCCTACCACCCAAAATACCGCTTGGTATGGTCATACATAATGCTATTTTGCGAAATAACTTTATGTCTAAGTGAGAATCCAAGAATATCAAATGTGACATATGACATTAAACTCCATCAAGAAACTCAAAATACAACATCAATGCATCATCACGATTTTCTAAGTATCTTACATGAGGTCAAGGGTACATGGATAAGATGCCTAACTCCATCCACCCACAGCAACATGTGAAAATGCATTTTATGGGATTATTTTATAAAGCATGACCCAAAACAAAAAGACCATGGGGCTTAGAAAACAACTTTTTTAAAATGCGACATTAATCGGTGTCTCGCTATATGTATTGGTATAAGCCTCAATGTACATGTACATCCCTTAGTCAGGATCATATTATCTTCCATAGTTGTAGCGATACATGTGCCTTTTGCATCGATATACATCAGTGTATCAATATATGTATTTGATGCACCGATGCATAACTTAGTTAGTTTGGTCGAAGGAGGTGTAAGTAGAAGTATGGCCTATAAAAAAAGTTGCACAGCAACTACACAGAGGGATTAATGTCCACCAAAAAAAAACAAAACACGAAGGGTACGAATGTAAAATGTAAATATAAAAGATAACCTGGACAATGTTAGGGTTTTAGGAAAAAAGAGCGTTCTTCACGGCGGTGGATGATGAATCCACATTTCATCATCTTTATTCTATCATTTTGGCCTCAAAAACCCTAGTAAATGTGTGTAAATACTATTAAATTCAGCATCTTAGCATTCATGCATGTGCATGTAAATAGTGTATAAAATACTGTAATTAAAGCTAAAATTATAGAATAAATAAAAGAAAAGAAAAAGAATAAAATATTGTAAATATTTTATGACCTGAAACCCCGAGACCTAGGCATCTTAATGACTAGGTCGACAAGGAATAAAGTAGGGGGAGATAAGGGCCAAAATACAATAAAATTCCCTTTTATTTTATCTATTCTTTATTCACTTTGGGACCTATTATTGATTCCACTTTTTAGACCTCAAATAAAGAAACTTTGTACATGAAAATTGTAGATAATTAAATAAAGAAAAATACAAAATTGATTTCACTCAAAAATAATGTACAGATAAAAAGTTATGGTCTGAATAAAAATCCAGAATCCCAACTTCCCAGACCTGAATCTCCCAAATAAAACTCCGAATGCATCAAACTCTCCTTTAATTGTATATAATTTAAATTAAGCTATTTAATGGCGGTAGTTTCGCATTTGGTGGAGCTACGGTTTGAAAGTTGAGTTTTGGACCCTCATTGTATACTTGTACAGCTTAAAATATTCAATTTATTATTTATTCATTATTTTTATAATTTTATATTTTTATAATTTTGTAAATATTATTTATAATAAATATGTATATTAAAATCAGAATAAAAACCTAAGGAAAATATAAAATAAAATGCTTGTATATAAAAGACATAGGTAAAATACATATATACAAACCTGTATAATTTATACTTCTATTTTATTAAGTGTACAAAACACTTCCGAAAAATAAAATAAAAATATAATTAAGAGTATAAAAGTATTTTACAAATTTATAAAATAATAAACAAAAATAAATAAATTAAAAACAAAAAATAAAAATAAATTATTAAAATATATGGATAATACACCTATAAAGGGTATAAAAGGGAACTTATAAAATTATACCTCATAAAAATAATTAAAAATCACCCTAAAATAATTTATGAAATAATAAATATTTTTTATTTATTAACCTAAAAATAATAATATCATTTACTATTTTAAATTGATTTTACAAAACATTTTTTTAGGCTTTATCCTGGTTGGTCCACGAGGACCAACCAGGCCGTGCCTGCGCATGTCAGAATTGTGTTGTCTTGTCATCTTTGACCAATTTTCTAGGTCGTTCCTCACACTATCTTGAGAAAGTTTCTTCTGTAACTTTGCTCCTCGATCTTCCACCATACAAGCCCTAGTGTTTTTGCAGAGTTTGGATAATCGATCCACCCGTTTCCACCTCGTTCTTCACGCCGCTCCGTCAACCATTCAAAACTACCCCCGTCGTCCCCTTCCTCTTTGAACCGCCTTTGGCCAAGGCCCAGACCTCCAAGTGCCATCTGTGAGTCCTCGGTGACAGAGGGTTGACCCGGTTGCTTGTCGAGGTACGGAGTCCGCCTGAAGCGCGTTCCACCACCTCCGGTGGGCCGCCGCCGTCGAGGTCCTATCTCGGGGACATTAGCCCCTTGAGGTCACCATTTTCGTTCTTTTTTCTTGCATTTCCTTAGCTAGATTAACATTAGGATTAATCAATCCCTTTTCCCTTCGATTCACACGCAGCCCATTATCACGCCATCACCTCGCCAGAGCTTGCTCCGGCGAGCTCCTACACACGCCATAGACCACCCAAATCGCTCGTGCTCACCCTGGAACCATCTTCTATTGCCGTGCGTTTTGATTGCAGGTACCAGGTGCGCAAAGACCCTCCTGGGGGTCGATTTTGTCGCCGCACGTGCAGCCTGGAGCCGACCTCACTCGCCAACTTCGCGGCGGCGTACCGGCGGTCTCCACGCCATTTTGACGCCGCTGCCCGCCATAGGACGCTCCCAGGAAGCTCGTGGGGCCATCGGAGGGGAATCCTCAGCTCTGGGCATCGAGATTTTGCCGATCCAACGTCGACCAGGCCGTGTTCTTCAGCCGCTCTTCCTCCATGCCCTTGAGCCGTCGATCTTCCCCCATTCCTCCAAACTGAGCAGCAGCCGTAGGATCTAATAGCTCATGGTCGTCCGATCGATCAGACACGTTTTAATCTCAGCCGTTGGGACGCAAAGGGGTATCGCGCGACCTGCAGGGGGACCCAGGGGATTTTGTGTATTTAGTTTTAGTACCAGAACTTTTACTTGCAGTTATAATACTTTCAGAATTTTTGCATCAAGGCCCTCGTGTTTTTGGATTATGACGTTTATACCCCTCCCAAGTGCATGCTAGTCACGCGCTTGGTTAGGCTTTTTGCAAGGATACCCCCATGGGTCCTGGAATTTATATTTGATCCATTAATTATTTTATTCAGTTATAACTTTTGTGTGGAAATTTGCGCAGAGGCCCCTTAACTTTTCTATATTTCCAGAAATGCCCATGTTAGGCTTGTAGTTTCTTTTTGTTGTTTGTATTTATTTCATGCATCGTTAAAAGCCAAAAAAAACCACAAAAATTAGCTTAAGCTCATGTGTGCTTGCATATTCACGTCATAGTTTTATTTTTCATTTTTATTGCATTTTAATATTTATTAAAAATCAAAAACATGCATTTTAGCTATTGTATGCATTAGAAAATACCAAAAAATATCAAAACCCCTTGAAAAATTCCAAAAAATTTATCTAAGGTCTATTTTAGTATGTTTTAGTGTCAGTCCAAAAATCATTAAAAATTTCAAAAACAAAAACCTTAAAAATTAGAAAATCCCTAAAAACTTCATAAAATTCTAAAAAATTCTAGAAAATTCCTAAAGTGGAAACTCAGTTCCTGTAGTTTCTCTATTTTATTGTATTTATTTTAAAATTAATTTGGGAAAATTTTGTTACTGTTTAATATTTTTCATTCCCATTTTAATTTCGGTCGGCACCTTTAGTCACTGTTTTCTAGTATTTTCACTTTTAAAAATACCAAAGATATTCTGAAAAATACCCAAAAATCACAAAAATAGTAGAAAAATATAAAAATACCAAAAACATTTTATTTTCTGATTTTAGAGCATTTTTCCTTATTTTTATAAATACCTTTTCACCTCTTTTCTTATATTATATATATATTCTAGTTATTGAAAAAGGAAAAAATATATAAAATATAAAAAGAAAATATAAAATCAAAAAAAAATAAAAACCAAAATACAAAAATATAAAATTAAAAAAAATAAAAATTAAAAACCCACAAAAAATTTTTGCATCTTTGTAGACACTTAATCACATTCACATTTTTGCACTTGCTTGATCTATCCCGCCTTGCTCCCTGAGTTCGACCTCTACATACTTACACCTATACACCTTTTTATGTAGAGTTAAAAATAAATTTGACTCCACATTTATTCTTCATTGCTTGATTTATTATTGTGGGTTCATTGTTGACTTTAGTTGGGATTTCTGTGTGGTCGACGCTTCGACTGAGTTCTCGCCTTGTATGGAACTTAAGACCACCTAAATTCGGCTAAATTAAATGGCGCCGTTGCCAGGAAGCAACAGCGCGTAGTTCGGGTTTTTGCGTGATTGTGATTTTTGTCCATTTTTACGGCTTTCTTTAGTTGCTTTTTATTTGATATATACTGTTGAGTTGTCTAATCTCTTCTTCTGTTGATTTTGTGCGAGGAAACGCGGATCGAGGGAGGCGTCTTACCCTAGGTGCCTGTGCACCCACGTGAAGTCGGCATCTGCCAGCCGAGCACCGAGTAGACGAAGAAAGATTTTTGAAGACCGAGCTCCCTTTTATTTCTTGTATTCATCTATTTGTGTAATTTAAGTGAGAGAGAGAACTTTATATTTGTAATAATACAGATACTCGGACATTGGACTTTCGGGCCTAATTTCCAGGTGTTTGTACACCTGGGGGCTCACCGCAGTTTTTATCGATTTTCATCGCTTCTTTTTATTTTGTTTTCTGGTTTTATTTTCTTTCTTTTGTGTGATTGAGCCCCTAGTTCTAGGATTGCTTGCGATAGATTAAGGGCAAACACCTAATATATTTGTCTGTGCCTATAGCCGCGTTTGGACTTAGTCTAAATTTTAAAACAGTTGCCTCATCATCTTCGAGCCTACGTGCCGCGAGACTACCGTGCCAAGCGCTGCTGCTAAACTCGATTTGACGAGAGGAGGAGGGGTGAGCCTAGACCGGACTCTTGGATTGAGGATCGGTGACCGACTTGTGGTTCTTCACGATAATAGCAATTTCTGAAACTTAGGGCAATTTCATGGGCTTACATTTGCATATAGATAGGTTTCAATTCTGCTGAGCATCTTTGCATGTAGAGTGTTGGAGGCAAGGTGAGCATTTCTCTTTAGCAAACATCATTGATTTGCCGCTTGCATTGCTTTTCCGACTCTCCTTTGATTTTGATTACCTAGGTGCTCAAAGGAATTGATTTCCCGATTGGCTCGTGCATTCTCACTAAAATTCCAAAAAAAATGATAACCAGTAAAATTGGGACTGCTAACATTACTTGACCCTAAAATCAACTAAAAAGAAAATCTTGTATTGGGGCGAGTAATCCCCTCATTGTCTTCGCTTTTACTTGCTCGCGCACACTAAGGATAGTGCCCAAATCCTATTCAAGCCCCCTAAGTGTTTGTGCAATATTTTGACTTCTCACCTAACTCTAAAACAGACAAGATAAAAAGACCACATTTTACGGTCTCTACCGAGTTGAGTAGGTGAATTGAGGATTTGTATTATTTTCATTTTTATTTGTGATTGTTTTGTGTGTGTCCTAGATCGCTTCTGTGCATTTGCGCCTTTTTCTCACTTCTCTTGACTTGACCTTCGCGCTCTGATGAATACCCATTCATCACTCTTTATTCTTATATTTTAGCTACAAAAACCTATGCAAATGCATGTAGATATGTGTAAATAGGAAAAGTTAGCAAAAGCATGCATGTTTGTAAATCTAGATAATTAGCATGTTTTTGTGCAAAAATAAAAGAATAAAGATGAAAAAGAAAAAGAGGGAAATATTTAGAATAAATATTGAGCAACCTAACCCAAGGGAGGGCTCAGCATGGGCCTAACCGCATAAAAGCCAAGTAGAGGGAGATAGGGGCTCATGTGTACATATTATTTGTAAATAAATAAATCAAATATTTTCCTCATCCAAAAATATATTGTAAATGTTTGTACATATTTTGTGTATATTTATGAAGCATAAAAACAAAACAAAAAGATAAAAATCAAAAATCCAAAAAGAATCCTTCACCTTGTACATAGACCATCATCCTCATCTATTTCACCTTGTAAATATATTTATTTATTTCCAAATCTTTTTGTAAATATTCTCTGGTATATATTGTAAATAAAATAAATAAAGAAAATTAAAACAAAAATCAAATAAAAATTACAAAATTAAAAACACAAAAACATATTGTATATATACCATGTACATAAATGTATATAACTAATTATTTAACCTATGTATATAAATAATAAAAATAAAATAAAAATAGCCTTTTATTCCTCATTTTATCCTTTAAATAAATAAAATATAAAATAGGAATAAAAATGTATAAAAATAACTAATTAAAAAGCAAAAATTAAAAATCAATATATGGTATATATACCTATGTATAGCTACTATGTAAATACCTTATTTTAATTTCCAAAAATTAATTAAAAATCACAAAAAAATAGAAAAAAATTAAAACAAATATTTTTCATGTTTTAAGTTTTTGGAAATTCGGCCATTTAAGGCCCCAAAAAATCAAATAAGAATTCAAGCCTTGGCGGGCTCTGATTGGTCCACGGGGGATTGTTGACCCCCGGTCAACACCTCCCCCAGGACCACCAGAGCCGGATCTGGTTCGCGGACCCATCTTTCCCCATTTATTCCAACCAGACCCGACCTCCATTTGGCTCAATCCCTGGTCCTAATTGTTCCCCAGGTATCCGGGAATCTCGCCCGACATTCCTCCTAGGGATCCGTGCTCAAACGAGCCGGACCCGATCGATTCTTCCCGGACCTGCACCCATATAAAACCCGAGCTCAGCCGCCTCCCCATTCCATCTTTGGCTCTCCACCTTCACTCCCGTGACCTCCATTGCATTCAGCAAGGTGACAGCTTCCGTCTGCCGTGTTGCAGCGAGGAGGAGGTGCTTGGACCATCGATCCGGCAGCCGCGCGCCGCCGTGCTCCGCCACCTAGCTGGAGCTCGAGCCTCAGGCAGTGACGACCTTCGAGGCGACGACCGGGAGTTAGCCACACTCCAGCACAGTCTTCCGCTCCACCCAGGTAGTCGATTAGCTCTTCCATTTCGCTTAATTTCTGATTTCGCCCAAATCGACTCTCCGACGTGTTCCCCTGATTCCGGCCATCTCGCGTAATATCTCGATCATCGGAGCACACCATCACCTTCGCCACTCCCTCACATCAGGTCCAGGAGCCCATCGCCGCCGAGCTCGCCGGAGCCCCTCCAGGGCTCGGGTGGGCCATCGGACAGTACCAGCAGCTGCGGGACGCCGTCGCCTATCTTCCCCGATCATCAGGAGCAGCTGAGGAGGATTGCAGCTCACGCACGAAGCCGGCGAAGTTCACCGGTGGAGTGTTCTTCCACCATCCTCCAGCACCGTCCGATCAGCCCCCGCTCCCAGTTCACATCGCCACCGTCCATTTATCAAGGAGCAGCAGTCGTTGATCAGATCGAGGGGCTGATCAGGACCGTTCGCGTTGAGGGGAGAGACACCTGAGGCCATACCCGTCAGATCCTCCACGTGTCCTCGCCTCCACCGTCGATTAGGCCCGAGAGCTGAAGAAGGAGAGCGCCAGCCATCCAGGACCGACCGATCTTCCACGTGGCGCGAATCCGGCCGTCGACGAATAAAGGGGTAATTTACTTAGGGCCCCCTCTTAGTTTGTCTTTTTAGTATTAGTCCTGTAAATATTTTAGAACTTTTATTTACGTAGGGTAAATTGCAATTGGGACCTTGTGCTTGTTTTTATTTACGTTTATGCCCCTGTGTATGTGAGACCACGTGCTTCGTCACGTGCTTGTTTGGGCTTTTTACATCTTTGATCCTGTAGTTCTGGGTTGTTATTGAATGAAGAAATATTTTCTGGTATTTGCAGTTGTGCCCCTGTGAGCATTTTTATTTCTACATGTGCGTGTATTAGTGGGTAAATTGCATCCGAGTCCCTGGGTTTTTGGTACGAGTTATCAAAAGCCCCTGGAACTTGGTTTTTATTACCAAGAGGCCCCTGAGTGCCCCAGCCACGCGCCACGCGCGTGACTTGCTGGGATTTTTGCACCTTGGCCCCCAGACTTTAGGGTATTTGCACTTACGTCCCTGTGCACAGTGCCCCCTCTTTGATTTTTGAATAAACATCAAACCACCTCCAAATTCGATGAAAATTTGACACATGGCTCCTGCCATGTTGTTGGATTTTTGAGAATTTTTTAGGACATTTTTTGACTTTATTTAGTATTTTTAAAAATTCAAAAACCTCCTTTTTAGCTACTATCTAGGTTTAAAAATACCAAAAAAATATAAAAACACCTCCAAAAATTCTAAAAAAATTAGCTACTGTTTCTTGCTTGTTGTTTGATTTTCTAGCCAATTTTGGCTATTTTCCATCACTTAAAAACCCTAAAAATCTAAAAACCCCTAAAAACTCCTAAAAATTATAATAAATAATTTAAAAATCCAAAAACAATAATTAGGGTGCCTAAATTTTCCTTATTCTTTCTAGATTACAGGAAAATTACCTCCAGGGCTTGTTGAGACTCTTAAATATTTTATTTTTGAGTTTTAGGCGTTGCTGGACAGTACCTAGGATTTTTAGCACTGTTTGATTTTTAGAAAATAATTTACCCATTAGAAAAATATCAAAAATTCACCAAAAACACTTAAAAATCTAAAAAACATAAAAATACTTTTTCCTGAATTTTTGCTTTATTTTTGGTGTGTTAAATAATTTGCCTAAGTGTGTTGATATTTGTTTCCTTTTATTTTCTTTATCTTTTAAAAATCCAAAAAATATAAAAATTATTAAAAACCACTAAAAAACACTTTTCTTTTATTTTATCTTATTTTCACTACTTCGTAGGCCCTAGGCCAATCCGTGCTCCTTGTGTTCGACCCTGGGAGCTATACCAGGTTAATCTTATAGCTAGGACCGCTTGCTTGCCTTGTTTGATCTTTGATTGATTTTGCGGTTCGATTTTCTTGATTGAGTGACCCCGAGTGTTAGAGGTCGCAACGACCTGTTTGATACCTTTACCTCGTTCGCTCGGTTTTTCGCTTCATCAGAATGGCGCCGTTGCCGGGGAGCACGGCTTAGTAGTTGTTTTTGTTTTATTTTTCGTTTTTGTTTTCGCGGTTTTTCGCGGCTCTCCGGAGCCCGCGGCTTTTCGTGGCTTTTTTACTTAGTTCTTTTTGATTTATTTTGTTTTATTTTGATTTTCTTTTACTTTTATTTTTGTTTTCTATTGTGTGTTTATTTTATTTCCATTTTTGCACATATACCCTTGCTTTTATTTTTCATTCATTATTTGATTGTTTATTGGTCTGACCACTTTTCCTGTCTTCTTGCGAGGGCCCGAGGACCGCGGAGGCGACTTTCGAGGAGCCGGTGCAGCCGCGAGACTTGGAGGCGGCTTCTTTCTCCACGAAGCCGCAGGAGAGAGCGAGAGGAGAGAGTTGAGTGGGGTGAGGCAGTAGGATAGTTTATTTCAGTTCATTCATTATTATTTGTAATAATACAGGCCTTTTTGAGACTCGTAGACACTTAGACCGTAGCGGGTCTATTTCGCCGAGCACCGGCGTGCTCGGGGGACCCATTAGGACCCCTCGGTTTTTCGCGGCTTTTTACGCGACTTTTTCTCTTTCTTTCTGTCATTTTCCGGATTTTTCGCGGTTTTTGCTCGAGCCCCTAGATTTAGGACTTTGTGGTGATTGTGCCGTAGCTGAGTAGGATCTAAACACCTTAAGGCTTATCTGTTCCTATAGAACGTAATTGGACCTACTTAAAATAAATAATAAAAATAACCGACTCGCTAGCCTCCGTAGCCTACGCGCCGAGAGCCCGTCCTGTAAAGCGCACTCCTACCCCCGATTTGTCGGCCAGGGGAGGGACGGGCCAAGACCGGACCCTTTGGCTTGGAGGTCGGTGACCGGTTAGACGGTTCATCGCTAGAAAGTGCTCGTTTAGGACCCGGCTTTTTACCGTTGCATCATATAGCTTAGTTTAATTTCTGTCTTTATTTTATGCGCGGATCACTCTGCATGTAGAGAGCTGGAGGCAGGTACGCTTTTCTGACTTTGCATGCATCATTGATTTCTCGTGCATCGGCTTTTTCGACTTCTCCCCCCGTTTTTGACTTAATAATCAGGAGAATCGAAAAATTCGTTAGGCGTTTTTGTTTGATTTGAAAAATACCTAAAAAGAGAAATCATAAAATTGGGACTGTTTAAAATTATCGACCTTAAAACTCGCTCACCCTAAAAATTTTGTATTGGGGAGAGCAACCCCCTCATTGCTTGGTTTGCATGTGCGAGAGAGTGACCCGAACACTAGGTAGAGCCCCCCGTTGCTATACTTGACTGACTACCGACTCTTCCGTGCGGGCCAGTCGGTTGGGTTAGCAGCGGATATCCCAACAGGTCACGTAATCGCTCTGATATTTGTGTGTTCACCAAATAAAACAAGACAAGATAATTTGACCGAACTTTCACGGTCTTCAGCTCGCGTTGCGTTGGTGAACCGGGGGTTTGTTTTCAGATCATAGTTTTTCCAGATCCCATCCGCCCTACTCGCCAGATCAAGATGATGGGTAGACGGTCTCTTAGGCAGCCTCTGGCTGCACCGCTTTCGGGCGCGTCTACCTCATCATCTAGGTTGGCTCGCGAGAGCTCAGACCCGCTCTCCGAGCCCGAGTACGACTCCACCCTGTTCCCCCTCGATCCCCTTTCTGATCTACCCGAGAGACATGAGCCCGAGGAGAGATTGATTCATTTGACAGCACCTGAGTTGGGCTCCTTCGATTTTGCAGACGTCGAGATGGCAGGCGCAGGCAGTTCTGACGATCACTCCCGTCCCGAGCACTTTGTACTAGACCAGGGAGCGATCAACTCCACCCTGATCGCACAGTTAGAGACAGTCCAGCAGCAGCTCCGCGATCAGGGAGCTTTTATGATAGAGATGAGGCGAGAGATGGAGAGGCTCAGAGCAGAGAGAGATGCACAGAGCGAGCCCGAGGAGATCCCCGATGAGGCACAGGCACGAGCCGCAGTAGCAGCAGCAGCAGCCGCGGCCGCCGCCGCAGCGGCAGCAGCCGCAGGAGGAGCAGGACCACCTAGACCGATGCGGGAGTTGCACAACCCCGGATCTACTTTGATGCACCATTGGGTTGTGGTTCCAGCCATCGTGGGGGACTTCAAGTTCCCCCCGAACACCTTGCAGATGCTTCCGCGGTTCCATGGACTGGCTACCGAGGAGCCCCATCTCCACCTACAGGAGTTTCTCATGATTTGCAGTACTGTCCACGACAGGCATGTGGACCAGGATACCATACGGATGATTGCCTTCCCCTTCTCACTGGCAGATAGAGCAGCCACCTGGCTGAAGCATTTGGGGAGATTCGTGTACACCTGGGAGCAGCTCCGCACCGAGTACTTGAACAAGTACTATCCACTCGGGCGGACGAACGCAGCGAGGGCCCTGATCAGCAACTTCTCCATGTTCCCCAACGAGCAGTTCCATGAGGCTTGGGAGAGGTTTAGAGAGCTTTTGGACAGATGCCCACACCACGATATCACGAAGCCGAACCTAGTTCAGAGCTTTTTCAGTGGGTTGTCACCAGAGCTACAGGGCCTGGTGAACGCTTCTTGTGGCGGGTCCTACTTCGCCAAGGACCATGACCAGGTCTGGGCTATTTTTGAGGAGATGGCAGAGAATTACATGGTGATGTCCCAGACCCGTCTCTACACCCAGAAGACCCAGCCACATCAGCCAGGACCCGTGCAGTACCAGAGGATAGCACGGGTAGATGCAAGTCCATCTAGTTCGTCCGCAGCCACAGCAGCAGCACAGTTAGAGTCGTCAGCTGCGGACATGGGCATCATCAGCGAGAAGCTGGACCGCATGGAGCTGATAGAGAAGAAGCAGTGCCAGAGCATAGCACAGATGGATCAGATGGCACAGGTCTTGAGCGACCTGAAGACACAGCTCATGTGTCTCCAGGAGACACAGACGGCTTCTCAGCCCCGTCTTCAGTCGCGAGGCGACGCCGGCAGCAGCAGCAGCTCGTCCCAGCGCTCCAGCACCTCAGTGCAGCCTAGACAGGTTCACCTTGTACAGGCGGAGCCGTACCAGCAGCCGCAGCCCACTTTGCAGTCACCACCATCTCCAGAGATGCAGATGGTGGTCTACCAGCCGGATCAGCCGTTGGCAGTACTACCCCCAGCCCCCTTTGATGCAGAGCCGTTGATGGATGTCAACGGGATCTGGTACGACCGTCCCCAGCCTGGGATCCGACGAGATCATCCCGGATTCAGGTGGGGGAGTGGTGGTGCCCAGCCCCAGCAGCAGCCGTCAGCACAGGGAGGGCAGTACTCCCAGTCGAGGGACCATCACCAGCCGCAGCAGCAGCCCCCAGTCTACCAGCAGCAGTCGTCCTACGTTCCTCGTCCCTATCAGCAGCAGGGACAGCCTTGGAGACGTGAGCAGCAGGCTCACCAGGGATACCAGCACCAGCAGCACCCTCCTTCCTACCCCTCTTACCCTTACCAGCAGTCACAGCCTCATCCACAGAGAGGCCACCCGTCGGGCTCCCACGAGAGCCCCGCTTTGGATGATATCACCCGCCTCCTCACGGACCAGCAGGCGACATTTCGACGGGAGATGGACGAGTTCCGCCAGGAGTTGCGGGACCTGGTGAGAGGGAAGGCCGCCATACCCGCCCAGATAGAGCCGAACCCGAACAATCTCAAGCGGAAGTCTGAGCAGGTAGTACATACTGAGTTAGCCACTCCTAGCGATCCATTTGATGATACTTCTTCAGATCTTTTTGATGTTGATTTTGCCACGCTTAGGAGCGGTAGGACCCCAGAAGGCGGCGGTGCCTCAGCTGAGCACCATCCCGAGGCGCCACAGGAGGAGGAGGAGAGCGGTACTGAGGCCGCTCCAGATGATGACGGTGGTACTGAGGCCACCAAGGATGCTGATCCCACAGGCGGTACTGAGGCCGCCACTTCACCAGATCTAGGAGGTGGTACTGATGCCACCCATGCAGCCGAGCCAGCACGCGGTACTGATGCCGCGAGACGTCTACCTTCAGCAGCAGCAGCAGAGCAGCCCGCCCGTGGTGGTACTGAGGCCACCGGTGTTTGTACAGATAGTGGTGTTGTTTTTCCTCATGGACATGTATCTCGGAACTCTGCTATGAATAAAGGATAATTCTCTTCTGGTCCCACTGTGGTGCGTGATGTATGTGTGGATCCGGTCCTTGAACCGCTTAGACCTTTTCCTAGTCCTTCATCTGAGAAGGACCCAGTGATCCCCTTCCCTAGAGCCCTTCAGATGGGGAAGGGGAAGAAAATTGATCCAAAAAAGAGAGAGCTTGAGGAGTTCAGCCAGAGCATGATAGATCGGTTTCACATTCAGCTGACCCTCCAGGAGGCTTTGCAGCACATTCCCCTTCTCCAGAGATCTTTGAGAGAGAGGACTACAGTCAGGAGGAGGAGGAGGAACCACACTTCAGAGATCCATGTGCTGACCAAAGCCACGTGCTTTGCGATCCAGAACCGACTGCCAGCCAAGAGGCCAGATTCAGGGGCCCCGTATATCAGATGCCAGATTAGTGAGCAGTGGTTCGACCGTACTATTCTAGATAGCGGATCGTCGATTAACCTTCTTCCGGCAGCCCTTCTCGACCGCTTCGAGTTGGGCACTCTTCGACAGAGCAGGACAGTCCTTCAGTTCGCTGATCGATCTGTCAAGAGGATGAAGGGGTTATTACGAGACGTTATCGTCACGATTCAGGGTCTGCAATTCCCCGTGGACTTCGTAGTGTTGGACATGGAGACCCCTGAGTCAGTGACCGATACCCCCATCATCCTTGGTCGTCCGTTCTTGGCCACAGCCAAGGCGGTGACTGATCATGATAGCGGGAAGGTGTACTTTCGCGTCCAGGGCGAGAGTATACAAATAGAGACGGTCGAGGACTATAGAGTCAGATTCAGATCCCGCTCAGATGCGAGTACCGATTCAGAGCAGCTGACAGACGCAGAGCCAGACATCCACCAGGACTGTGATTTTGTGATCACAGATGATGAGGCAGCTTGGGCAGATCTTGAGACACAGACCACCCTCTCACTTTCAGACACAGCTGATGCAGAGATGACAGCAGAGGAGAGTCTGGAGAGCACAGACCTGGTTCAGGATACCATTGCGGCAGCAGAGCCGGTCCTTGATCGCAGCACGATGATTTGTGATGGTGGTGCTGATGCCACCTTGTTTCCCGGTGGTACTGATGCCACCGTTTCTGATACAGATCCCTCGGATTCAGAGTCTGATTGGGCCGATTGCTATGACCAGATGCCAGACTCGAGTCCCGTTGAGCCTATTGATGAGGAGGAGGTAGATGCAGAGCCGAGCAGAGACAGTGCAGTTGAGCAGCCTTCTCCCGATCCAGTTTGCGAGAGTATGCTTTCACTTTCCCAGGCAGATTTGGCCGACCTTGCAGCATTCACTCAGTTTCTTCCACAGCCAGATTTGCCGGCACCCAGCATTCCAGAGCTGAAGCCGCTCCCTACTTCGCTGAAGTATCGATTCCTTGCAGGCGATCCAGAGATGTACCCAGTCATCATCTCCGCCGAGTTGACTGGAGAGCAGGAATCCCGTTTGATGGGGGTTCTTGAAAAGAACCGCAAGGCGATCGGATGGAGCGTAGCAGATCTCCATGGGATTAGTCCATCAGTGTGCTCCCACCACATCTATCTTGAGGATGGGGCGAAGCCGTCGCGTGAGTTCCAGCGGCGTCTGAACCCCAACCTGAGAGAGGTTGTCATGAAGGAAATATCGAAGTGGTGGGGTGCGGGTTTTATTTATCCCATTTCCGACTCCAAGTGGGTCAGCCCCTTGCATGTGGTGCCCAAGAAGACGGGCATCACGACTGTGATCAGTGAGTCGGGAGAGGAGATTGCTACACGAGTACCCACCTCTTGGAGGGTTTGTGTTGACTACAGGAGACTCAACCAAGCCACCAAGAAGGACCATTTCCCCCTGCCTTTTATTGACCAGATCATTGAGAGACTGGCAGGGAAGAGCCATTATTGCTTCCTGGATGGGTACTCGGGCTACAACCAAGTGGCCATCGCTCCTGAGGATCAGGAGAAGACCACCTTTACCTGTCCCTTCGACACATACGCTTTTCGACGCATGCCATTTGGGCTATGCAACGCCCCTGCGACTTTCCAGAGGTGCATGCTGTCGATCTTTTCGGACATGGTAGGGGAGTGCCTTGAGGTCTTCATGGATGATTTCTCGATCTACGGCGACGGATTTGATTCTTGTCTTGACTGCCTAGATCGAGTACTTCAGCGATGTATTGAGTATCACTTGGTGCTATCTTGGGAGAAGAGTCACTTCATGGTGACTCAAGGGACGGTGCTTGGCCACATCATCTCCAACAGGGGCATGGAGGTTGATCCGGCCAAGGTTGATGTCATTAGGAAACTCACACCGCCGTCCAATCTGAGGCAGTTACGGTCATTTCTGGGGCACGTTGGATTTTATAGGAGATTTATTCATGATTTCAGCAGGATTGCCCGGCCGTTGACTGACCTCTTGACGAAAGACACCGAGTTCCTTGTCGATGACAAGTGTCTTTCGTCGTTTGCTACTCTCCAGCAGTGCGTGATTGAGGCTCCTGTCCTCCAGCCACCTGATTGGTCTCTCCCATTCGAGATCATGACGGACGCCTCCGATTTTGCCGTAGGGGCAGTGCTGGGACAGAGGAGGGATGGAGTACCATTTGCTATACACTATGCTAGCCGCACATTGGATTCCGCCCAGCGGAATTATACAGTCACAGAGAAGGAGATGCTAGCAGTAGTGTTTGCCCTGGATAAGTTTAGATCATATATCATTGGATCTAGAGTGACTTTGTTTACAGATCACACCGCCATCAGGTACCTCATGGCAAAGAAGGATGCCAAGGCCAGACTGACTAGATGGATCCTTCTACTCCAGGAGTTCGACATTGAGATTAAGGATAAGCCTGGAGTCAAGAATGTGGTGGCGGATCATCTCTCCCGATTAGAGCAGCCTGAGGATTCTGAGCAGATTGATCCTATCAGAGATACCTTCCCAGATGAGGCGATCCTTGCTATCGCCTCACTCCCATGGTACGCCGATATTGTGAACTTTCTCGTTGCTGGGAAAGTCCCACAAGATTGGCCCAGGCAGAGGCTTGAGACCTTCCTAGCGAAGGCCAAGTCTTACCATTGGGAGGATCCCATCCTTTACCACGAAGGAGGGGATAGCGTCTGGCGTCGGTGTATTCCTCAGGAGGAACACCATAGCGTCCTCACTTACTGCCACAAGCTTGAGGCAGGAGGACATCATTCTGGGAGGAGAACGGCACAGAAAGTGCTCCAATCCGGCTTGTGGTGGCCTACCCTCTTCAAGGACTCAGATGAGTTCGTGAAGAGGTGTACTGACTGTCAGAGGATGAGCACTTGTGGACAGCGTGATATGATGCCGATGCAGCCCATTCACTTCTGTGAGGTTTTTGACGCATGGGGCATCGATTTCATGGGTCCATTCCCTAAGAGTCAGGGATTCGAGTACATTCTGTTGGCTGTAGATTATGTGAGTCGTTGGGTGGAGGCTATCCCCGCCCGAGCCGCTGATGCGAGGACAGTTTGCAGATTTTTGAGGAAGCATATCATCACGCGGTTCGGGGTTCCACGAGTTCTTATTTCTGATGGGGGATCTCACTTCATCAACGACCAGGTGAAGGCACTTGCTAGCGAGTTCGGTATAGACCATCGTGTTGCTACACCATACCATCCACAGACGAATGGTCTAGCCGAAGTGTCGAATAGGGAGATCAAGACTATTCTGCAGAAAGTCGTCCGCCCTGACCGAAAGGATTGGTCACAACTATTGGACTCGGTCTTGTGGGCATATAGGACGTCTTTCAAGACACCTTTGGGTACATCTCCCTTTCGCCTCGTATATGGCAAGCCCTGTCACCTACCTGTTGAGCTGAGGTACAAGTCACTATGGGCAGTTACAGACATTCTTATGGATCCAGATGGTATAGGAGACCAGAGGAGGGCAGAGCTAGCTGCCCTGGAGGAGCTTAGAGATGCAGCTTTCTCAAGCAGCCTACATTATAAGGAGAGAGTCAAGGAGTGGCATGATTCTCATATCAGCCACAAACATTTTGAGATTGGACAGAGAGTATGGCTGTTTGATGCGAGGCTTAGATTATTTCCAGGGAAGATACAGAGCAAATGGAAAGGACTTTATCTGGTTCGGAAGGTACACGACAACGGTAGCATCGACATATCTGAGTTGTCTTCTGAGAGTACCTTCCGAGTGAACGGCCAGCGGCTCAAACCATTTCTAGATCATGAGCCGCGAGTCGTTGATATTGCCCCTATTCATTTTGCGTGAGATGTGGTCTTTAACTCACATCTAATACATCTCACGCCTGAGCTTTACTGATCCTCCACTGTACATAGATCCAGATGTCCATATCAGCACCTTCTTTAGTCCCACATCCCTTTCTCCATCTTGTGATTATGCTATACTTAGGGTGCACTTTACCCTAAGTATAGGGGGGATGTGCGACATTTCGGGTATTTCTTTTGTTTTTGTCTACCCCTGTTTTGCTGCCTATACTTAGGGATATCTTACCCTAAGTATAGGGGGGGTAGACCCTGTACATTCTCCACTCGGTTTTCCCTTCGTGTACAGCCTGCTATACTTAGGATTACTTGATCCTAAGTATAGGGGGAAGACCCGAGTCCTTTTTGACTTTTCATTCTCCTTTTGTATAGCCTTCCTTTTCACTTCCCTATACATAGCACGAGTTATGTCTTCTTCATCGCTCTTGACTCCGAGGACATCGTTCGAGCTAAGTATAGGGGGGTGTGTATATATTTCATATATACTTTAGCCATAACTCGTACTTTGTGTGAGTGTGTTAATAAATAAAAATGGCTAAAAACCACAAAAATTAAAAAATTTTTCATTTACATAATCTTCTTTTATTTGCACATACATAGCTAGTGTACAAATTATTTTTGTAAAAATGATTTCAAAAATCTTTTGTGTAAAGCTTGTGTAAATATTTTCTGTATCAAAATTATGTATATAGTACAAAATTTTTCCAAAATGTTTTGAAAATCAAAAGTTTGCAAAAATCTTGTGTAAATGTGTGTAAATATATTTTTGCAAAACTTGCACTTCATGCATCATCATTCATGATTTCAAAACATTTTTCAAAAATTTTGCATGATTGTAAAATTTGTGTAAATATGCATTTTTTTTGTACATATGTATATAGTTTTTCTGGATGATAGTTGACATTTAAACTAAGCCGGGAATCAAATTGAGAGATGGAGCTTGATTAAGATCTTAATCCACCTAATTTAAGAGGAACCTTATAGGGCTTAGGTTTAAGGCTTTTCAGGTCCACGGTGACTTAATTCTTTGAGTCCACTAGGCTATGATCACATGTCATCTCAATGAGCCTAAGTAGAGCACTTAACAACAACACATGACTCATATAGATTATGGCTTTACTTGGACAACCGCACTATGCACCGAGCTCTCTACGGATGAGGTGGTGAGGAGGCAGTCTTCCTTGGCTTGGGGTAGCATATGAGGGTAGTACTTCTAGGCGGAACCTCTCTTCTTCATTTAGTGAAGGAAGTGCGTCTCAACTTGGTCTGGTTGCCATGAAGTCTAACGACGGGAGTTGTGGGTTGCAATAAAGCTTCAAAAGAGGGATAGTCTACTGGCTCAAGAGGAAAAACTCCTTGTATATATGCTGCACATGTACATGTTGTATAGATGCACTCGAAAAAAAATGCAAAAAGAAAAGAACTCCAAAAAAGTGGTGGGTCTGAGAGAAAATGATAATCCCACCGGAGTATGTATATAAGTGCAATAAGCAAAGCTTGGTTTCATGATCCATCTGTTGTAGCTTGCAGCAGGGAGACTTGGCTACACTGGTCAAGCTCCCAAGGGTACTTGGCTACACTGGCCTTGACCCATTCTCTTCTTCCCCCTCTTCTTGAGCCGGTTGTACTTGAACTTAGAAGGGAATACCCCGCTCCTCGAGGAAAGAGTGGCCAGATTGAGGTCATAGAGTTACCTTGTTGGGGGGGGTTGTCAAGTTGCCATTTCTGAGGTGGAGAGCTTAGACCTCACTTTCACAGGACAAGAAAAGATTCATGGTCTTCAGGGTTTGTAGTTGATGACTTGTTCTGATCTGGAGCATTGAGGAGTCTTGGTTATAGGATAGTGGAACTTAGAGGCTGTTAGGTTTTAAGCTTAAGTCTGAATAAGGTTCCGACACATTAATAATCCAAAGATCTGATTAAGCTCCATACCTCAATTTAATGAAGGCAAGTTTAATAATCAACCTTGATCCATGTACATTCTCTTTTTCTTTTTCTTTCTTTCTTTTTCACTTCTTTTTCAAATAAGTGTTTGCTAAGGGACTAGCAAAGTATAGTATAGGGGGGTGATGAATACCCATTCATCACTCTTTATTCTTATATTTTAGCTACAAAAACCTATGCAAATGCATGTAGATATGTGTAAATAGGAAAAGTTAGCAAAAGCATGCATGTTTGTAAATCTAGATAATTAGCATGTTTTTGTACAAAAATAAAAGAATAAAGATGAAAAAGAAAAAGAGGGAAATATTTAGAATAAATATTGAGCAACCTAACCCAAGGGAGGGCTCAGCATGGGCCTGACCGCATAAAAGCCAAGTAGAGGGAGATAGGGGCTCATGTGTACATATTATTTGTAAATAAATAAATCAAATATTTTCCTCATCCAAAAATATATTGTAAATGTTTGTACATATTTTGTGTATATTTATGAAGCATAAAAACAAAACAAAAAGATAAAAATCAAAAATCCAAAAAGAATCCTTCACCTTGTACATAGACCATCATCCTCATCTATTTCACCTTGTAAATATATTTATTTATTTCCAAAACTTTTTGTAAATATTCTCTGGTATATATTGTAAATAAAATAAATAAAGAAAATTAAAACAAAAATCAAATAAAAATTACAAAATTAAAAACACAAAAACATATTGTATATATACCATGTACATAAATGTATATAACTAATTATTTAACCTATGTATATAAATAATAAAAATAAAATAAAAATAGCCTTTTATTCCTCATTTTATCCTTTAAATAAATAAAATATAAAATAGGAATAAAAATGTATAAAAATAACTAATTAAAAAGCAAAAATTAAAAATCAATATATGGTATATATACCTATGTATAGCTACTATGTAAATACCTTATTTTAATTTCCAAAAATTAATTAAAAATCACAAAAAATAGAAAAAAATTAAAACAAATATTTTTCATGTTTTAAGTTTTTGGAAATTCGGCCATTTAAGGCCCCAAAAAAATCAAATAAGAATTCAAGCCTTGGCGGGCTCTGATTGGTCCACGGGGGATTGTTGACCCCCGGTCAACACCTCCCCCAGGACCACCAGAGCCGGATCTGGTTCGCGGACCCATCTTTCCCCATTTATTCCAACCAGACCCGACCTCCATTTGGCTCAATCCCTGGTCCTAATTGTTCCCCAGGTATCCGGGAATCTCGCCCGACATTCCTCCTAGGGATCCGTGCTCAAACGAGCCGGACCCGATCGATTCTTCCCGGACCTGCACCCATATAAAACCCGAGCTCAGCCGCCTCCCCATTCCATCTTTGGCTCTCCACCTTCACTCCCGTGACCTCCATTGCATTCAGCAAGGTGACAGCTTCCGTCTGCCGTGTTGCAGCGAGGAGGAGGTGCTTGGACCATCGATCCGGCAGCCGCGCGCCGCCGTGCTCCGCCACCTAGCTGGAGCTCGAGCCTCAGGCAGTGACGACCTTCGAGGCGACGACCGGGAGTTAGCCACACTCCAGCACAGTCTTCCGCTCCACCCAGGTAGTCGATTAGCTCTTCCATTTCGCTTAATTTCTGATTTCGCCCAAATCGACTCTCCGACGTGTTCCCCTGATTCCGGCCATCTCGCGTAATATCTCGATCATCGGAGCACACCATCACCTTCGCCACTCCCTCACATCAGGTCCAGGAGCCCACCGCCGCCGAGCTCGCCGGAGCCCCTCCAGGGCTCGGGTGGGCCATCGGACAGTACCAGCAGCTGCGGGACGCCGTCGCCTATCTTCCCCGATCATCAGGAGTAGCTGAGGAGGATTGCAGCTCACGCACGAAGCCGGCGAAGTTCACCGGTGGAGTGTTCTTCCACCATCCTCCAGCACCGTCCGATCAGCCCCCGCTCCCAGTTCACATCGCCACCGTCCATTTATCAAGGAGCAGCAGCCGTTGATCAGATCGAGGGGTTGATCAGGACCGTTCGCGCTGAGGGGAGAGACACCTGAGGCCATACCCGTCAGATCCTCCACGTGTCCTCGCCTCCACCGTCGATTAGGCCCGAGAGCTGAAGAAGGAGAGCGCCAGCCATCCAGGACCGACCGATCTTCCACGTGGCGCGAATCCGGCCGTCGACGAATAAAGGGGTAATTTACTTAGGGCCCCCTCTTAGTTTGTCTTTTTAGTATTAGTCCTGTAAATATTTTAGAACTTTTATTTACGTAGGGTAAATTGCAATTGGGACCTTGTGCTTGTTTTTATTTACGTTTATGCCCCTGTGTATGTGAGACCACGTGCTTCGTCACGTGCTTGTTTGGGCTTTTTACATCTTTGATCCTATAGTTCTGGGTTGTTATTGAATGAAGAAATATTTTCTGGTATTTGCAGTTGTGCCCCTGTGAGCATTTTTATTTCTACATGTGCGTGTATTAGTGGGTAAATTGCATCTGAGTCCCTGGGTTTTTGGTACGAGTTATCAAAAGCCCCTGGAACTTAGTTTTTATTACCAAGAGGCCCCTGAGTGCCCCAGCCACGCGCCACGCGCGTGACTTGCTGGGATTTTTGCACCTTGGCCCCCAGACTTTAGGGTATTTGCACTTACGTCCCTGTGCACAGTGCCCCCTCTTTGATTTTTGAATAAACATCAAACCACCTCCAAATTCGATGAAAATTTGAAACATGGCTCCTGCCATGTTGTTGGATTTTTGAGAATTTTTGAGGACATTTTTTGACTTTATTTAGTATTTTTAAAAATTCAAAAACCTCCTTTTTAGCTACTGTCTAGGTTTAAAAATACCAAAAAAATATAAAAACACCTCCAAAAATTCTAAAAAAATTAGCTACTGTTTCTTGCTTGTTGTTTGATTTTCTAGCCAATTTTGGCTATTTTCCATCACTTAAAAACCCTAAAAATCTAAAAACCCCTAAAAACTCCTAAAAATTATAATAAATAATTTAAAATTCCAAAAACAATAATTAGGATGCCTAAATTTTCCTTATTCTTTCTAGATTACAGGAAAATTACCTCCAGGGCTTGTTGAGACTCTTAAATATTTTATTTTTGAGTTTTAGGCCTTGCTGGACAGTACCTAGGATTTTTAGCACTGTTTGATTTTTAGAAAATAATTTACCCATTAGAAAAATATCAAAAATTCACCAAAAACACTTAAAAATCTAAAAAACATAAAAATACTTTTTCCTGAATTTTTGCTTTATTTTTGGTGTGTTAAATAATTTGCCTAAGTGTGTTGATATTTGTTTCCTTTTATTTTCTTTATCTTTTAAAAATCCAAAAAATATAAAAATTATTAAAAACCACTAAAAAACACTTTTCTTTTATTTTATCTTATTTTCACTACTTCGTAGGCCCTAGGCCAATCCGTGCTCCTTGTGTTCGACCCTGGGAGCTATACCAGGTTAATCTTATAGCTAGGACCGCTTGCTTGCCTTGTTTGATCTTTGATTGATTTTGCGGTTCGATTTTCTTGATTGAGTGACCCCGAGTGTTAGAGGTCGCAACGACCTGTTTGATACCTTTACCTCGTTCGCTCGGTTTTTCGCTTCATCACGCTCTCCCGATTATCATTCCCTTTTGCTTTCGAGATGGACCCCTGGAGCGCATTTTATCCGGACTTTGCGGATCCCTTGTTCACTCCAGTTGGTCCACCTCCCTTTTATCAGGAGGATCCTCCTCCTACTTTTTCTGATGTTTGTACATACCCCCCTCAGCCACAGTATCAGGACTCGGATTTCTATCCACATCCACCTCCACCTGTATATTATCCACCTCCACCTTCACATCCACCCGAGTCTGACCTGTTGGAGTCACCTCCTGTGACCTCCATGAGGGTTGTCATGAACCTAATGCTGGATCACATTACTTTGATGAGAGAGCATCTTGCCATTGTGAGAGAAACCCATATTAATGCTCCTTTCATCAAGGATACGGCTTTCCTTGTGGGTGATCATGGGATCTTGCAATCGCCAAAAATACAAAAAATGAGAAAATTTTAAAAACCCAAAAAGAGTTCGGTTTACCTTTGGTTGATTCAGACTGTGAGGAGAGGGTCCATCTGATAGATCATTCACCCACACATTCATTCACACATTGTCCCACCTTTGACCCCGAGGATGTCGCTGTACAGACTGCTCTTGGCATTCCTTGTGTAGATGATGATTCTGACGTCCTCCCTTGTATGGAGGAAGTCCAAAAATTCAAAAAAATGTTGATTGAACCCGAAGTGGTGGCCACTATTCATGAGATCATCCGTGCCCCACTTCAACAGGCCATGACCGATTTATCTGCTCCTCTTCCCAAGAAAAGAAAGCGAAGGAGCAGATCTGAGCATCACATTCTGATCATGGCCACTGCCCACGCCATCACACACCATCCCATTCTTAGAAGGAAGAACACAGCTACCCCTTTCATCACTTGCACCATCTCTGACCATACATGTGATCACACTCTCCTAGACGGCGGTGCGTCTATTAGCATATTACCCTTCTCGTTGGTACAGTCTCTTCACTTAGGGCCTCTCAAGAAAACCAGGATGATCGTTCAACTTGCTGATGGATCCATCAAGAGGCCGAAGGGTATCCTTGAAAACGTCGTCATTTCTATTCAGGGCACGAGCTACCATGTTGACTTTATCGTGTTGCCCATGGAGACCTCCATAGGGGAGTCCTCTCCAATCATCCTGGGACGACCATTCCTCACCTCTGCGAGAGTCGTTATTGACTATGGATCAGGAGAGATTCACTTCCGTCCTATTGACGAGAGTGAAGCGTTGATCACCACACCCATAGTTGACCAGAGACCTGCACATGATGCACCTTTACCTATTCTAGCTGACTCCAAGGCCTGTGACCGATCTGATGATATTAGAGATGCTTGCTTAGCGACCGTTGATGAGACCTGAGGAATCCTCCAAAAGGAGAGGAACTCGGAAAGCATAGACATTGTAGTTCCTCCTTCTAGTGTGTGGCGATGTGTTGATGAAATCCAAGGAATTTACGTGATTGATCCCATTGAGCGGAGGGCAGATATCAAGACTAGACAGGACGGACCTGGTTTGACTACTTTCACTGATAAGTCTGTTCCTGGTCACTCAAAAGTGATGATGATTGAGGTCGGTTATGATGCTAGCCATTATTTTCAGAAATTCGGGCCTCTTGATGAAGAAAATGATCTGGGTGAGACTCTTGAGGACGATCTGAGTTCGAATTCTTCCACTGATGATTTCGTTCCTTTTGGTTTTGACCTGGACGACACCTCGTAGGACGACTCCGATTACACTTCTTCCGAGGATGATGAGTTTGTCCCATTCCACTTTGATATCAGCGAGACTCGCAAGGCCAGATCTAGTCATACTTCTTCCACTCACACGTCTGCGCCTTCACACCATAGGACCACCAAGGGCGAACTTAGCCATACTACTTCCATTGACCAGTTCGTCCCTTTCCGATTCGACTCCACTGAGGGCCTTCACTCTGTCGACCCTGATCGGCTTCCGTCCACTATGGAGCCCGATGTCGACCTGCACCATACCAGATCTATTCCTCAGCGGTCCCGCAAGAAGGTTTGCTTTCCACCTTCTTGATCATGTGTACATCCATCTTTGTTGTATATTCACTTCTGTGTACCTCTGTTTTCTCCACCGTATTGCTCGTCCACCCATTCTCGTGTTTGCCTTGCTTAGGACGTACTTTGTCCTGAGTATAGGGGGGCAGACGAGCCGAGTGTTCAGTCGTCGTGCCGTTTCATTACTCCTGTTGTTGCCTATACTTAGGGCTTCTTTCACCCTAAGGGGGAGTGATGTGTACATCCGTCTCTATCTTCTGTCATCTTCTGATTTCTTTTCTTCTTTTCTTATCTTCCTTTTCTATTTTTTTCTCTATCAAAAAGGTACCGCCCCTTGTAGACAGTTTTCTATACTTAGGACGTACTTTGTCCTAAGTATAGGGGGTGTGCACACCGAGTTTCTCTATTCTTTGATCGTCTCCATTGTCTCCTCTTCTTGTATATACTTAGGGATATCTTACCCTAAGTATAGGGGGAGACAATCCGAGTACGATCTGTTCATTCCCACCCTTGACCCTCCCTGCTTTGTGTACAGTCTGCTATACTTAGGATTATTTGATCCTAAGTATAGGGGGGACGGTCAACTTCTCATTCGTTTCATTCATTCCTTTGTTTTTTAGCCTTGCCTATACTTAGTACGAGTTATGTCTTCTCTTTCTCTCCGATATATGAGGACATAGCTCAAGCTAAGTATAGGGGGGTCGTATATACTACGTATACACTTTAGCCATAACTCATACTTTCGTATTTTCCTAATAAATATGGCTTATAATTCTTTAAAATTCATTAAAACCTTAATAAAAATATGTTTTATTCCTCAAATTCTTTTTATATCTACTTATTAATAAATCAGGTGAAAATGTTTTTTGCAAAATGTTTGAAAAAATAGTTTGAAAATCTTTGTGAAAAATCTTTTGAAAACTATTTTGAAAACATTTTGTTACATGTTTTCAACCTTTGTAAAAATATTTTGGTTTGTAAAGCTTATTTTTTGTATGAAATAAAATATTTGAAAAATGATTTGCAAATGGTTCGAAAAATGGTTGCAAAAATGTTTTGAAAAATCTATCTATACTGTTTGAAAACCTTTGCAAAATGATTTTTAAATTTGTGTACATGTTTGTAAAATAGTTTGTAAAAAATTATTTTAGACTATCGTTTTCAAAATTATTTGAAAAACATGTGTCAAATAAGTTTGAGGAATACATACATCACACCAAAATCTATTATGTATATATACCTATAAAATTGATCACTCACCCTTGTAAATTCTTAAAATCCACTTCTTGTAAATATAAGAAGCACTCCGTGTAAATATTTTTCACCTAGTTTTTAGCCAAAATATTTGTTTTAAAAAATCCCAAAAACATTTGCAAAACTAAAATCCAGAAAACATTTGAAAAATCTTTTTGAAAAATACAAAAAAATGCATATGCGTCATCATCTTTTAAAAAACCCATAAAAAGATCAAAATTTTTGAAAATTGCATCGCAAAAATATTTTCTGCATTCTGCATAGCATTAGCATTTTTCGGATTGAGTTTGATAGTTGAACGAGTCTAAGTAAAATCCGGAGATTGGAGCTTGATTGGACCTTAAAATCTACCTAATAACAGGAACCTTATAGGAACTGGGCTTGAGGTACTTCAGGTCTAGTTGACTTAATTTTTTGAGGATCACGAGACTTGGTTCAATGGATTATTGACTGTCTAAGTAGAGTATTTCTGAGCACACGCACGACTCTTATTGATAATGACCTAACTTGGACACCTGCACCTTTCACATGGCTCAACTCAGTTGGAGTGGTGAGGGGGTTGGATTTGCCAGTATGAGACGTACACAAGTGGAAACACTTGTCCTCCTCTAGGGAGGGGAGTGCACCCCAACCCGTCTAGTGATGAGGAATTCTAAAGACAGAAGAGTGTGGGTTGCAATAAAGCTTCAAAAGAGGGATAGTCTACTGGCTCAAGAGGAAAAACTCCCTATGTAAATGCTGATGTGAATAGTACTTCCAAAAAAACAGGAAAAAAAGAGATTGGCCTGTACAAAAATAAATGCCTGCAAAAGTATGTACATATGTTGTAAAGTCAATAAGCAAGCTTGAGTTCCAAAGTCAAATCATGTGAGCCTGCAGCTGGATGACTTGACTACACTGGTCTTGCATCCTAGGATAGGTAGCTACACTGGCTACCGTCCATTTTTCTCTTCACCTCCTCCTCTTGAGCTGGTTGCCACTTGAACTTAGAAGGGAATACCCCGCTCCTCGAGGAAGGAGTTGTTGGATTGGGGAATCATTGGGTTATCATACTAGAGAAGTCAGTCTCATTGTCATTCTAGTTGGGGGAGAGCCACTATCACCTACACTGTATGAGTCAGATTCATAGTCGTAAGGGTTTGTGTATGAATTGAGATATTTCTGACCTGGCTATTGAGGAGACTTGAACAGAGTTTTGGGATTCTCAGGGACTGTCGGATTTCAAATCCGGTTCTCATTAAGGTTTCGCCCGCACTAAAAATTCCAAAGGTCCGATTTAAGCTCCAAACTTTGATTTTGTGAAGACAAGTTTGACCATTAAATTTAATCCACATTTCTTCTTTTTCTTTTCTTCGTTTTTCTTTTCTGCACTTATTGCATAAGTGTTTGCTAGGGACTAGCAAAGGTAAAGTATAGGGGGATGATGAATCCACATTTCATCATCTTTATTCTATCATTTTGGTCTCAAAAACCCTAGTAAATGTGTGTAAATACTATTAAATTCAGCATCTTAGCATTCATGCATGTGCATGTAAATAGTGTATAAAATACTATAATTAAAGATAAAATTATAGAATAAAGAAAAGAAAAGAAAAAGAATAAAATATTGTAAATATTTTATGACCTGAAATCCCGATACCTAGGCATCTTAATGACTAGGTCGACAAGGAATAAAGTAGGGGGAGATAAGGGCCAAAATACAATAAAATTCCCTTTTATTTTATCTATTCTTTATTCATTTCGGGACCTATTTTTGGTTCCACTTTTTAGACCTCAAATAAAGAAACTTTGTACATGAAAGTTGTAGATAATTAAATAAAGAAAAATACAAAATTGATTTCACTCAAAAATAATGTACAAATAAAAAGTTATGGTCTGAATAAAAATCCAGAATCCCAACTTCCCAGACATGTATCTCCCAAATAAAAACTCTGAATGCATCAAACTCTCTTTTAATTGTATATAATTTAAAATAAGCTATTTAATGGCGATGGTTTCGCATTTGGCGGTGCTACGATTTGAAAGTTGAGTTTTGGACCCTCATTGTATACTTGTACAACTTAAAATATTCAATTTATTATTTATTCATTATTTTTATAATTTTATATTTTTATAATTTTGTAAATATTATTTATAATAAATATGTATATTTAAATCAGAATAAAAACCTAAAGAAAATATAAAATAAAATGCTTGTTTATAAAAGACATAGGTAAAATACCTATATACATACCTGTATAATTTATACTTCTATTTTATTAAGTGTACAAAACAATTCAGAAAAATAAAATAAAAATATAATTAAGAGTATAAAAGTATTTTACTAATTTATAAAATAATAAACAAAAATAAATAAATTTAAAACATAAAATAAAAATAAATTATTAAAATATATGTATAATATACCTATAAAGGGTATAAAAGGGGACTTATAAAATTATACCTCATAAAAATAATTAAAAATCACCATAAAATAATTTATGAAATAATAAATATTTTTTATTTAATAACCTAAAAATAATAATATCATTTACTATTTTAAATTGATTTTACAAAACATTTTTTTAGGCTTTTTCCTGGTTGGTCCACGTGGACCAACCAGGTGGGATGGAGAGTTGACCTCAGGTCAACTCTCTGACCCCTGCCTGCGCATGTCAGAACGGTGTTGTCTTGTCATCTTTGACCAATTTTCTGTTGTTCGTTACACTATCTCGAGAAAGTTTCTTCTGCAACTTTGCTCCTCGATCTTCCACCATACACGCCCTAGTGTTTTTGCGGGCTTTGGATCATCGATCCACCCGTTTCCACCTCGTTCTTCACGTCGCTCCGTCAACCATTCAAAACTACCCCGTCGTCCCCCTTCCTCTTTGAACCACCTTTGGCCAAGGCCCAGACCTCCAAGTGCCATCCGTGAGTCCCCGGTGACAGAGGGTTGACCCGGTTGCTTGTCGAGGTACGGAGTCGGCCTGAAGCGTGTTCCACCACCTCCGGTGGGCCGCCGCCATCGAGGTCCTATCTCGGGGACATTAGCCCATTGAGGTCACCATTTTCGTTCTTTTTTCTTGCATTTCCTTAGATAGATTAACATTAGGATTAATCAATCCATTTTCCCTTCGATTCACACGCAGCCCATTATCGCCATCACCTCGTCGGAGCTTGCTCCGGCGAGCTCCTACACACGCCATAGACCACCCAAATCGCTCGTGCTCGCCCTGGAACCATCTTCTGTCGCCGTGCGTTTTGATTGCATGTACCAGGTGCGCGAAGACCCTCCTGGGGGTCGATTTTGCTGCCGCACATGCAGCCTGGAGCCGACCTCACTCGCCAACTTCGCGGCGGCGTACCGACGGTCTCCATGCCATTTTGACGTCGCTGCCCGCCATAGGATGCTCTCAGGAAGCTCGTGGGGCCATCGGAGGGGAATCCCCAGCTCTGGGCATCGAGATTTTGTCGATCCAACGTCGACCAGGCCGTGTTCTTCAGCCTCTCTTCCTCCATGCCCCTGAGCCGTCGATCTTCCCCCGTTCCTCCAGACTGAGCAGCAACCGCAGGATCTAATAGCTCCTGGCCGTCCGATCGATCAGACACGTTTTAATCTCAGCCGTTGGGATGCGAAGGGGTATCGTGCGACCTGCGCGCGACACGTGGCAAGTGAAGAGCCGGCAGTCGTTGGATCGCGCACCTGCTTTGGGTATTTTGCTCTTTAACCCAGAGCGTTTTTGTAATTTCTATTTAACGCCAAAACTTTCATTTTCAGCGTTATAATTTTGTAACATTTGCAGTAAGCCCCCCTTGTTTTGCTATATCACGTTTTGGTCACCGTCTAGCGCACGTGCTCGTCACGTGCGTCTGAGCATTTTGTAGAGGGACCCAGGGGATTTTGTGTATTTAGTTTTAGTACCAGAACTTTTACTTGCAGTTATAATACTTTCGGAATTTTTGCATCAATGCCCTCGTATTTTTGGATTATTACGTTTATACCCCTCCCAGGCGCGTGCTAGTCACGCGCTTGATTGGGCTTTTTGCAAGGATACCCCCGCGGGTCCTGGAATTTATATTTGATCCATTAATTATTTTATTCAGTTATAACTTTTGTATGGAAATTGTGCAGAGGCCACTTAACTTTTCTATATTTCCAGAAATGCCCCTGCTAGGCTTGTAGTTTCTTTTTGTTGTTTGTATTTATTTCATGCATCGTTAAAAGCCTAAAAAATCCACAAAAATTAGCTTAAGCTCATGTGTGTTTGCATATTCATGGCATAATTTTATTTTTTTTCATTTTTATTGCATTTTAATATTTATTAAAAATCAAAAACATGCATTTTAGCTATTGTTTTGATTAGAAAATACCAAAAAAATATCAAGACCCCTTGAAAAATTCCAAAAAAATTACCTAAGGTCTATTTTAGTATGTTTTAGTGTCAGTCCAAAAATCATTAAAATTTTCAAAGCAAAAACTTTAAAAATTAGAAAATCCTTAAAAACTTCATAAAAATCTAAAAATCCTAGAAAATTCCTAAAAGCGCAAACTCAGTTCCGTAGTTTCTCTATTTTATTGTCTTTATTTTAAAATTAATTTGGGAAAATTTTGTTACTGTTTACTGTTTTTCATTCTCATTTTAATTTCAGCCAGCACCTTTAGTCATTGTTTTCTAGTATTTTCACTTTTAAAAATACCAAAGATATTCTGAAAAATCCCCAAAAATCACAACAGTAGAAAAATATAAAAAGACCAAAAACATTTTATTTTCTGATTTTAGAGCATTTTTCCTTATTTTTATAAATACCTTTTCACCTCTTTTCTTATATTATATATATATTCTAGTTATTGAAAAAGGAAAAAATATAAAATATAAAAAGAAAATATAAAATCAAAAAAACTAAAGACCAAAATACAAAAATATAAAATTAAAAAAATTAAAAACCCACAAAAAATTTTGAATCTTTGTAGACACTTAATCACATTCACATTTCTGCACTTGCTTGATCTATCCTGCCTTGCTCCCTGAGTTCGACCTCTACATACTTACACCTATACACCTTTTTATGTAGAGTTAAAAATAAATTTGACTCCACATTTATTCTTCATTGCTTGATTTATTATTGTGGGTTCATTGTTGACTTTAGTTGGGATTTCTGCATGGTCGACGCTTCGACTGAGTTCCCGCCTTGTGTGTAACTTAAGACCACCTAAATTCGGCTAAATCAGCGGACTGCAAGCCTGATGTCAATGGAGGAGCTCGACGGATGTGTGGTGGTTTCGCCAAGAAGCGACGGCGGCGGCGGCCAAGGAGTGACGAGCTCTGATACCAGTTTTAGCCTCCAGGTAAGTCGTCGTCGATTTTTTTATGAACGAGAGAGGAGGATATTGGTGAGAGAATGAGAGAGAGAGAGAGATAGGGATGGGGGCTCCCGATCGGCGGAGTTCAGGTGATGCCTTTCCCTTTCCTATGGGGAGGTTTTTATAGGGCATATGCTCTCGTCACGTCTGCCCCCATCGACTACGCCCATTGCGGTTATGGCCTCCGTGAGACCCGGCCCTCATGCAACCGTCGGCGGCGGTTTTAACCACTCTGTCATTCCGCGCGAGAATCGTTTTAACATAAGCGGTACTTATCATTGTACATCTACACATTCATCTCCATGTATTGTAAGCACCTCCATGACATACCTCAAGTATATTGCAACACTTCCTCTTCGAGGAAGGGGAAACACCTCTAGGTTGGAGAAGTATCAATGCACATTTCTAGTTCATTGGTACATTTGTGACCTGGTGTGTGATTCCACTCATCTTTTATGTTGTTCTCAATATCCTCACTCATATCCTCGCTTTCTTTTAATGCATCTCCTCGTGTAGCTAACGTGCAGCATATAACAATATGAGGTTGTGATACATTATTAAACAACCACATATAATCGTGTCTCGAGAAATACATATGGCTCAAAGAACTTCTCAAAGTGCATATTACAGGAGAAAATGTGAAATCGATAACAAAGAGGGAAAGGAGCATTGTTACAGCTAAGGACATTCCCTTGAGTTCTACTTATGTTCATTTTGATGCCTTCAACAATCCAACGGTCACAAACACGTACACAAAGATGGACTTATGTTCCTCTATACAATAGGATAGTCCTGGGTCGCTTTCTGGTGAACTCTGACAAAATCTTTTGGTGATTTGAGAGATTTTTCCCTGACAAGGTATCCCCAATACCCAAATGCCTCGTCAGGGCATCTGACCTCAGTATTTCCCTGCCAGGGCATCAATCGGCAAACGGTTTGCCGATCGGCAAACCGTTTGTCGATTGTGCATAAAATAATATATAATATTATTCCGAAAAACTTTCTGAATTTTATATTATTAAAAATAATATATAAAAATATTTGGAACCGATTCTCGTTCCAAACATTTTTATGTATTATTTTTAATAATATAAAATTCAAAAGTTTTTCGGAATAAGTTTCGATTTGCCAATTGATGCCCTGACAAGGAAATACTGAGGTCAGATGCCCTGATAGGACATTTGGGTATTGGGGATGCCCTGTCAGGGAAAAAACTCGTGATTTGGTGATGGTGTGATGGAGCTGCAGTGAGGGAGGAGAGATGGTTGTTGGGGTTTAAGGTTCTAGGGCAGTTCACACCCTTCATTTATGGGCAAATACTTGGATCTAGATATGATTCATATTTTTGAGTATAACTAACTTGTTTGCACTCAAATGACCATAACTTGAGTTGCTCTAATCATAATGTTTTCTGGCTCTTGGAAAGGTTTCAAGCCATTCTCTTGGAGGCGAAAAGCCATCCATCTCATCTTTTTATTTTTAATCATTGAGATTAAAGACGTGTTATCCTTATTATTTTATTGATTAAAAACTTATTACGACCATTTGATATATTCCGAATTTAGAGTGTAACAAATCATAACTATTATTTTTTTATGAATCATTGTGCTTTTAGAATGTATCATATACACAAATACATCAAGGTTTTTGATATTAAAAAAAATAGAAAGAAAGATGGTGAACGAGAGATTTGCCGAATCTATAACTCTATCTAAAGCTGGGTTCTTCTGCCCAGCATCAACATGTGGCACACTCTATCCTGATCTCCCACACTCTCGCAGCCTCGCTTTATATCTCTTCAATAGCTACACTTGGTTGTCTCCAAAATCTGTTTTGATACTTCTCTCCCCCACTGACATCACCGCCACCTTTTCTCTCTCCCTCTACAGTAATATCTCTCTTCCCTCCGTATTTATCTCTTATGGTCTGCTTACTTTTTCTCTCCCTCCAGTAATCTCTCCCCTTCCGTTACCTATCTATTTTTCTTAACATACTATATTTATTATCAAGAGTCATAAGAATACACTAAATTTGTTATATATAATTATGATTATATATAATTATACACACTTATTCATATATTTAATAAATAGTTATTTAATGTATTTCTTTTTATAATATTACCCCATATAATTAGATATAAAATGTTTATCATATAAGAATAATATCTATGATTTACCGTAGATATTATTAACATAGGTAATTAATACGACGATATAATAATATATTATCACATATTATTATATATATTATTACAAATTCATAAGAATATTATAATGTAAGTTTGTTATGTTATATTATTAGTTTGTTGGTTATTGCCAATACAAACTCGAATACTTGATTATGGTGATATGATACTATATTATTATTAAGATATATAATCATATTTGATGTGGAGTAGGGAACCTTATATTTATTATTAACTGAAATGTAATATTTAAGTATATTAGAAATATAAATATCAGCACTTTTTCTTGATGAAAGTCAGTTATTACTCTACTAAATACATAGTGATTGCATTAATCCTACTATGAATATCAACGAGCAATATATTTGAGTAGATTTATATTAGTAATAGTTATCACCATAATTGTTATCTTGGGTATAAATATACATGTATTTTATAAAATAATAAGTTATATGCATAATAATACTATTATGATCTAAATATGCATATAATTTTATTAATAATATTAACTAATTGTTGCGCATATCAGAATAATCATATGTAATATTATATTATTAGGATAGTCTAGTTGAATACACATTAATAGATTATTATAAATTAATAATAGTACACACCATTAATATAATAGTAGATATTATCACAACATTATTTCTTTTTTGAAAGAATATTACGATAATATCTAATATTATATTATGTATAACTATGGTGTATAATATAATAGAATTATATTATAATAATCTACGCACCATCATATTTTATAATATTACATTTATACAATAATATATTTTAATAATATTACTTAGGTGGTGCCACTTGCGCGAAGAAGGGGTTGCAGCATTTGCGACTTGCAACGAAGGGGTTGTGATGTTTTGAATCACGAGGCATGTGTAGAAATATTGTAAGGGAGGGTCGATTGAGGCATTGGGAAATTAGGAAGACATATGCTTCGGAATGATATGAGAGGGAGAGGGTGCAGATAAGAGGTGGTATATCTACCGTTGACATGCTAAAGGAAGATGAATTGTTGGTTTATTGCCTTATGTGCAAATAGGATTGGTTGCAAATGGATATATGTATGTCTAATGGCATATACATCACATATTCGGGATCAAGTGAAAACTCTAGGTTTCCTATAAGTCATTGCCACATCTATTTCCTTAAGAATTGATGATCTTTTAACAATACCTTCTAAGGGATGGTTAGTCCAAGATGATGAACAACAAAGTTTGATTTTGGACAAACATCATCATTATGGGAAGTGTACACACATTAGAAAAATTACATCAATCCATTGAGATATAGTATGCTAAGAACGAATATTTGAGACAAGAAATGAATCCTAATTTTCAAATTACCAATCCCTCTAATCCAATCTATTTAATGTCCTTTTCAAGAGCAAGAGGAAATGCATCGCATGTACACCAATCAGTAGGATTGAGAAGATTAATGCCGGACCTACAAGAACAAATGATTGATTTACCTATCTCATAATATGATTTGGATTCAGTTACCCCATCCATGACTTGGAGTTGGAGGTAGTTGTCTTCGCTTTGAAGATCTGGTGCTACCATCTCTATGAGGTGAATTTCGAGATTTTCATAGATCGCAAGATCCCATTATATATATATATATATATATATATATATATATATATATATATATTCACATTATCACGTTATTGATATATTTATTGAGCATGTTAATAAATAGTTATTAATAAGTAATGTATGTATAATTAAAAATAAGCGAAATGTTGCGTATTACTTATATTATTTTACATTAATAATATTACAAGGGAATAATGTAATATACACATAATTTTATATAAAACATATAATATGATAAACATTATCCCACATAATGTTTATTATTTTATATGTTTAAATAGTATAATCATCACCAATAATGTTTATCATATTATATGTTTATTATATAAAATTTGTACTTAATACACCATAACTATGTATATTCCCCACATATATGGGTGACGATTATATATTATAATATTTTATTTTATTATAATATCATAATATCTAATATATTTATAATATTATGTACTTAATATCATAATATTTAATATATTATTAATTTAATGTAAACTAATTATTAATGTAATTATCTAAGTTTTGTATAATGTCCAAGGTTTTCATAAAAACTATAAATAATATAAGTAATATGTCAATAAAGTGTATTAGGCACTTTATTGACGTTTAATCCTAGGGAACACTTTTTTTCGATGATCTTTATGATATTTTATATTATTATGGAAAGCTCATTGTATAATTAAGAATCACTCTCATCTGGAGAGAATATTGACGATACATTATTTATTAAATAATACGACGTGACTATAATATTTATCAATGTTAAATTTTATTATGCATATACAAAATAATTAAACGTATTTTAATTATAATTACATAATTATAATTAAAATATCATAGATAATAAATATACATTTAAATTTTAATATACAATATATTAAAATATTTAGTATACAAATAAAATAAAATAAAATAAACAAATTACTGAAGAAAATAAAATTGAATATACATAAATAAACAATAAAAAACATCAACAATAAACTAAAACAATTTACACAGGATAACACAATGTCACATAACATCCGATTAAAGTATTAAATATTTTCATGTCAAAATTAAAAATAAGCAATGCCCGTTAGAAAGACAATTTTTTTTTGATACATGAAAAAAAAAGATTACTGCACAAAACAACTGAATATACAAAACTGATAGCACAAATATGGAAACCATAAGGCAAATATGCATCAACAATATATAAGTAATTAAATAACAATACACAACCAATAGATCAAAGGGAGAAAATATTTCATTTTATAACCACCTCAATCTGATAAGCGGAGAACATAATATTTGATGCAATTAATCATATATGCATTTACGATCGAACTCAGTGGAAAAGACATATTCAAAAAAATAAATAATTATACCCATACTATATTCAACCTATAAAGAAACAATGGCTTGAGGATAAACTACCTATTTCATTTTGTAAAAAAATTGAATACATATGATAATTAAAAATCATGTATATAACCTAATCGGATGATATCATAGTATTTCATGCAATTAATCTTATATACTTCTACAATCAAACATAATGGAAAAATCGGTCAATAAAAAAAAATTGGATGATGTACAAAAGACAATGATGATCACATCAGACTATTTATAGATTAAATTATTGATTATGCAATAATAGTGAATCTGAGCCTCAAATAGTATGCTTAATAAGGATGCAATAAAAAGACCTATTACATCTTTTTTATTTATGATGTTTGCAAATTACTTACTATCAAATAGATTTATTTTTACTACACAATAGCTGCAAGGAAAGAATATAGATAACTTATATAGGTACAATTCTTTCTGCTTTGTTTTGTATCACAATTTTTTGTATTTAATTTCAATTGATTTTGTCTTTACTAACTCAGTTATTATGGTTTCTTATTTATGTATTTATATATTCATTGCAGGAAAAATCCTCTGAAGAGGAACAATTTTTATAATCAATAGTTTTGCATAATTGCATAATTTTATTAGTTTGTTAAGCTTTTACAATAATATTATTGTATCTACATTTCTTAAATATATGGAATACAAATACACCACAAACACTCATGTATTAAATCTTCACAGTTATTTTTTTGGTTTGGAATGTCTATTGTTGAATGCAATAATATTTTATATATTACAATAGGCATCTATTAATTAAAATAAATTGGGTATTTTAAAAATACCCAAACCGATAGATTGTATGGATTAAAAAAAGAAATAATTTGCTTATATCAAGTCAATTTTTCTAATTATTTTTTAAAAGGAAGTATTAGACCTTAAGGTAAAAATTAATTAAATCAAATAATCAACTTAAAATAAATTTCTTTGAGAAAAAAATAAATGTTATAAAATTGGAATAGGCCTAAGTAAAAAAATATATCGTAATTAACCACTAGTTTAGGGTCTAAAATGATCAGTGGTCGTTAATAATGAGTGGATTTAACGTAAAAGTCAAAAATTAGAATCGGAAGAGACCATTATTTTAGAATCAATAAATTCACGATTTCGAACAAATTATCCATCAATATAATTAAACATCATTAGAATTGCTAAAATACTATATCAAGTATTCATCCTTGTATTCATACGAAACTCTAAGGACCTATTTGAACGTGGGATATATGCCTTGTCTCAAGGTAAGGATAATTATTCTAGCTATCTTAGAATAAGTGGCCACATTATAATTGTGTCATCAATTGTGTCGTTGTCTATAGTATTAATCTATCTTTTATCTCTCAAATCAACCAAACCATAATGAAGGATAACCTCACTTGTCCATTATCCCTCTTTATTGTGTACCACTCATAGAATGATTCCCGAGGGAAGGATGCTGGGAGGGAGAGGGGGAGATCGCAAACTTAAAGGAGTTCTAGCGGAGAAGAAGCAGTCCAAGTTTAAGGTCTAATGTAGAGCTTCATTTAATCCTCCTTGTTTAATCAATCTGAGTTGATCGATGAATGGTGACTCTTTTCTTTTAAAAAAATAAAGTTAGAAATGTCCCCCTTATGAATGAATTCCAACTAATATATGGGTGAGTTTGGTATTATATTCCTTCGAAAATGTCGGCATCATCTATTAATTAACTACTACCACTAATAGAAAATCACGAATGGTCATTATCATTCTTCAAATTTATTTAGAAATAAATGCATCTTAGCGATAATAATATTAATAAGGAAGGATTAAGAAAGAAAGAATATAATAATGGATGAAGAAGAATTAGAATTTATTTTCTTGTCATTGATGCATGGATTGTAATGAATAATTTTAGTGATGACGTATGATTGAAGGAGTGGTGTGTGTTGAGAAAAATGTTGTTGCCCCTCCGGATTAATTTGTTTTTTTTAAATACCATAATATATCACTGTATCCCTCTAATATACCCATTCCAATTTCGTCAGTAACAGAGACCCATATACCCCATCCAGAACATGTCGATTACAACAATTCTAAGACTATTAAAATTATCTGTTTTAGATGGAAGGCATATGAATCGTTGTTTCTGACGAAATTGGAATGCCATATTAGAGAGATATAGTGATGAAAATACATGACGATATTTTCTAAAGAAAAAAAAATTAGCCGAAAAATGAGACGGGGGCAACCCATTGGCTACCCCAAGGGGGCAACCCCATTTTCTCGTATATATAGGGGGAAATGGGGCTACCCCGCCTCCATTTTTTGGTGAAATTTTTTTTATTTTTTTATAAATAAAAATATATGAATATACATGATGATATTTTCAAAAAAAATAAAAAAATATCGAAGATATAAGCCTCGGTGCATGTAAAATTACATGCACCTTGGTGCAAGCTCCCCATCCTCATATATATATATATATATGGTTAAATGAATATGCTCCCTGGAGCATATGAGAATACTCTCACATTTTCTCCCATAATTTTTTTTAACGAAGCCTATTAAAATAATAGGTAAAATATGTGCTTCAAATTGCATATAAAACAAGCATTCTTAACATGTCCGTCTGGAGGGGTCGATTTCAGCAATTCTAAGACCGTTAAAATTTGGTCGTCTTGATGAATGGGATAGAAGTCTCGAATTAACTTGAATTTTGAATGACACTATGGTACTATACGGTGATCTAAATCCCCGTATATTTCATTTCACAAAAAAAAACAATATGGGGAAAATGTGGGAGAATATAAGTTACATGCTCCCAGAGAGCATACTCCATTTTCCAATTACATCATATTTTTATCCAATGGTCCACGTCTCCATTAGAGATGAGATGATCTAGCTTCACCTCTATTAGCTTCAATAATAAAAATACAAGCTTCAATAAGTAATACATATCCAAGCTTCAATAATATACATCGAAGCTTCAATAAGTAATACCATAGGTCTAGTAATTTATATAAAGTTACAAGTAAGTACGAACCAAAGTTAATGATTAAATTACTTCATTTACTTACAATTGATTCAAAGTTATTGATGACAATACGAAAGTTACTAATGTGTTTAGTATTACTGACATAAAGTGTAACCGATGGCAATATAAAAGTTACCGATGTGTTCAGCATTGCTGATATAAAGTGTTACTCACGGCAATACGAAAGTTAAAGATGAGTTGACTTATTGATGGCAATACAAAAGTTATTGAAGTTATGATCGTCGGATTAATATCTAACAGTTGAGATTAAGGGATCATCTCATCTCTAATGGTTATGGGACCCATTGGATAAACCATATATGTGGGTTTAATAAGGCTTCCTTTAGTTACCTCGCCCCATTTTCGACGAGATTTTTTTGTTTGGTATTACCTCGGGTGGATAGGTGATTAAAAGAGGGGAAGAGGTAGAAGAAATAAGGGTAATTGAATGTACATATGCTGGTGATAGAATAATGATGGAGAATGGACATCACAAGAATCGTGAGTATTTGAAGCAAGTATTCGAAATGGACTACTTATCAATAAAAAAGAGAATATTATGCGAGATATACACAGGAGTAACAAGAGATGAAGGGATCGACATGCAAAATAGGGCAAAGGCGATGATCATGCAAAGAAAAAGAAGTGGGATCCGATGAGATATAGAAGTGTTTTGCAAAGAAGCTTGCATCTTTCAGCTACTTTCATGTATCAACGGAAGAAATTAGGTTCAAGAAGCTTCAAGCAGGTTCAAGTATGTTCAAATAGTCGGTTAAAAATAGATGTGTATACATGCTATCGCTTCTAGAAATCATTATCATCCTCTCCATTGTTTAATCAAGCAAATAACTTTGATTCCAAACCTTGTCTTGTAAATTATGATCTATGCAGTCATCGTGTAATGAGAAAAGTGATGTTACGGTGAAAATGAGGAGAATATATTATCCGCATATTTGTTAAAAAGTAAGAGAATATATATAGCATGTACATAGGTAATAAAGACCGATTTGAATATTATAGGGGACCATGGACTATTATATGGGATATCTTAATATGCCATTATTTGGGTTGGGTCAGTATATACATGATTTTGGGTCGACGACAATTCGAGTGTGATCCATTTATTTAAGAGTCGAATTTTTGGTCCAATATTGGCATGCTCTAAATAGAGTTTAAATTTACGTTAGATAGTAGGTTGGATCAAATTATCCTAAACCATGTTCGTCCATGTATGTCGAGCGATGAATTGAGATCGTGTCATTTACAGTAGTTTAATGGGTTAGCACAGAAGAAGATCAATAGTATATACATACATAAAAACCTATCAAAATTCTATGTGTTACTTGATGTGGCAGTCATGTGAAGACAAATACATTCCTAACATGTCTCATCACATGAAATAAATGTCAAAAATGACTCGATTTTCACATCACCTACTAAAATATTTCACTGATAAATTTAGGGATTCATCATTCTAAAAGTTTAAATAAAGATTTGTTCTCGAGTAATTAGTTGTATTTTCCTCATTTATTTTGCATTATTCCCATTCATACATTTAGAATTAATGTCTGCATTTTAGCATGCATGTTTGCATTAAATAAGAAGCCAAATTCACTTGTAAATATCACATGTATATCATCATATTTCTCGTATTTTTATCTATTTTTTCTCTTAAATAAAATCAACTCTATAATGTATATATTACTAACATTAATAAAGGAGAAATATCAAAAAATACTAACTTGTAAAATTGACCAATAAAACCCCAACGTTGGTTTGAGATTAAGAACCTTAAAACATAAATATCTCCCTCATACAGTCTTCTATGGACCCCTACTCATTTTTAAATTAATACATGTTCAATTACCTTCAAACCAAAATAAAATTCAAAAGAATTGGAGTTCGTATGTGAAACTTGGATTTTCGGCCCCTTTGTACAATGTATATATGTCTCATTTATTTATTTGTTTTGTTTTTTTTATTTTCTTTATTTTTTAAAATCCAAAAAATATATTAAATTGTAAATGTTTCTTTCATATTTTCTCTAATTTTACTTTGACTTTATTTTATTTAAAAATGAAAAAAACAAAAGACAAAAATCTGGTATTTTATATCTATAAGATACCACCTAAAATAATTTTCTTACAGATGATTTATTTTGATTTTCAATCCTTCATGAAAGTTGTATATCTCATCGAGACGAGCAATGTTTGTGCAGACCACTTTTTGATTTGAACCCTTTTGTTATTTCTTTTTTATTTTTTTCATATATTTAATTTCTGGTTTTTTTGGAACGACACGTAGCATCATCTGGAGCCACCACGTGTCATCCCTTTTTATTTTTTAATTATTATTTATTTTACTACTTTATTTTTTATGTATTTATTTTATCCTTATTTATATATTACTTTAATTATTATTTATTTTATTTATTTATTTATTATTTAGTTGTTATTTATTATTTTTTATAATTTATTTTCTTTTCATTTTTTAAATTTAATTTTTATATTTTTCTTCCATTTTATTTTCTGTTCTCTTTATTTTTTTTAGTATCCTGCTTTTTTTTATATTTTTTCTTCTCCTTTTACTTATTATCTACTCCAACTTTCCACCCAAGCCACCTTCTCCACCTCTTTTCTAACTTCCTCCTCCCCCTTTTTATTCCCTTCTCCTCCTTCATTCTTCCTAATCCACCATTCTTAGAGAAAAAGGAGAGAGTTCATCGAGAGATCGGTGACAATGTTCCACCACAATACGAAGCGACGACCTCCTTTCAGGCGAGATACGAGACGGTCATCATCCCCGCATAGCGAGTTTCTCGTCAAACTCGCTCAGTTTCGCGATGCCTCTGCCACGTAGATCGAGTCTACAACAGGAGTACGGGATAGCTGCTCCGCACCCTCGGGCAAAACCACCACAGGTAAGTATTCCTCTAATTTTTCTCATTTTTTAATCTAACGTTAATTTTTTATTCCGATCATCTTCAATCATTTTTTAACCAATTCAATCATTCCATAATTACAATCACTACAATTAACACCACACTACGTCATCTTCGTCAACATCATCCCCATTCACCACATCACCGCCTTCTCCTCTTTTAATGGTTTCCTATTTGAGAAACCAAATAATATAAAAATATAAAAATATAAAAAGGTTGCAGCCGGGGTCCTCGCACGCACGCAGCCCACGCCATCCTCCAGCCGACGCACGCCAATGCGCGCCACCTGCGGCGTGCAACTCCATCGCCCTTGGTCGCACCTGCTCGCCCTCGCGCCTCTCCTCCACCTCGGTGGTCGTGCACACGATTGCAGCTCTCCAGTCTGTCGCGCATGAGGTTGCAGCTCTACAATCTGTCGCAACCTCCTGCTACCCCGGCGTCGACGTGCCCTCCTCGCTCATGGCCCAAGCGCGCCAACCACACCAGCGTGCCCATGCGCGCCGTCATCCTCGTCCTACCCTCGTCGTGTGCCTCCGCTCCCATTCACCTCTGTGACGAGGCCGCACATCCCTCCGCCGTCGGTCGTCCCTTTCCTTCGACCATAGCCACCTGCGGTCGAGCCGCCATTGCGTATGCCTGCCTCTTGTTGTACTAGCTGCCATCCGCGCATGCGCACCCCAGCGCTTCCAACCCTTGCCACCGTCTCCTCCGAAGGCCACCGTGCCCCCGCGCTCCAGCAGTAGCGAGCCTTCCGGCCCTCACCACTGCGTGCGCCGCCTCCTGCTGCACCAACCGCCATCTGTGCACGTGCCACCACCGTCCCTGGTGGCCTCCCTCCCCATGCGCCTCCGTGCACCTCCCGCCGCCCATGCCGCCCCCAGAAATCTTACCCTAACATGAGCAGTGGGTTCCTTTTTTAAAACCTACGTTCAAAGAAAGTCCATTTTATTGTTTTATTTTTTATTTGTGAAAATTGCAGTTTCTTCATGGTTTTTTATTTAATTACAAAAGTGCCCTTGTGCACATTTCAGTTCATTCAATTTTAATTCTGTAATTGCACAAACACCCTTGTGTTTGTGCTCTAATTTGGACATCCATTTTGCATCATTTTTTATTCAAAAATTATGTATTATAGACCATTTAATTCTCTATCTCTTGGATATTTATTTGGAATTTTGTGAGACGTATTAATTAACTAAAATTATTTGAGGAAATTTTGCATATTTTAATTAACTCATGGTCTGAAATTTATATTTAATTAAGCTTGCTTCAAAAATTACGCAAAAATCAAAGATGATGATTCTAAGTGATTTTTAATTTACTACCCAAATTTCATTGAAAATTGGAGATGTCTTGTGCTTAGAATAAATTCTTGAGTGATTTCAGTAAATGATTTTTAATTAAATCCACAAACATTATTTTTGCGAAATTTCAAATCTCTGGATTGTTCATTGAAATACCTATTGAGATAAATTAGTTTCTGGATAAATTAATTTTGTTGATTAATTAGGAATTAAATACTCACAGACGCTCTGTTTATATTAAAAAAATCATAAAAAAATCATATATTCTCAAAAAATCCAAAAAAACATTGTAGCTTCATTTCATCATGTTTCACTTCCGATAAAAATTCCATTAATTTTACATTCTATTTACATGAAAATTGCATTAAAACCCTAAAAAGTTTGCATTTTTCTTTGTTGCATTTTAAACCTAAAAATTCAAAAAAATCATCTTACATTAATAATTAGATTAGGTTGCCAGGAAAAATATACTTTGGCTAAATTGGTTTAATTTCGCATTAGAATTAATTTGGCTAAGTTGCATGATTTCTTAATAACCTAGTCCATCCGCATTTTTTCAATTGCATTTTATTACATAAAAATATAAAAAAATGCTTGGTAATCATAAGCTAATTCATCTAAGTTGACCCGACGTTGTTCTTTTGCCTCCTTGAGTCGACCATGGGGCTCGCCTGGGTAAAATAAACACAAAATCACGTGTTAATTAATTCATTGATTTATCAATTAGTGTGGTTAATTTTTTATCGATCCTGATTGCCCGACTACAAACACAACACTATTAACTAGGGCGATTTAGAGGTTCGTTAGATGGCACCATTGCTGGGGAGGCAAACGGCTTAGGATCATTTTAGAGAATTAAATTTAGGTTTTCCATTCACTCGGTTAGCCTGACCCCTGAACCGCCTAGTAATTATTTCACTTTTTTCAATTATTTATCTGATTATTTTTCTATATATTTTGATATATCTCTTTGGCATAAATTTTATCTTTTTGTGTGAGGATCCAGTGGACTTGGAGCGACTTTCTTAAAGTCGACGCATCTCGAAGTGCATTGGAGGCAGGTGATTCGTGGAGCGAGCCGGTTGTTGAGACGTCAAAAAGATTATTGAAGAGAGATTCTAGTTTTCATTTTTGGAAAAAAAAAATAATTCATAAAATTGCTTTATTTCTAGAGGATTCTGTTTGGAATCTTACACGTGTATCAGGACTGGACATTGGACCCTTCGTGGTCGTATGGTTGATTGGCGTAGATTAGGACCTGCATTTGCAGCTCTTAGAGCATTTTTTAGATTATTTTATTGCTTGTGCTCATACTCTATAGGTCCACACATCACACTTAACGAGATGCATTTAGACCGCAGTCCAACTTAAATTGTTCATCACTCGCTAATAGAATTGCATGTTTAGGAACGGTTTTCTCGTTTGCATTTCATATAATGTAAAAACTCAATTATGTTTTGCATCCTACATGTATAGTGCGGGGATCACTGTAACTCTTCTAAACTGGGCATGCATCATTGATTTTTCGATTGCATCGGCTTTTCTCGACTCCCTTTCCCTTGATTTTACAACTTAGGATTAAATGGAAATCGGGACTGGTCGTTAGGCATGTTGTGTTTGGTGGATTAATTAAGTGAAAACCAAACTTAAAATCAGGACTGCTAATCAGAGTTGACCAAAAATATGACTAGAATTAACCCTTTTTTTGCAAGAGAACAACCTCATCGTTGTTTGAATTTACTTGCAAGTGAGAGTTTGAGACGAACACTAGGATAGAGCCAAGTCAGGATTTTCATATTGACTATTGATTCTACAAAATGATTAGCTACTTCTTGGTGAGAAAATGTGGGTAGATGGTAGACGATCTGGGTTTTCTTAGTAGAGTGGGTGGTTTAGAGGACATTGTGTAAGGCTCTGTCCTCAAGTAACGGGTAGTCGTATTGTTACGGTCCGTACTTACATCCATACTGGCTAAAAGTAGGTGCAACAAGTCGTAAGAGTCGGGCCAATTTTTAGGGAAATACATGCATCTAACAGCTCGTTAACTCTTTCAAATTTTGCATTTATCACCAACTAAAATAGACAAGATAATTTAACCGAACCTTTACAGCCTTCACAATGTTCAGTTTGAATTTGCGGGTTGTTCTTGTGTTTATTTTTGTGTCTGTCTGTGTGCATTATCCCTCTATGTATCTACATGTTTTTCACTTCAATCCGCTTTAACTTCTTGACAAATATGTCAGCGTTTCGGTATTCGTATTCGAATTCTTCACATTATTTCTCTTCTACTGATTACCAAACATCTTCGCCATTTCCCTCTTCATCTCCCCACCCCATCCTGAGTATGAAGTCGGGCCTTCGATTGACTTCCCCACTTCTTCGCATTTCTCACCTCCCCCACCTTCTTACACCTCAGATACACTTCCAGCTTGGGCTAACTCACAGTATTATCGTCCGCTTACTGGAATCAAGGAACCATTTGAAGTGCAAGCCACTGCTGAGACCAATGATTGGCAGAATTATGCGACCCACATACCTCATTCTCACCTCAAGTTGGGACCAGACAAACATTCACATATACACGTCCTGACTTGACCTCAGGGTATAATATGGTCAACCAATCGAACCGAATGGAGAGGCATGTACCACATGATCTTCCTGACTTGATTGACCTTAGAGATCAAGCTCAAATTGACTAGCCTTCATACCACCCATTCGGAGAGCCTATATATATACAGGGGATTGGACTCATGAGACCAATCTACAGACCCCCTGTCTACTGAATCCACCTTGTAAGGCTCTGACCAATATCTACCATACAGATGAGACATACTCAACCCAGCATTACATGCCTGAGTCAAGGTGTATTGGATATAAGATCCCGAGTTCTCAGCAATATCCTCCAACTGAGGAAACTTCTCTTATTATGTGTCATGCAAAATTTTTGGAGGATGACATTTCTAGATCGATCAAGAGTCCATGTATGAAAGTGGATCATGAAATTTGCAGACTGAATTTTAAAAACATGGAAGACACTGGATTTGACTACAAGTCATGTACAGTTGTAGTCACTTCTACCTCCCTCTTCTACTAACCACTTTCCCCCCAAACTAGAGTCTGTACATTCTCCTTCACATATCAAAAAAATTGAAAATCTAAAAAGACCAAAAAATTTGAAAACCCAAAAATCCCATAAAAATTGAAAATAAAAAAGATCTAAAAAACTTGATCCTGCCCTAAGGGGAGCACTCGATGAGGAACTGAATTTTAAGCTTCCCTAAATAAAGGCCATATATCACTTCCCCGACCTCAACGATTTGTGAGAAGTAAATTGATGCCTAAGAGATTGGGCAATAAGAGGACAAGGACTGAGAAACATCTAGTGTCTATGGCTGCCTCCTTGGTAATGGGGGGAAAGACCAAAAGACGTAAAGTGAAGCGGTTACCTAAGGTTGAATGTGAAATCAAAGACACTACCTTCACCCATGTTAGAGTCGACGATGACTCATCGATAAAATATCCTTCTGACCTTTGTGTTTGACAAGCTCAAACTTAGGCCAATCAAAAAGTCAAGAGAGATCGTTCAGCTGGTTGATCGATCTATAAAATGGTCGAGAGGAACTATTTCAGTCGTCATTACTTTCCAAGGTGCTCTACTCCATGTAGACTTCACGATCATTGACATTGAGCACCGAGGGGAGTTTACCCATTCTCTGATTATTCTTGGGAAGCCATTCTTAGCCTTGGCTAAGGTTACTATAGATTGCGAGACTCGGGAGATCGATTTTATAGCATTGGGAGCGCTCCGACCTCACCCATTCTTTGACACATTATACTCTAAGGTAAACCACAAAGCCATTGCCAGTCGAGACCATCGAGTGGTAGATGAGTCCCACCTCTCTCTACATCTGAGATACCGGCTTTCGAGCCGACCATTGGATCAAAGACTCCACACAGATCCATGACTCACGTTGCTTGCATCAATGCCAATGCCAAGCCAATTGAGAACACTGGCTTCTACCAGAGACGTGCGTTGAACCTTCAGGAATTTTACAATTTTTATGGTGACTCGTCTGATGAGGAACCCATGGTCAGCACCACACCACATCCCGGACCTTCAAAGCAGACAACCAGGACTGAATTGACCCCACTCAAAAATACGGTTGCTCCTTCCTCTAGTCGGTTATCCAGTGAGAGGAAGTCGAGAATTTTATTGTTCAAGGTATTTCCCTTCGAACCCCTCAAAGTGTGTCACTCCCCTCTCCCTTTCAATACTTCGGGTTCTAGAAAACCGACTAAGAAAGTTTCCTTCAACATACCGGAGAAGGAATTTTCTGAGGAGTATAGGGGGGTTGATGCCCTCTATGTATATGCTCATCCATTTCTCCTCTTGACCTTGTCCGCCCCATTTTTCTCTTCTTCTACACTTAGGCTGATCGTAGCCTAAGTATAGGGGGGTGGATCGACTTCTATTTGTTATTTTAGCTCTCCTACGCTTAGCATGAGCTATGTCTTTTCCTCGCTTCTGGTGCTCTAAGGACATATCACATGCTAAGTATTGGGGGGTGTATATAATACATATATATTTACCCATAGCTCGTACTTTCATGTATTTTTATATATATTATGTAATAATTACGGGATGGATAAAATTGGATAAAATTAGAAAAAAAACTTTTTGTTAAATGCATGTATACTTGTATAATATGTATATTGTATATAAGACATACAATTTGTATAATAATAATGTGTATACTGTTGTAAAATTCTTGTAAATAATACTTTTGTAAAATTTGTTGTAAAATATGAGGTATACCAAAAAACTTTTGAAAAAAATAGGCTTCTTATTTACCCTTACATATCATCCTTGCATTCTTTAAAAAAGTCTTGCACTTCATTCATCGACGTTGCATGTCATCTGCATTTTCATTTGTATATCTAGCATATATGTAAAGTGGAAAGTTAGTGGGTTCTGAACCAAGTTATGAATAGAAGTCGAGTATGGATTTGATTTGACCTTAATCTACTTAAATTCAGAGGAACCTTATAGGAACTGGAGTCAAGATTTTTCAGGTCGAGCGACTTAATTCTTTAATTCCTCAAGATTATGTTCACATGTCATCTTGATTAGTCTAAGTAGAAGATTTCATGCGCATGCATGATTCTTTTAGACAGTGACCTAACTTGGACATGCACCATGCACGTAGCTTTTCATTGATGAGGTGGTGAGGAGGTAGAATCCTTTGGCTTGGAGTAGCGCATGGGTGGAAACATCTGTCCTCTAGGGAGGGTAGTGCATCTCAACCTAGTGTAGTGGTATCAACGTCTAACGACGAGATGTTGTGGGTTGCAATAAAGCTTCTAAAGAGGGATAGCATACTGGCTCAAGAAGAAAAACTCCTTGTGTACATGTTGCACCTTATATATAGTTCAAAAAAAGATAAAAGAAAAAAGAAAAAGAAAGAATTCCAAAAAAGAGGACACGCCTGATTGAAAATAAAATGCTTGTTGGAGTGTGTATATGTATAGTCAAATAAGCAAGGCATATGCTTCAAAGTCTCATACCACGGAAGCTTGCAGCAGGATACTTGGTTACACTGGTCAAGCTCTACGGATATGTGACTACAATGGTCACAATCCATTCTCTTGTGTACCCCCTCGTCTTGAGCTCGTTGCACTTGAACTTAGAAGGGAATACCCCACTCCTCGAGGAAAGAGTTGCTAGACTAGGGAATTAAAGTTACCTTGTTAGATGAGGTTGTTTCTTTTGCCAGTTCTGATGTGGAGAGCTATATTTCACTAACACAGTACAAGTAAGATTCATAGTCATCAGAATTTGCGTATGAGAATTTGTTCTTACCTGACTGTTGAGGCGACCTGAATAGAGCCTTGTGGAACTTAAAGGCTTTTAGGTCTTAAATTCAATTTCCAATAAGGTTCTGCCACATTATTAATCCAAAGGTCGAGTCAAGCTCCATTTTCACCTTTTGTTCATGACCTTGGTATGGAACACAAAATCATTTCACTATTGCATATTCATTTTAGTTGCTCGGGGACGAGCAACATTTAAGTATAGGGGGTTGATGAATCTGTGATTCATCACTCTAAAGTTGAAAATAGAGCTTTGTTCCCAAGCAATTAGCTGCAGTTCCTCATTTAATTTTGCATTATTCTCGTTCATACATTTAGAATTAATGTCTGCATTTTTGCATTAAATAAGAAACCAAATTCACTTGTAAATATCACCTATATATTACCATATTTATCCTTTTTTATCTATTTTTCTCTAATTCAGAATTGAATAAAATCAACTCTATGGTGTATATATTACTAACACTAATAAAGGAAAAATATCAAAAAAATACCAACTAATAAAATTGACCAATAAAACCCTAACCTTGGATTGAGACTAAGAACCTTAAAACGTAAATATCTCTCTCATACAGTCTTATATGGACCCCTGTTCACTTGAATTAATACACGTTCAATTACCTTCAAAACAAAACCAAATTCAAAAGAATCGTAGTTCATATGTGAAACTTGGGTTTTAGTCCCTTTTGTATATTGTACATATGTCCCATTTATTTATTTATTTTGTCTTATTATTTTCTTAATTTTTTAAAATCCAAAAAAATAGATTAAGTCGTATATATTTCTTTCATATTTTCTCTAATTTTGACTTTTATATTATTTAAAAATGAAAAAAAAAGCAAAAGACAAAAATCTGGTATGTTATATCTATAAGATACCACCCAAAAATAGTTTTTGTATAGATGATTTATTTTGATTTTCGATCCTTCACGAAAGTTGTAGATCTCGTCGAGACAAGCAATTCGTGTTGACCACTTTTTAATTTGACTCTTTTGTTATTTTTTTTATTTTTTACATTTAATTTGGGATTTTTGCCTGACAGATCCTATAATCTTTGTCAATTGCCTCCACGACCTTTGAAACAACATAATTCTCCCCTCGACCTCGTAAACTTGCTAACTCTTACCCTATGAACCTTGTGGTTACTCTGTTTGAAGCTCGTGAGGGTTCGGTCATTTATAGGGTCGATAGGGTAACTACATTATGTAAAAGGTCGTGGAGGTGATTGACAAAGTTTATAGGGTCTGCTCGATAAAAATCCCTTTAATTTTTGATTTTTCTGGAAGATACACATGGCAGCTTCTGGAATCACCACGTGCCACTCCTATTTTTTATTTTTTATTATTTATTTTACTACTTTATTATTTACTTATTTATTTATCTCTATTTATTGTTTATTATTTATTTTATTTATTTATTTATCATTTATTTGTTATTTATTATTTTTTTAATAATTTATTTTCTTTTTAATTTTTAATTTAATTTTTATATTTATTATTTTTATAATTTATTTTCTTTTTATTTTTTAATTTAATTTTTATATTTTTCTTCCATTTTTATTTTCTGTTCTGCTCATTATTTTTAGTATCTTATTTAATTATTTTTATATTTTTTCTTTTCTTTTACTTATTCTCTACTCCAACTTCCCACCCAAGCCACCTTCTCCGCCTCTTTTATAACTTCCTCCTCCTTTTTATTTCCTTCTCCTCTTCATTCTCCCCATCTGTCATTCTTAGAGAAAAAGGAGAGAGCTCATCGAGGTAGATCGATGACAGCATTCCACCGCGATACGAAGCGATGACCTCCTTTCAGGCGAGATCCACGGCAACCACTGTCCCTGTGTAGCAAGTTTCTTGTAAAACTTGCCCAGCTTCACGACACCTCCACCACGCCGCTTGAGGCTACGACAAGAGTAAGACATAGCTGCTCCGTACCCTCTGGCAAAACCACCACGGGTAAGTATCCCTCTACTTTTTCTCATTTTTTTAATCTAACGTCATTTTTTTGTTCTGGTCATCTTCAATCATTTTTTAACCAATCCAATCATTCCATATTCACAATCACCGCCATCAACATCACACCACATCATCTTCGTCAACATCATCCCCATTCACCACATCACCACCTTATCATCTTTTGATTGTTTTCTGCTTGAGAAAAAGAGGTTGCGGCCAGGGTCCTCGCGGCCCGCACAGCCCACATCATCCTCTAGCCGCCATGCGTCGTCGCACGCCACCTCCTGCGCACGACTCCATCACCCTTGGCCGCACCTATTCGCCCTTATACCTCTCCTCCACCTTAGTGGTCGCGCACGCGATTGCAGCTCTCCAGTCTGTCGCGCACGCGGTTGCAGCTCTCCAGTCTGCCGCGACCTCCTGCTACCCCTCGCCGATGCTCCCTCCTCGCGCATGGCCCCTGCGCGCCCACGCACACCGTCCTCCCTGGCCTACCCTCGTTGTGCACCTCCGTCCCCGTTCACCCTTACGCCAAGGTCGCGTGCCCCTCTGCTGTCGGTTGTCCCTTCCCTTCGGCCATAGCCACCTGCGGCCAAGCTGTCACCGTGCGCGCCCGCCTCCTGCTGCACCAGTCATCATCCACGTACGTGCCCCAATGTTTCCAGTCCTTGCCACCGCGCGCGCCCACCTCCTGCTACACCAGTTGTCGTCCGCGCATGCGCACCCCCCGCCACCCCTGGTCGCCTCCCTCGTCATGCACCTCTATGAGTCGCACGTCTCCCGCTGCCCACGCCGCACCTCCCGATCTTGCCCTAGCGTGAGAAATGGGTTCCATTTTTAGAACCCACATTCAAAGGAAGTTCATTTTATTTTTTTATTTGTGAAAATTACAGTTTCTTCCTACTTTTTTATTTAATTACAAAAGTGCCTATGTGCACATTTCAGTTCATTCAATTTTAATTCTGTAATTGCACGAATACCCATGTGCTTATGCTCTAATTTGGACATCCATTTTGCATCATTTTTTATACAAACATTGTGTGTTGTAGACTATTTAATTTTCTATCTCTTGGCTATTTATTTGGAATTTTGTGAGATGTGTCAATTATCTAAAATTGTTTAGAGGAAAATTTGCATATTTTACCCGATTCATGATCTGAAATTCATTAATTAAATCTTGCTCCAAATGTTGTGCAAAAATCAGAGATGATGCTTCTAATTGCTTTTTAATTACTCCCAAATTTCACTACAAATGGAGATGTCTTATGTCTGGAATAAATTCTTGAGTGATTTCAGTAAATGATTTTTAATTAAATCTAAAACATTATTTTTACAAAATTTTAAATCTCTGATTGCTCATTGAAATGCCTATTTGAGATAAAAAGGTTTCTCGATAAATGGATTTTATGTATTAATTAGGAATTAAATACTCACAGTCACTCTGTTTCTATTAAAAAATTCACAAAAAAATTCATATATTCTCAAAAAATTCCAAAAAAATGTAGCTTCATTTCATCATGTTTCACTTCCGATTAAAATTTCATTAATATTACTTTCTATTTGCATGAAAAAATGCATAAAAATCCTAAAAAGTATGCATTTTTCATTGTTATATTTTAAACCCAAAAATTCGAAAAAAAAAACATATCTTGCATTAACGATTGATTAGGTTTGCAGGAAAATATACTTTGGCTAAAGTGGAATAATTACACGTTAAAATTAATCTGACTAAGTTGTTTGATTTCTTAATATCCTAGTTCATCCATATTTTTGCATTTGCATTTTTATTCAATAAAAAATATAAAAAAAATGTGCCTAGAAAACCGTGAGCTAATTCATCTAAGTTGATTCAGCGTTGTTCCTTTGCCTCCTTTAGTCAACCCTGGGGCTTGTCCGGGTAGAATAAATACAAAATCGTACATTAATTAATTAGTTAATTTATCAATTAGTGTGGTTAATTGTTGATCGATCCTGATTGCCCGACTACAACAACACGATACTATTAACTGGGACGATTTAGCACATCGTCTCTCACTCAACCATATCCTGCTAAAGAAAAATAACATTTTAGGATTATAAATATGTAGCACGAAATAACAAAATATTCACAGAAGGATTACACGTTTAACTAACCATTTGGCATAACGTTACTTCAAACAACCTTACCCTGCAACCAAATAAACATTAATCATCAATAAATTACATATTAGAAAACAAAGTAGAGAAGCAAGGTCATGGTTAATTAAGAAATGGAAATAAATCATCCAAAAAAATTTACATTAATTATAGGAAATCCAATTTGAGAAGTGAGAAGCCCTTGATGATAATTAGCAAGGTGATAGCATATCTCATTATTGTATGCCTCGCAGTAGTTTCAAGAAGATAGGTTCTATCGATGGTTGTAAATAACCATAATGTAGATCCTCTAAGAATACCTTTTAATTGAATGCATTGAAAGCTTTCTTAAAATCGATTCCTACTGCTAAAGATTTAGTTTCTGAAATATCAAGTGGCCAATACTTCATTAGACATAGGGAAGCATTGGACCCTCGACGTAGTTTAAGCAGTAAACTATCTGGAGGATAGAATATTAAAAATAATAGATTGGAATGTTGATCAAGTTAATTGGTTTGTAATTCTCTTTTGAACGTTCTTTTTATATGCCGAAGAAATGAATGAACAAGGTATTTTAAGAATGCAAGAATCTTATTTTTGATTACTTGTGTAAAAATGTAATACTTACACAAGAGATTTGTATTCTTCCAAAAGATGGACATTGTAATTGGTGATTTGAGATAAACTTGTGATTATTTTCACAGAAAAACATTCTTGTCAAAAAAGAGGTCAACATCTTTAAGGTCATCTTCATCAATTAAAATGATAAAGAGGGATGACATGCTTTCTTTGATTTAAAATAAGGGTAAATAAAAAATTATAACTATTTGTTGGTTCTCAATTAAGGACATCATTTTTCAACTTTAGAGTTCACCGTTTGCATAAAGTTCAAGCATGGCTTTGCAACATTTGAAAATAAGGTTTTTAATTGAGTGTAGGCACACAATTGAGACCTTTTATTAATTTACCCTTAAACAACGATAACATCATTTTGATTTTTTATTTCTACATGTTAAAAAGCATGCTATATTACTAGAGTTAGATTGTCAAATATCAATTCACCCTTTAAAAAATTAAAAAATCGACATTTCATTTTAAAAAACAAGGTAAAGTGTATAGAAAGTCTCGAAATTTGGAATATATTTCAAAAGAGTCTCCATTAAAAAGTCTCACGTCATGAGATATACTTTTTAGGGGTTTTATCAGTTGTGCCCCTCCGAGGTATTCTAATATCAGTTATGCCCTTCGATTTTTTGGGAATATCAATTGTGCCCCCAAGTGCTTGTCATTTTATCACTTGTGCCCCTCGAGTTAGTTGTCGCCCATCCTCAATGTAAATAGACGTTAACTTTGGAGACACATCATGAATTAAATTTTAAAAAATAGGCTGAACAGTCCATCCTCTTCTTCCCCCTTATCTTCATCCTCTCCAGCCTCCTACTCCTCCAGCACCTCATCCCCCTGCCCCGCACCTCCCATCCACCCCCACACCTCCCTCTCCACCCCCAGCTCCTCCCACCGCCCCGCACCTCCTCGTTCACTATGAGCTCCTCCAACCCCCACCCCCCACCTCGTTCTCCACCCCCAGCACCTCCCCTCCGCCCTGCACTTCCCTCTACCTTCAGCTCCTCTTGTCACCCCTGCACCTCCCCATCCATCACCATCGCACCTACCCTCCGCCCCCACCACCTCCCTCACCCCCACACCTCCCTCTCTGCCCCCAATTCCTCCTGTCAGTTCCGCACCTCCCCCTCTGCCCCGAGCTCCTCTCCCTCACCTCTCTCTCTCTCTCTCTCTCTCTCTCTGCCCCTTCCTCGGGTCACCCTCACAACTCCCCCTCTGCCCCGAGCTCGCCCCTCCCCCCCCCCCCCCCCCCACACACACACATCCCCCCCCACATCCCCCCCTCCCCCCCCCCCCCCCCGCACCTTCCTCTCCGCCCCCTCACCTCCCCTCCACCCGCACCCCCTTCCACCCTTGCACCTCCCCCTCCGCCCTGGGCTCTTCCACCCGCAGCTCCCCTCCGTCCCCACACCTCCCTCTCCGCCCAAAGCTCATCCCCCCACTGCATCGTGATTCGCCACCTCCTCCTCCATCATCAAGGGATGTCTTGCTGTCACCACGAAGGGGAGGAGGTTGCTGCTTCAGATGCTCAAAAGGGGACAAGCTGCTGGAGGAGCTGTAAGATTTCTCAACGAAGCGGGAGTAGAGGAGGATGAAGAAGGTACTGGCGGAGGAGGAGCAAGCGGGCATAGGAGGAAGGAGAGGGGAGGAGGAGGAGGTTGTGGACTGAAACATGGGACCTTTCAACATTTGTTTAGTTAAGATAAATTTTTGATTAATTGATTCATGCAAGTTCACCACAAAAATCAATAAAATTCACCATTTAATCCGCAATGAGTGATATATCCGTGAAAATGCAAAAAATAGCGATTTGATGGATGCATAAAATTGTAATTAAGAGAGAAATTATGAAGAGAAAGGAAGAAGAATAATGGAGGAAGAGATAATCAGGAAGAAGTCTATACAATTATGCATGCACCATGGTTTAAAAAACATGGTTAAAATTCAACTCATTGACGGTTAAACTAACGTAGGGACACAAGTAATAAAACAACAAGAAGTCGGAAGTACAACTGATATTCCCAAAAAAAGATGGCATAACTGATATTGAAATATCTCGAACGGACACAACTGATAAAAACTCTACTTTTTATTACTATAACCATTTTAGAGCACTTGTTTATCACTAAAAGACAAGAATTACTTTACATATATCCAATATTTTGATAAGCGGTGCTCGATTGGGTGATCATGAATGTGCCATTGTTATTATTAATAATATAGTTGTTATAACACGTCTAAGATTTTGATGACCCGTAAAACAACAAACAATATTATGCATGTAATCAAATACTACTTGTCAAGACTTTGAATTATATAAATCATATTTAAAACTATGACTTTATCATCAGGATAAAAGTATAATGTTTTAACAAAATGTTACAACACATCAAGCTAAATGTATCACACTTTTCTCATGAGAAACCTTTTTAATATTAATCCTATTTTTTGAGACTTTTTTTTGCAATCTACCCCATAAGACGTCATCAGAGGGCTGGCTACAAAGTCAAACTAATTAAATACTAGATGTGTTATTGTTCGACGAGAAAATAAGTTAGAGAAATCGTTGTCTGTCAAATCGATTGCTACACTTAGTGCAATTGCAATAAATATAATTTAATTAATTGTCAAGTTGTCAAGCATACGTGAGCATGGCTTAAATTATAGCAATAAAAGAAGTTTAAAGATATATAAAAGACGTGAGTTTACATAGATGCCTCCACGGTATCCTGTTATCACTCGTAGAGTCTAACACAAATATGTAAAATGCTTTACTCTTGCAACATTTGCATACATGCCCTTCCCGTTACTTTTTTTGTTAAGAAAATTCTCGAAACAATATATTTGCGTATGAATTCTTGTAACAGTTGGAGGATATAAAACTAAAGAGTGTCCCGTTGTAAACGACAACAAATGGATGTGTTTGTTTTAGTTGTGTGTGTGCCATTCTGTTATTTTTCATAGTGGTGTCTATTGAGATGGACGAGCATGGTCAGTTTAAACTTGGACTTAAACTTGACAATCTAGCTTGGAATTGATAAGCTTCGACAAATTAGATGACTCAAACTCGAACTTAGTAAGTTTTGAGTCGACTCGCAAGCCCCCGTTAAAGAGCATTTTGTAGGTTGATACTATATTTATTGTTCGTGAACTTTCTTTAACGAGTTGACCTAAGCTCGTTAGCAAACTCATGTGTAGTCTTGCAACAAACACCGTATGAATCTCAAAAGCACATGACATGCTTTGAAGGCTCTGTGTGCTTCTTCCTTTATAGAGGTAAAAATAGTTTCGCTTTTAGTCCCTATCGATGTGGGACTAAAAGTTAGCTTTATAGAGAGGGAAAACCAATAATATGTATAGTAGACAATGTATGATAATTATAGGTCCATTATACACATACTTATATATGTATGTTATCGGGTAATTGAGTTGAACAATGCTCAACTTGAACTCGACTTGCTATGACTATCGAACTGAAGCCGTAACTCAAAATCAACTCCATAAACTTATCATGCCCAACTCATGAGCAATAAACGAGTTGGATCCAAGTTGAGTTCATTGAATTCAAGCTTTTTTGATACCCTTCATCTCACATTAACTTATTGGCATTGTATACATGGTGATATCAAAGCCATTTAGTAGTTATCCAACTTATATTTAAGATCTCTTCATTTTTTGTATTACAAATAAGAACACAGGATTATTCGACTCAAAGAATTTATTTAATATATCTTTATATCAAAACTAATTTTAATATGTGTGATCTCTTCAATCACTTGAGAGGACAAAATATGTAATCCTCTTTTCGATTCATAAGACCAGAGTTAGGGTCTTAACATTCCACTTATGCTTGAGGTTTTAGATCACTTAACTTGGCATTCCCACCCCTCGTTGTTGTACTTGAGGGATCTTATCTGAATGGAATTCCTCCTTCTTTTCTGATACTAATACTAATAAAGTAAAAATATCAAAAAATACTAACTTGTAAAATTATCTAATAAAACCCGAATCCAAGTTTGAGACTATAAGCTTTAAAATATGATATCTTTCTCATACAGTGTCTGATTTAGGTCTACTCACTTTTAAAGTAATATACATTCAAAGACCTTCAAAATAAGACTAATTTCATAAAAATCGGAGATCGTATGTGAAACTTGGGTTCTGGGTCCCTATTGTATATTATACATATTGACTAAAATACCCTTCATTTTATCTATTTTTTTCTTAATTAGTAAAAAAATAAAAAATAGATTAAGTTGTAAATATTTCTTTAATATTGCTCTAATTTATTTTGATTTTTCTTTTTTTAAATAACAAAAAAAAAGCAAAACATAAAAATTTGGTATTTTATACCTATAAGATACCACCCAAAAATACACTTTGTACATATGATTTTTTGATTTTCGATCCTTCACAAAAGTGGTAGATCTCATCGAGACGAGCAACTTTCACGTTGATCACTTTTTGATTTAACCCCTTATGTTATTTCTTTTTATTTTTTTCTTTACATTTAATTTTTTATTTTTATGGGATCGACACGTGGCAGCTCTTGGAGTCGCCACGTGTCACCCATTGTTATTTATTTATTTATTATTTTAATTAATTAATTTCAATTATATTATTTATTTTAATTACCCTGCCACATGGCTGCACCCCTGCGTGCCAACGTGGCGTCTCCTTCTCTCTCTCCAACTAGTCACATGCTTAGTACGTGACCACTCCTCCCATCTCACGCTCTTCCTCTTCCTCTGCCTGGGTGCGGCTCCTCCGCAACCGCCGTTCACCTTCCCCGCCTTTGGAGATGGACTGCCACCTCCTCCGCGCCACTCGGCCCTCAACCTTCCTCCGCCTTTAGTGGCCAAGCGTGACCTCACCTCTCGCCATCTCTTTCTCTTCCCTTGAATTGTAACCACCCGCGCCCACTCCTCCAATATCTCCCACTCGTCACCACTATCTCTGCCCTTCTCGCTCACTCTCAATCGCCTATAAAGGCTCCTTTACCTCCATCATTCCTAGGCATCCGCCACCTTCTAGACCTAAGCTCCAACTTCCGACGAAGCCCTTGGTGACAGCATGGCCTTCTATATATATACTCACTTCTGTCCTAACACATAGGCTGACTAGAGCCTGAGTATAGGGGGGACCGATGCCCGATGTGTATATATAATCACCATTTCCCCTCTTGACCTCGACCGCCCCATTCTTGATCTTCTTCTACGCTTAGGCTTTCAGAGCCTAAGTATGGGGGGCGGATCGACTTCTATATTTTTGTTATTTTAGCTCTCCTACGCTTAGCACGAGCTATGTCTTTTTCCTCGCTTCTCGTGCTCTGAGGACATAGCACATACTAAGTATAGGAGGCATGTATATATTACTATAGCTCATACTTCCGCGTATTTTTGTATATATCATGCAAAACGGGGGTGTGGTAAAAATTGAAAAAAAAAGAGGAAAGAAAGAAAAAGAAAATAAAAAGTGTCTTGCACTTCATCTATATAGCATGTCATCTGCATCTCATCTTCATATCTAGCATATGCAAAGTGAAAAGTTAGTGGGTTTTGAACCAAGTTATGAATAGATGTCGAGGATGGATTTGATTTGACCTTAATCTACCTAAGTTTAGAGGAACCTTATAGAACTAGAGTTAAGATTTTTCAGATCAAATGACTTAATTCTTTGAGTCCGCAAGTCTATGTTCACATGTCATCTTGATTGGTATAAGTAGAATATTTCGTACACACGCATGATTCTTTTAGACAATGACCTAACTTGGACAGGCACCATGCATGTAGCTCTTCATCGATGAGGTGGTGAGGAGGTAGAATCCTTTAGCTTGGAGTAGCACACGGGTGGAAACATCCGTCCTCCTCTAGGGAGGGTAGTGCATCTCAACCTAGTCTGGTGGCGTTGACGTCTAATGACGGGATGTTGTGGGTTGCAATAAAGCATTAAAAGAGGGATAGTCTACTGGCTCAAGAGAAAAACTCCCTATGTACATGATGCACCTTGTATATATGTGTTAAACAGACAAAGAGACATGCTTGACTGAACAGTAAAATGCCTGCCCGGAGTGTATATACAAGTATGGAAAAATAAGAAGAGCTTGTTTTTGTAAACTTGTAGCTGGATGACTTGGCTACACTTGTCAAGCATCCTAGGATAGGTAGCTACACTGGCTACTGTCTATTCTTCCTTCTCTCCACCCCCTCTTCTTGAGCAGAACGTACATGAACTTAGAAGGGAATACCCCGCTCCTCGAGGAAAGAGTTACTAGACTGGGGAATTAGAGTTACCTTATTAGAGGAGGATGTTTCTGTGCCATTTCCGATGTGGAGAGTTATATTTCACTTATACAGTACAAGTAAGATCCATAGTCATCAGAATATGCATACGAGGATCTGTTCTGACCTGACTGCTGAGGCGACTTGAATAAGAGACTTGTGGAACTTAAAGGCTGTTAGGTCTTAAATTCAATTCCCAATTAGGTCCTGCCACATTACTAATCTAAAGGTTGATCAAGTTCTATTTTCACCTTTTGTTCATGACCTTGGTATGGAACCCAAAATCATTTCACTTTTGCATTTTATTTTATTTGCTCAGGGGCGAGCAATGTTTAAGTATAGGGGGTTGATGAATCTGTGATCCATCGCTCTAAAAGTCAAAATAGAGCTTTGTTTCCGAGCAATTAATTGCATATTTCCATTTACTGTGCATTATTGGCATTCATGCATCTAGACTTAATATTCGCATTTTAGCATTCACATTTGCATTAAAATAAAGAAGCCAAATTCCTTGTATATATTCACATGTATATTAGCCAAAATCACCTATTTGTATTTATTTTAACTCCAAATCCAATAAAACCAACTCTATAGTGTATATATTACTAACAATAATAGAGAAAAAAATATCAAAAAAATACTAAATTGTAAAATTATCCAATAAAATCGAAATCCAAGTTTGAGACTATAAGCCTAAAATGTGAATATCTCTCTCATACAATGTCTGATTTAGGTCTACTCACTTTTAAAGTGGTATACATTCAAAGACCTTCAAGACAAGATTAATTTCATAAAAATCGAAGATTGTATGTAAAACTTAGTTTTGGGCCCCTATTGTATATTATACATATTAACTAAAATACCCGTTTTTTATCTGTTTACTTTCTTAATTATTAAAAAATAAAAAATAGATTAAGTTGTAAATATTTCTTTCATATTTTCTCTAACTTTTATTTTGATTTTTCTTTTAAAAAATAATCAAAAAATCCGCATAACATTAAAATGTGGTATTTTATACCTATAAGATACCGCCCAAAAATACACTTTGTACATATGATTTTTTTTATTTTCGATCCTTCACAAAAGTTGTAGATCTCATCGAGACGAGCAACTTTCATGTTGATCACTTTTTGGTTTAACCCTTTTGTTATTTCTTTTTTATTTTTCTCACATTTAATTTTTTTTTTATTTTTTTGGGTTCGACACGTGGCAACTCTTGGAGCCACCACGTGTTACCCAATTGTTATTTATTTATTTATTTATTTTAATTATTTTAATTAATTTGTTTTAATTATATTATTTATTTTAATTACCCCGCCATGTGGTCGCACCCTTGTGCGCCACGTGGCATCTCCTTCTCTCTCTCTCTCTCTCTCTCCTCCGACGTGCTTAGCACGTGACCACTCCTCCCATCTCACGCCCTTCCTCTTCCTCCGCCTGGTGCGGCTCCTCTGCAACCGCCGTTGACCTTCCCAGCCTTTGGCGGTGGACCGCTGATGAATCCACATTTCATCATCTTTATTCCATCATTTTGGCATCAAAAACCCTAGCAAATGCCTGTAAATAGCATTAAATAGAGCATCTTAGCATTCATGCATGTGCACCATATTAGTGTATAAAATACTGTATTTAAGGCCAAAATTATAGAATAAATAAAGAAAAGAAAAAGAATAAAATATTGTAAATATTTTATGACCCGAAACCCCGAGACCTAGGCATCTTGATGAATAGGTCGACAAGGAATAAAGTAGGGGGGGATAAGGGCCAAATACCTATAATTATTAATTCATTCTTTATTCATTTTGGAACCTATTTTTGATTCCACTTTTTATACATCAAATAAAGAAACTTTGTACATGAAAGTTGTAGATAATTAAATAAAGAAAAATACAAAATTGATTTTACTGAAAAATAATGTACAGATAAAAAGTTATGGTCTGAATAAAAATCCAGAATCCCAACTTCCCAGACCCGTATCTCACAACTGACAACTCCAAATGCAGCATATTCACCTTTAATTGTATATAGAAGAAAATAAGCTATTTATTGGTGGTGGTTTCGCGTTTGGCGGAGCTACGGTTTAAAAGTTGAGTTTTGGACCCACATTGTACAGTGTACCGAATAAAATATTCCATTTATTATTTATTTATTATTTTTATAATTTTATAATTTTTAATAATGTTGTAATTAATACTTATAATAATTACGTACATTAAAATTGGAATAAAAACATAAATAAAACTTAAAATAAAATACATACATATTTGATACATAGGTATATTACCTATACCCATACCTACATAATACCTATTTATATTTTACTAAATATACAAAACATATCAGAAAAATAAAATAAAAATATATTTAAGTGTATAAAAGTATTTTGTAATTTTATAAAATTAGGAAACAAAAATAATAGAATTAAAATACACAAAATAAAAATAAAAAGAACAAACTACATAGGTAATATACCTATAAAGGGCATAAATGCAAACTTGTAAAAATATACGTCATAAAAATAAATAAAAATCATTATAAAATAATTTATAAAAAATTAAACATTTTTTTTATAATAAAATCAATAAAAACTCGTTATCTATTTTTTATAGATTTTAGAAAGATTTTTTTTCCAGGGATTTTCCTGGTTGGTCCACGTGGACCAACCAGGTGACTAGGAAAGTTGACCCGCTGGTCAACTCTCTGTCCTCTCCCTGCTGCGTGTCAGAGTGTATTTTGACCCATTTTCTCGGTTTTTTTGAGGCTCGTACGCTCCTCGTTTCACTCCATGTCTTCTTGACTTTTCTTCATCGTGCATCGAGGATGCTCGCCCATATCTCCTCTTGGGCGTTGGACCTCTGACGCGCCTCTTTCACTTCGATCTTTGGGCCTCGACAACCACATTTAAAACAGCCCCCCTCACTTTCCTTCTTCCCTTGAACCGTTCTTGGCCATTCTTCATACCTCCGAGGGCTATCTGGTGGATCCCCGGTGACAGGGGGTTGATCCCCACCCTTGTCGAGGTGTAGCGGAGGGCCGAGCCGCGTTCCAACCCCCATCTCCGGCCTTGCGGCCGTGAGGTCCAAGCCTTGGGCTTCTCAGCCCTCAAGGTCTGTTTTGTCATTTTTTTCTTTTTACGCATTTTCAATCCTGGTAGCCGTAGAAACCCCTAGATATCCTTCATTTCGCCAGAAAGTCACCCATTTGCTACCGCCTCCACCTCGCCGGAGCTTCGTCTCCACCATCCGCCGCCTACAGAACCCCTCTTGCCACTGGAGGGTCCGCGGCATTTTGCCCGCGACCCCCTTCACCCCTTTTTGCAGGTACCCAGCGCTGAAGCTTACCCATCTGGAGAGTGCCTCGAGTCGCCGGAGAAGAACGCCGCGCGCCGCCGCCCATGCGTCGCCGCTGCTGCGCGCACCTGTGAAGAGCAAGAACGAGGGGGAGGGGCGCGTACAGTTGTCGTTGATCTCGCCCTCCCCTTTTGATCAGGACCGTCCGATCGTCTCTCATCCAAGAACATCCACGCAAGCCACGAGGATTAGTGGGGGGTTTTGCGCCCAAACCCCCACGTTTTTGTGTAATTTCCAGACAAACTTTAAACTTTCTATTGCGCTTTAATTAGTCTGTAGATTTTACTAAGACCCCCCCCCTCGTGTTTTGTATTATTGTGTATTTGTCCCCGCCTGGCGCACGTGCACGTCACGTGCGCTGGGCATTTTGCAAGGGGATCCCTACTTCTTTTGGTTTTGAATTTTAACTCAGTAAATATTTTCGTCTGTGTAATTTTTTAGTAAATATTGCGCACAGGCCCTCCATTTTCTGGCCATTTACATAAACACCCTCCCAGGCGCGCGTGTGACTCACGTGCGCTTGGGGATTTTTGCAACAAAGCCCTAGCGGCTTTTGGTTTTATTGTATGGCCCAGAAACATTTTATTTCAGTTCAAATTTTGTGCGAAAATTGCAGGCGTGCCCTATAGTTTTGTTTATTTACATTTGTACCCCTGCCAGGCCCCTATTTTATGCTTGCTTGATCTAATTATTTGGAGCTTCATTTTGATTCCAAAAATTCTCAAATTTTGAACTTAAGCTCTTGTGCATGTGTTCTTCCACGCCCTAATTTTAGTTTTTCATTTTGTTTTATTTTTATTTCTATTAAAAATCAAAAACATGCTTTTTCTCTACTGTCTAGCTTAGAAAATACCAAAAAAATATTAAAACACTTCGAAAAATTCCAAAAAAAAAATACCTAGTGTCTATTTTATCATGTTTTAGTGTCAGTCCAAAAATCATTAAAAATCTCAAAAGAAAAACACTAAAAATTTAAAAACACTCAAAAACTTCAAAAAATTATATAAAATCAAGGAAAACTCCAAAATAGTAAACTCAGTTCCTGTTTACTCCATATTTCATTCTCTTTATTTGAAAATTAGTGTGAAAAATTTTGGTCGATGTTTGCTATTTTTAATTTCCATTTTCCTCACAGCCAGCACATTTTCACTATTTTCCCTTATTTCAGTATTTAAAAAACACCAAAAACATTTTGAAAAATCCCCAAAAATCACAAAAACAGTAGAAAAACCCTAAAAATATCAAAAACATTTTATTTTTGAATTTTGGTTATTTTTGCATATTTTTATAAATACTTTAGCTTGTCTTTTATTACATGTCCCTATTTTCCAATATTGAAAAAGAATTAAAAAAATATAAAATATAAAATTAGAAAAATCAGAATATTAAAAATCAAAATACAAAATTAAAAATTAAATAAAAAATTAAAAAATTAAAAAATTAAAAACCACAAAAATTTCATTGTTTGCTTGCTTAGTGTAGACACTTGACACACACATTCACTTGAGTACAATTGTTTGAATTACCCTGTTTGCTCCCTGTGTTCGAACTCTCTGCATACTTGCCCTTTACATCATTTGTGCAGAGTTAAAAATATTTTAACTCCACATTTTTTCTAATTTATTGATCTTTAGTGTGGGTTAATTGTTGACTTTAGTCCAGATTTTATCGTGAGTCGTCACAGCGACGGTTGTCTCCGCCTTGTCTGAGACACCACTTTTAGATTCCGTGAATTTTGGCTAAATCAAATGGCGCCGTTGCCGGGGAGCAACAGCGCGTAGTTCGAGTTTTTGCGTGTGTTGTGATTATTTGTCTACCTTTGCGGCTTTTATTTCTGCTTGTTTTATTTTCCTTATTTTTGATATATCTTTTGAATTGTCTAACCACTCTCCTTGTTTGGATTCCGTGCGAGGTACGCGGATCGAGGGAGGAGCCCCTCTTGGAGCACCTTGGCACCCACGTGAAGCAGCTCTAGCTTAGCACGAAGAAGGACTTGGAGGATTTTTGCAAGACAAATTCTTAGCATTTCATTTTCTTGGCATTGTATTTATTTTGTAATTTGTGAGAGAGAAGAGAGAGACCAATTATTGTAATAATACAGGTACCCCCGGACATTTGGACTCTTGCGAGCCTAATTTCCAAGTGATTGTTCACTTGGGGGCTCGTCGCCGGCTTTTTGTTCGGTTTTCATCGCATTTTTTTTACTTTGTTTTCCGGTTTTCGATTTTCTTTATTTTGTGTGATTGAGCCCCTAGTTTTAGGATTGCTTGCGATAGATTAAGGCCAAACACCTAATACCTTTGCATGCACCTATAGTTTCGTTTGGACTTAGTCAAAATCTTAAACAGTTGATCATTAGCTTTCGATCCACGCGCCGCGAGCTCATTCCCACACAAGCGCTTTCTCCTAACTCAAATGTGTTGAGCAGAGAGGGGTGAGCCTAGACCGGACATTAGGATTGAGGGTTGGTGGTCAGCTTGTGGTTCCTCACGATAATAGCAATTTCTGAAACTTAGGGCGATTTCATCGGCTTTTGCATTTGGCATATAGATAGGTTTCAATTCTGTTGAGCATCCTTGCATGTAGAGTGCTGGAGGCAAGGTGAGCATTTACGCTTTAGCATTCATCATCGTTTTTCCGCTTGCATTGCTTTTCCGACTCTCCCTCTGATTTTTCCAACCTAGGAGCTTAAAGGAATTGAATCCTCGATAGGATCGTGCATTTTCATTAAAAAAATCCAAAAAAAGTGATAAGCCATAAAATTGGGACTGCTAATATTACTTGACCCTAAAACCGATCAAAAAGAAAAATCTTGTCTTGGGCGAGTAATCCCCTCATTGTCTTCGCTTTACTTGCTCGCGCACACACTAAGGATAGTGCCCAGATCCCATCAGCCCCTAAGTGTTTGTGCAATCTTTGACTTCTCACCTAACTCTAAAACAGACAAGATTAAAAGACCGCATTTTACGGTCTCTACCGAGTTGAGTAGGTGAATTGAGGGTTTGTCGTGTTTCATTTTTGTTTGTGATTGTTTTGTGTGTGTCCTAGATCATCTCTGCGTATTTGCGCCTTCTTCTTAACTCTCTTGACTTGACCGTCGTGCTCCCCCGAATCATCTTCCTCTTGTTTTCGAGATGGACCCCTGGAGCGCTTTTTATCCGGACTTTGCGGATTCCTCGCTCGCTCCAGCCAGTCCACCTCCTTTTATCAGGAGGACCCTCCTCCTATTTTTTTCCGATTTTTGTACATACCCGCCTCAGCCACAGTATCACGACTCGGACTTCTACCCACATCCACCCCTCCTGTGTATTATCCATCGCCACCTTCACATCCACCCGAGTCTGACCTGATGGAGTCACCTCCCTCGATCTCTATGAGCGATATCTTGAATCGGATGACAAAGCGCATTGATTTGTTGAATGATAATCTTGCTATCTTGAGGAATAATCAGATTAATGCTCCTTCCGTCAGGGATTCGGATTTACTTATAGGTGCTCATGGGAGCTGCAATCGCCAAAAATACAAAAAATGAGAAAATGTAAAAATACAAAAAGATTTCGGGAGACACTTGGTTGATCAATATTTTGAGGAGAGAGTCCACTTGCCAGAACCTTGGACCACACATGCATTCACACCCAGTCCCACCTTTGACCCCGAGGATGCCGCTGTACAGACTACTCTTGGCATGCCTCGTGTATATGCTGATTCCGACTTCCTCCCTTGTATGAAGGAAGTCCAAAAATTCAAAAAAATGTTATCTGAACCCGAAGTGGTGGCTACTATTCATGAGATTATCAGTGCCCCACTTCAGCAGGCCATGACCCAATTATCTGCTCCTCTTCCCAAGAAGAGAAAGCGGAGGAGCATATCTGAGCGTCACATTCTGACCATGGCCACTGCCCTCGCCATCACACACCGTCCTATTCCCAAGAAGAAGAACACAGCTACACCTTTCATCACTTGCACCATCTCTGACTATACTTGTGATCGCACTCTCCTAGACGCGGTGCTTCGATTAGCATATTACCCTTCTCGCTGGTACAATCTCTTCACTTAGGGCCTCTCAAGAAGACCAGGATGATCGTTCAGTTTGCTGATGGATCTATCAAGAGGCCGAAGGGTATCCTTGAAAACGCCGTCATTTCTATTCAGGCACGAACCACCATGTTGATTTTGTCGTGTTGCCCATGGAGAGCTCCACAGGGGAGCCGTCTCCAATCATCCTGGGACGACCATTCCTCGCCTCTACGAGGGTCGTTATCGACTATGGATCAGGAGAGGTTCGCTTCCGTCCTGTTGACGGGAGCGAAGTGTCGATCACCGCACCCGCAGTTGACCAGAGACCACACCTGATGCACCTTCACCGATTATAGCTGACTCTGAGGTCTGTGACCGACCTGATGCTACTAGAGATACCTCCTTAGCGACCCCTGATGAGACCCGACGGATCCACCGAAAGGGGAGGAAATCGGAAAGCATGGACCTCACTAATCCCCCTCCTGGTGTGTGGCGATGTGTTGATGAGATCCAGAGTATTTATGTGATTGAACCATTCGAGCGGGGGGCAGATACCAAAATAATTGAGGATGTTTATGATGTTGCCCATTATTTTGAGAGACCTCATAAGGAAACAAATGACCTGAGTAAGAATAGACAGGACGGACCTGCTTTGACTACTTCCACTGATGAGTCTGCTCCTGTCCATGTTGATTCTGATGGGCCAGAGGCCGAAGTTGATTTGATCGCTTTTCTTCAGAAATTTGGGCCTTTTGATGAGAAAGATGATCCGGTTGAGATTATAGAAGACGAACAGAGTTCGTACACTTCCACAGATGATTTAGTTCCTTTTGATTTTGACCTGGACGAGGACTCGCAGGATGACTCAGATTACACTTCTTCCGAGGATAGTGATTTTGTCCCATTCCACTTCAATATCTGCGAGACTTCCAAGGCCGGACTAGTCGTACTTCTTCCACTCACCCGTCTGTGCCTTCACACCATAGACCACCAAGGGAGCACCTAGCCATACTGCTTCCATCGATCAGTTCGTCCCCTATCCGTTTTGATTCCCACTGAGGGCCTTCACCGTGTCAACCCTGATCGGCCTCCGTCCACTGTGGACCCCGATGTCGACCTGCACCACACTAGATCCTATCCCTCAGCGGTCTCGCAAGAAGGTTAGCTTTCGGCCTTCTTGATCATATGAACATCCACCTCTGTTGTACATCCTCCTTTGTTCATCTCTGTCTCTCCCGTTTTTACTCGTCCACCCATTCTCGTGTCTGCCTTGCTTAGGACGTACTTTGTCCTAAGTATAGGGGGGTGGACGAGTCGAGTGTTCATTCTTCGTTTCGTGTGATCACTACTGTTGTTGCCTATACTTAGGGCTTCTTTACCCTAAGTATAGGGGGAGTGATGTGTATATCCTCTGATCTATCCTTCCATCTTCAGATCTCTTTTCTTCTTTTCTTCTTTCTTCTTTTCATTTTCTATCTTCTTCATCTATCAAAAAGGTGCCGCCCTTGTAGACAGTCTTCCATACTTAGGACGTACCTTTGTCCTAAGTATAGGGGGGTTTGCACCCCGAGTTTCTTCTATTCTTTTCGATCCTCTCCATTGTCTCCTCTTCTTGTCTATACTTAGGGATATCTTACCCTAAGTATAGGGGGAGACAATCTGAGTACGATCTGTTCATTCCCCCTTGACCCTCCCTGCGTTGTGTACAGTCTGCTATACTTAGGATTATTTGATCCTAAGTATAGGGGGGACGGTCAACTTCTCATTCGTTTGTTCATCCATTCCTTTATTTATTCTTTAGACTTGTCTATACTTAGTCCGAGTTATGTCTTTCTTTTCTCTTCGATCTATGAGGACATAGCTCAAGCTAAGTATAGGGGTCGTATATACTACGTATATACTTTAGCCATAACTCGTACTTTCGTATTCTCCTAATAATATGTCTAATAATTCTTTAAAATTCATTAAAAAGTCTTAATAAAAATATGTGGTTATTCCTCAAATTCTTTTTGTATATACTGATTAATAAATCAGGTGAAAATGTTTTTTTGCAAAATGTTTGAAAAATAGTTTGAAAATCTTTGTGAACATTTATTGAAAACTATTTTGAAAATATTTTGTTACTGTTTTCAACCTTTGTAAAAATGTGTGGATTGTAAAATTTCTTTTCTGTGTGTGAAATAAAATGTTTGAAAAATGATTTGCAAATGGTTTGAAAAAAAATAGTTGCAAACAAAAGTTTTGAAAAACCTATATATACTGTTTTGAAAACCTTTGCAAAATGGTTTTCAAATGTGTGTACATGTTTGTAAAATGTTTGTAAAAACTATTTTGGACTTAGTTTTCAAAAACTATGTGAAAAGCTTGTGTCAAATAAGTTTGAGGAATACATACATCACACCAAAATCCACTACCTATATATATGTATAAAATTGATCACTTACCCTTGTAAATTCTTAAAAACCACTTCTTGTAAGTATAAAGAAGCACTCCCGTGTACATATTTTAAACCTAGTTTTCAGCCAAAATCTTGTTGTTTTCAAAAAGCCCAAAAACATTTGCAAAATTAAAAATCCAAAAACATTTGAAAAATCTTTTTGAAAAATACAAAAAAATTGCATCTACATTCATCATATTTTTAAAAATCCATAAAAAGTTCAAAATCCTTGAAAATTGCATCACAAAAATATTTTCTGCATTGCATGTGCATAGCATTCGCATTTTTCGGATTGAGTTTGATAGTTGAACGAGTCTAAGTAAAATCCGGAGATTGGAGCTTGATTGGACCTTAAAATCTACTTAATAACAGAACCTTATAGGAACTGGGGTTTGAGGTACTTCAGGTCTAGTTGACTTAATTCATTGAGGATCACAGGACTTGGTTCAATGGATTCTTGATCGCCTAAGTAGAGTATTTCGGAAGCACATGCACGACTCTTGTTGATAATGACCTAACTTAGACACCTGCACCTTTCACATGGGCTCAACTCAGTTGGAGTGGTGAGGGGATTGGATTTGCCGGTATGAGAAGCACACAAGTGGAAACATTTGTCCTCCTCTAGGGAGGGAAGTGCACCCCCAACCCGTCCAGTGATTAGGAAGTCTAAAGACAGGAGGTTGTGGGTTGCGATAAAGCTTCAAAAGAGGGATAGTCTACTGGCTCAAGAGGAAAACTCCTTATGTAAATGCTGCTGTATATAGTATTCAAAAAAAAATCAGGCATGTACAAAAATAAAAAAAAAGCCTGCAAGTATGTACATATGTTGTAAAGTCAATAAGCAAGCTTGAGTTCCAAAGTCATATCATGTGAGCCTGCAGCTGGATGACTTGACTACACTGGTCTTGCATCCAAGGATAGGTAGCTCCACTAGCTACCGTCCATTCTTCTCTTCACCCCCTCCTCTTGAGCGGTTGCCACTTGAACTTAGAAGGGAATACCCCGCTCCTCGAGGATGGAGTCATTTGATTGGGGAATCATTGGGTTGTCATGCTGGAGAAGTCAGTCTCTTTGTCATTCTAGTTGGGGAGAGCCACCATCACTTACACTGTACAAGTCAGATTCATAGTCATAAGAGTTGCGTATGAGTTGAAGTATTTCTGACCTGGCTATTGAGGAGACCTGGACAGAGTTTTGGGGTTACAAGGACTGTTGGTTTTCAAATTTGGTTCTCATTAAGGTTCCGCCCGCACTAAAATTCCAAAGGTCCGACTTAAGCTCCAAACTTTGATTTTGTGAAGACAAGTTTGATAATCAAATAAAATCCAAGTTCTTCTTTTTCTTTTCATTCTGTTTCTTTTTTGCACTTATTGCATAAGTGTTTGCTAGGGACTAGCAAAGGTAAAGTATAGGGGGATGATGAATCCACATTTCATCATCTTTATTCTATCATTTTGGCATCAAAAACCCTAGCAAATGCCTGTAAATAGCATTAAATAGAGCATCTTAACATTCCTGCATGTGCATCATATTAGTGTATAAAATACTGTATTTAAGGCCAAAATTATAGAATAAATAAAGAAAAGAAAAAGAATAAAATATTGTAAATATTTTATGACCCGAAACCCCGAGACCTAGGCATCTTGATGAATAGGTCGACAAGGAATAAAGTAGGGGGAGATAAGGGCCAATACCTATATTATTAATGGGATATTTACCCAGCGAACCCTGAAATCTTTCAAAATTACCTCTACGACCTTTGAAACATCGATATTCCTCCCTAGACCCCGTAATCTTGCTAACCATTACCGTGCAGACCCTCTGGTTAACCTCCATCCATTTGTCCGTTAAAACTAAACCGGATTCCGTTATTAAATGTAACAATATACCCATCTTGTTTGTCAAATTTACACTTATTGCCATTCCCCCCCTCCCTCCCTCACATCCGTTTCCCACCGCCGCCTCCCCGTCGTCCTCGTCGAAGCACTGGCTCCCGTTGCACCGCCTTTAAATATTTAAATATTTAAATATCCCTTAAATATTCTAGATGATCCTCTGCTTCAAGGAAATTATAATTTGAGATATTTACTGAATCAATGATCTTAAACTTATTCATTCTCCGAACTATCTCATGTTGTCTACTGAATCAAACCTCCAGGTGTTATAGATCAAAAAACATTGAATCACAATGAATGAAATAAAATCGAAACATATATCAAAAACCCTCCAAGAGAAAAATATTTTGGACCCTATACTCCAACTCGTGGAAACCAACCAAATTTGAACCCCTGCAATGCAGTGCAATGCAATGCAATGCATGCAGCGGCTAATGCATATGATCATGGAATCACGTCCTCCTCCTGGTCATGGACACCGGATTTCCGTCGAAGAGCTCGTCGATGTAGTTCTCTAGATCCTCCGGTGCGAACTTGATGCACTTCTCCGTCTGGCCGGCCGGCGTCGAGGTACTGCTGGAACCTTCCGAGGAACGACCGGTACGCCGGCACGATGACCGCTGGAACAGACACTCGGAGCTCCGACTGCAGCTGCTCGTCGCTCACCACCCACGTGCTCTGCCGTTTGTGGATCTCCTCTAGCAGCGCGTTGAAGCTCTTGACCTCTCCTTGAGCACCGGCTTGGACACGCCGCCTTTGGTCGTGAGGCCCTCGTCGCGGAAGCACGACAGCACCTTCCCCCACGTCTCTCCTCTGGTAGCTCTTGTGGTACTGCCGAAGGTCCGACGACCTCTTCCGGCACCACGTGTTCCCCAGAAGCTCGTTGATCTCAGGAGACCCCTTCACCTTCTGCACCATGTACCTCCCGTGTTCATCAGGAAGATGGAGCTCAAAGACGGGTCCTTGTACAGCTTCGCCTTCGTCTCCAGGTTCCCGTCCAGCATCCCCATTATGGTAGTGAGCTGGCGTGGCGAAGGATGAGTTCTGTCCGTGTCATCGCCATTCTCGTTTGCGTTGCCTTGGTGATCGTTGGACCCGTGGTCACGATCGGAAATTTGGTGATCGTTGGACCGTTAGCGTAGACTGCCCTTCTATTTTATTTGAATCCATTTCATTTAGCATAAAAACCAAGTCTTTCGGATGACGGAGCCCCTGCTCTGCCACCCCATTACGACCACTATCAAACCTCTCCACCCCGCACAACACCTCCATCTTGCTTCCTCATAGTTCCGACCATCCCAGGCACCTTCGCTCCTATCGTTCTTGCACAGAACGAGCTACCTATTCTCCCATCTCCTCGTTCATCAGAGATTGTCATTCCGACCAACCTCGCATTCATTTAGACCACGAAGCCCACCTTGGCTTCACCCATTTGTTGCGAGTTTGTTCCTGCTGGTAACAGAGAGAAAGACCCTCCTTCCTAGGGGTTACGAATCTTAGGAACTTGCTCCAGGTACAGGGCCTCGCTGGAGCTCCTCGTGAGGTCCCCTGCCTTTTTTGAAGAGCTCCATCGACGCGGAACAGCTCCCAGGAACATCTAGAAGCCATCTACAGTGAAGGAGAAGTCCAGGGCTCAGAGATTTTGCTGATCGAAGCTCAGGAGGGTTGATGTTCTTGCATGTTCTTCCATGATACGTTCCATCCATTCGATCGGGAACAATCGCCTAAGCGTACAGGAGCCGTTGGATTCAGTACTGCAGTGACCGTCAGATACGCGGACTGATGAATCCGCGATTCATCATCTTAATATCTTGATCTTAGCAAAATCCCCGAGTAAAATCCCATATAAATGTCAATAAATCAATAAATTAACAAAATACCTCTTTTAAATAAAACTCACTAATTACTGTATATAAGATTGTACAAAATAAATTAACAATAAAAAAGCCGCAAAATCAAAGGAGTTTTATACTTGTAAATAGCCCAAAACTTCATGGATTTTTAATAATTTCATTTCAATCCTTTTGCTAATTCTTTCTCTAACTTGTTCATAATAATGTATATAAAAATACAAAAATACAAAACCAAATTTTACCTTAAATAAATGCTCCTAGATCCCAATGGGAAAAAACCGTAAAGACCAACTTAGCTAAATTCCCGCTCCGTATGAACTCCAAATTCACCAAACTCACTTTTAAAGTTCAAGTTAGAAAATTATCTATCCAACGGAAGTGGTTTCATTAAATCGGAGCTCGTTTGCAAAAGTTGGGTTTGGACTAGATGTACATTGTATACCTTGTATATATTCATTCTTTCTTTAATTTTTATTGTATCTTTCATAATTGCTAAAAATACAAAAAATCATGCTTGTATTGTATTTTATTTATATTATTTTATTGTATTTTTTTGTTGTAAATATCTCTTATTAAAAAGACAAAAAAAGTTACATATTAGAAAAGTAAAAAAAATGTACATGGTGTTTTGTCTTCTTTTGTAAATTCTCCACTATTTCTCTCTCTTTTTATTTTATTGTATTTAAAGTAGACAACTTTATTTATTTATTTATTTATTATTTAATTTCCATTCTCTACAATAACCACCAATTCAACTCCATTATTCCACCATTTTTTCCCAACTTCCCATTCAACTCCATTAATAAATCAACCTCCCATTCAACTCCACCACTTTAATAACCTCTCCTTCCATTCTTTTATATACCTCTCATTCTCCTCAATTTTGCCTTTGATCCATCTTTATGTGAGGAGAGCCTAGTTCCCTGAGTTGAATCGGTGACAGCGACGCAACCGCGGTCGAGCGACGACGGCCCTCTCTCCGGTGTGATCCGTTGGTTTTTTGGCCAACATCGCAGCCGCAACCGCGCGCTGCTCGAGCTCATCGCACGCCGACGATTTGAGCGAAGACCGTGCTCACGAGAGCACTCCATAGGCATCCGCGTTCATCGTAGGTAATTTTAGTTCATCTTGTCATTTTTTGCATTTTTTTAGCACATCATATCACCCCCATCCTCCATTGGTTTCTACTCCATCTTATTACCATCATCATTTTTTTTTTCTTTTCTCATCACGTTCATTCCCTGTTTTAAACAAAATTAAAAAAAATAAAAAAATTTAAAACAAAAAAAAGGTTCCTTTATTATCCCATCCATCACCGCCATTATAACAACATTTTTTCCCATTTGTTTAATCTATCATCATCACCACCACCCACCCACCTTATAACTTTTTCCATAATGTTCATATTCCCTGTCTAATAAAAAAAATTAATTTAAAAAATTTAAAAAAAAAGTCTCTTTTATCACAGCAAAAAAAAGAAAAAAAATTAAAAAAAAAAACAAGAGGCCGCGGCCAGCGCCGCCTCCCTCCTTCCACGGGTAGGCGGCGCCGCCCGCCACCTCCCCCTCCAATCCTCATCGGCCACAGCGGCCGGCCTCCGCCGCCCGCGCGTGGGCCGCCGCGTGCGCGCGGCGCCAGCGCCGCTCCGCACCTCCCGCCAGAGCGCCGCCGCTCCTCCTTCCAGCCGGTTGCCGTACCCCCGCCATCACCGCCCAGCCACCGCGCTTCCCCGCGCGCCGCCCTCGCCGGTGACTCCCCTCCGCCGCCTCCGCCCGCCCTTGAAGCTCCAGCCGACCGCCTTCGCGTGGCCGCGCCGCCGCCGACCCGATCCTCTTTGGGTTCATCACCTGGGAACGAAGGAAGAAGAAGGTGCTTTTTCTTTTATTTTTATTTTATTGTAAAAATTGCATGTTTATCTTTCCATGTTTTTGTAATTGCATAATAGTCCTTGTACATATTTTGCATTGTAATTTCAGTTTCTTTATTTGCACAAACACCCCTGTGTTCTCTTGTTAATTTGGACATCTATCTTGCATATTTATATTCAATGAAAAATACCTTTGTGAAGAGCAACTAATTGTCTACAGTTTGAGTATTTATTTGGATTTTTATGTTACATGGATAATTAATTAAAAATGATTAACTGAAACTGTGCATATTTTACCCATTCCGTGCTCCTAAATTAATATCTCACACATAGTTGCTCCAAAAATTCCATAAAAATTATATATGATGCCTTGATATTTGATGTAATTACTGTCCAAATTTCACATCTATTGGAGTTGTCTTGTGCCTACAATAAATTATTGAGTGATTTTCGTATTTGATTTTTAATTAAATCCACAGACATCCTTTTCACGAAATTTCAAGTCTCCTGGATTTCTCATCTAAATATCTACTTGAGATAATTCACACTCTGATTAATTTGATAACGTGGATTTAATAGGAATTAATTACTCACTATCACTCTGTTTTCACTAAAAAATTCATAAAAAATTCATATTTTGTCAAAAAAGTCTAAAAAAATTACTGTAGTCTCCTTGCATGATGTTTTAGTTCCAGTAAAATTTTTCATAATTTTTACTTACTGTTTGTATGAGAAATTGCGAAAAAACCCATAAAAAGTGTGCATTTTAGTTATTGCATTTTAAACCATAAAATTCCAAAAAAATATGTTTTGTGTTCATCACTGGACTAGGATGTTAGGAAAAATATAATTTGGCTGAATTGGATTAATTTAACATTAAAATTAATTTGGCTAAGTTGTGTGATTTCTTAGTGTTCTTATTCAGTCGCATTTGCATTTGCTTCGTTTTTTTGCATAAAAAATATAAAAAAATACCGTTGGAAATCTAAAATCTTTATTTTCAAATTAAACCCAAGTTGTTCCTTTGCCTCCCTGAGTTCGACCCCGGACTTGCTCGGGATATAAATTAAGCCGAGACACTCTTCACGGAGATCTTCTCTCGGTTCTGACCGAATCGCTAAGTACACGTGCTACAACTTGACCAAATTAAACAACGTATTTAGCGACACGTCAGATGGCGCCGTTGCCGGGGAGGCAAACGACTTAGGGATTAGTTTAAAAAATTTTGGATTTAGTTTTCCATTTACTCGGGTAGTTTGACCCCCGAGCACTTGTATTTATTCCATTTTTTTGCAATTATTTCTCTTCATATTTTTGTATATATCTTGTTGTTTATCTCTCTAATATAAATCTTTTTTTCCTTGCGAGGGCCCGGTGGACTTGGAGTGCATCGGAGGTCGACGGACGCGAGGAGCGCCGACTGCTGAAGTGCGAGGATAAAGCAATTTATTTTTGAGAGAATTTTGTAAATTATTGTAATTATTTAGGTAGTTGCTCATTTCTAGCGGCTCTTGTTTGAGAGCTCGCGTATGTAAAAAGACTTAGACATTATTTGTGGTGTGTCGAGCCTGTTTCACTCTCCGACGAGGGTGGGCTTGACTTGAGTGGCGAAATTAAGGATTAGGCACACGGTAGTTTAGATTCAAACTTGTTTGTGCCCATCGTAATTTAGGCCACACTAATCTTAGAAGATTCACATATCTTATAAGATTCATAATGAGACGCACATAGACACGTACTACTTAGCTCAAATTCAATCAATTCTTCCCCGCTAATAGTATATTGTTTAGGTGCGGTTTCTCGATCTGCATGCATCTAGTGTAATATTTACAAATTCAGTTTTGCATAACGCATGAAGAGTGCTGGGATTCACTGTAAGTATACCTTCTTCTGAGCATGCATCATAGTTTCTCGTTTGCATTCTGATTTCCGATTCCCATCTTGTTTTACAACTTAAGGTTAAAGGAAATTGGGACTGAACGGTAGACGTGCTTGTGTGTTCACATAAATTTCAAGTGATAACCTAACTCTAAAATTAGGACTGAATTGAGCAGGTCGATCTAATTAATTGGAATAAAAAGAACCCTTGTTCTCGGGTGCATAAAGCCCTCATTGTTTGTTTTAACTGCAAGTGAGAGAGAGACGACCCTAGGATAGAGCCAAGTCTGGATTTCTTACTTACTACTGGTTCTTTATTTTTAGGCGATTAGCTACTTTTCAGTGAGGATTTACGGGTAGCCGGTAAACGGTCCGGACTTCCTTAGCAGAGTGGGAGGTTTAGAGGACGCCTTAGTCCTCAAGGAACGGGTAGCCGTATTTATACGGTCCGTACTTACTCCTATACTGGCTGAAAGTAGGTCAAACTAGTCGTAAGAACCGGGCCAGTCTGTAGGAAAATACGGGCACCTAACAGCTCGTTAATCTTTCAAAGATTGTATTCTCACCAACTAAAATTGACCAGATAAATCGGTCGAACTCTTACGGCCATCATGTGTTGAGTTGGTGAAATTGGGGTTTGAATTGCGTTTGTATTGTGTGAGTTCACTCCGCACATTTACGTGCACCGTAGAACTAGTGCCTCATTGATTATCGTGATCTAATCGGTTCTTTTGACATCGAAGATGACTGATTGGGGGGATATTTATTCGGACTTTGCGAATCTCTCGTTGAACCCTTCAAAAAGTACGTCTTCAAAGGTCCAAGCGCAACTTGGATCAACCTGGACTCATGACCCTCTTGAGCCCAGGATCACCCACTCTCGGGATGGTTACTCTCAAACCATTCCCTTTCTCTCTTCCCACCTCACCGAGGAAGACCATCGCCTTGGTGAGAATATCATGATTCATAAATCCTCTTCTAATAAAGAACACATTGCTGATTCAGGCCATATAGAAGACACGAGTAAAATGCCGCCAAAGAAGAAAGAAGAGGAAGAAGAGAACCATGAAGACCCGATGAGAAGCATACTTGCCCGTTTAGCTGCATCTGAGCAGCAACAAGCATTACTGAGAGCTCAGTTGGGACAGTTAAATGTTGGGTCCAACTACCAATGGATGCGGCATATAACCCCGGACAATATCAAATTCATAACTACTTGAGTCCGGCCGAACCCGAGGTTGATTTTGAATTGAAGCCGCATTTCCTGAACCTGCTGCCACATTTTGATGGGAATGCTTCTGAGGAGCCATATGCATTCCTAAGGGACTTTGAGCTCATCTGTGCTAACCTCAAACATAACAATGTTAGCCAGGATTATATTAGGCTCAAAGCCCTTCCATTTGCCTTGGGTGGAAAAGCCGATTACTGGGTAAAGAATCTTGGGATCATCGTCACCACTTATGCCCAGTTTAAGGACCTATTCCTAAAGAAGTTCTACCCGTTGAGTAGAACTAACATGATGAGGACGCGAATTACGAGTTTTTCCCAATTACCCAATGAAGCCTTCTGTGATGCTTGGGAAAGATTCAAGGACATCCTTCAAAAGTGTCCTTGTCATAGACTAGATGACAACATCTTGGTCCAATCCTTCTTCACTGGTCTCAACCCCTGAGATGCAGGGTTTAGTGAGCGCTGCCTGTGGAGGCAGCTATACATCACGAGGAGCGGATACCGTCTGGAGGGTATTCGAGCAGATGGCTGAAACTAGCCGCTCACAGATGGCCAGCAGGGCCTATACACCATCCCCCAATTCACTCTCATTTGGAGGGGGAAAATCAGCTGTAGTCGATCTTTCTCAGGACGTGATCCCTAGCATGGGACTTCTTGCTGACAAGCTTACTGTAGTTGAGAAGATCGACAGGAGGATTGATGAGTTAGACCGGAGAGTCTCCAAACTTCCAAAACAGATGGAGGAGTTGACTGAGAAGGTATCCAAGATACGGATACCCGCCGTGACTGCACCCGCTGCTCCCATTTACCGAGTTCACCATGTTCAGGAGCAGTTGGTGTCAGGGCAACCCCAGCCGTGGGAGCAGGACCAATCCTACACCCACTCTTTCCAGCAGCCACCTCCAGCAGTAGAGACAGTCCAGGAGGAGCCTCCACCAGTTTGGGAGGTGAATGGGATATGGTATACTCAAGACCCTGCCAGGCAGGGAAGTACGGGAGACCAACAGACCTATCAGCGTCCCCCGACCTTTCACAACACCGCATTCACCTCCGCACCACCTCCTTCACAGCAGAGCCCTGGATTCCATCCACCCCAGCAGCAGAGGCAGCAGTACCAGCAGTATGGCCGACAGGGCCATTACCAGACGGGCCAGCAGGGCCCGCAACCCCAGCAGCAGCAGCAGAGGCAGTACACTGGCCAGCAGGGCCAGTCTTCCCGTTCTTCTTCCCAGTCTTATCCACTTCCTTCATCGTCTAGTCCCATGGATATTCAACAGCAGATACTCGACGAGCTACGTTCCTACAGGAATGAGTTCAGGACTTACGGGTGGATGTCAACCGCCTGTCCAGATGGCGTGACGAGCAGACTGCACCCTCTACCTCTATCCCAGCCCAAGTTCAGGCTAACCCCAATAGCCTGAACCGTTCTAGTTCTCAGCAGCACTTTGGTCAGGTATACTATTCAGCATCTCCTAAATCTGAACATGAGATTCTTTCGTGTGACGAGGCTAACCACATGTCACTCAGGAGCGGAAGGACCGTGGTCGTACCTGACCGGGCGAGGGACACGAGGAGGGGCATCTCTGGAGCTCTACCTGAGGAGTCTTCAGAGGACGAGGAGGAGATGCATCATATTTCAGAGCCCCATCAGCACCATTCGAGGATTTCTACTCAGGGAGCCGAGAGGAGAAGGAGAGTACGTATGCAGCATCGTCAGAATGGATATTCTTCTGAGTCTATGGACGTCCTTGCATCTCCGGTTGTGGCGGATACCACTCCAGTTTCTATTCCACAACCTTTAGTAGATAGTCTAGATCTTGAGTCCATGTTGCATCAAAAAGATTCTTGTATGAAGAACTCTGTTTCCGTTAATGCAAAGAATGATCTTTCAGTTCATGATTCAGATTCTTCATCCTCTGTTTCCTTAGCTTCAATCCCTTTCCCCCGTGATCTTACGGCAGGAAAGCGCATCAAAAAGATTCAGAAAGATGACCCCGATATGGCACGGTTTTGTAAAGAAAACATCACAGTGAAGGTGCCATTTGATGAATATGTGGCTAACCATCCTGCATTCCAAAAATACCTTAAGGTGAGATCCACACCTACAAGGGTTAGCAGGAAGAAAGATAACCGAAATATAAAGACACATGTCTTATCGGTAGCCACAACCTTTTGTCTCAAGAATCAGACTTTGCCAAAGAAAAAGAGAGACATGGGTGCTCACTATGTGGAGAGTCGTATTGACGACATTGCGTTTGCACGCACACTCTTAGATAACGGTTCTTCGATCAACTTACTTCCCTTAGCCTTATATCAGAAATTGGAGTTGGGACCACTTCGCAAATCTAGAGCTTTACTCCAATTCGCAGATCGTTCAATGAAGAGACCTAAGGGAGAAGTGAAGAACGTTGTTATCTCGATTGAGGGGCAGAACTATCAGGTGGACTTCACAGTCTTGGACATGGAGACCCCCAATCATTGGAGAGAATCTCAGATCATTCTTGGGCGACCCTTCCTTAGGACCGCAGGCGCAGCTTTCGATTATGGTACGGGAATGATGAAGTTCCGTTCTCCAGGTGGAGAGGTGAACCTTGAGATGAAGCAAACCAAGCGTCAGCGACCCGATTCAGAGAGTAGCACAGAGTACTCATCTTCAGAGGCAGATTACAGTATGATTAGCACAGTTGGGATTTGGGGACAGATTCCTTCAGGACAGAGCGAGACCCTTTCATCTGGAGAGGATATAGTGCATGATGCAGTTTGCCAGGTGTTGTCTGATCTTACTAGAGATGCATCAACCTATTCTCATGATGACTTAGAGATCCATCCGGATCTGTCAGTTCCATCCTCTTCGGAACAATCATGGGACATAGATGACGAGTCGGACGTGGCTTTTGCTGATTGTTTGGATACTTTTGACGATCCGACTCCCGATACTTCTGATTTGGTGGCGAGTACTACTCAGCTTAGCCCACCTTCATGCAGCACGGAACCAGATTCAGATTCAATTCAGCCAGATCTGCTTGATGATACCACATTGCCAGAACTGAAATCACTACCTCCTACACTCAAGTACGCCTTTCTTGCGGGACCCAAAGAGAGATATCCTGTCATCATTAGCTCAGACTTGACTTTAGAACAGGAGTCTAGGTTGTTAGAGGTCTTAGAGAGGAACCGCAAAGCAATAGGCTGGACAATGTCGGATCTCGTGGGCATCAACCCCACTCTCTGCTCGCACCACATTTTTACTGAGGATAACGTGAGACCTTCCCGTGAGTTTCAGAGGAGACTTAACCCCAATTACGGGAAGTGGTGAAGAATGAAATTGAGAAATGGTGCAAAGCAGGGTTTATATACCCTATTTCTGACTCCAAGTGGGTGGCCCCACTTCATGTTGTCCCGAAGAAGTCGGGAATTCAGATGGTCACCAACGAGGAGGGGGTAGAGATCGCGACACGAGTACCTATGTCGTGGCGCGTCTGTGTCGACTACAGGCGCCTGAATGCTGCGACCAAGAAAGATCACTTTCCCTTACCTTTTATTGATCAGATCTTGGAGAGACTTGCAGGGAAAGAGTTCTTCTGTTTTCTTGACGGGTACTCAGGCTACAACCAGGTGGCCATAGACCCTGAGGACCAGGAAAAGACCACATTCACATGTCCATTCGGCACTTATGCTTTCAGGCGCATGCCATTCGGGCTCTGCAATGCCCCGGGCACATTTCAGCGGTGCATGATAGCCATATTTGCCGAGATGGTGGGAGATTTCCTGGAAGTGTTCATGGATGACTTCTCGGTCCATGGTGATTCTTTTGATACATGTTTAGCGCACTTGGACCGAGTCCTCACGAGGTGTAGAGAGGTGAATCTGGTACTCTCCTGGGAGAAGAGTCACTTTATGGTGACGGAGGGTATCGTGTTGGGGCATGTCATCTCCAAAAGGGGAATGGAGGTTGACCCTGCCAAGGTGGAGGTGATCAAGAAACTCGATCCACCTACCAACGTAAAGTCAGTGCGGTCATTTTTAGGGCATGTTGGATTCTATAGGAGATTCATTCAAGATTTTTCAAAGATCGCCCGCCCACTGACTGAGCTCTTAGGAAAAGACATAGAGTTCGTTGTAGATCACAGGTGTCTGGAGGCCTTTGAGCTCTTGAAGAGGAAGATTTGTGCCTCGCCTATCCTACAAGCTCCTGACTGGTCTCTCCCCTTTGAGATCATGACTGACGCTTCAGATTTCGCTATAGGAGCTGTGTTAGGACAACGGCGAGAGGGGATTCCATTTGCGATTCACTATGCGAGCAAAGTTTTAGATCCTACACAGAAAAATTATACAGTGACTGAAAAGGAAATGCTCGCGGTAGTATGGGCCCTCGAGAAGTTCAGATCATATATTTTGGGCTCTAAGGTGACAATTTATACTGATCACACAGTCATTCGATACTTAATGGAAAAGAAGGACGCGAAGGCGCGTCTTCTTAGGTGGATTTTACTCCTCCAGGAATTTTATTTGGAGATAAAAGATAAACCTGGAGTGAAGAATGTTGTGGCTGATCACCTTTCTCGGATTGAACTTAAAGATTCTCCTGATCATGAGCGGATTAGAGAGACCTTCCCAGATGAGTCAATTTGTGTTATTGACTCCCTCCCGTGGTATGCCAACATGGTGAACTATCTTGTCTCCAAGCAGGTTCCCCATGGTTGGACTAGGAGCAGCATTGATCGACTGAAGTCGGATTCGAGGAGATACCACTGGGACGATCCTTTCCTTTTCTTCGAAGGACCGGATTGTATTTGGAGAAGGTGTATTCCTCAGGAGGAATACCATAGTGTCCTCACATATTGTCATTCACTTGAGGCTGGAGGACACCATTCGGGAAAGAGAACCGCTCACAAAGTACTTCAATGTGGATTGTATTGGTCGACCTTGCATAGAGATGCCATTGATTTTGTGCGGTCGTGTCCGATCTGTCAAAGGATGGGAGGGACAGTTGGACAAAGAGATGAGATGCCCATGCAACCGATGATTATTTGTGATGTTTTTGATGCATGGGGCATAGATTTTATGGGTCCCTTTCCCAACAGCCAAGGACATGAGTACATTTTGTTGGCGGTTGACTATCTATCTAGGTGGGTGGAGGCTATCCCAACCCGAACCGCAGACAGCAAGACTATCTGTAAGTTTGTGAAATACCATATTATTGCTAGGTTCGGGGTGCCAAAAGTTTTGATATCTGATGGGGGTAGCCATTTTGTGAACCGAGATATGAGATCTTTAGCTAAGGACTATGGATTTGATCACAGTATTACTAGTCCTTACCACCCACAGTCCAACGGCATGGCAGAGGTTTTGAACAGAGAGGTGAAGAGTATTTTGCAGAAATTGGTTCGTCCCGATAGGAAGAATTGGTCTCAACTCTTGGACCAAGTTCTGTGGGCCTATAGGACAGCCTACAAGACACCATTGGGTACTTCACCATTTAGAATGATCTATGGAAAGCCATGTCATTTGCCCGCAGAGTTGATTCATAAATCCGAATGTGCAATTAAGAAGATTAATTGGAGTTGTCACCTAGGAAAACTTTGCCGAGACTTGAACTTGAACGAGCTCGTGGAAATCCGAAACAGGGCATATGACAACAGTTTAATTTATAAGGACAAAATAAAGAGATGGCATGATCAGCACATTAGGTGCAAAGACTTTGTCCCTGGACAAAAGGTATGGTTGTTCAATGCCAGGTTGAAGATGTTCCATGGGAAGCTCAAATCTAAATGGACGGGTCCCTTTGTGGTTAAGAAAGTGCACGAGAATGGAAGTGTAGAGATAGTTGATCTCAAAGATGGTGCACAATCTCATGTGGTGAATGGACAACTGTTGAAGCATTTTGTTGATTCCAAAGAGCAGTTAGTCCAAGTCGAGGTCATCAACTTCATACAGAGTGAGCACAGAGCAGATACATCTTATTACTCTTCATGAAGATGCAGCATCAAGATTCAACATCTTAGAAGATTCAATCACTCTTGTGCATATTCTCTCTTCTTTGTATATTCTCGAGATCACGTCGGTTCTCACACTTACTCTTGTCCTATACTTAGGCTGACCAAAGCCTAAGTATAGGGGGGACCGATGCCCGCCATGTGTATTTACTCATCATTTCTCCTCTTGACCTCGTCCGCCCCATTTGTGCTCTTCTTCTACACTTAGGCTATCCAGAGCCTAAGTATAGAGGGGGCGGATCGACTTCTATACTTTTTATTATTTTACCTTTCCTGCGCTTAGTACGAGTTATGTCTTTTTGTCACCTAGTGCCATGAGGACATAGCACAAGCTAAGTATAGGGGGGCGTGTATATATTACATATATACTTTACCCATAGCTCGTACTTTCACGTATTTTTGTATATATTATACAATAATTATGGGGTGGGTAAAATAAAAAAAACTTTTTCCTAAAAAAAATTCTTTTTCCTTATTTGCTAAAAAAAACTTTTCAAAAAAAAAGTATTTTCTTATTTACCTATCTTTAAAAAAAACTTCTTTGTCTTTATTTGTGAAAAAAAAACTATTTGAAAAAAAAACTTTTTCTAAAACTTAAAAAAAACAACAAAAAACATTCATAAAAAAAAACTAACTAATAAGTTGGTTTAATCCCTGACACAATTCACTTTCACACAAGACTAGTGATGTTCAAGAACACTTGGTTTATGAGGTCTTGAGATTTTGAGTTAACCAACCTTAGTCATTAGGGTCCTTGACTTAATTATTCACATTTCCCTAGTTTGAAAGATGTGTGTGCTATATTGCATGCTTAGTCTCTACCTTAAGAATATGATCTGCACCTCACATACACGACTGCAGTTATGATGAGATGAGTTGAAATTTCACTTGAGGAACTGGGATGAGGGATTTGAGTTTGGACTTGATTTAATGATGCTCGAGGATGGGATAAAATCAATGAAGGCTTCATGAAACCTGAGTGTCAGCACATTTAGCCAGTATGAGAACATGGTTCTTGTACTATCTCTTGATATTTACCTATGTGCCAGGGTGTGATAAAATAAAAAAAATTGTTGATCAGTGTGCGCCAACTCTTGGTAAAAGCAGTGGAGCTAGCCAAAAATACTACCAATCAATGAAATGTCAAAGAAAAGCTCTCATTCCACAAAGTCAATTATCAAAAGAGCTTCCACCAAAGGCGAGCGCTCCCAACCATTTCAAAGTGTCCACTTGGACCACCGCTATTAGGACCAGGAGTCGGGCTTGCACCAAAAAAGGGCTCTGCATCGTAAATGCTACAAGTCTGGGTGTAGAAGGTACGATAGGTACTCAAAAAAGGCACACCCCGGTGTACTCCCAGGAAAACAAGTGCAGACGGCTCCAACTTCTCTTGACGGACGCACTGATCAACACCAAAAAAATGCGTTGCATAATAAGGCACTCGAGAGGATCCTTGTTCCAATGAGAAGGAGAGAAGAAATGACACAATCCTATGCCCTCCATCAACTGGCCTTCCATCTACACTTTCAAGTCTGACAACTAAAGAGACGGTGGATTGGATGCAAGAAATGATTTATTCCCTAGTGTTGAGGATCGGGTCCATAGGAGAGTCTCTTGGACTGGAACCTTGGGTGACGTTGTGACTCTACTCTTATAACTGCAGTCCACACTTAAAGTCATATCCCTTATATATACGTATACAAAGAGAGTCTGATGATTAGGGAAATTGGGTACCTTTTGACTAGAGCTTGGTTCAGCTTAGAATTTTAGGATCTCTAAAACCGAGAGTTCTTGAACGGATCAAGTCTTGTATTCACTTGCACAGTCAGGGGTTAACCCAACTTATTCATTCTTTATTTGCTCGAGGACTAGCAAAGTTTAAGTATAGGGGGGTGATGAATCCGCGATTCATCATCTTAATATCTTGATCTTAGCAAAATCCCCGAGTAAAATCCCATATAAATGTCAATAAAATCAATAAATTAACAAAATACCTCTTGTAAATAAAACTCACTAATTACTGTATATAAGATTGTACAAAATAAATTAACAATAAAAAAGCCGCAAAATCAAAGGAGTTTTATACTTGTAAATAGCCCAAAACTTCATAGATTTTTAATAATTTCATTTCAACTCCTTTTTGGCTAATTCTTTCTCTAACTTGTTCATAATAATGTATATAAAAATACAAAAATACAAAACAAATTTTACCTTAAATAAATGCTCCTAGATCCCAATGGGAAAAAGCTGTAAAGACCAACTTCCAAGCTAAATTCCCGCTCCGTACGAACTCCAAATTCACCAACTCACTTTTAAAGTTCAAGTTAGAAAATTATCTATCCAACGGAAGTGGTTTCATTAAAATCGGAGCTCGTTTGCAAAAGTTGGGTTTTGGGACCTAGATGTACATTGTATACCTTGTATATATTCATTCTTTCTTTAATTTTTATTGTATCTTTCATAATTGCTAAAAATACAAAAAAATCATGCTTGTATTGTATTTTATTTATATTATTTTATTGTATTTTTTTGTTGTAAATATCTCTTATTAAAAAGACAAAAAAATTACATATTAGAAAAGTAAAAAAAATGTACATGGTGTTTTGTCTTCTTTTGTAAATTCTCCACTATTTCTCTTCTCTTTTTATTTTATTGTATTTAAAGTAGACAACTTTATTTATTTATTTATTTATTATTTAATTTCCATTCTCTACAATAACCACCAATTCAACTCCATTATTCCACCATTTTTTCCCAACTTCCCATTCAACTCCATTAATAAATCAACCTCCCATTCAACTCCACCACTTTAATAACCTCTCCTTCCATTCTCTTTATATACCTCTCATTCTCCTCAATTTTGCCTTTGATCCATCTTTATGTGAGGAGAGCCTAGTTCCCTGAGTTGAATCGGTGACAGCGACGCAACCGCGGTCGAGCGACGACGGCCCTCTCTCCGGTGTGATCCGTTGGTTTTTTGGCCAACATCGCAGCCGCAACCGCGCGCTGCTCGAGCTCATCGTACGCCGGCGATTTGAGCGAAGACCGTGCTCACGAGAGCACTCCATAGGCATCCGCGTTCATCGTAGGTAATTTTAGTTCATCTTGTCATTTTTTGCATTTTTTTAGCACATCATATCACCCCCATCCTCCATTGGTTTCTACTCCATCTTATTACCATCATCATTTTTTTTCTTTTCTCGTCATGTTCATTCCCTGTTTTAAACAAAATTAAAAAAAATAAAAAATTTAAAACAAAAAAAGGGTTCCTTTATTATCCCATCCATCACCACCATTATAACAGCATTTTTTCCCATTTGTTTAATCTATCATCATCACCACCACCCACCCACCTTATAACTTTTTCCATAATGTTCATATTCCCTGTCTAATAAAAAAATTAATTTAAAAAATTTAAAAAAAAAGTCTCTTTTATCACAGCAAAAAAAAAGAAAAAAAATTAAAAAAAAAACAAGAGGCCGCGGCCAGCGCCGCCTCCCTCCTTCCACGGGTAGGCGGCGCCGCCCGCCACCTCCCCCTCCAATCCTCATCGGCCACAGCGGCCGGCCTCCGCTGCCCGCGCGTGGGCCGCCGCGTGCGCGCGGCGCCAGCGCCGCTCCGCACCTCCCGCCAGAGCGCCGCCGCTCCTCCCTTCCAGCCGGTTGCCGTACCCCCGCCATCACCGCCCAGCCACCGCGCTTCCCCGCGCGCCGCCCTCGCCGGTGACTCCCCTCCGCCGCCTCCGCCCGCCCTTGAAGCTCCAGCCGACCGCCTTCGCGTGGCCGCGTCGCCGCCGACCCGATCCTCTTTGGGTTCATCACCTGGGAACGAAGGAAGAAGAAGGTGCTTTTTCTTTTATTTTTATTTAATTGTAAAAATTGCATGTTTATCTTTCCATGTTTTTGTAATTGCATAATAGTCCTTGTACATATTTTGCATTGTAATTTCAGTTTCTTTATTTGCACAAACACCCCTGTGTTCTCTTGTTAATTTGGACATCTATCTTGCATATTTATATTCAATGAAAAATACCTTTGTGAAGAGCAACTAATTGTCTACAGTTTGAGTATTTATTTGGATTTTTATGTTACATGGGTAATTAATTAAAAATGATTAACTGAAACTTTGCATATTTTACCCATTCTGTGCTCCTAAATTAATATCTCACACATAGTTGCTCCAAAAATTCCATAAAAATTATATTTGATGCCTTGATATGTGATGTAATTACTGTCCAAATTTCACATCTATTGGAGTTGTCTTGTGCCTACAATAAATTATTGAGTGATTTTCGTATTTGATTTTTAATTAAATCCACAGACATCCTTTTCACGAAATTTCAAGTCTCCTGGATTTCTCATCTAAATATCTACTTGAGATAATTCACACTCTGATTAATTTGATAATGTGGATTTAATAGGAATTAATTACTCACTATCACTCTGTTTTCACTAAAAAATTCATAAAAAATTCATATTTTGTCAAAAAAGTCTAAAAAAATTACTGTAGTCTCCTTGCATGATGTTTTAGTTCCAGTAAATTTTTCATAATTTTTACCTTACTGTTTGTGTGAGAAATTGCGAAAAAACCCATAAAAAGTGTGCATTTTTAGTTATTGCATTTTAAACCATAAAATTCCAAAAAAATATGTTTTGTGTTCATCACTGTACTAGGATGTTAGGAAAAATATAATTTGGCTGAATTGGATTAATTTAACATTAAAACTAATTTGGCTAAGTTGTGTGATTTCTTAGTGTTCTTATTCAGTCGCATTTGCATTTGCTTCGTTTTTTTTTGTATAAAAAAATATAAAAAAATACCGTTGGAAATCTAAAATCTTTATTTTCAAATTAAACCCAAGTTGTTCCTTTGCCTCCCTAAGTTCGACCCCGGACTTGCCCGGGATATAAATTAAGCTGAGACACTCTTCACGGAGATCTTCTCTCGGTTCTGACCGAATCGCTAAGTACACGTGCTACAACTTGACCAAATTAAACAACGTATTTAGCGACACGTCACGGACCAGGTCTAATCTTAGCCTTCTGCGAACTCGTATCGTGTAAGGAAGACGCAACACGTGGCAAGTGGACAATACAGACTGTCCGTCTCCATACATTAGAGGGGTATTTTGCAAATTTTACCTCCTCAGTTTTATATTTATTAATTAGTCTAGAAAGGGTAGGGTTAGATTATTTAATTATAGCCATCCGATCATAGGGGGTTAGATTAACTCGTCTTTAACCTAAAGAAGTTAACTCTAGGTGTGCCAATTTAACGGTAGGGTTCGTGAGGTAAGACGGAGCAAGATTACGGGGTCTAGGGAGGAATATCGATGTTTCCAAGGTCGTAGAGGTAATTTTGAAAGATTTCAGGGTTCGCTGGGTAAATATCCCATTATTAATTCATTCTTTATTCATTTTGGAACCTATTTTTGATTCCACTTTTTATACATCAAATAAAGAAACTTTGTACATGAAAGTTGTAGATAACTAAATAAAGAAAAATACAAAATTGATTTCACTGAAAAATAATGTACAGATAAAAAGTTATGGTCTGAATAAAAATCTAGAATCCCAACTTCCCAGACCTGTATCTCACAACTGACAACTCCAAATGCAACATACTCACCTTTAATTATATAGAAGAAAATAAGCTATTTATTGGTGGTGGTTTCGCGTTTGGCGGAGCTACGGTTTGAAAGTTGAGTTTTGGACCCACATTGTACAGTGTACCGAATAAAATATTCCATTTATTATTTATTTATTATTTTTATAATTTTATATTTTTATAATGATGTAATTAATACTTATAATAATTATGTACATTAAAATTGGAATAAAAACATAAATAAAACTTAAAATAAAATACATACATATTTGATACATAGGTATATTACCTATACCCATACCTACATAATACCTATTTATATTTTACTAAATATACAAAACATATCAGAAAAATAAATATAAAATATATTTAAGTGTATAAAAGTATTTTGTAATTTTATAAAATTAGAAACAAAAATAATAGAATTATAATACACAAAATAAAAATAAAAAGAACAAACTACATAGGTAATATACTTATAAAGGGCATAAATGCAAACTTGTAAAAATATACGTCATAAAAATAAATAAAAATCATTATAAAATAATTTATAAAAAAATAAACATTTTTTTATAATTAAAAATCAATAAAATCGTTATCTATTTTTTATAGATTTTAGAAAGATTTTTTTTCCAGGGATTTTCCTGGTTGGTCCACGTGGACCAACCAGGTGACTAGGAGAGTTGACCCGCTGGTCAACTCTCCTGTCCTCTCCCTGCTGCGTGTGAGAGTGTATTTTGACCCATTTTCTCGGTTTTTTCGAGGCTCGTACGCTCCTCGTTTCACTCCAATGTCTTCTTGACTTTTCTTCATCGTGCATCGAGGATGCTCGCCCATATCTCCTCTTGGGCGTTGGACCTCTGACGCGCCTCTTTCACTTCGATCTTTGGGCCTCGACAACCACATTCAAAACAGCCCCCCTCACTTTTCTTCTTCCCTTGAACCGTTCTTGGCCATTCTTCATACCTCCGAGGGCTATCTGGTGGATCCCCGGTGACAGGGGGTTGATCCCCACCCTTGTCGAGGTGTAGCGGAGGGCCGAGCCGCGTTCCAACCCCATCTCCGGCCTTGCGGCCGTGAGGTCCAAGCCTTGGGCTTCTCAGCCCTCGAGGTCTGTTTTGTCATTTTTTTCTTTTACGCATTTTCAATCCTGGTCGCCGTAGGAACCCCTAGATATCCTTCATTTCGCCAGAAAGTCACCCATTTGCTACTGCCTCCACCTCGACGGAGCAAGCTCCGGCGAATTCGTCTCCACCATCCGCCGCCTACAGAACCCCTTCTCACTACTAGAGGGTCGCGGCATTTTGCCCGTGACCCCCTTCACCCCTTTTTGCAGGTACCCAGCGTTGAAGCTTACCCATCTGGAGAGTGCCTCGAGTCGTCGGAGAAGAACGCCGCGCGCCGCCGCCCACGCGTTGCCGCTGCTGCGCGCACCTGTGAAGAGCAAGAACGAGGGGGAGGGGCGCGTACAGTTGCCGTTGATCTCGCCCTCCCCTTTTGATCAGGACCGTCCGATCGTCTCTCATCCAAGAACATCCACGCAAGCCACGTGGATTAGTGGGGGGTTTTGCGCCCAGACCCCCACGTTTTTGTGTAATTTCCAGACAAACTTTAAACTTTCTATTGCGCTTTAATTAGTCTGTAGATTTTACTAAGGACCCTCCCCCCCGTGTTTTGTATTATTGTGTATTTGTCCCCGCCTGGCGCACGTGCGCGTCACGTGCGCTGGGCATTTTGCAAGGGGATCCCTACTTCTTTTGTTTTTGAATTTTAACTCAGTAAATATTTTCGTCTGTGTAATTTTTTAGTAAATATTGCGCACAGGCCCTCCATTTTCTGGCCATTTACATAACCACCCCTCCCAGGCGCGCGTGTGACTCACGTGCGCTTGGGGATTTTTGCAACAAAGCCCTAGCGGCTTTTGGTTTTATTGTCTGGCCCAGAAACATTTTATTTCAGTTCAAATTTTGTGCGAAAATTGCAGGCGTGCCCCTATAGTTTTGTCTATTTACATGTGTACCCCTGCCAAGCCCCTATTTTGTGCTTGCTTGATCTAATTATTTGGAGCTTCATTTTGATTCCAAAAATTCTCAAATTTTGAACTTAAGCTCCTGTGCATGTGTTCTTCCACGCCCTAATTTTAGTTTTTGATTTTGTTTTATTTTTATTTCTATTAAAAATCAAAAACATGCTTTTTCTCTACTGTCTAGCTTAGAAAATACCAAAAAAATATTAAAACACTTCGAAAATTCCAAAAAAATTACCTAGTGTCTATTTTATCATGTTTTAGTGTCAGTCCAAAAATCATTAAAAATCTCAAAAGAAAAACACTAAAAATTTAAAAACACTCAAAAACTTCAAAAAATTATATAAAATCAAGGAAAACTCCAAAAATAGTAAACTCAGTTCCTGTTTACTCCATATTTCATTCTCTTTATTTGAAAATTAGTGTGAAAAATTTTGGTTGCTGTTTGCTATTTTTAATTTCCATTTTCCTCACAGCCAGCACATTTTCCACTGTTTTCCCTTATTTCAGTATTTAAAAATACCAAAAACATTTTGAAAATCCCCAAAAATCACAAAAACAGTAGAAAAACCCTAAAAATATCAAAAACATTTTATTTCTGAATTTTTGGTTATTTTTGCATATTTTTATAAATACTTTAGCTTGTCTTTTATTACATTGTCCCTATTTTCCAATATTGAAAAAGAATTAAAAAAATATAAAATATAAAATTAGAAAATCAGAATATTAAAAATCAAAATACAAAATTAAAAATTAAATAAAAAATTATAAAAATTTAAAAAAAATAAAAACCCACAAAAATTTCATTGTTTGCTTGCTTAGTGTAGACACTTGACACACACATTCACTTGAGTACAATTGTTTGAATTACCCTGTTTGCTCCCTGTGTTCGAACTCTCTGCATACTTGCCCTTTACGTCATTTGTGCAGAGTTAAAAATAAATTTTAACTCCACATTACTTCTAATTTATTGATCTTTAGTGTGGGTTAATTGTTGACTTTAGTCCAGATTTTATCGTGAGTCGTCACAGCGACGGTTGTCTCCGCCTTGTGCGAGACACCACTTTTAGACTCCGTGAATTTTGGCTAAATAAACCGCCACCTCCTTTGCACCAGTCAGTCCTCAACCTTCCTCTACCTTTCGCGGCCGACCGAGACCTCCCCTCTCGCCATCTCTTTCTCTTCCCTCGAGTTGTAACTGCCCGCGCCCACTCCTCTGATATCTCCCTCTCGTCCCCACGATCTCCGCCCTTCTCGCTCACTCTCAACCTCCTGTAAAGGCTCCTCCACCTCCGTCTTTCCTAGGCATCCGCCACCTTCGAGACCTAAGCTCCAGCTTCCGACGAAGCCCTTGGTGACAGCAGGGCCTTCTTATTGTAGCGACGATGAGCCATGTGGTTCAGGCGAGATCCAAGGAGTGACAAATACTCGTTGTTGTGGCTCTGATCCTCTCAAGCTGCTTTAGCCTCCCGTGCGACCGTTGACGTTATGAGGTGACGACTGGTCGGAGCTCGAAGCTCTAGCCCTCCACAAGCGATATCCTTCACTACTCATCCAGGTAGTCCTATTTCCTCTTACCATAATTCTATTCCTATTCCTTTGTTTCTCTTTCTGCTACCTCTCTATCTTCCCAAATCATCCTCACCAAACCACTGCATCCTTCCACTGCACCGCCCGACCCTCACCACCATCCTCAAGCTTCGCAAAAGCTTGGGGGCCGCAAGGGATCCCACCTTCGCCAACTGATCGCTACCCCCTACCATCGGTCGCCATTCATCCTCCACGGTGCTCCTAGTGGCCACGTGCCACAGTCGTGCCTCCTTCATACCTGGATCTCCTCCTCCAAGATATCGCCCCGCAGCTCCATTGACCGTCGCCTTCGACGCCTCTGCCCTCTCCACCGGTCGAGTGTCGATCAGTTTCTGTGCAGTAGTTCGCTCCGCCGCACGAGGACCACACCGACTCCAGCTCGCAGCCCACAAGTACCCTCTGCACGCCCATGCACGGCTTCCTGGAGGTGACCCAGCGCCTCAGTCGTGCGGTCCTACAGTCCCCCTGCCTGCGTACACCACCCAGGTCGGCGCTCCTCCTAGCACGCCCCCTTCATCCTCGCCTTCCAAGTCGACACGCCTAGCCGCCGATCCGCCACGCTCCACGCTTCGACGTCGCTCGCCCTCCTTTGTCGAGTAGAGCCTTCGTCGACCGCCGACAACCTTCATTTTATTTCCATCTCACATGCGTTGCACGTGAGATCGGGAAAATTTGCAAAAGCCCCCTTCCTTTTAGAGAAAATCACACCTAAGCCCCCTTCAGGCAGGCACGTGCTTTGCACGTGCCCTGGTGGAGAAAGTGCATTGAAACTCCTACATATCCAACAAGTGCAAAGAAAGCCCCACCGACTAGGAGCGTACATGCCTTGCACGTGATCAGTGTGAAAATTACAAAAGGCCCCCTATAGTCTAGGTAATTGAATTTGAGTCCTTGTCAGCATATTCTGTTTTTATCAACTTTATTTTCGTATTGCATATAGGCCCCTGAGTTTGCATCTTTATTTGTACCTTATTTCACATCATTTTATCTTTTTAAAAATTGCTTATTGTAAACAATTCATGCTCTATCATTGTGGATGTTAGATTTATTTTTAGGAGCTACAAATTATTTACTTTAATTATTTTGGTAAAAAATTCAACATTTTGCCACTGCTTGTTCTTTCATTACTATTTAATTATTCTCTGCTCTAAAAAATCTGAAAAAACACATTAGGTAGATTTTAATTTGTTCTACTTAGTACCCATATTTCATCACATTTGCACATATATCGAGGTCAGAATAAATTAATTGGTGATTCAAGTAATTTATTTTTAACAGGTCATAAATCAATTATTTTTGACATCTAATAATTTCTCTGGATTCTTCTCACGTAGACTCATCTAGTATAATTTTAGTTCCTGAAAATTAATTGGTTTGCTATTTATTAGGATTCTGCGAAACTCACCTAGTCTGCATATTGTATTCATAATAAATTCATATTCAGTCAAAAAAATCCAAAAAAAATAGAGTATCTAAATTCATCATTTTACACAGTCTGGCCAAGTTTGAGAATTTTTGGACTTGAATCGAGTGAAATATGTATTTTAACCCTTAACCTAGTCTGAAATTGCATTGCATTTATCACTGGCATTTTAAAATACCAAATAATGATTTCCTGAAAACTTAATTTCTTGATAGACTTTAAATAAACCTAAGGAGACAGTGGCCTCCCTGAGTTCGACCTTGGGCTTGCCCAAGTAAAAAAATTTGATCGATGGCGTTTAATTGAGAAATAATTAGTGGTTTTTCATTAATCCAACTTTGCCTACCTACAACGAAATTCGAACATTAATTCAACATTATTGAAAGGGCGATTCACAGGTTTTTCATTTTCTAAATCTGAGAATGTTGACAATGATTTTAGTACAACTTCATACCCAACATATAAAACTTCCTCCACTCACTTTTAATCTTATTAATATTTATAGTTTGTTATGTGGTGACCAAAGATAAGCTTTTAAGAGTAGCTACACTCCCTTGATAACCAGCCAAGTCTTGTTTTACTAATTGGTGACTGATGAGCGCGAAATCCGAGCGACTAAGGTAAAGGTACAAAGATGGTCGTTGCGACCTCGGTCACTCAGATGCACTCGATCAAGAAGAATGAACCACTAATAGAGATAAAACAGATAAAACACAAAATAGCGGTCCTGCTATTGGATTAACCTGGTATAGCGACCAGGGTCGAACTCAAGGAGCACGGGTTGGCCTCTCGGCCTACGAAGTAGTAAAAAGGAATAAAATAAAAGAAGAAAATATTTTTAGTGGTTTTTAATTTATTTTATAATTTTTTTGGATTTTTAATGTATAAAGAAAATAAGAAAAACAAACAAACTCACACTTCAACAAATTATTAAAGGCACTAAAAATCAACCAAAAATTCAAACAAAAATATTTGTATGTGTTTTATAATTTTTAGTGTTTTTGGTGAATTTTTGAGAATTTTCTGATGTTTATTTAATTTTCTAAAAATCAAAAAGTGAATGAAATAAATGGTACTGTCCTGCCGAGCCAAAAAGGCCTAGATAAAATATCTAAGACCCCAAAATGGCTGGGAGGTAATTTTCCTGTAAAGGAAACAAAATAAGGAAAATTTAGGCACCAATTTTATTGTTTTTGGATTTTTAATTTAATTACTAGAATTTTTATAAGATTTTAGGTGTTTTTCAATTTTTAGGTGTTTTAGATAATGAAAAATAGCCAAAATTGGCTAGAAAATCAAGCACAACAAAATAGACAGTCAACTATTTTTTTGTAATTTTTGGATACTATTTAATATTTTTTTATGATTTTAAAGTTAGACAGTGAAGAAAATAAGGGTTTTTGAATTTTTAAAAATATCAAATGAAAACAAAAATGTCCTCAAAAATCCACGAAAATTTTACACCATGGCAGGAGCCATGTATCCAATTTTCGTTGGATTTGGAGGTAATTTGCTATTTTACTCAAAAATAAAGAGAGAGTACAGTGCACAGGGACCAAAGTGCAAACACCCAAGAGTCTAGGGGTCCGGTGCAAAAATCCCACGAAATCACGCGCGTCGCGCATGTCTGGGGCACTCAGGGACCTAAATGCAATGAAAATAAATTCCTGGGCTAAATAATAACAAGTATTAAAAGCCCAGGGAACTTAATGTAATTTACCCAATAAAATCACGCACATGCGCAAATAAACCACGCACAGGGGTATCAATGCAAATAACTAAAAAGTTTCATTCATTTCATAACCATCCAGAACTACAAGGTGAAGAATGCAAATATCCCAAAGAGGCACGTGTCGATGCACGTGCTATACCACGAACAGGGGCATATATGCAAATTAAATATAGTACGAGGTCCTCTACGCAAATAACCCAAAAACTAAACAACTAAACTACGTATTTACAAGACTAGAAAGTAAATGCATAAAGTAAAGGGGGCCTAAGTGTAAATACCCCTTATTAAATGTCGACAGACGGATGTGCGCCACGTAGCAGATCCAACGGGTGAGAGCAGTGGCGCCTTTGACCTTGAAACGCCTCGCCTGATCGAACGGATGAGGGCGCTCCACGTGGAGATCGGACGGCTCTGGTGCTGTGGAGTCTAAACCCTCAAGTAACCAACGGTTGAGATCGATCCTCCGAAGATCTGGCGGTGGCTGCAGCTCCACGAACGGATGGACGAGATGTAATCTGGAGCGAAGAGGTCGATCTGACGGCGGACGAAGATCCTGGAAGAACTGGACGCCGGCGACTTTCGCCGGCCCTCTGTGCGCACGGTGGACCTCCGTATGCCGCTCCTGAGGTGCGGGGAAGCTTCGCCGTGAAGCTCCGCACCTGATGCGTTGCTCCGATGAAGGCGGGGAACTCGGGAGAGCTCCGGCGAAGCAAGGGACCTGGAGCTGCTGTGCTCAGAAGTCTCGACCTCTAGATGAGGTCGAATGGGCTTGATACCTGCACAGGAAGATAGCTGGGTCGAGGGCAAATTGCCTCGACCCGTCAGGGCGGATAAAGAGTGGCTGGTGCGTCGGTACGGTGGGTCTCCGGCGAGCGGCGGAGGAGAAGACCCAAGATCCTGCTCCGGGGCGAGACAGGAGGAGTGGATGGGTGGAGAAGGTGGAGAGATGTCAGGCGAAGGTGGTGGCGGTGTCGGATGGTCAAGTGAGTGGACGGAGACGAAGGGTGGAGCTGGCGGAGCTACGGCTACCCAAATCTAAAAATCCTAATTTACGCTAAACTAGAAGCTAAGGAGGTTACCTGGTGAAGGCTGTCGACTGGGCTGGAGCTCAAGAAGCTCCGGGGTCATTGCCTGCAAGGGGGCGTCGTCTCCCCGAGGCTGGGCGCGCTCGCGGCAGCGCACGGCGGTTGAACCACCAGATCAGTGGATTCCTGGGAACTCGGGCCTCGCTTCCACTCCAAAACACACAGCTGTTACTCGGGTACCCTGGAGGAGCTCCTTGGCGGCGAGCAGGAGTCCAAAGATGGAAGAATTAGGTCGCCGGTGACGACATTATATATGGTGCGGGATCCGAGAAGAAGGGGATCGGGCGAGCTGCACGGGGCTCGGATCCACCAAACCCACCCCGGGCGAGGGTCCTGGATGATCTGAGATTAATCGGAGCCCGGGGTTTAGGTTAATGGCGATCGGGTCAGGCGGGTAGAAAATGGAGAAAACGGGTCGGTCAGGTCTGACCCGGCTCTGGTGGTCCTGGGGGGAGAGTTGACCGGGGGTCAACAATCCCCCGTGGACCAATCAGAGCCCGCCAAGCACAAAATTTTTATTTATTTATTTTAGGCTAGAAAATGATCGAATTACTAAAAACTCAAAACATGAAAAATATTTATTTTATTTTTCTCTATTTTTTTGTGATTTTTAATTAATTTTTCAAAATAAAAATAAGGTATGTACACTATATGTACTATATAGGTATATGTACACTATTAAGGTTTTTAATTTTTGCTTTTTAATTATTATTTTTATGCAATTTTGTTCCTATTTTGTATTTTATTTATTTTCATTATAAAATAAGGAATAAAAAGGTTTTTTATTTTATTTTTATTATTTATATACATCGGTAAAATAAACACATATATGCATTTATGTACATGGTATATGTACAATATATTTTTGTATTTTAAATTTTGTTATTTTTATTTTGTTTTTGTTTTAATTGTTTTTATTTTATTTATTTACACTCTATAATATAGAATATTTACAAAAATTATAAAAATTAATTTTATTTATTTATAGGGCTAAATAAATATGTAGGTGAGTCTATGTACAATGTGAAAGTGATATTTTTGTTCTTTTTTATTTTTATCTTTTTCTTTTGTTTTTATACTTATAAATATAGACACATATTTACAAGCCTATTTTTGGTGAGGGAAATACCTTTATTTCATAAATATGTACACACATGAGCCCCTATCTCCCTCTACTTTGGCTTTTATGCGGTCAGGCCCATGCTGAGCCCTCCCTTGGGTTAGGTTGCTCGATATTTATTCTAAATATTTCCCTCTTTTTCTTTTTAATCTTTATTCTTTTATTTTTGCACAAAAACATGCTAATTATAGGTTTTTACACAATGCATGCTTTTGGTAATTATTTGTATTTACACATATCTACATGCATTTGCAAAGGTTTTTGTAGCTAAAATATAAGAATAAAGAGTGATGAATGAGTATTCATCACCCCCCTTTACTTAACTTTGCTAGTCCCTTAGCAAACACTTATTTGAAAAAGAAGTGAAAAAGAAAGAAAGAAAAAGAAAAAGAGGATGTACATGGATCAAGGTTGATTATTAAACTTGCCTTCATTAAATTGGGGTATGGAGCTCGATCAGATCTTTGGATTATTAGTGTGTCGGAACCTTATTTGGACTTAAGTCTAAAACTCAACAGCCTCTAAGTTCCACTAATCTATAATCTAGACTCCTCAATGCTCCAGGTCAGAACAAGTCATCAATCACAAACCCTGAAGACCATGAATCTTTTCGTGTCCTGTGAAAGTGAGGTCTAAGCTCTCCACCTCAGAGCAACTTGACAACCCTCCCCAACAAGGTAACTCTATGACCTCAATCTGGCCACTCTTTCCTCGAGGAGCAGGGTATTCCCTTCTAAGTTCAAGTTCAACCGGCTAAGAAGAGGAGGAGGAAGAAGAGAATGGGGTCAAGGCCAGTGTAGCCAAGTACCCTTGGGAGCTTGACCAGTGTAGCCAAGTCTCCTTGCTGCAAGCTACAACAGGTGGATCATGAACTCAAGCTTTGCTTATTGCACTCTATATACATACTCCGGTGGGATTATCATTTTCTATCAGACCCACCACTTTTTTGGAGTTATTTCTTTTTCCACATTTTTTTCAAGTGCATCTGTACAACATATACATGTGCAACATATATACAAGGAGTTTTTCCTCTTGAGCCAGTAGACTATCCCTCTTTTGAAGCTTTATGGCAACCACAACTCCGTCTTTAGACTTCATGGCAACCAGACCAAGTTGAGACGCACTCCTTCACTAAAAGAAGAAGAGAGGTTCCGCCTAGAAGTACTACCCTCATATGCTACCCCAAGTCAAGGAAGACTGCCTCCTCACCACCTCATCCGTGGAGAGCTCGGTGCATAGTGCTGGTGTCCAAGTAAAGCCATAATCTATATGAGTCATGTGTTGTTGTTAAGTGCTCTACTTAGGCTCATTGAGATGACATGTGATCATAGCCTAGTGGACTCTAAGAATTAAGTCACCATGGACCTGAAAAGCCTTAAACCTAAGCCCTATAAGGTTCCTCTTAGAAGTTAGGTGGATTAAGATCTTAATCAAGCTCCATTTCTCAATTTGATTCCAGGCTAGTTTAAATGTCAACTATCATCCCGAAAAACCTATATACATATGTACAAAAGATGCTATTTACACAAATTTTACAAACATGCAAAATTTTTGAAAAATGTTTTGAAATCATGAATGGATGATGCATGAAGTGCAAGTTTTGCAAAAAGATATTTACACACATTTACACAAGATTTTTGCAAATTTTTGATTTTTCAAAACATTTTGGAAAAATTTTGTACTATATACATAATTTTGATACAAAAATATTTACACAAACTTTACACAAAAGATTTTTGAAATCATTTTTACAAAAATAATTTGTACACTAGCTATTTATGTGCAAATAAAAGAATGTTTATGTACGTGAAATTTTTTTTTAATTTTTTTGTGATTTTTAGCCATTTTATTTATTAACACACTCACACAAAGTACGAGTTATGGCTAGAGTATATAGAAATATATACGCACCCCCTATACTTAGCTCGAACGATGTCCCTCAGAGTCAAGAGCGATGAAGAAGACATAAATCGTGCTAGGTATAGGGAGGTGAAAAGAAAGGTTATATACAAAGACGAATGAATGAAAAATCAAGAGGGTCTCGGGTCTTCCCCCTATACTTAGGATGAAATAATCCTAAGTATAGCAGGTTGTATACTAAGGGAAAAACCTGAGTGGAGAATGTACAGGGTCTACCCCCCCATACTTAGGGTGAAATATCCCTAAGTATAGGCAGCAAAACAGGGATAGCAAGACACGAAGAAAATCACGAATATATACAAGAAGGAGAGACATCACTCCCCCTATACTTAAGGTGAAGAACCTTAAGTATAGGCAACACAACAGAAGTGATGCAACAGAACGAAGAACAACTCGGTGTTCTCACCCCCTATACTTAGGATGAGCAATATCCTAAGTATAGCAAAGATATTCCTAAGCGAGACCTGGGGTTAAAACAAGAACGGAAGAAAGAAGGATCAAAATAAGACGAAACATGTATAAACAAAAGAGTACAATGTTGAGTTGCCTCTCAACGAGCGCTAGATTTTACGCCCCTAGCTGGGCGCAAAGGCTAGGATAATGCAGTATCAAGGTTCAGGACGGCATCGGTAAGGCGAATGCCGTACTGTCATCGCAGTCTCGGTGTGAGAACAACGACGAACTCAACAGTGTAAAGTAAGACACCCAGGTATACAATCAGGCGGGTGTCTGCTACCGGCCAATTATATGAGCATAAGTGATCGGGATCCGGTAGCACAAAAGAAATAATCGGCTCTGGATCAGACTGGAGTGAGAATGTGGAGCCAAAGAAATCGAACGTGGAGAAGGATGGACCAGTAATAGAATCCTCCACGTTAATCAATGTCTCAAACAGGTGTGGATAATCAGGATCAGGAGACTCTCGAAAAGGACTGATATCCAATGAATAGAGTAGAAGAAGATCAGGCAGATCATCGAATATCTCCAAGATGGGCTCATCCTCACGAGGGTCGTCGAGGTGAGAAGAATCAGAATCAGAAGGATCTAAAAACTCGGTCTCGTGTTCTGCCAGATCGGAAACACTGTCAGCAGGTGAAACCAAGTGCTCATCGAGTGTGGCATCCTCCCGCAGATAACCCTCGGGGAGAGATGCAAGATCAGAAATGACAAGAAGAAGATCAGGATCTAGATGGGCATCTGCGCTGCTATCAAGTATCCACTCGGTGCACCAGGCTGCATCATCATCGGAAGTGTAGCTCTCGGCAATCTGGAAGCAGGAGAAGGTACTGGTCAACAACGCGGAAGCTGGCGAAGTGTCTGCGGCTGATCCTCGCTCTGCGGCTATGCTGACTGCCAACTGGTCCTCAGCAAAGGTGTCTCTCTCGTCAGAGTGGAGGACAAAAGGCTCGAAGACGGGACTCTCTGTGTCTGTACTCTCGAAGTGGTGTCCCTCATCGAGCTGTGGCTGCTGGGCTGAGTCCTGGTGACTATCTGCATCCAAGAAGTGTCTCTGCAGGAAGGAAACTGACTCCTCTGGGGACTGGAAATTGAAGTAGCTGAGTCAATGGTTGCAAAAGCTGGGGCTCCTCCGGCTCCTGGAGTATCAGAAGATCTGATATCCAAGACTCGTCGACTGGAAACTCTGGGGCTACCTCGAACTCCGGCTGGAAAACCAACGGGAACTCAAGTAGACTCTGGATCCGAACCTCTGCTAAGGAAGTCATCTCCTCTGTCCGTGGTGCTGTCAGCTCCATGTCCTCGGGCTGGTGTGTAGAAACTGTTTTATCATGTAAAGTGACACACCGCACTGGTACTGCATCGTCCGCATGTGTTGTCCTGACCAAGGCATCTCGTGTAGAAGAACTCGGTGAAAGTAGCCTCGAGATGGTATCCAGTAGGTGAATGTCGGAACTGCGGTGTGAACCGCCACATGTGGTAATCACCAGTGCTATCTGCTCTGCGGTCATCCCCCGCATGGGAGATCTCTATCAAGTCTGTAAGTGGAAGTCCGTGCTTAGGGAATCTCCTCAAGAGGTCAAGAAACCTCGGCCATGCCTCGTGCAATGGCTCCTGGGGGTCAACTGAAAAGTCCATGATCAAAGACCGCATAAACTCTGCTCTTCGTAGAGGGAAGTATCTCTGCAAGAACTCTCGGCGTAGCTCTCCCCACGTCTCGAATGTCCTCCCCAATCGTCGGTGCCATCTCATGGCTCTGTCGTGAAGCGTGAATGGGAAGGTCCTGCTCATCAGCTCCTGTGCAGTGACGTCTGAATATCTCTGTGCTCTACAAAACTCCTCGAAAGCGGACAGGTGAAGATAAGGCTCCTCGTGCGCCTCTCCTGAAAATGTCGGCAGTCGCTGAATGTAATCCAACTCCAAAACGAATGGACCTAGTGTAGAAGCTGACTGAGCTCCATGTGCTATCTGCTCCTCCATCCTTCTGGAATAGGATATGTCTGCTGATCTCCACTGCTCTCTTTGGTCACCAACGGAGTGCGCTCTCAACTCAGCAACAGCATCGTCCGGGTCTCGCATCTGCTCTGGCTGGTATCCTCGGACGTCTAGCACAGCATACCCAGAGTGATGAGATGAAAGGAGGGAGGGAGCGGGAGGTTGGTCGGAGATCCGACCTCCCTAGAAGGTGGACTAGAGTGATGGTCAGAAGACGGGAGAAGAAGCCCTAAGAGTCGGCTCGTAGTGAGGGGAATCCATCATCCAGGGATAAAGAAGAAGAAGAAAAGAGAAATGAAGGGAGGTGAGGGAGGGAGATGAGAAAGGATCGAAGGATCTGGCAATCAAACAAGATGAACAAGCAAACCCCCAATTCACCTACGCACACAGAGATGAAGACCGAAGGAATCAGTCAATTATCTTGTCAATTTTATTTTAGGTGATCATCCAGTCTATCAGAGCGATTACATGAGGTCAATAGGTATCCAGATCTCTCTCAACCGACTGTCCCATACTGAAAGCCGGTAATCAGTCAAGAAAGGATCGGAGGCTCTATCCTAATGTGCGGATCACTCTCTCGCTCATCCAAACCAAACAAGGAGGGGGTTACTCTCCCCAAGACAGATTTTCAGTGAAGTGTCTTTTAGGTCAAGTATGATTAGCAGTCCCGATTTTATTGTTTTTATCTTTTTAATATTTTTCAAATGAAAACAAAGGCCTAACGAATTTTTCGATTCTCCTGGTTATTAAGTCCAAAACAGGGGGAGAAGACGAAAAAGCCGATGCGCGATGAAATCAATGATGCATGCTGAGTCAGAAATGCGTACCTTGTCTCCAGCACTCTACATGCAAGTGATCCGCGCAGAATTTAAAGACAGGAAATAAACTACCTAAATGATGCAGCGGGAAAAACCGAGTCCTAGATGAGCAATTTCTACACGCAGAACCGTCTAATCGGTCACCGACCTCCAAGCCAAAGGGTCCGGTCTTGGCCCACCCCTCCTCTGCCCGACAAATCGGGGGTAGGAGAAAGCGCTTTTAGGGTGAGTTGCGGCACGTAGGGCTACGAAGGAGATGAGTCGATTATTTTTATTAATTGATTATTAGTGAGTCCAATTATCGCACTATAGGAACATGCAAATAGTTAAGTGTAGGGACCCTACTAATTACGGCACAAGCAAGAGAAAATCCTAAGTCTAGGGGCTCGATGAAAACCGCGTAAACACCGGAAAAGGCAGTAAAAAAAAGAAAACAAAACCGCGTAAAAAGCCGCGAAAAAGTCCTAAGGGTCCCCCGAGCACACCGGTGCTCGGCGAAACAGACCCGCTAAGTCCTAGAGTCCCAAGTGTCCAGTCTGAGTCCATGTATTATTACAATAATAATCAAATGAAAGTAAAAAGTCTATCTAATCCTCTCCCACTCCACTCTCTCTCTCTTGCTCTCTCCTGCGGCTCCGTACAGAAGGGAGCCGCCTCCAAGTTCCTCGGTTGCACCGGCTTCTCGAAATCGGCTGCCTCGGTCCTCGGGCCTCGCAAGAAAAAGAGATGAGTGGTCAGACCAATAAAAATAATCAAATAATAAGAAGAAAAATAAATGGAAGAAAATGAGGGTATAGATGCAAAAATACAAAATAAAATAAACACTCAAAATAAAACAAAAACAAAAATAAAAGAAAACTAAATAAAATAAAATCAAAAAAAATAAAATGGAAACAAAAGCCGCGAGCTCTGAAAGAGCCGCGAAAAAGCCATTCTGATGTCACGAAAACAAAAACGAAAATAAAATAAAAACTACTAAGCCGTGTTCCCCGGCAACGGCGCCATTCTGATGAGCGCGAAATCCGAGCGACTAAGGTAAAGGTACAAAGATGGTCGTTGCGACCTCGGTCACTCAGATGCACTCGATCAAGAAGAATGAACCACTAATAGAGATAAAACAGATAAAACACAAAATAGCGGTCCTGCTATTGGATTAACCTGGTATAGCGACCAGGGTCGAACTCAAGGAGCATGGGTTGGCCTCTCGGCCTACGACGTAGTAAAACGGAATAAAATAAAAGAAGAAAATATTTTTAGTGGTTTTTAATTTATTTTATAATTTTTTTGGATTTTTAATGTATAAAGAAAATAAGAAAAACAAACAAACTCACACTTCAACAAATTATTAAAGGCACTAAAAATCAACCAAAAATTCAAACAAAAATATTTTTATGTGTTTTATAATTTTTAGTGTTTTTGGTGAATTTTTGAGAATTTTCTGATGTTCATTTATTTTCTAAAAATCAAAAAGTGACTGAAATAAATGGTACTGTCCTGCCGAGCCAAAAAGGCCTAGATAAAATATCTAAGGACCCCAAAATGGCTGGGAGGTAACTTTCCTGTAAAGGAAACAAAATAAGGAAAATTTAGGCACCAATTTTATTGTTTTTGGATTTTTAATTTAATTACTAGAATTTTATAAGATTTTAGGTGTTTTTTTAGGTGTTTTAGATAATGAAAAATAGCCAAAATTGGCTAGAAAATCAAGCACAACAAAATAGACAGTCAACTATTTTTTTGTAATTTTTGGACACTATTTAATATTTTTTTATGATTTTTAAATTTAGACAGTGAAGAAAATAATGGTTTTTGAATTTTTAAAAATATCAAATGAAAACAAAAATGTCCTCAAAAATCCATGAAAATTTTACACCATGGCAGGAGCCATGTGTCCAATTTTCGTTGGATTTGGAGGTAATTTGCTATTTTACTCAAAAATAAAGAGAGGGTATAGTGCACAGGGACCAAAGTGCAAACACCCAAGAGTCTGGGGGGTCCGGTGCAAAAATCCCACGAAATCACGCGCGCCGCGCGTGTCTGGGGCACTCAGGGACCTAAATGCAATGAAAATAAGTTCCTGGGCTAAATAATAACAAGTATTAAAAGCCCAGGGAACTTAATGTAATTTACCCAATAAAATCACGCACATGCGCAAATAAACCACGCACAGGGGTATCAATGCAAATAACTAAAAAGTTTCATTCATTTCATAACCATCCAGAACTACAGGGTGAAGAATGCAAATATCCCAAAGAGGCACGTGTCGATGCACGTGCTATACCACGAACAGGGGCATATATGCAAATTAAATATAGTACGAGGTCCTCTACGAAAATAACCCAAAAACTAAACAACTAAACTACGTATTTACAAGACTAGAAAGTAAATGCGTAAAGTAAAGGGGGCCTAAGTGTAAATACCCCTTATTAAATGTCGACAGACGGATGTGCGCCACGTAGCAGATCCAACGGGTGAGAGCAGTGGCGCCTTTGACCTTGAAACGCCTCGCCTGATCGAACGGATGAGGGCGCTCCACGTGGAGATCGGACGGCTCTGGTGCTGTGGAGTCTAAACCCTCAAGTAACAACGGTTGAGATCGATCCTCCGAAGATCTGGCGGTGGCTGCAGCTCCACGAACGGATGGACGAGATGTAATCTGGAGCGACGAGGTCGATCTGACGGCGGACGAAGATCCTGGAAGAACTGGACGCCGGCGACTTTCGCCGGCCCTCTGTGCGCACGGTGGACCTCGTCTGCCGCTCCTGAGGTGCGGGGAAGCTTCGCCGTGAAGCTCCGCACCCGATGCGCTGCTCCGATGAAGGCGGGGAACTCGGGAGAGCTCCGGCGAAGCAAGGGACCTGGAGCTGTTGTGCTCAGAAGTCTCGACCTCCAGATGAGGTCGAATGGGCTTGATACCTGCACAGGAAGATAGCTGGGTCGAGGGCAATTGCCTCGACCCGTCAGGGCGGATAAAGAGTGGCTGGTGCGTCGGTACGGTGGGTCTCCGGCGAGCGGCGGAGGAGAAGACCCAAGATCCTGCTCCGGGGCGAGACAGGAGGAGTGGATGGGTGGAGAAGGTGGAGAGATGTCAGGCGAAGGTGGTGGCGGTGTCGGATGGTCAAGTGAGTGGACGGAGACGAAGGGGTGGAGCTGGCGGAGCTACGACTACCCAAATCTAAAAATCCTAATTTACGCTAAACTAGAAGCTAAGGAGGTTACCTGGTGAAGGCTGTCGACTGGGATGGAGCTCAAGAAGCTCCGGGGTCATTGCCTGCAAGGGGGCGTCGTCTCCTCGAGGCTGGGCGCGCTCGCGGCGGCGTACGGCGGTTGAACCACCGGATCATTGGATTCCTGGGAACTCGGGCCTCGCTTCCACTCCAAACACGCAGTTGTCACTCGGGTACCCTGGAGGAGCTCCTTGGCGGCGAGCAGGAGTCCAAAGATTGAAGAATTAGGTCGCCGGAGACGACATTATATATAGTGCGGGATCCGAGAAGAAGGGGATCGTGCGAGCTGCACGGGGCTCGGATCCACCAAACCCACCCCGGGCGAGGGTCCTGGATGATCTGAGATTAATCGGAGCCCGGGGTTTAGGTTAATGGCGATCGGGTCAGGCGGGTAGAAAATGGAGAAAACGGGTCGGTCAGGTCTGACCCGGCTCTGGTGGTCCTGGGGGGAGAGTTGACCGGGGGTCAACAATCCCCCGTGGACCAATCAGAGCCCGCCAAGCACAAAATTTTTATTTATTTATTTTAGGCTAGAAAATGATCGAATTACTAAAAACTCAAAACATGAAAAATATTTACTTTATTTTTCTCTATTTTTTTGCGATTTTTAATTAATTTTTCAAAATAAAAATAAGGTATGTACACTATATGTACTATATAGGTATATGTACACTATTAGGGTTTTTAATTTTTGATTTTTAATTATTATTTTTATGCAACTTTGTTCCTATTTTATATTTTATTTATTTTCATTATAAAATATGGAATAAAAAGGTATTTTTATTATTTATATACATAGGTAAAATAAACACATATATGCATTTATATACATGGTATATGTACAATATATTTTTGTATTTTTAATTTTGTTATTTTTATTTTGTTTTTATTTTAATTGTTTTTATTTTATTTATTTACACTCTATAATATAGAATATTTACAAAAATTATAAAAATTAATTTTATTTATTTATAGGGCTAAATAAATATGTAGGTGAGTCTATGTACAATGTGAAAGTGATATTTTTGTTCTTTTTGATTTTTATCTTTTTCTTTTGTTTTTATACTTATAAATATAGACACATATTTACAAGCCTATTTTTGGTGAGGGAAATACCTTTATTTCATAAATATGTACACACATGAGCCCCTATCTCCCTCTACTTTGGCTTTTATGCGGTCAGGCCCATGCTAAGCCCTCCCTTGGGTTAGCTTGCTCAATATTTATTCTAAATATTTCCCTCTTTTTCTTTTTAATCTTTATTCTTTTATTTTTGCACAAAAACATGCTAATTATAGGTTTTTACACAATGCATGCTTTTGGTAATTATTTGTATTTACACATATCTACATGCATTTGCAAAGGTTTTTGTAGCTAAAATATAAGAATAAAGAGTGATGAATGAGTATTCATCAGTGACTTCAACCTAGTGAGATGTTGCTATGAATGATCTTCACGATTCCTACTATCATGGCATTATAAATCTTCCAACAGTTGGATCCTTAACTCTATTACTTTTGGACCAATAAGTTGTCGAAACATGAAAGAGTATTTCGAAAAAAATAACTTTTATAACTCCTAAAATCGATTATTTCAAAATAACATCATTGTCAAAGATATTTTAGTTTATTCATCTTAATATGTTTTATCAATTGATTTTCGGGTCATCGTCGTTTTTAAGTCAATTTCAAGGCCTAGTTTCATTGTTTTGTTTTGAGTTGCTTTTTTTATGTTTTCTTGTGTTTTTGGTTTATTCTGACCGTTATTATAGATCTCGTTCGATGTGACGACTCTTTCGAGAGTCAAGTAGGTTGTTGAGCACATAGGTTGAAGTGAGAAGACTTTGATCAGTAAGTCGATTTGTAATAGTACATATTTTGTTATTGCTTTTTAGTAGTACAAAAGGTATCTTAAGGGTTCCAGACTTGTACCTGAACATTACATTTCTTCTCGAGGTATGTCCCGCAATTTGTGCAGAAGGATCCTGTCGTAGTTTTGTTTTCTATCGCCTTTTCTTTATTTCATGCTTTATTTTTGTGCGAGTGTTAGATTTGGTATTAATTCAGGCTTGTCTTCTTGCTTGAATTATAAACATAAAAGTGTTTGAAAACTGGTATCTTTTTCATACAGGTGTTAATGATAGATTTTAAATAAAAAGTTCTTTGCGCTAGTAGTATTGAAACTGCAACTTTCGATGCCCCAAAAGTGGTTTTTATGAGTGTTGTTGTGCACATGTGAAAACTGATAAGATTCGGAAGAAATTTATTCAATAACAAATCGAGAGATATCAAACAATGTACATGGCAAGTAGATGATCGATTAACAAAGATGCATACGTTTTGCATAAATTTTTATTGTATTTACAAAGATATTTTTGTTTTTATCAGACTATAGAAAAAATTCTATTTCCTTTTTATTCTTGAAGCCTTACAATGAGGAAAAATTATGTCACTAGATGCTAGAAATCATCAAGATCTCGCAAGAATGTTCAAGTAATTTTTCAAAAAATCGATTATTTTGGTGATTTTAAAGTTGTGGGGCCATATTTTATATTTTTTAAGAAAGTTCAAAGGCTTGGATGTAAATATATTTAAAACTAATGGGCTTTGTTGTAATTAACTAGAAGAATCTAGATATAAACATAAATGTCCTATTTTTCATATTTTAATGTTAAAATTGTAAAATAAATAAAAAAGATTTCAAAATTACAAAAATAAAATAACCAAAACCATGTAAATTGGATATTAAATAACAAAGATTCTATAAATTGCAAAATGATTTGAAAACTATGAAAAAACTGGGAAAGGAAACTCAAATTCTAAAAGGCATCATCGGGATCCTTTAATCTTCCTGATCAGTCGCGGTCAACGATGAAAGGCAGCATAGCTCATGGCCCGAGTAAGAGAATTGTGGTGGCTAGGGAGGTCGCTCTTATATGACGTGGTGGTCTGCGACGATGCATGGGAAGGCGTAAGAACGAGCGGAGGGAACTACGGCGGACGGTGTCGGCAAGCGGAAGAGAGGAGGGGAGTCTTCAGTGGTTGGGGTCTCGCCAGCAAGGGGGCTCGACGGTTCATGGTGGTGAAGTTCCTCTACGGTAAAGGATATGCAATGGTAATGCTAGAGGTTGGAGGGATGAAACCCCGACTGGGTTGTTCTCTCTAGTTCAAGTGCTCCTATCATGGCCCCATTCTCTACCTATTTGTAGATATTGATCGATTGGAGGGGAGGCAGTGGCGGTTACAGCTTTAGTAAGCCGTTATGTGGAGAAATGATGGGAGAGGAGGGTGTGGGTGCCCTATGCAACAACAAAAGGGAGGGAGGGCGCGCACCCACACATGTGCTTCATGAGGAAGAAGATGCAACATGACCTTTTCTTACATGGTTGTTGGTTGAAGATGGTCCAACTACACCTAAAAAAGAAGAAAAGATGTTAACTCCCGAAATATAATACAAAAAAATTGATTAACATGTAAATTGATATTGTTATTAGAAAGATTTTATCAAGAAATAATTCCTTATGAACATTATTAGCACAATGGGGATGAATTGATCTTATTTCCTTTGCATGCAATTTTTAGATGTTTTTTCGATACAATGTATGAAAAAAAGGTAAACAAGATAAATGAAGAACGATTTGAGGTGAAAATGCAATGAAATCAAAAAATTCTCAATACTGACATCTTTACATAATGAATTAATGATTCATCAACTACCTATTTAAGATACAGTTTCCAAACTTTTACTATTTTCATGCATTAGCGTAAAACTTTTCCAATTTTTTACGAATCATTATGCATGAAGAGTGTTGGAGTCAAGTATGACTTCTATCCTCGGCATGCATCATTATTTCCTGTGCATTCAATGATTCTTCTCCCGTTGGTTAAACATCTCCTAATAAAGGAAAAAGAGGCCCGATAGTGATTGAAAGGATTAAAAAAAGACAATCAAAAGTAAAAAGGACTTTTCTTTGAGTTTAGCCCTAGCTAAAAATAACTTGGAATTGGTATTGGGAGAGCAACCCCCTCACAATATGTGGTACCATCTAGACTGAACGAGGGGGCGGCTCCTTAAAGTTATAACTCAAATCCATGGATGTCGTTCTGTGATGTGAGTGCCCATAATTATTATTTATGGTATGGATCAAGGGATATCCATATGTCCAATTCGAGTAATGATATCTTTACCATCATTGAAAGACAAGCGCAAGTACTGAGCTTCCGCTGTATCAGGTCGGTGTACTTTGGCCTACCTCTGACATTTACTACTCGTAGGATTGGGCAGATCGAATAGCTGATTTGACTCAAGGGACCTCCGTTATGACCGTTGTCTCATATAATCCTTAAGTAGAGAGTTGTGGACATTCTTATCATTGATCACATCCTTAGGTTACATAGTGTTTGATGTCATGGCTTAGGAGGGAAAGTCAAGTTGATGATGGACACATATGAACATCAGTAGACCTGGGAAGAGGGGTTTCTCTCGAGGTTGAACAAATTAACCTAGCATAAGACACTATAGGCTATGCATTTGTACTTGCAAAATTTGGTGAATAAGAACCAAATCGATATGACAAAAATGCCGAACTCTTACAACTATTCACACGGGTGTGCTCAATCCACGCGAGTTTGACATGCGTTTATTCAAAATTATTGTTTGCTTACGTGCAATCTCACACCCTTTTCATCTCTCGACTTCTCTCGCTTAGTTGTGTGTCTTGAAGAAGATTGCACATCGGTTCACTCACCCATACTTTGTGGGTATCCCGCATTCTACCACGCTCCATCCATCTTCATCGATTTAGGTTGACCCTCTTTCATATATATATTTTTCAAACTTTTTATTACTTTCATTTAGTGTGAAACTTTTCAATTTCTGCATGTAGAGTGGTTGAGTCAAGTATAATTCCATCCTTAGCATGCATCATCATTCCCTCGCATTATGTAGTTCTTCTCCCTCTGTTGGACATCTTTTGATAAAGGAAAAGGGATACCAACTCTTATGGCTATCCATCCAAGTGTGATCAATTCAGGCTTGTTTGACTTTTGATTGGTTGTGATTGTTGAATGCATCTGTGCGATCTCACACCTTTTTAACTCTTGACTTGTCTCGCATAGGTTTCTATCTTGAAGATGATGGGTTGTCGATTCATTCACCTATACTTAGAATGTATCCTTCTTTCATCCAAATCTCATCCATCTTCATTGATTTAGGCTGACCCTCTTCTGAATAAGGTTTTTTAACTTGTATTTTTTTCATTTATTAGTGTAAAAATTTTCAATTATACATAATCATTATGTATGGAGAGTATTTGGAGGAAAATTTTATTTCTCATTTATTCACGTAAGACATTTTTAATTCTACATGAATCATTATGCATGGAGAGTGTTGGGAGGAAAATTTGATTTCTATCCTCAACATGCATCATTGTTTTGCATATATTCCATGGTTCTTCTTGCCATGATTGGACATCTTTTAATAAATGAAAAGGAGTTCCTATAGTGATTGAAAAGATATCAAAAAGAGATAACTCAAAATAAAAAATACTTTTCATTTGAAACTTCAACCTTAACTAAAACTCACTTGGATTAATCATTATTTTCTGGAGAGCAACCCTCTCAGTGTATGCATGTATCATCCATACTGAATGAAGAGCGATCCGTCAAGTATTTTTGATAGTTGTCAATTGATCTGATCAGACTTAGACCCAACAAGACGTTACAATAATGCAATTTAAGATCCCACAAAATCGATTCAAGCATCATGTGATTCTTCATGGTGAAAATGACTCTTTCGAACATCAAGATATGTTCTGTATGCTTTTGGAGCTGGATTCTCCACGATAGGAAATGTGCGGGAATAACATTTACGATTTCTTGTATATTATCGATTGTTCTTTTTCTGAGTTCAACTCGAAAAAGTTGTCCACTTTTTGCTGAGGTGAGGTATCCATGATTCCATAAGTGGTGTCTAACTTTTTTGTTTTCAACCATTCCTACATTTTTTGACATCCATTCTTTGTGTCCTATTCTAGATAATTTATCATATTTTCTCTAAAATATATTAATTAGATTTTTAACACATACCATTAAAAATCCTATTTGATTCAGTCCAACAACCAAACAGATTATTATTCAATCATGTAGAAAAAATCGAATGAGAATTTTGTCTTTATCTTGGAGATGATCTTTACCATATTTGGATGATAGATAAGGATCGTTACCCTCATAATAAGAAGCTGCAGTAACTAATTACATAATAAGGTAATCACATATCAAATGATATCTCTATCTGCAATGATAAAATCAGCTAAACAAGAACGAGAGATTAACCCCAATTATTCCCTATTTATAGAGGTTGCTGTTATGAATACAATGGATCGACAAAATATCCGATAAAATCCATAAATAAGATGAGGATATTCATGCAAAATTAGACCCCCCGACACACACACACACAGACGGGCGCAGCCGAAAAGAATACAAACGTGCAAGGATGGATGTCAGGTGCATCCATGCAAATTATCCAAAATAATAAAGCCGTGAACGGGTCAGGGTCGGGTCCTCCTGGGGCGACCTGATCCCCGCACGCAACTCAACCGGTCACCAAGCCTACGCTCCTTCCACGAAGCTTCTTCTGTCTCCCTTCCACTTCATCAATTTAGAAACCGCAACATGGCGCGTCAGTGCGCTCACACGCCCGTCCCCGTCCCAACTTCGGCGGCAACAGAACGAGTCCAGCCACGCAAGGAGCAACGCCGCCGCCACCAATATTAATACAGCACCAGAGGGGCGGATTGCCCATTCCCGCTCCCACACGGCGCGAGGAGTCGTGGGAACGGGCGTCTTCGGGCTCCCCTGCTCCCGGATTAGGACTGGGCATGATCGTCTCCGTCGTCTTCTAGGGCATTCCGCGCAATGGTACGCCCTCTGTTCCTTCTGATCCCCACGATCTGTCTCTGATCTGCGCGTGGGAGTCGCCGGATCTTCGATTTCTCGCTGATCAGATCCGTAGTCGTTGTCGCGCGATCTCGGTCGACGGCCTTGGGAGCGCGTCTTTTGAAATGTGCGTGCGTTGGTTATAATCTGTTCGCTTTAGGTTTAGGGGACAAGTGTCCTTCGGTGTGACAGTTGTGTTTGGTTCCGAAGGAACGAAGTTGGGAGTAGGATCGGCTTGATTGGCGTAGGGATTTGATGGGTCTATTGAACACGATTTTTCACATGCAGTCGATCTCATGGTTTAAAAAAAGGAGAGTTTTTGAGATTTCTGTTGTTGATTTAGTGGTGATTGGCCTTTGAAATGTGGGATGCGCCGCATTTTTTGGGTGCAAGATAATTATAGAAGATTACGTGGCACTTATACTGCAAGTGATGATTTCCGGGGTAAAAGTTACATACGGTTTGCAAGGGATGACGATTCCGACGTAATTACAAAGGAAATTTCTGGGACTTGAAATCTATATAAGGAAATATCGAGTTACTTTCTATGAAATTTAAAACTCTTGCTGAGAATGAGGTGAATGAAATAACTTAGCGGCTGATATTTTATCAAAAAAACTTAGAATCTGATAAAATCAATGCATCTTTTCTGAATAAAAGAGATTGCAAATGTGATATTTGGAAGAGTCTAGCCTTGCGTTATTGCCCATGCCACTCAATGTGTAAGCATCCTCAACCCATTATATGTGAAGAAGGTCATTTGATAGGTTCACCTTTAGTGCATATAGATCCGTACATATCGAAAAATTAGAGGCACTACTTGGAGTATGTGTACAAACGAAAGAACAGCAAATCATCATCGAGAATGTGCTATCTGTTTGTTTGCAAGGAGAATGTGAATGGGGCCCTATAAAGCCATAAAACTTGGAATTATGTGAGATCAACTATGTATTCTGAAGTTTTGAAACTGGTTGGTTCTAAAACGAATTATATTTATAATTTTCTGCAGGTCACAAACGAGACATAAGCATGTGAACCAAACCTGTTAACGTTTTGTGATTATTTCAACATGCCTGAACATACATTCAAGTTGGCTTCTGTTAAATGCTGTTTGAAACCAATTACACTTTGGGCATGTTGGACTATTTTTTAACAGTTCTAGTCTAGTTGATGCTGGTGAAAAGTGGTAGTATTTAATGGGGGAGGGTTAGATAGAGGGTGTTAACATTCACGTTTTTTTGTGTGGATTATTTTTCTCAAGGGATTATATAGTGAAACTTTCTTTAATTTTTATATCTATTTATATATTTTTTAAAAGCTTATTCCATATAAGAAATGATTACAAATTGAATTACAGCTCCCCATTGCATAACACCAACTCATTGTAAGGCCAGGCAGATCTATAACCTCATTTATCTGTAACCATATAGCCCAAAATTAAGCTAATCTTATGTAACATTTCTCTCTTTTAATATTATATCGACTTAGTCACATGACTTGGTCACATTCCTTCTACCGTCATTGAAGTTGCATCAAAAGAGATCAAAATAGGATGGGTCCTCCAAAGGAATCTCGCGACTCTTCCAAATCTCCTTTTGAAGGAGCAATTGAAGAAAACATGGTTTAGGTATGCCTCTTAGCGATCACAAAGGGGACAACAAGTATCCCTATTAGGAATCCATTATCTCGCATAGATCTTGGTCACCAATCTCCCTCTTCTAATTGTTGAGCATAGATCACATCATGTGGTTTAGTCCCACATCTACTATTTCTGGGACTTGGGGACTCAGTGGGGGCTATATAAGAAGCCACTCACCACCTGTATCGAATGAGAAACTTCAATAGAAGAATCAACCCTTTGAGGCGTTCTCTCGTGCTTTCATCCCGATCCTTATTGAGTAGGGTTCCACATAAAAATCTCAGTGTTCTTTATTGTTTTTATTCTTTATCTCTGATTACGCTTCCACATTCTTCGTTTTCCAACATAGTATCAAAGCGGGTTCGATTCTCGAGGATTATTTTATGTTATTGATTTATTCGAGATTCGATTGATAAAGAAGATTTAGTTCTTGCTTGTTCTTGGAGATTATTTATTCTTCATTCATGATCAAGTTCCAAATTTGGTTTTAGGGTTCTCCATCGCACATGCATAACCTCTAGATCAAGCCTCTATTTTTGTCTCATAAGCTTCTCCTGTTCATACTCCCTCCTTTTTTTAAGCGTACGTTTTTTTGTACGCACCCCCTTTTTTTACTTGTGCCCAAAATACAACTGAGCCGAATTGTGGTTACAAAATTGCGCCTTTTTTTTAAATAAAAACATACGGCCCAATTGACCCAAACAACGACCCAGAAAGGGCCCTAAAAATGCAACACCCCTTTTTCTTTTCCTCTTTCTTTTCATTTTTCCCCAAAAAATGCAGACCACTTGGGCTCTCTTCCTCTCTCTTCCTCCTTTGGCCCACTTGTTCCCTTAGAATAGAAACCCTTCCAATTTTTTTATATATAGCATAACAACCGAACGGGTATGCACCCCCTTCAGGGTTCCCAAAGCTTTTCATGATGCTGTCGCAGGGAGCATGAGATGAGCCGTCACGAGCTTCATTGAGCGCCACCTGGAGCAAAGAGAAGCTTGCGTAGCTTCATCGAGCGCCGCCTAGAGCTACTGATCTTGCATCGCTCGAAGGGGCTTCATGCGCAGGGGCCTCTTCGTGTGTGGGGGATGTGGGAGATGCCGCTGCTGCCAGGAGTTGCCGCTTCTTGCGGTGCCGTTGGGAAGATGCCCCTCTGCCTTCCTTCTCGCAGTCCCTTGGCTCCAGTTGGGGACTCCTTTCTCTCTAAGTAATGGTAGAGGCTACCATCGAGCCCCTCCAGCGATTCTCCCATGGCGGTGGCGGCATCGGGTTCCATTGTGGAACCCTAGGTTGTGCAAAGACAAAGAAAGAGGGACATGTACCCCTCCATTTATTTGAAAAGAGGGGAGCTTTAGGTTCAAATATCTTAGAATCATCAATAACGCCTCTTAGTTCTCTTGGCATGGTTTGACCATGAACTGGCTTGCATGATTAACAGTGAATGAGATATCTAGCCTAGTAATGGTGACATACAAGAGCTTTCCCACCATACATATGTACTGTTTTGCATCAGCATATGTAGGCAAATCTTTATACATCCGTGCATTAGGGTCCATTGGAATAGATGATGGCTTAGCCACTAACATCCCTGTTTCTTGTAGAAGATCCATAACATATTTTCTCAGTAAGAGAATCATGCCACCAATATTTCTTTTGGCTTTGATACCCAAGAAATAACGAAGTTCTCCTAAGTCCTTGGTGACAGAATGTTCTACAAGATACCTTTTTGTATCCATTATACCACTAATATCATCCTCAGTTAGAATTATATCATCAACATATACTAGCATAGCAATTGTCCTTTTTCTATTTTATTGATAAAAAAGAGAATGATATGCAGTAGAGTGAATAAAACTAACCTTGCACACAACTTCAGATAATTTTTGATGACATGCTGGCAGAGTGCAGAGTGATTGGATCGGAGGGGGCGCCCGGTGGCTTGATGACAGGTTGGGATGGGGACAAGTTCGAGATGGTGGAGGAGGAACTGAGGGGTAGATAGTCTCTTTCAATGTTGATGAGACGGTAGGCAGACGTGCTTACATTCATGGTAACGAACGTCTATGGCCCCTGTAACGGGGCAAATGTGGAGCACTTGGTGGAGGACCTGTTCTTGATTAGGGCGAGCTCGCCTAATGCCGTGTGGATCGTCGCGGGTGACTTTAACACCACCCTATCGTCGGGTGATCGCTCGGGCAGCCGGGGAGGCATGGATGGTGGGTCGACGGAGGTGTTGGGTACGGTGGAGGACCTCAATCTTTTGGTTATGGATGCGGTGGACTGTCGCCCTGTCGGTAGACTTGGCGGATTTCAAGATCAAGGTCTCGTCTGGACAGATTTTTAGTTTCGGCGAAGACGCTGATTGTCTTTTCGTTGGCCGGGGCCCGAGCTTTGCCTAGGGTGCACTCGAACCATATACCTCTGTTTTGGTACTCGGGAGAGGATGCGCGTCCTCGGACATTCTTTCATTTCGAGAAAGGATGGCTGTTGGAGGAGGGCTTTCTCGAGACCGTTGCGACATTCTGGGACGGGTGTCGGATTTCTGGATCGGCGATGAGTAGACTTGCGCACAGGTTGGCCTCGCTCCGGAGGCATTTGACAGAGTTCAACAAGGTGAATCAAGTTCGATGTCGGACCAGACAGTTTACGACACAAGAGGAGATGTGCAGGTTGGACAGTTTGGAGGATGAGAGAGAGCTGACAACAAAGGAGGTGGCGGAGAGAGGTTTTCACCTGAATGGGATTTTCCTGGAAGACAAGAAGGAAGAAGTGGCATGGAGACAAAGATCCAGGTAGAAGTGGTTGAGGGAAGGTGATGCGAACACGAGATTTTTTCACATTATCGCCAACGAGAGACGCATAGAAATTTGATACACTAGGTCACCGTTGGTCGGGAGGTGTTTGAGGGAGACATGGACGTGGGGGTGGCGTTGCGGTCACATTTTCAGGCCTTAAGTAGTCAACCCACACATTCAGGATGTGGATGGCTGGGAAGAGGCGTCACACATATATCTTATTAGGAGGCATGCTCGTTCGTGAGGGATTTTACTGAGGCTGAGATCAAGCAAGCACTTTTTCAGCTCAATGTCGATAGGGCACCGGGCTCGGACGTGTTTCTAGTGATGTTCTATAGGGAGTTTTGGGATGTGGTCAAGCATGACGTGCCGGGTGTTGGAGGAATTCCGTGGAGGGAACACGAGATTTGACAGGTTAAACAAGGCTCTTATCTTTCTGCTGCCGAAGAAGGCTACCAAGAGCAAGGTGAAGGACTACAGGTCGATCGCGTTGTCCAATGCTATATATCTCGTTATCTTCAAGGTCCTGGCTAACCGCTTATGGGGGGTGCTGCACGGATCATTTCGCCAGAACATGCAGCATTTGTGTCGGGGAGAGCCATGATGGATGTATTGGTGATGGCAACATAAATGGTGATTGGAGATGCAGTAGGGCCAAGAGGGTATTGTGGAAGGTCGTTTTTTCCAAAGCATACGACTGCGTGGATTGGAGGTTCTTGTGGGCTTCGTTGAAGAAGAGAGATTTCTCGGGGTTGTGGATTGCTTGGATCAAGTTGTGTGTTATTACTGCTTCCCATGCCATGCTAGTCAATAGTTGACCGGAGGAAGGTCTCTTTCAGCCTCAGATAGGTATCATGCATGGGTGTCCATTGGCTCTGCTTCTCTTTGTGATTATGGCTGATGCATTAGCGGTGATGATGAGCATGGCCTCAAATTTCGCCGAAATTCGACCGAATTTCGGTCGAATTTCAATTTCGGTGGGTGACCGAAATCCGACCGAAATGGCCGATGTCGACCGAAATATGGGGGGCCTAGTTCAAAAATAGACCGAAATGACCGAAATTTCGATTGAATTTCGACCGAAATTTCGTTTCGGTCAGTCTCCGAAACGAAACCGAAATCCGGTATTTAAGGCCTTGATGATGAGGCTGGCGACAAATGTGGACTGGTGCGCTGGATATTAGGAAGGATGAGTTAGCCATAGCATTGTTGCAATATGTGGATGACACGGTGATGTTCTTGGGACGGGCACGAGAGGATGCGTCGTGCATCAAATATTATGGATATTTTTGGCATGTGTCTGGACTTTGGATCAATAGAGAGAAATCGACGGTGGTTACCTTTGGCCTCACTGAGCAAGAGCTGCAGACCGCGACCGTGATTTTGGGCTACCCCATCACTACGTTGCTGATTACGTACTTAGGCCTCCCTGTGGTGGCGGTTAGGCCGAAGTCTCAAGACTGGAGGGCTTTGTTGGAGAGACGGGAAGGGAAATTGGAAGGTTGGAAGGCCAAGATGCTTTCAGGTGGGGTTGGGGAGTGGAAACTGATTCTGCTCAAGTATGTTCTTTTAGCCATCCCAATTTTTTTGCTCCATGTGGTTGCTGCTTGCGGGGATGCGTGCGAAGATTGAAGCCAAGATGAGATAGTTTTTTTTGGTCTAATAGGAGGCATGTTAGGAGGGGATTCCGCCGGGTAGATTGGGGTAAGAGATGAATAAGGTTTTTATGGCAAAATGTGTGGTATGCATTTGGGGGAAATCAGAGGACCTGGTGTGTTGGTCACTGAGGACGATGTATGATATGTCCATGCTGTTGGAGGCTACTCCGGGACGTCTACCATCCTCGTTAAGGAAAGGGATCACCGAAATCATTCCAAAGTTGACGACCATGTTGAGACTCGTTCTTGGCTTTGGAGCTGGATTTTATTTTTGGGTGGACAACTGGATTGGAGACGGGGTGTTGGGGGATTGTTACCCACACGCCACAAGTTATTTTGAACCAATTTTACAGTCATATCCACGATTTTCACCTTTTTCACGGACACTTTTAAGGTCTCCTTCGGAGAGTTTTTTTGAAAGCATTTCCTTCCAAGAGTTGGCCCTCTATAGGTTGCTCAAATTCGTTTGACAAGTTACTAAAATTTGTTTTCTGATAGTATGATCATTCGTTATGTTGCCATACATATTCCCAGGCACTTGAGAAAACCACTCACACGGGTTGTGTAATTATAAAATCGTGTCCATTTTGAGTGCAAAAAATGCACGGATAGGTTGTCTACTACTATAATCAATTAAGTGACTATTTGGTGTTTCAATTTATGTAACAAGTTACTTGTTTGCCTGAATCTTGATAACTTGTGCCCACTGACAATGCAATACAGAACTATGCAAAATACAATTTTTTTTATGAAGTACAAAGCAAAGTACAAGAACTTGTTATGAGGGTTGATATCACGATTCACATGTGAGAAACCATGAGAGAGAGGGAGGATAGGTAAACGAGAGAGGGAGCAAGAGGGTGAGTGAAAAGGGAGAGAAGCCAAAGGGAGCACAAGCTGAGAGCCACCAACTGGGCGAGGATGCAGGTGTGGTATGGGTGGAGGTTCGTCAACGGAATGAGAAGGTCTAAGGGAGAGGCCCTGCACAGGAGAAGGTGTCGTGGATCCACTCCGATGGTCTTCTGGTCACCGTCCAAGGGATTCTTGGTTTCCAGTGTGGGGCCGGTGGTTATTTAGCTTGGTCTTATCAGGATCCACTCATCTAAATTCATTGTGGGAAGGCAATCCATCACAGGGCAGCCTGCATAGGGGTGGGGTCTGGCTGTGGTGATCTTCACTGGTGACGGTTGCTCCCCTTCTAGGTCATCAACCCTTGTGCTGGACAATGTTTTGATCAAGAAGATGAATGGTGAAGAGAGGTTTCTGTGTGCGGAATCAAAGGAAGAGAGTTTTTGGTCAGCAACATCAAAGGTCAAGAGGGTTCTAAGTGCATCCTTCCGTGGTGATGTGGTGCTTGTGGGGGCCCTCTGGTGTGTGCATGCTAGAGGCATGCTGAGGCTTAAGTACGATGTCCTTTTCATGGTGGGATGGGTCGGTTGCTCCTCAAGAGGTGGTGATGAATCAGTTGCTGCTCAAGAGGTGGTGTAAAAGTGCCATCTGCTGAAAGATAGGCCATTGGCGTTTTCCCGACACCACCTACTCAGGATGGTGGACCTTCTTATGCAGTGTCTGGTCCTTCATTTAGTCCAGAAGGCTTTAACAACAATGGGAAATGTCTTCTTGGCATGGTTTAAAAAACGCTCTTCGAGGCGCAAAGGTGCTCGAGGCGAAACAGGGTGGTGAGAAAACGCCTTGAGGTGACTGCCTCAGACCCTCTGGCTGAGGCGTGCGCCTCAGATGCCTGAGGCGGTCGAGGCGAGGCTAGGCGTTGAGGCGGGGCGAGGCACTAGGTGAGGTGTGATCGACTTTTTCAAGTATTTTTTTAGAGGAAAAAATATTCCTATTCGTATTTTCATATGTTTATAAAGGTCTTGTTGTCGAGTATATATTTATGCAAGATGAATGCTTAAATTTGACCTCTTTCATATTCATATGCTTAAATTTGACCTCTTTCATATTCATATTTAGCATTAACATGCTAAATTATTTCAACGAACTCTTACTATTATATCCTTAAACATATAAAAAAAGTGTATACGAATTCGAATACTCATATAAGAATTTGGGATGGGGGCGCTGCCCCCTGCACCCCTGCAAGGGGGAGCCAACCTGGCCCCCCTAGCCCCCCAGGATCAGTGACCGAGCAACGAGACCCCCGTACTGGTAGGGTATGGTGGCACAGGGAGGACATCAGACCGTTCTTCATCTGGGTATAGTAGAACATATAGTTAGGATTCAAATCATATGATTCATATCAACAACTTGGATATCTATAATGACAACTATAGCCAATCCCTTTTAGATACAAATTTTAGCGATAGTATAGCCAATGATTTCCTTTTGATTGGGTATAAATTTAGTAGAAAGGTTTATGGCATTGACATATCCTTTTTAAATGTTCTTATCTTCATAATATCATCATATATTACATTGTTATATATTATATGTTTGTCAGATTATATTACCAATAAATATATTTATTATATATTTTATAATTATTTTTCTATACAAACTGAGGTTAACGCCTCGTCCGCCTCGAAGCTACGCCTCGCCTCGCTTCCAGGTAAAACGCCTCGCTTCCGCCTTTCGTTTTTTCGAACCTTGGTCATGACCCTAGATGGATTTATGAGTGATATTGGTCTATTAGGATATCAGAAAATCATTCTTGTAGCATTCTTGTTGCTGATCCTACTTATCTGCAAAGTATACATCAATTGGTTTGTTCTTGTATCTGTTCCCACTTTCTGCTGCTATTTGAGCCCCATACAACTTGCTTCCAATACATCCATATCAACTTAACTCCACCTTCACTGAGATACCTGTTTGGGTGCACTTTTCCAGTATTGTTTATCTAGATTTTTAAATAACAGTAGTGGCAGCATATATACTTTATATCAGCCCCTTGTAGGATATTTCTTACGAAAGACAAAAAGGATATGCAAAATATCATCAGTGATTACTCTTGCCGTCTCCTACTACAGTCGAAGTTTTTTTAGAGAACATTTTAAACTGTGACATTGCCATTGTTTCAGTAATACTTCATGGTTTCATTATATTTTTCAGCACATATAGTTATTTTTTTTGTTCATGATGCTGAAATATCCACTATATACACAAAGAATCATGATTTCTTCTCATTTCTTGATTATTTGGCTGTTCCTTCCTAGATGAGATCCCCAGATGACATGGACCTTGAAGTTGAGGATGAAATTCCCATCTGCTCATCGACAAATTCAAGAAAAAATCCTTCTTTTCAGATATCACATGTCAGCTCAGTGGCAAATGCTTCCGAGTCGACTTCACACATAAGAAGATTTGGCAGACTACTGCATAATATTGACGTTGTCATATTCAAAGCAAAGATCAATGTCTTGTTACCTTTTGGACCTCTGGCAATAGTCCTGGACTATCTTACTGATAGACATGTAAGGCTGGTCTTTGTTTAAAACTCAAGATATATAATTATGCTATTTTGAATATTTTTGTTTAAATCATATGGTTTGCCCTAACCTGTTGATACAAGTTTTCCCATCAGTTTCTACATGCTTCCTTACCCACAGAAATTTAAAAACGATATTCAAGATCGTGCATGGACCCACCCATTGTGATCACCCTTGAAATTCTAACAAAATAGCAGACTGTAAGCTTCAAAAAAAAAAGCAGACTGTGCATTGGATGGACTCTAAAAACTCTGTATTTTGCGCTCTTTATCTCAAATACCGGTTTGCATTGCCAGTTAGCTGCTTCACGAAAGAGTACAACATGTTAATTTTTCTATTTAGATGCAAGAAAAAAATGTCAGCCTTTTCTGGAAAAATAAGCTGAAGAGCTGGTTAGCTTTCTGCAAGAGTAGGCTGATGATGCCCAATGAGCTGAATGCTATGTTTTATTATGTGTATAGTTTTTGTTTAGTATAACCTTAGTTGCCAGAACTTATATCTTTTGCATATCGATGTATTTTTTCTCTATGTAACTTGTAAAGTTTTAATACACACACACCTTTTGTGGTGGGTCCCAACTTGAGATGACACCCTTTTCGAGGTATTTTTTTCTGAGAAACATATTCATGGATTTTTTCCCTATATCCTGGTTGTAAGAGCTTATGTGTTTTTTTATTCGTGGAATTAAAATGTTATCCCATTACGTTATTCTTATTATTTTTTCTCCTAAATATCATAACATCTCTGGCATTTGCTCCAAGGTCAGACTTATGCAGCAAATGTTATTTCTGAACTACTATAGATAAAAGAGAATCTACTTTGGCAGAAGGTTTTGCACTTGTCACCGTTTGTTTGCTTCATCAAAGAGCTCTTTTACTGTATACAGGGTTTGGTCTTCTTCTTCAGTTTACTAGGTATTACTCCCCTTGCAGAGCGTCTAGGATATGCGACTGAGTAAGTCAAGTCCGTATGAAATTTACTTTGCTGTCTTTTAGCATGCATTCCTCACATTGTTGAATAAATTAGTATATATTTTTCTTATGCAGACAGCTTGCTTTTTACTCGGGACCAACAGGTTTGTCTTGTACAAGAGTACATTTTTCTATTTAGAGATATATTTCACATTTATGTATCTTTTATCTATTTCCTTCTCTCTATCTACTTTATGTAATTTTCCCATAGGTCTCTCCCTATATAAGAGAGCATAGGGCTCAAGGAATAAACATTTCTCTCTATTTTTCCCAACATGGTATTAGAGCGGCGGTCCTAGACCAGAGCTCCTGTATCGAAACCCTAACCCTAATCCCCCCTTCAAGCTCCCGTCGCCGCCCAGGGCCCTGCCTCGTCGCCGCCCAGGGCCCCGCCTCGTCGCCCAGAGCCTCACAGCTCTCCGCCTTGCTGCTCAGAGCCTCGCGGCTCTCCGCCTCGCCGCCCAGGGCCTCGCCGTCCCTGTGGCCTCGGGCCTCGCGGTCTCGGGCATCGGCCCCCTCCGCCTTGCGGCCCGCGACCTCAGGCTCCGCTGCCACTTCGGGCCATGCTCCTGCTGCAAGGACCTCACAACCACTCCTCTCTCTAAAGGGGACCCGCCACAACGCCTCTTACTTATAGAGTTGCTGCCGTTTCCTTCCTTGAGGGGCTTCCTCCCACGACTTTGTCATCCTTCGACTACCAACACCGCATCTCCGTGTTGATGGGTTTGGTTATGTAAGTCTACGCATGCAACCAAACCTCTTCATGTCAGTGTAGACCAAAGTTCATCTAGTCTACAACTCTAGTCGTCTCCAGTCATCATGTCAGAAAGCAAGGTAGATATCCCCACCACAAACGCCTTCAGAGGTCCTACGCCTATTGTGAAGATGAATGGGTCGAACTACGAATTATGGGCCATGCAGTTCATGAGTCTAATGAAGTCAATGGGTAAGAAACATATTCTTACCTAGGGCGAGCCGACGGAGAAGACATGGTTGTATGCCTCATGGGAGGCTGATGACGCACATGCTCTGGTCTGGTTGTTTGGTACCTTGATTCCAGACATTGCAAACGATGTCTTGCATCAACCCACTGCCAAAGCCATGTGGGGCATTCTTGTTGCCACGTATTCAAAGGCCAAGAATGAGACAAAAATTCTACAGCTTCAACATGACATCTTCACTATAAAGCAGAATGGTCTACCTCTGCATGCTAACTACACTGCATTGCGGGGAATGTTTGAGAAGCTGCATAGCTTCATGCCCTCATAGCTACTCCAGAGCAGTTGAAGACATACCGGAATGTCACGATGGTGGGTGTTTTTCTAGCCCCTCTAGATTCACAGTATGAGACCGCTTCTTCTCAGATTCTGGCAGATGCTAGCATTCCTCCTATGGAGGAGGCCTTTCAGAGATTGAGCTGGATCAATATCTCAAGGCTTGCTCTAGTGCCAAATTCTTTTGCTTTGGTGGCCTCTCGTGGAAGAGGTGGCCCGTCTCATTCCGTAGACGGGGACCACGTGGTAGAGGTGATCATGGTCGTGGACCACCTTGTACCTACTGTCATCGGTCTGGTCATACCGAAGATACATGATACTTTAAGCATGGTTTCTCAGTGTCTGCCCGCGTAGCAAAACAAACTCAACATCATGGCGCTCCACCCGCATCAGATCAGCGGTATGATGATCTTGTGTCTCGACTGCGAGATATCATGCCCCCAGCAAGTACTCCTTCACCTGTTTCAGAGAGCAACTCGGACGTTGCTGCTACTGTAGGAGCTAGTACTTCAGTTAGTACTCATACCTCTACTTCTCATCGTGATTCAGGTATCTCAGAATGGATTATAGATTCATGCGTAACACATCATTTGTGTGGAGACAGAAATCAACTTTTATCCTACAAGCAGGTTTCTCCAGGAAAGACAATGGTCATAGCAGATGGGACTCATTCTCCCATCACAAGACAATAGGAGATTACCTTGACGCCATCTATGCAGTTGCAGAATGTGTTGCATGCCACTAATTCTCAATGAATTTATTGTCGAGCAGGGTATGCTATATCGACTGGTCCAAACACCTTATTCTTGAGCATCCTCTCATTCTACTGGGCCTGTCTCTCCTTATCTATGGTATCTGTGCTTTGGTCATCTTCCATTTCAGAAACTACATCAAATCCTTCCCCAGATCTCACCTCACTCGCCGTTCAATTGTGAAGCATGTCAGTTAGGCAAGCATCATCGGTCTGTCTTCTCAAGTCGTCAGAGTCAGAGGAGTAGCTCCCCTTTTGAATTTTTCCTTATAGACACTTGGGGTCCAAGTCGTGTTCCCGATCATTAGGGACACATGTTTTATTTAGTTGCTGTGGATGATTTCAGTCGTCTGTCTTGGGTTTTCTTGTTGATTGGGCAATACTATTATGAATTTTGTTAAAGAAATGCAGAATATTTTTTCCACCTCTGTCTAAATTGGGCAACCTGATAATGCTCTTGAATTATGTACCCATATACTATCTCAATTCTTTTCATCTCACGGTATCCTTCATCAAACATCTTGTGCTTACACGTTCCAACAGAACGGTGTCGTAGAAAGAAAGCACCGTCACCTTCTCGATGTCACTCGTACTCTCCTTGTCCAAAGTTGTGCACCACACTCATTCTGGGGTGATGCAGTTCTCACAGCATGTCACCTCATTAACCGTATGCCCTCATCAATGCTGGGGGAGAAGATACCTTTCTCCCATGTTTCTCTGACACGGAGTTGTTCTGTCTTACCCCTCGTGTTTTTGGGTCCATTGCGTTTGTCCACCGGTTGTCTCCAGGGATTGACAATCTCTCTCCTAGGGATGTCAAATGCGTTTTTGTCGGGTATTCTAGGACTCAAAGGGATATCGTTGCTATGATTCGTTACGTAGAAGTATTATGTTAGTGCATATGTCACATTTCTTGAGCCAGTCATATTCTTTTTACCTACAGACGACAGGTTGGCACCATCAAATTCAGATGATGAGATCTATATTCCTCCTCTACCCATGCACCCACCATCACCTCCGCCAACACCACCACCACCTCCACCACCATTATCTCCACCAGCATTACCTCCTCCCATTGTTTTGGTTCCTCCTCTACCACATCACTACAATCGACGGCCAGCTCCTGCTCATGATCATGGTCAATCATCCAGCATGCCTCAGGTTTGTTTTGACAACATTACTTCTAATGATGGGTTTGATGGTGTTTCTCAGTAGGGGTTATTTCAGGAAGGGAATGATCAGGCAGGTGGCACATATGATGCAGAACTTGATTTGCCTATTGCTCTGAGCAGACGCGTTCATGTGCTTCATATTCGATTTCTTCTCATGTCACCTTTGAGCGTCTGACGGGTGACTTTAGGAGGTTTGCAGTTGCTTTGTCCGCTGTGGACATACCATGGACATACCAGGAGGCATTGACTGACATTAGATGGCGTCTGGCTATGAAGAGATGTCAGCTCTTCAGTCGAGAAGTACTTGGAGCATTGTTCCAGCTCCTACTGGGGCATCTATAGTAAGTTGCAAGTAGGTGTTTACAGTGGAGCACAATGCAGATGGTAGCATTGATTGGTACAAGGCTCGACTGGTTGCCTGCGAGTTTACTCAGACGTACGAGGTGGATTATCTTGATACATTTTCTCCAGTTGCTCGTCATTCTACCTTACGGATTCTTTTATTTGTTGTCGTGATTCGAGATTGACCCCTGTTTCAGTTGCATGTCAAGAGTGCCTTTTTGTATAGTGATCTTCAGGAAGAAGTCTACATGCAACAACCGCCAGGGTTTGCTGCTAAGAGGGAGTGTTCACAGGTATGTAGACTTCATAAGGCAATCTATGGCCTTAAGCAGAGTTCGAGAGCTGGGTTCCAAAAGCTCTCAGATTTGTTTGAGAAGCAAGTGTTCAAACGATCAAATGCAGATCATTCTCTTTTCGTACAGAGGACCTCCAGAGGTGCGATTGCTATTATGGTGTATGTTGATGATATACTTATTACATGCGACGATATGCAAAGAATAAAAAGAGCAAAAGAATTTTTGTGCCGTGAATTATTACCAAGGATCTAGGAGCTCTTAGATACTTTCTAGGATTGAAGTTTGCCAGAAATCAATAAGGATTTGTGATGACTCAGAGAAAATATGTCACTGACTTGCTAGTTGCTAAGTGACATGGGTATGCTTGGATGTCGATCTGCTACTACACCCATGGATCTGTGCTTGAAGCTGTATGATGATGATACTGATGAGGTAGACATGAGAAGATGCAGGGAACTGGTGGGAAGGCTTCCTTATGTTACCATTACCAGACCTGATATTTCATTTGCAGTCAATCGAGTGAGCCAGTTCATGGAACAACATCGTCAGGTACATATGGATGCCATACCAATGATACTAAGGTATCTTAAATCATCTCCAGGTGCAAGGCTGCTGTTTAAAAAGGGTGGCATTATTATTATCTCAGCACGCACAAACACAGACTATGCAGGGTGCCCAAAGGATAGAAAGTCTACATCAAGATTCGCTATATTCGTTGGAGAGTCACTTGTCTCGTGGAAGAGTAAGAAGCAAACCGTTGTTGCTAGATCCAATGTTGAATCTGAGTATAGAACTATGACCCAAGCATGTACGTGATGTGGGTCCGAGCAGTCCTGACAGATCTACATATAGATGTTACCTCTTCCCATGTTGTTGAAATGCGACAATCATGCTGCATTATTCATTGCTAAATTCTAATAATCTTGCATTTCACGAGAGGACAAAGCATATTGAAGTTGATTGTCATTATATGCGTGATATGATCCAGAAAGGCTTCATTTCTACATCCCATGTCAACTCAGGAGACCAGACGGCATCCATTTTCATCAAAGCCTTACTTAGGGGGTCCTTCCAAAAGTGTTTATCCAAGCCGAACATGATAGATATCTATGCTTCATCTTGAGGGGGAGTGTAGAGATATATTTCATGTTTATGTATCTTTTATCTATTTCCGTTTCTCTCTGTCTACTTTATGTAATTTGCCCATAGGTCTCTTTCTATATAAGAGAGCCTATGGTTCAAGGAATAAACATCTCTCTATTTTTCCTAGGGATCAAGGAATAACCATCTCTCTATTTTTCCCAACATTCTCCTTGTTAAAAAATTCAAGACAGGTCTCCAGGGACTGGAACATTCCATAATTAAGATGAATATGATTTAAGGGGGTGGCATGCTACACGTTTCTTCTATATTTATATTTATTATGCTGGAATAGTGTTATTGGGAGTTTGACCACCCCATTCGATCTTATCCGTCACTTCCACTGCCGTCTTGATACGGCAAAAGTTGGGTTTTCGCATTAGGGGTTGAACTTCCAAGTTCATTTAATTAATAATGATGTCAACTCTGTGTTTTCAAAGAAGAAATATTTAGTTGCATACTTTAGGTTATATTTTTCTTTTGTGACTCTTCTTCTCCCTCTTGTCTTAGGTCCTCTTCCATCAGCCCTTTTGTACTCGCATGAACCTCCTCAAGGGCGCTAAACTTTTTTACATTTTTTGAGGGAAGGTTTCAGGAGTTTTGGAGGTTGATGGAGGAGTTGTGCTTCGCTGATGGTGTTAAAGAACTCAGAGATAACAAGACATGGGATGAAGGAGGATTCTCTGTGACCATGGATTGTAGATTGATTTGGAGATTGGAAGTCTCTGTTAACGGTGAAGATTTTCATGTGGCTCATGTCTAGATCTAGTTGGTGATGATGGATCTGTTCAGGGCTCGCCTATTTCTTAGTATCAAATGTCACCTGCTTGCAAGAAATGGTATCATTTTTTGGGGGCGGGTTTGTTATACATGAAATATGGAGCATAGCAAAGCATTGTATATGTTGTGGACGATGTAAAATGTTTTTATAATTTATATAAATATACTTTGGTGGTGGGTCCCAATTTCTGGGACTCCGCCCAGCTTATTTTTTTTAAAATGTCACCTGCTTGCATTATCATGCGTTATCAGGGTGAGCAGCATGACATCGGGCATTTGTTCTTCTCTTGTGAGTATGCTAAGAAGGTTTGGAGGGTTATAAAATTGGATTGGGTAGATACATCTTGCACTGAGAATTTCTGTCATTTAGGTGGTATGATCTATCTATCCAAGAGGGTGCTAGCGAGGCCTAGTTTTTTGGGCTTTATGGCTAGCCATGAATGTATTGACTAAGTGAATATCATTTCTATATGAACGTCTTCGTTAATTTTATCGTCCGGGATTTTGTACTTAATTGTGATTAATATATTCGATGGCCGTGCACCTATCAAGGGTGTTTGTTTCCCATTCATAAAAAAATACTAACTTTTTTGACAATTTTATTGAATAATAGATTTGAGTAGTTAAATTGTATTTTTGTTGCCAAAACAGACTTTATAAGGGTACTTGTATATGCAAGAAGTTTCTAGGATATATTTGTTTAATATTATAACTTTATATACTTTTAAGCCTGATATCATGCGGTTCGGTTAACCGCTTTCGTTAATTCAATAAAATGTGTTCATAACGCTCTTTGTGATGGGTATATAGCCTTACATGTAGAGTGTGGCCAACATAGCATTGAACAAAGAAAAGTTATGCTAAGCAAATGGCTAACATGGCATTGAATGAAGAAAGCTAAAACTATAAGTGTGTTATGCCCCCTGGGCCATGGAAAAAGTAACCATTTATGGTCATGAGACCATGAAGGTAAGGCAAAATATTTTTTAAAAAAACTCAGGCCTTTAGTTAAGAAGAAGCTTCAACTCATGAATGCAAAGTAGTTTTTGTAATTGGGATGCTGCTCTTGTCCTCATGCCACCTCACCTTTTCCTTAATTCAAAAAATTCTTTTAGATCCAATTCTTTTCGCATGAGAAATGCTTGCCTTGGATCCCTTCTACGTTCTAACTAGCCTCTTCTTAAAATCCAACATTTTCTCATCATCCATGCATCAACTTGAATTCCCCTCTTTACCTCTTTGCAGGCAATTGTGCGAACTTCACTTAGCTTCCTAACCACCCAACTATCTTAACGCAAAATCAAGTGTTTTTTTATCTTGAATTCTTCAGCTATCAAATGGCTAAGTTGTCTCTTGCGTAGCTTCAAAACTTATTGTCATCCACACTAAGATCCTCATTCTTCTCCTTGTTCTTTTTGAGGAAGGAGAACCCCTTCACTTTTTTGGGTAATTCTTATCAAACTCATCGAAATGATCATTCTCAATGAAGGGCACATTCATATTTCTCGGCTTGCATCTTTCATAAAATTTATCTTTAGAATTTCTAAGTGACGACATACCCAATGTACAGATGATCTGCAATCAGGCTGTTTTCTGATCTCCTCTAGGTTTATTATTCCCTTCTCGCGATCTTCCTCTAGTACATGCCAATCACTCGCAAGATTCAAGTCTTCAACGAGCAAGTTGTCCTGCAAAACACACTTTCTTCTTTTTCTCTCTAGGCTTACTTTTGCCTGAGTTGCTTTTAGCTTGCTTCTTTTTCTCAGAATGTTTCTCATTCTCAATAGGTATGGATTGCGAAGATGGATTGCGTTCATGCACTTCCAACAGGTGAGATGTCTGCAACATCTTTGGAGTGAAGAGTGCTGATCCTTCACTTCACTCTTCATTTGTTGGGAATTACTGCTAGGTCTCTGCACAACAGCAGCTTGATCAGTGTTCTGCTGGCTTCTGTTGACAGTAGCCATAAAACTACAACCTGTCGTTCTCTATAGAGAAGGCTGATGCTGTAGAGGAGTGCGTGGCGGTGAATAGCCTGTTGCTGATCAAACACTACAGTGGTTGGAGCTGCAACTGCAAGCTCCAAACTTGTATCTTCTGCTGTGAAGTAGGAGGATGAACTGGCTGTGAAGCTCCTCTCATCAAATCTTCCAAGCAAAGTCCCTTGCCCTTGATTCGGGGCGAGCACCACCGAGTGCGTCCCCCGCTTTTGAGCGTCAAAAAAAAAGTCCCTTGCCCTTGATTCTTACTATCTCCTCCATGAGAAGATTCTAGTTAGAATTGGCTGCTTCATTTGCTTCACCATTTATCTTGCTGCACTCGTCACCATCTTTGCCACTGACAGATTGTTTTTGTTCAAAACTCAGGTTTCATGGATAAGAATCCAAATTTTAAGCGACTTTTCATGAAATTCTAATTCGTCCATATCCTTACCACTTTGCTTTTTGCATTCTTCAAAAATGCGCCCAAGAAAACACCAATGAGTACATAACACTATCTTTTCTAACACTTGTCCACCTTTTCAAATTAGCACATGGTCGGTCTTGGTTTGAGAAGATTTACTTCCAAATAAAGTCCCATATAGCTTGGCCTTGAACTCTGAAACACCTTTATTCCATCGCGCGCACGCGCACACATACACACACACACACACACACACACACATATATATATATATATGAGGAAAGGGAGCCTACTTTGTGAAGTAGGTAACCTTACCTACTTCACATTCCATTTTTGTATTTTTTTTTATTTTTTTTGAAAAATATCACCGTGGATTTTCATAACTATATCCCTCTAACATGTCATTCAAAGTTTGCCAGAAACATAGACTCCTATGGCCTCCATCCAGAACAGGTAAAATACAGCAAATCTATGACCGTTAAAAATGACTGTCTGGATGGAGGCCGTAGGAGTCTCTGTTTCTGACGAAATTTGAATGACATATTAGAGGGATATAATTATGAAAATCCACGGTGGTATTTTTCAAAAAAAAATGCAAAAAATGAAATGTGAAGTAGGTAAGTTGCCTACTTCACAAAGTAGTCTCCCTTTTTCATATATATATATATATAGTTTTTATCCAATGGACCACAAGCCCATTAGGAAGTTGATGTGCTCCCAATCTCATCCATTAATTTTAAATCCGACAACATAAATTCACTTATTAACACCTTGTGTGGTTTTGGAATATTTTAGAGTAGGAAAGCGATTGTAGTAGCTATTATTCTCTCACAATTAAATAGGAAGGTGACCCAATTTTCCTTTTGAACACATCCAGTACTCTCCATTCCCACGAATATGGCTCTTGTAGTATGCTGGGGAGATGTCGACTGTGGCGTGGGTGACCACACGAGAATGGAGAGAGGTGGCAAGACTCTAGGCATCTCCAGCACACAACAGCAAAGCCTTCGATCTCGCGATGGGCCGCGGTCCTAACCAGGGTGGCGATGGTGCGAATGGAGTGGGTGGGTGCGTGAGCCTCATAAGTGGCAGAAGAGGTCGCATGAGCTTCATGTGTGACGGTAGAGACCATGCTCGACAACCCTAGGAATGCACGAGATGGCTGCGTGGCTACCTGTGCGAGCAGCATGAGGGCCGATGGCGGCATGGGTGTCGCCAACGATAATGATGGCTCTGACCTAGCGGGCATTTGCAGCTTCAATCATGGCAACGATAACAGAAGTGGCAAGGGACCAGGGGGCCGGGGCTTTGCACGCAATAGAGGGGGCCCCTTTGTTGAAGGTGGATGCAACCCCGACAGTGGGTTTTCTCTGGCAGGGTTGGGGATAAGAGGGATAGTGCAAAAAGTTGTAATATTGAAAGAAGAGGGTTGTAATTTTTTTGACATAGTAGTAAAAAATAATGGCAAAGCATCAGTAACTCCCATACTTTTTATTTGTTATGAAGTAAATAGTAATACAATAATAAATAGCAACATAGCATTAGTATTTTTTATTCACTTAGTGGTAAATAATAACAAATCATCACTAATTTATTGAAATAATAACGACACGACTTAGTAGAGGGTTGGCTGATGTGGACGGGCCTGGGCAAGGCAAAGACCATTGGGCTTGGGCAGATGGTGCATTGTCAATCAAGAAAGCTTACATGAGCTTCTTGAATTCGTGTAAGGAGGTACAAGGCAATTGCGACAAGATTACTTATTGATTTGGAGGAGCAACATACTGCTTAGGATTTAGGTCTTCCTTTGGATGCTAAGGCAGGGGTGTGTGTTGATGAAGGCATGCATATACAAGATTCTTCACATCGGAGATTTACTTCGCGTCAAGATGTGACGAGGGAGTTGGGGATCTAGATTACCTGTTCCTTGGTTTCCCTTTCTCGAGGATTTTATGGGAATGTGTTGGGATTCCTTGGTTGAAGACAAATGATGCAAGCGCATTTTGGGGTTCCATCAAGGCATTCTGCGGGAACTCTCAGGATGATTTTACGACGTCTTTTGCACTTTTCTATGCTCTCTAGTGTGCTAGGAATGAGCTCATCTTATATGGGGTGTCTTTCTACCCTGCGAGTGCTCTGCAACATGGAAGGGCTTTGCATTTATCTTGGCGCTATAAATTTAATTTGTTGTTTCTTTTTTGTTTAGTATATCGGTCTTGAGATGGTCCTATCTTGGGACTACATCCTCTCTCTTTTTCAGTAAAATAATGACACAACATCAATAACAATACACTAGTAAATAGTAACATAATATCAATAGCTTTGATTCGTTTAGAATAATACATCATCAATAACTCACTATCGGTGTTAATAAAAGAGAGATTTGTAACTCTAATGCACACATGTAATAAATAAATGTAGATTAGTAAATATAACTTTACGACATTGAAAATACCCTTTGGGATAAATGTAAATCAAATAACGTGGACTGGTAAAAGGTGTTATGTAACTCATTAGTAAATAATAACACAATATCAATAATTTATTCCTATAATAACGACATAACATCAGTAACAATACAATAGTAAATAGTAACACAATATCGGTAGTTTTGATTTGTTCACTAGTAAATAATAATATATCATCAGTAAGTCAATATTAGTAATAATAAAAAAGAGATTTGTAACTTTACTGCACACATATGTAATAAATGAATGCTGATTAGTAAATGTAAATTTACGGTAATAAAAATATTTTTTAATAAATGTAAATAAAAAATGTGGATTAGTAAACATGTTGTATAGTTGTAACAATAAAAATGAGTTCAGTTTCACATATATAGTAATAAGAAGAGATCAGTAACACAACATTAGTAGCACAATATTAGCAGTAAATTTGATTATGCACACATATGCAACAAATGAACGTGGATTAGTAAATGAATCAAAGATTTGTTACAAAATATCTACAAAGTTTCCTATTTTAAATCAAATGTCTATCAAAACATTCTTAAACAAAAATGAAACCCACTTCAATGGTCTGGTGGTAGTGCAATGTGCCTACCACCCAAAAGATTAGGGTTCAAATTCCTCCTTGTGGGGTTTTTTTTTGAAGTCTAACGATTCGGAAGAGACACGGCATGGTGCTCGCCCCAAAAACTTTATTAAGAAAAGAAGAGAAAGCAAAAGATAATTACAAGGGAGAAACAGAAGGAAAAGCGACCGGATCGAAAAGATTCGACCCAGACAACAAAGCGCGAATTACAACCCCCGACCAGTCGCACGTTAGACGGGCCGCGTGAGCCAACACGTTTTCTTTGTAAAATCTCTGGCCCCTAAAAATTGTTGCGTTATGCCCCAGCCAAATCATCCAAATGCAAGCAAAAAGGCCCAAGAAATCCCTGCGCTCCCTGTCCTTGTTCGACCGAATAGACTCCCAGAAAACGACCATGTCAGAAGTATTGATCCAAGACATCGTCGCCTCCTCCCAAACGCCTGTAGCGAAAGGGCAAGCGAAGAAGAGGTGATTTAAGGATTCCATGTCATTGCCACAGAGAGCACAATCCACCGAAACCAAGCCACCATATAATCTAGCGCACCGATCCCGCGTTAAAATCCTCCTCCTGTGAAAGAGCCAAAGGAAGATAGCCACCCTCTCCGGGAGCTCCAAATTCCAAAGGAATGTGCAGTCGCGGTTGAAGGGGTTCGATTGAATCTGCGGATGAAGGGAAATTGCCATAAAAGCCTTCCTCGTCGAGAAGTCGCCCTCCCGCCAAGCCCAGTGGTCTCTTCCCCTCGTAGGTCTGGGCACATTCTTAATAGTATCCAGAAGAGAAAGAAGCTCGTCGAACCTTTGGTCAGAGAGGCTGCCAAGAAGCATTGGATACCATCCATCTCCCGACCAGCAAGAAGCCACCGAGGCGCGCCCATCGGTCGCTAAGGCAAATAAACGCGGGAAAGAATCCCTTGAGGGGGCTACACCAGCCCAATTGTCGGTCCAGAACTTGAAAGACCTGCCATCCCCGAGGACAGGAACAAAGAGATGCGAGTAGCGATGGCCCATCGACATCACCCCACGCCAGAAGGGGGTACGAGAGCGGAGACCACCAATCTCCCCCAGCAACACCCCATTTAAACCAAGCATCTCGCGCAAAAGGGAAGAACAGAAATTATCAGAAACACCCCATAATCTGTTCACCCACTTTAAAAGTAGAGCGTCATTGACCCTACTTGTGGGGGTTGCGTTAGGTAGCTGACAGTTATCGTAAAAAATAGTCAAATCTTTCAACATGGATTTGAGCAAGAATCGCTATAGTTTTGACGCTACTTAAAGTGGGAGAAAGCTTCACCATTTTTAGGTATGAATTATGTTACTCATTTTATAAACATTTAAAAATTGAACCAATGAAATAACTTTTTTTTTTGTAAAAACCACTTAGTGGGTTTCATGCAATAAATGACATTTTTATATAAGAAATGAATGGCTCAGATCACGTGCTCATTAGATCAGAGCTCATTGGATAACTCATATATATGTATATATGTGTGTATATATATCTTGTTGGAAGCATGGCCTCAAATTTCAGCGAAATTCGATCGAATTTCTGTCGAATATCGATATCCAGTCGAAACCGAAATTCGACCGAAATGACCGAAATGACCGAAATATGGGGGTCCTAGTACAAAAAATGACCGAAATGACCGAAATTTCGATCGAAATTCCACCGAAATTCCATCGAAATTCTGTTTTGGTCGATACCGAAATGGTGACCGAAACCGACATTTAAGGCCTTGGTTGGAAGAAATAGTCGAGATGTTTATTTTAGGAACCCTAGGCTCTCTTATATAGAGGAGAGACCTATGGGTAAATTACATAAGATAGACATAAAGAAATAAAATGCCGAAAAAAGTACATAGAAACATAGAAATATCTCTACACTCCTCCTCAAGATGGAGCATAGATATCAATCATGCTTAGCTTGGACGAACACTTCTGAAATGGGCCCATGAGTAATGCCTTGGTAAAAATATATGCTGTTTGCTCTCCTAAACTAACATGAGAGGTAGAAATCAAACCCTTATTGTTAACGCATATAGTAGTTTCTGTGTGTCCCTCTGTTATTTTTATTTTCAGTTGTATGCTTTATGTAATTTACCCATAGGCTACTCTCCTATATAAGAGAGCCTAGGGCTTATGGAATAAACATCTCGTTCATTTTTCCCAACATGGTATCAGAGCGACGCTCCTAGACCGGAGTTCTCAAAACCCTAACCCTACCCTACCCCACCCGCCAGCCTCTCTTTCTCTCTCCCTCTCATCGACGCTGCCGGGGCTCACCGCAGCCGCACCAGCACCCTCGTGCGCCATTGCTGCTGCCCCTGCGCGCCTGCGCGAGTACCCTACGCAAGTGCGCAAGCCTCCTCTGCGCACTGTGCGCTGCGACTCCTCCGCCCACTGCGCGAGTGCGCCTCCACTGCACGCTGTAGCCCCCCGCGCCTGTAGCCCTCTGCGCGAGTGCGCCTCCTTGCCTGCGCGCAATCCTGCAGGCGACTGCTCCTGTGCTTCCTGTGACTGTGCGTGCTCCCAGTTGCGTGTGCGCGTGCTCCCTGCGCGCACGCGTGTGCTAAGCCCTAAAGCGCACACCGTCATCTACATGGGTTTAGTTGCTTAAGGTCTACACGTGCAACTAAACCCGTCTATGTCATTGTAGACGAATTTTCATCCTCTGTCAATCGTTCCAGTCTTCAGTCTCCAGTATGTCAGAAAGCAAGGCGGATAACCCATCCATTGGCGCCTTTCGTGGTCCAGCGCCTATTGTAAAGATGGACGGTACAAACTATGAACTGTGGGCAATGCAGTTCATGAGCATGATGAAGTCAACGGGTAAGAAGCACATTCTTACCGAACCAGAGCCTGCTGAGAAGACTGGAGCCAATGCCTCTTGGGAGGCTGATGACGCATACGCCAAAGTCTGGCTATCTGGTACGCTGGCAATTGAGATTGCCAATGACATTCTACATCAACCCACGACCAAGGATATGTGGGACATTCTGGCAGCTACATATTCGCAGGCGAAGAACGAGACAAAGATTCTGCAACTCCAGCATGATATATTCACTATAAAGCAGAATGGTCGCCCTCTACATTCTCTCTACACATCACTGAGAGGGATGTTCGAGAAGCTCTACAGCTTCATGCCCCTGACAACCACGCCAAAACAACAGAAGACATATAGGAACGCGACTATGATGGGCGTGTTCCTTGCTGCACTTGATTCAGAGTATGAGGCGGCACGATCCCAGATCTTGGCCGACTCTACGATTCCTCCCATGAAGGAAGATTTCCATAGACTGAGTCGGATCACAGTTCCTTCCACGGTCACGAATCAGAATACTTTTGCCATGGCAGCCAACAGGGGTCGCAGATTTCATCATCAGAGCCGTGGACGTGGACCCCGTGGAAGAGGAGGCCGCACTCGGCCAACATGTATTTACTGTCATCGCGTTGGACACAATGAAGACACATGCTACTCGAAGCATGGATTTCCTGCATCTGCACGAGTCGCTGAGCAGATAGAGCCTCCATCCGCTGCTACTTTAGATCATCGGTTCGATGATGTAGTTGCCCGTCTGAGGGGCATTATTCCCCCATCTGGCCCAACACCTACTACTGAGAGTCAATCTGATGCTGCTGCTTCTGCCTCTGCGTCGACCAGTGCTTCAGGTAGCATACTTGCATTTACCAGTAGTAGATCAGATACATTACCGTGGATTATGGACTCGGACGCTACACATCACCTATGTGGCGATCAGAGTTTACTTACAAGATACTCTCAGATTCCTCCAGGCCGAACAGTAGTCATTGCCAATGGTACACATTCCCCCATCACTGGTCAGAGGGAGATTAGATTGACATCTTCTCTGCAGCTCAAGAATGTGCTACATGCACCTGACTTTTCAATGAATTTGTTGTCAATTAGTCAGATTACAAAGGATCTACATTGTCGGGCAATTTTTGATCCATCTTCTCTTATTTTTCAGGACATCCATACGGGCAACGTGATTGGTCGTGGCTATGAGCAAGGAGGCCTCTATCGCCTGAATCAGACTCCATTCGCTGGAACCTCATCCCTTCCCACTGGACCAGTATCTACCTTATTGTGGCATCTGCGCTTTGGGCATCTACCGCTTCAGAAGTTGCGTCGTGTGTTACCCCAGGGTCTTCCTCACACACCTATCCAATGTGAGGCTTGTCAGTTAGGAAAGCATCAAAGGTCGACCTTTCCCAGTCGTCCAGGTCGGAGTAGTACCTCCAAGTTCGAGTTATTTCATATTGATGTCTGGGGTCCGAGTCGTGTACCTGATCATCAGGGACACAGATTTTATATAGTTTTTGTGGATGACTTCTCTCGTGTGTCATGGGTATTTTTGATGAAAAATAAATCTGAAGCATGCAATATTATTATCCATTTTCTGAATGAAATTCAAAATGTTTTCTCCATATATGTGAAGTTTGTGAGAAGTGATAATGCCCTAGAACTGTGCACTCATGTCCTTGCCAACTATTACTCCTCAAAATGGAGTATTCACCAAACATCCTGTGCTCATACTCTCAATAAAATGGAATTGCTGAAAGGAAACATCGCCACCTACTTGATGTCACAAGATCACTTCTTATACAGAGTCATGTTCCCTATTCTTACTGGGGTGATGCAGTTCTCACTGCATGTTACCTAATCAATCGTGTGCCGTCCTCTGTCTTGGATGAACAGATTCCGTTTTCCCTTATCTATCCTGGGAAGGATCTGTTTTCTCTTACTCCCCGTGTGTTTGGTTCAGTCACCTTTGTCCATCAGTTGTCTCCTGGTACTGACAAGCTCTCTCCTAGGGCTGTCAAGTGTGTCTTCATTGGGTACTCCAGAACTCAAAAGGGATACAAGTGTTTTGATCCTCTGCGTCGACGGTATATGGTCAGTGCAAATGTTACATTTTTTAATCTGTAATGTATTTTTCAGCCTCAGGTCATCAGCAGCTACCTCCACTGCCTACCGATGCCATATACATGACACCACCACCTCCAGCACCGTCACCACCACCACCACCGTCACCACCACCACCACTACCACCACAAATCCCCGTCTCACCACTACCGTTTCCATTATACCCGCAGGCATCCTCCCGCTCATGGTCATGACTCGTCTCCTAGCTCGCCTATGGTATGTACTGAAGATACTTCTATTGATGGATCTAATGATATTTATGAGCAGGATATGTTGCAGGGGCTAGATGAGGACACATCTGATTTAGACGTTCCTATTGCTATACGCAAATCGAAGAGGAGTTGCGTTACATATCCCTTGTCAACTTCTGTGTCATTTGAGCGACTATCTGGGGATTTCAGGAACTTTGTGGTGGCCCTGTCAGCTGTAGATATTCCACGGAACTATCAAGATGCTATGAGGGACAGTAGATGGCGGCTAGCAATGGAGGAAGAAATGGCGGCACTTCAATCTAGAGGAACTTGGAGTCTAGTTCCTATACCTCCAGATGTGACCCCTGTGAGCTGCAAGTGGGTGTTTACGGTGAAGCACAATGCTGATGGTTCTATTGATAGATACAAGGCATGTCTTGTTGCACGTGGTTTTACACAGACATACGTGGTGGATTACCTTGATACATTCTCGCCAGTAGCCCGACATTCCACTCTTCGGATCTTGCTGTCAGTCGCAGTTAATCGAGAGTGGCCGCTGTATCAGTTGGATGTGAAGAACGCGTTCTTATATGGAGATTTGCAGGAGGAAGTCTATATGTAACAACCACCCGATTTTGCTGTTGAGGGGGAGTGTTCCAAGGTGTGCAGACTTCATAAGGCTATTTATGGCCTTAAGCAGAGCCCCAGAGCATGGTTTCAGAAGCTCTCAGACCTCTTTGAAAAACAAGGATACAAACGCTCCAATGCTGATCATTCCTTGTTTGTACAGAAGACTTCTAGAGGTATTATTGCAATTATGATTTATGTAGATGACATCTTAATTATAGGAGATGATGAGCAAGGCATAAAGCAGGCGAAAGAAAAGTTGGGGAGCGAATTTGTCACTAAGGATCTTGGAGTCCTTAGATATTTTCTGGGGCTGGAATTTGCTAGAAATCCTTATGGATTAGTAATGTCGCAGAGGAAATATGTTACAGATCTGTTGAGTGAAACAGGTATGCTTGGGTGTCGGCCTGCTACGACACCAATGGATCCCAGCATGAAGCTCTATGATGATGACACAGAGGAGGTGGACAGGAGAAGATACAGAGAACTGATAGGCAAACTGTTGTATGTCACGATCACTAGACCTGATATATCCTTTGCAGTGAGTCGTGTGAGCCAGTTCATGGAGCAACCACGTCAGGTTCATATAGATGCAATACATATGATTCTTAGATATCTCAAATCATCTCCAGGTGCAGGTTTGCTATTCAAGAAGGGAAAGGGGATTTCTATCTCAGCAAGTGCGGATGCAGACTATGCAGGATGTCCCAAGGACAGAAAGTCCACCTCAGGGTTTGCAGTCTATGTTGGAGATGCTCTAATCTCATGGAGGAGCAAGAAACAGACGGTGGTAGCTAGATCTAATGCTGAATCCGATTATAGGTCTATGGCCCAGGCTAGCACAGAGATGATGTGGGTGAAGGCTGTATTTACAGATCTATGTCTAGATGTACCACTTCCTATGGCTTTGGAATGTGACAATCAGGCGGCCTTATTCAATGCAAATAACCCAGCATTCCATGAGCGGACCAAGCATATTGAGGTTGACTGTCACTTCATACGTGACATGATTCAGAAGGGGTTCATTGCTACATCTCATGTTGCCTCAGAGAATCAAACTGCTGATATATTCACCAAGGCATTACTACGAGGCCCATTCCAGAAGTGTGCGTCCAAGCTGAGCATGATTGATATCTATGCTCCATCTTGAGGGGGAGTGTTAACGCATATAGTAGTTTCTGTGTGTCCCTCTGTTATTTTTATTTTCAGTTGTATGCTTTATGTAATTTACCCATAGGCTACTCTCCTATATAAGAGAGCCTAGGGCTTATGGAATAAACATCTCGTTCATTTTTCCCAACACTTATAAATCATATCTCTAGTATAATGACAGTCTACCTCAATATGTTTCATTCTCTCATGGAATGCGAGGTTGTTTGCAATGAATAAGGCAACCTGATTATCACATTGTAACTGCATGGGTAGAGGAACATCTACATGCAAATCTGCTAACACCACTCGAACCCACATCATTTCTGTACTTGCTTGCGCCATAGCTCTATATTCAGATTCAACACTTGATCTAGACACAACTATTTGTTTCTTGCTTTTCCAAGAAACAAGAGAACTACCAACGAATACTGCAAAGCCTGAAGTGGACTTCCTATCATTCGGACACCCTGCATAGTCAGCATCGACACATACAGATACAAAGATATTTGCTCCTTTCTTGAAAAGTAATCCTGCACCTAGAGAAGATTTTATATATCTCAATATTATGTATACAACGTCCATATGTGCTTGCCGAGGTTGCTCCATGAAGTTACTGACTCACCCGGCTCACATCAAAAGAGATATCCGGTCTGGTAATAGTAACACACAGAAGCTTTCCCACCATCTCTCTATATCTTCTCTTATCAACTTCATCTGTATCATCATCGTATAATTTCATGCTGGGATCCATAGGAGTAGTAGAAGGTTGACACCCAATCATGCCCGTCTCAACAAGCATGTCTGTAACATATATTCTTTGGATCCTCACAAGACCTTGCGTGTTCCTAGCAAATTCCAACCTTAGAGTGCCCAGATCCTTAGTAACAAACTGACTGCCTAGAAACTCTTTTGCCATCTTTATCCCCTGCATAACAAGAATATCATCAACATAGACCATTATGACAACAATATCTCTAGGTGTCCTCTGCACAAAAAGTGAATGGTCTGCATTAGACCTCTTAAACCCCTGTTTCTCAATCAAATCCGAGAGCTTCTGAAACTACGCCCTTGGACTTTGCTTAAGGCCATATATCACCTTATGGAGTCTACAAACCTGCTGACACTCCCCTTTAGCAACAAACCTCGGAGGCTGCTACATGTAAACTTCTTCCTGTAGATCTCCATACAAAAATGCATTTTTAACATCCAACTGAAATAAAGGCCAATCACGTACCACTACTACTGAAAATAGGATATGTAGTGTAGAGTAGCGAGCTACTAGAGAAAAAATGTCCAAATAATCCACCCCGTAGGTCTGAGTAAAGCCATGTGCCACTAACCTTGCCTTGTAGCGATCAAGGCTGCCATCTGCATGGTGTTTAACAGTAAACACCTATTTACAATTGACTACAGACGCCCCAGAGGGAGCAGACACCAAACTCCATGTACCACGTAACTGCAACGCAATCATCTCTTCCTCCATAGCCAAGCGCCAGCAACTATCCTTCAATGCCTCCTGTTAATTCCGTGGAATTTCCATAGTAGATAGAGCCACTGCAAATCTCTGAAAGTCCCCTGTCAGACGATGAAAGGAAACCTGAGCAAGGGGGTAAGAAGCACAAGACCGCTTCTGCCTGCGAACTGCAATAGGAATATCAAGGTCATTGGTAGCCTCCTCCATCTGTTGGCTATTCTCCTGTAAGGATTCCTGTACAGATATCTCTGTTCATGAACCTCCTCAATGCACCAATTACCTGAAGCCCCACTTTCTGCGCCATTTGCACATATATGGCCCATACATGCAGGCTGTGCGGGCGCATATGCGCTCCGTGCACCCGCTTAAGGTTCAGTTGGGTAATCGAATCCGGATCTTAAGATGCGGATCTTGTATTATTCTGATTCTATATATTAAATCAGATTATGTAATACTATCTTTGATGATTTTGATATTTAGTTGTATTATTTTGAGCTCTACATGAAAACCATTTTTCTTGGATCTTATGTTGGATCACATTTCTTCATAAATTCAAATTAGTTGTAGTCACTTTTGTAGATATTTATTTATTTTTCAATAAATCCGCATATGCCCCCGCATACCGCTTTCCTGAATCTTGATAGATATATCTCCAGACCCATCATTAGAAACCATGTTATTAAAATAAACCTGGGGTATACTGGATGACGGGCGATGACCATGAGTAGAAGCAGTCCGACGGGTAATAGAATTTAGGTATGGTGGAACCGTTGGCACATTCGACTGGGTAGTAGGAGGAAGTGGTGGGACCACATGCACAAGAGGAGGCCGTGAATAGTCCGTAGGATGGGGTGGCATGTAAACTTCATCATCTAAGTCTGATGAAGCCAGCCTGTCACCTGTAGGACAGAAATACGTCATAGACTCAAAAAATGTGACATCAACACTGATATAGTATATTCCGCGCAAAGGATCATAACATCAGTATCCCTTTTGGGTCATGGAGTACCCAACAAACACACATTTGACAGCTCTAGGAGAGAGCTCGTTAAGACCTGTAATCAACTGGTGAACAAACACAACATAGTCGAACATACGAGGAGTGAATGAGAATAACTCCTTCACAGGGATAGCTATAAAGAAGGAATTTTCTCATCCAAGACAGACGATGGCATATGATTCACCAAATAACATGCTGTAAGAACCACATCACCCCAAAACGAAGGTGGGGGCATGACTCTGAATGAGAAGAGTACAAGTAACATTGAGAAGATGACGGTGCTTTCTCTCAGCAACACCATTTTGCTGAGAAATGTAAGTACAAGATGTTTGATGAATAATTCCTCGAGATGAGAAAAAATGGGATAGAGCACGGGTACAGAATTCCAAAACATTGTCAGTTCGCACAAATTCCATAGAGGTAGAAAAAACATTCTGCACTTCTTTAATAAAAGTTTTGATCACATCCCCGGCTTTAGACTTATTTTTTAAAATAAACACTTATGATAATCGAGAGAAATCATCCACAACCACAATATAAAACATGTGTCCCTGATGATCAGGAACACGACTCGGATCCCAAATGTCTACATGAAATGACTCGAAAAGGGAGCTATTGCTCCGACTCTGACGACTAGGAAAAGCAGATCGGTGATGCTTTCCCAACTGACATGCCTTGCAATGGAAGGAAGAATCAGCTGAAATCTGTGGCAACATGTGACACATCTTCTGAAGAGGTAGATGACCAAACCGAAGGTGCCAAGTGAATGGAGAGATTGGTCCAGGTGAATGAGAAGATACACCTGCATAGGGAGTCCGAACCAGGCGATAAAGGCCACCCTGCTCACGACCACACTCAATCACTATGCCCGTAAGAATGTCATAAAACAAGAGATGATGGGTCAAAAATAACTCGACAGTGCAAATCCTTTGTAATCTGGCTAATAGAAAGCAAGTTCATAGAGAAATCAGGAGCATGTAGCACATTCTGTAAATGCATAGAGAGCGTTAAAGTGATCTCCCCATGTCCTGTGATTGGGGAACGAGTCCCATCAGCTATCACAACTATTCTCCCTGGAGGAACCTGTGTATATGACGTAAGCTGTTGTTTGTCTCCACATAAATGGTGTGTCGCACCAGAGTCCATAATCCACTCTGTAATCTCAGATCCATGACAAGATTTAAAAGCATAAGTACCTGAGATGCTGGCTGTAGCATAGGTACTAGCAGAAGCAGAGGCCGCAACATCTGAATGGCCTCCTAGAGATGGTGAAGTGGAATGAGGCATAATGTCCCTCAATCTGGCCACGAGGTCATCAAATCATTGATCTGAAGTAGGAAATGCAGGAGACTCAACATGTTCCTCTACTCGGACCGATGGAGGAAACCCATGCTTGGAATAACATGTATCCTCTGAATGGCCATGACGATGACACAACGTGCAGGGCTGACGGATTCGACCCCCTTTACCACGGGGTCCATGTCCACGGAAAGTAGATGAGCCTCCTCTACCTCTGGAGGCTGCCATCGCTGAGGAAGTCTGACCACAAAGCACGCGGAAGGCTTCCTCCATGGGAGGAATTGTAGCATATGTGAGGATCTGGGAGCGAGCAACATCATATTCAGGACCAAGAGCCGCTATAAATACACCAACTATAGTAACATTCCTATATGTCTTCTGCTGCTCAGGGGTGGCAGTGGGAGACATGAAACTGTGTAGCTTCTCAAACATCCCTCTCAAGGATGTATATAACGAATGCAGGGGCTGCCATTCTGCTTGATAGTGAATATATCATGCTGGAGTTGGAGGATCTTCGTCTCATTCCTCATATGAGAATATGTTGCTGTGAGGATATCCCACATCGCCTTAGAAGTAGGTTGATGTAGCATGTCATTGGCAATTTCAATTGTCAATGTACCATAGAGCTATACTTTGGCATAAGCGTCATCCGCCTCCCATGAAGCATTCACTCCAGTCTTCTCCACTAGCTCCTCCTTGGTAAGAATATGATCTTACCGTTTGACTTCATAAGGCTCATGAACTGCATAGCCTAGAGCTCATAGTTTTTCTCGTCCATTTTGACAATAGGCGCTGGACCTCTGAAAGCACCTGTGGCGGGTACATCTACTTTGTTCTCAGATATGATACCAGAGGTAGAAGACTAGGGCTTGTGAAGACCAAAAGGTGAATGCCTATGCAAACATATGTGGATTTGAATGCATATGTAGACTTATGCACTCAAATGCATCAACCAGAGAAGAGGGCCGACACCGGCTTGCAAGTAACGACGCGCGTAGCTACACGCGCGGGCTGTGCACAGAGGTTCCGCATGTGGGCAGCACGTTGGCGGTACAGGTGCGTTGCACGTTGGGTCTAGGCACGGGAGCACGCGTGGCGTGGAGCGTGGACGACGCTGATGGTGGCGCGAGCGTGCTGGGGCGGCGCTTGTGGCGGCACGGGCATGCTGAGGGCAGCGTGGGGCTGCATGTGAATGCGCGAGAGCGTGCAGGGTCGCACGGGGGCGGCGCGGGTCTGGTGCGGAGGCACAGAGCTGGAAGGTAGGGTCTAGGGTTTTGGATACTCGAGCTCCGAACTAGGACCGCCGCTCTGATACCATGTTGGAAGAAATAGTCGAGATGTTTACTTCATGAACCCTAGGCTCTCTTATATAGAGGAGAGACCAATGGGTAAATTACATAGGATAGACATAAAAAAATAAAATACCGAAAAGTTACATAGAAACATAGAAATATTTCTACATATCCCAATCATCTGAATGATGATTTAATAACACTATGATTATGAGTGGATGTTCAATTCATGTTAACCAATCCACAAAGGAAAATGATGGGCTCGAGGTGGATGTTCAATTCAGGATTATGAAGGTGGATGTTCAATTCAGGTAAACCAATCCGTAAAGGAAAATGATGGGCTCGAGGTTAGGTCAAAATTGATGCGACCACCTGTAATTTCTTATTGTTCTCCCGTGAGAGCCTAGGGTTCCTTTGAATAATAAGTTGTTCATTTTTCACACCGTGGTATCAGAGCCAAAACCCTAGGCTTGGTATCTTCCACACGCCACCCCCACCCCCTCTCTCTCTCCTTCTCTCGCCGCCGCCGGCCCAGCCCCGCCTCCGCCTCCCGGTCTCGCCCCTCGGCCCCGCCCCTCGGCTTCGCCTCTCGGCCCGGCCCCGCCTCTCGGCCCCGCGCCGCCCCCTACCTCTCGGCCCTCCTCTCGGCCCGCGCCACCCCACCCCGCCTCTCGGTCGGGTCCGGTCAAGGCCCCCGCCTCCAGCCCTTGCTCCGTGCGCCGCCACCTTGCCGGCTTAGCCCTAGCCGGTGCTAGGCCCATCTTGCCGCTTCAGCCGTAGCCGCCTCCCTCGCCGTCTCCATGGATTTGGGTGTGTAACGTCTACATACACACTCAAATCGTATGCAGTTCGTGTAGACACCTGTCTCTTTGTCTACAAACCCTAGTACTTCATCTCCAGCGTTATGTCCGACTCCAAGGTTGATATACCCTCCATAGGCACGTTCAAAGGTCCCGCGCCGATAGTGAAGATGGATGGGATGAATTATGAGCTTTGGGCGATGCAGTTCATGAGCCTCATGAAGTCAAACGGTAAGAAGCATATTCTTATCGAGGAAGAGCCGACGGAGAAGACATGGATATATGCCTCGTGGGAGGCTGATGATTCGTATGCCAATGTTTGGCTGTCAGGCACACTGTCGATGAAGATTGCCAATGATGTCCTCCATCAGCCCACTGCCAAGGCAATGTGGGATATTCTGGCTGCAACGTATTCCCAAGTACAGAATGAGACCAAGATGTTACAGCTCCAGCATGATATATTCATGATGAAGCAGAACGACAGACCACTTCACTCCTTGTACACGTCCCCGAGAGGGATGTTTGAGAAGTTATACAATACCATTCCACTCACAGCGACTCGTGAGCAGCAGAAGACGTTTCGGAATGCCACCATGGTGGGCGTTCTACTTGCAGCTCTAGATCCTGAGTATGAGGCCGTCCGCTCTCAGATTTTGGTCGATGCAGTTATTCCTCCAATAGAAGATGTTTACCGGAGGCTCAGTCGTATATCAGTTTCCTCCAGCTCATCTACTCCACCCCCATCGACGATGGCGGTATCACGTGGGAGAGGTGGTCAGTTTTCTGGTCGTGGAAGTGGACCCCGTGGTAGGGGTGGTCGTTTTCGTCAGCCATGTTCGTACTGTCGCCGCACATGCCACTCAGAGGATACATGCTACTCTAAGCATGGCTTTCCAGCATCGACGCGTGTAGCTGAGCATGCTCTGCCCCAGTCAGCCTCCAATGCAGACAACCGTTTCGAGGAGCTTGTAGCACGTTTACATGATATTATGCCACAATCATCTGCTGACTCTTCTGGTGGACCTTCAGAAGTTGCTGCCACATCTTCTGCCAGTTCCTCTGCTGCTGCTAGTACCTCAGGTAGTGCTACTGAATTTACGTCTTGTCATGATATATCTGATTGGATTATAGATTCTGGTGCCATACATCACCTCTGCCGAGATCGAGAGAGACTTGAGTCCTACAGGGACATTCCCCATGGCCGTTTCGTACAGATCGCAGGTGGTACTCATTCCCCCTTTGTTGGATAGGGGGAGGTCTTCCTGTCTCCTTCTATGCGTCTACAGAATGTTCTACATGCTCCTGAGTTCTCCATGAATCTGTTGTCTATAAGTCAGATTACGAAGGATTTGCACTATCGTGCTATATTTAACCCCCCTTCTCTTATTTTTCAGGACATACTAACGGGCAGAGTGATTGGCTGTGGCTCTGAGCAGAATGGTCTGTATCGGCTGGTCCGGAATTCTTATGCTGGCGTCTCTTCTCATTTAGCCGGACCAGTATCTCCGTACATCTGGCATCTTCGCTTTGGTCATCTCCCGCTCCAGAAAATGCGACATCTTCTGCCTCAGATCTCTCCCAGTTCTTCCTTTCGGTGTGAAGCGTATCAGTTGGGAAAGCATCATCGATCTAGCTTTCCTAGTCGTCAGAATCGGAGCAGTAGCTCCCCGTTTGAGTTGTTTCACTTTGATATCTGGGGTCCGAGTCGTGTACCCGATCATCAGGGGCACATGTTCTATCTAGTTGTAGTGGATGATTTCTCTCGTGTATCTTGGGTCTTCATTTTAAAGAATAAATCTGAAGCCGGAGATGTGATTAAAAATTTGATTAATGAAGTGCAAAATGTTTTTTCTTCTACTGTCAAATATGTTCGTACAGATAATGCTTCGGAATTCTGCACACGGTCTCTCTCTCAGTTTCTCTCGTCGAAGGGTATTATTCACCAAACCACTTGTGCTTATACATCTCAGCAGAATGGTGTGGCCGAAAGAAAGCACCGTCACATTCTTGACATTACTCGAACTCTCCTTATTCAGAGTTGTGCTCCTATCTCTTTCTGGGGGGATGCGGTTCTTACAGCTTGCTACCTGGTCAATCATATGCCGTCATCTGTCCTTGGTGAGAAAATTCCTCTTTCTATCATTTTTCCTGATAAGGAATTATTCTCACTTACTCCTCGTGTCTTTGGTACTGTTGCATTTGTTCATCTTCTGACTCATGGACTTGACAAACTCTCTCCTAGAGCTGTCAAGTGTGTCTTTGTCGGTTACTCTAGGACCCAGAAGGGCTATCGCTGTTATGACCCCATAAACAAGAAATACTTTGTCAGTGCTGATGTCACGTTCTTTGAGTCCGTTATGTATTTTCCTCTGCAGGTGACAGGCTGATACCATCCACTACCAACGATGATGTCTGTCCCTCCGCCTCCTACTTGGAGTTCACCTGAGTCCACTACTGCTCCAGTTACTACGTCACCACCACCACCTCCACCACCTCCTATCCCATCTTTACCAAAATTCTATACGCGTCGGTCAGGTGTTGCTCAGGCTACACGTCAGACATCCATCACGCCTCACGTATGTTCAGATGACATTACTACTGATGGGTCAGATATGGTACATGTGCAGGATTCTTCAGTGCAGGAAGAGACTACACCATCCAGTACAGTGGACGATGACCTGGATATTCCTATTGCTATCCAGAAACAAAAGTGGACGTGTGCATCTTATCCCTTTGCTTCTCAGGTGTCTTTTCATCGCCTCACAGGCGACTTTCAGAGATTTGCTGCAGTTTTGTCTTCCGTGGACATACCACGTACCTATCAGGAAGCTATGAAGATTGATTGTTGACGAATAGCTATGGAAGACGAGATGCGTGCCTTACAGTCTCGTGGCACATGGAGCTTGGTTAATGCTCCTCCTGATGCATCCATTGTTAGCTGTAAATGGGTATTCACAGTAAAATACCATGCTAATGGTAGTCTAGATCGATACAAGGCATGATTGGTCGCGCGAGGTTTCACACAAACCTATGGCGTGGACTATATGGATACATTTTCTCCGGTGGCTCGTCATTCTATTCTTCGCATTCTCTTATCAGTTGCTGTGGTACGTGACTGGACTATATCTCAGCTGGATGTCAAGAATGCCTTCTTGTATGGAGATCTGCAGGAGGAAGTCTACATGCAACAGCCACCAGGGTTCACTGCTGAGGGGGAGAAGCATATGGTGTGTAGAGTTCACAAGGCAATTTATGGCCTCAAACAGAGCCCAAGTGCGTGGTTCTAAAAGCTTTCCCATCTGATTGAGTGACAGGGGTTCAAAAGATCGAATGCAGACTACTCATTGTTTATTCAGAAGTCTTCTGCATGTACGGTTGTCATCATGGTCTATGTTGATGATATCCTGGTTACAGGAGATGATGAGGGAATAGAGAGGGCAAAAGCATTTCTAGGCCGTCAGTTCGTCACGAAGGATCTTGGAACTCTAAGATACTTTCTGGGGTTGGAATTTGCCATGAATGCACAGGGTCTGGTCATGACCCAAAGGAAGTACATTACAGATTTTTTGACTGAAACATGCATGGTTGGATGCAGACCATCGAGTATTCCCATGGATCCGAGCATGAAGCTGTATGATGATGACACTGCTGAAGTAGACAAGAGGAGATATAGAGAAATGGTGGGAAAGCTCATTTATATTAACATAACTCGACCCGATATTGCCTTTGCAGTAAGCCGGGTGAGTCAATTTATGGAGCAGCCAAGACAAGTTCATATGGATGCCATATACATGATACTGAGGTATCTTAAGTCTTCTCCAGGTTCAGGGTTGCTATTTCGGAAGGGCAACGATTTATCTATTACAGCATGTGCAGATGCCGATTATGCATGATACCCTAAGGATCGAAAGTCGACCTCAGGATTCGCCATTTTTGTTGGGAGCTCTCTGGTTTCTGGGAAAAGCAAGAAATAAACTGTTGTGGCAAGGTCCAGTGCTGAATCTGAATATAGGGCCATGGCGCAAGCAAGCACGGAGATGATGTGGGTTCGATCTGTGCTAGAGGATTTACATGTAGCCGTACCTTTACCTATGCAGCTTCAGTATGACAATCAGGCAGCATTGTTTATTGCCAACAATCCATCATTCCATGAAAGAACAAAGCATATTGAAGTTGACTGTCACTACACTAGAGACTTGATCCAGAGAGGCTTGATATCTACATCTCACGTGAGCTCAGGGGATCAGACTGCTGACGTACTCACCAAGCCGCTGCTCATAGGACCCTTCCAGAGATGTACTTCCAAGCTGAGCATGATAGACATCTATGCTCCACCGGGGAGTGTAGAGACCAATATTATTATATGTTATGTATCTTTTCGTAATTTCTTATTGTTCTCTGGACTACTATGTATTTTACCCGTGAGGTCTCTCCCTATATAAGAGAGCCTAGGGTTCCTTTGAATAATAAGTTGTTCATTTTTCACAACACTCCTGATTAAGTATGTGAAGTCACCCCGGGCAAAAGAATGAATGAAGTCCTTCTCTACAGTAAATCTTATAAGAACAAGCCTTGAATCCAAACCAAATATATCTCTCCTTCATGCAGGAAGCGTCCTTTCAAAATGCTTGTGAACCCTACTAAATCTGCCCTTGAATTGATAAATTTACCACCAAGTGATGTTACAAAGGGTCTTTGTAGCATCATCACTTCATCCTCGATTATCTCAATAACCGGTTTATCATCCATCATAACTGGATCCTGGAAAAATGGAGCCTCTCCAAAGGGAGGTGCGACATGATCGCTTTCATGGCAGTAACAAATCTGGCTTCCTTAATTTTTAGATCAACCTCGACTGCATTCTTTTTGAAATTTACCTCTCTTCCCGAAGAAATTAGGCACAACGGAATGGAAATTAACAGCATTCTTCTCCAAACGAGAATCTCCAACATTTTTAGATCAATTTCTCAAAGACTTGCTCTGTAGCATTATCAACTTCAGTAGCCTGCCTCTTAGACATTCTGTTGAGCAGGTGCTGGAAACTACTAATAGGGATGTTCTCTGGCATGTCTGCAAACACCTGATGTGCACTCTTCAAAGCGTCTTCTACAGAACTTGAAGCAACAAACTTCACGTCACCGATCAATAAACATCTACCAAACAACTCAGTACACCCCACCAACCCTGCCCTATCAAAAGCACCTGCAAGTCTGCAACTTAAGGGCGAAGTGCCCACATACTTTTGGCTTCACCCAAGAAACAATGAACACACCTCGTGCACACGGAAACTGACACCTTGCCCACTCCTTGTTTTCCACAAAAGCAGCTCCTGAAAATCTGCCCCTACAGACCAATCAGCTAAAGCCCAAGCGACTTCACCCAACAGCAGCAATTCCCAGGCTCCCATCAGCAGCACTTGAACCCACCATATCTTTTCTTCGAGATCTCAGAGAAAAGCCCTAATTCCGACACTCCAAATCTTCAAATGAACATGCAAAACAGAGATAAAAAAAAGATCTCGATTCCAGGATCCACGATCAACTATCTGATCAGGACCAAACTTTTGATTTCCGGCCTTTAATCGAAGAGAGAGTTGGTGCTGGGGGAGTCACCCCTGATCGCCTTTCCAATCACCCAAGGGGGCGGCTCCAGATTGGGTTGGTGGTCAGGTGCGGTTGCGGTTTTGTATGCATGAATACGATCCATGTTATCATTGTATGCTACCATAAAGAAATCACCCAAAAAAGTTCATTTAATTGTTTTTGGTCTATACAGTACTGTCTTCTGCAAGATGTAATTGTAAGAAAACTAAATACATGTTGGAACTGCGGCAGCTTTGGCCCCTTAAGTGCAGCATTTTTTTAGTTGGTGGGCCAAGAGTGCTCATCCTATGCACGAGGTCGATGTATTTGTGGTCTATAGTGTTCAATGTTTTGGTAACAAGAAGATGGGTGGACAACCGGATGATGCAATCAGTCCTCAAGAAAGGCATGTGATAGGGGTCTTTCAGCGAAAAATGCTTATGGAGGATGAAATGGCTTGGGCGATTTGGGACCTTGAGGTGTGCTTAGTGGTTAGCTCAGGTGGCGATGGAGTACTCAACCTGAGGTGGTTTAGGGTTGGTGATTCTTTTCGGCAGTTGGTGATTCTTTTCGGGAGTTGGAGGTCCATTGTGTTGTTGACTTCGTGGAGGCATCCCCCTTTACTTCCTTGTGAAGTTTTTCTCATGGAATGTGTGGGGATTGGAGCAGCCAGATAAGCAGGGTATTATAGGTTTCATTTTGGAATCCTGTCATGTAGATGTGTTTTAAGTGCAGGAGATGAAGCTGGAGGCTTGAGATGATATTATATGAAAAATGTCTTTGGGGGAAATGGTGGTCGATTATATGGTGATCCCTTTTGTGGGGATTTTTGGTGGTTATTTAGTTGGGTGGATGGTGATGTCCTAGAGCCAGTTGATTCTATCTAGGCTCAACATTCTTTGTTTGTGGTGCCACTTCATAAGTAAGATGATGTATAATTGCTCTTTTCTTTGGTGTACGTCCTGTCGGGTGCTTCTTTTAGTTTGGGTTTGTGGGATGAGCTTCGCTTGGTGCATCCCTATTACTATAATTTGCTATGGATCATTGGTAGTAATTTCAACATGATCTTATTGATTGTTGATCGAGCTTAGGATAGGGAAGGTCAAGATCTCAACTCTTCAACTTGTTGATTTCGTTGGGTGGTTGGTCGTAGAGGTGCTGGACATGATGAACTCTCTTTATTCATTACAGAACTCTTCACATTTACGTACAGATGGGTTTCTGGGTTCTTTGAATATGTTAAAGGCCTTTCCATTGGCTTTTGTGCCCTCTTGCTCAAACTGTACTTCTATGTTTTGGGACCGAGTCTGTTGTCGTTTGTGCAATGTTTTTCATTTCGAGCATTCTTGGCTGCTAGAGGCTAGTCTCGGGTCATCTGCTTCTCCACTAGTCTAGCATCCTGTATGCATGTTGGACGTCTTTGGATATAGTTGCATACCTTGTGGCCTTGAGGTAGATGTTGACAATCTTCAAGTGGGAGATCCAAGCTACTTGGGACAAGTGGAAGGCATCCTAGGATGAGGTGGTCGATCAAGAGTACTTGATTGAGGGCTTTAAGGAGTTGGTGAAGGAAAAGGTTGCCATGGGGGAGCAACATAAAGTGCTTTTGGACGGGGATAAGAAGAGGGAAGTTGTTTAAAGGTAGCGCTCTCAATAGACACGGTTGAAGAAGGGGGGGGGGTTGCAAACACTCGTTTCTTTCATGCGATGACCAGTTGGAGAGGGAGTCACAACTTAATCTGATCGCTTAAAGTTGTGTGTGGACTGGTGGAGGGTTAGTGGACAATAAGGGTTGCTGTAGTTGGTCATTAATATGAGATTAGTAGGAGGGTTCACTCTGGCAGTGCATGTAATTTGGCATAGACATGCCCTGGTTGTTGGAGTCAAGCATCTTCACTTTTAGTCGTGGTGGGATTCATATGACTGTCTTTGCCCTAAATGCTAATGGCTCTCCTGGTTGGATGGTTTCTCGTTGTTGTTCTCATGTGAGTTTTGGAAGCTGGTGAATTTGGATGTTATGGTTGTTTTGGAGAAGTTGCGTGTGGAAAATCAAGGCTTTGAGTGGCTGAATTGTTCTCTGATCTTTCTTGTTTCTGAGAATGTAGCACAACTTGCAGAGAAAATCTGTCTTATTCCCTTCTCAAATGATGCTTATCTCATCATGGCGAAGGTTCTTGCTAGTCTCCTTTGGGATGGTCTGGACTCCATCGTTGCCTTTTTGCAAATAGATTTCATTCTCAACATGTAAATGATGGATAATGTGGTCATGACTTATGAGATCATCGTATATTAGAAGAGGAAGGTCAATGACTTGCTTTGGAAAGTTGACTTATGCGATTACCACTATGTGGATCGGAGGTTCATTTAGGCTTTTTTCATGGCATGATTTCATTGATGAGTGGATTGCATGGATGAAGATGTGCGTAATTGACCACCTCTTGCTCGATGTTAGTAAATGTGCGGTCGGAGGGGGTCTTCTTTTAGCCGCAGAGAGGTGTCGAACGTGGTCATCATCTTGCTCAACTGCTCTTCATTCTGGTGGTTGACACTCTCTTATGTACAATCTCTCATGTGGTGGAAGGGGATTTTTATGTTGGTATTAAACTTGACCACCTGTCAGTTCCTCTCTTTCAATATGCCAGTGATGCTACTTTTTTGTGGAGGCTGGTGTTCGTGAGGCAACGGGGATCACTGCGGTATTGGAGCTTTTCGATGTTTGGGCTTTCTGCTCAATGGCGACAAGTTGGGTTTTCTCTCGATGGAGATGGAGGCAGGGGTCAAGGCTTGTGTGCCTTCTTTTTGATCTCAACGAAGAGACCTCTCCATTGGTTATTTGGGACTACATTTGGCCAGTATAACTACTGCACGTGATGGAAAAGGTGGAATGATGACTCAAGGAATGGCGAGTGTCGTGCTTGTTGAGGGGGATGGGTGCCTTATCTTCCCATAAGTGGTTCATTCTAGGATTACTATCTTCCTTTTGCCTTCGTGATAGCTTCTTAGGGGAGTACGTGGGCAATTAGAGCTGTGGATATGCTAATTCTTCTGATCGAGCTTGGAAGTTTTTCAGGGATGTCATTGGTGTACTGGAAAATGATGCTTCTTTCTTAACTTACAGGAGATGGACATGATGTTGCATGCTAAATGGGTCTCTCGCATTTGGGGTAGTGGTTCGGATGATGTATGTTCTTTGCTGCAGAGGATTTGTGGAGTTTCCGTTGGTTTTCTTGTGCATGCTAAAGGGCGATGCATACACCATCTAAAGTGGGTGTGTTATGCTCCTCCTGAGATCTCTCCTTTGATGGAACCTTTCTTGGGTGATGATGGTGCTTTCCCTTTTTCATTGAATGATTGGACTGGTTGGGGGACTTTTTGCGTGGTTCCTCTATTTGTTCGCATGGGTTGCAGACCAGTGGCTGAGGGTTGGTGAGGCTTGGGATCGTAGGGTATACTCCTCTCAATCCCCTCTTGAAGATTTCAGACCAACATGTGGTGGAGTTTTTGTCATTGACCGAGCCCCTCTCCCACTTGGAGGATCCTTCCGAGCTTGATCACTGTACATGAGAAAGTGGCCTTAAGTAAAGAAGGCTTAAAAAGTGCTCTATATATAAACTATTTTTTTATCGTAGGTTTGCTACATTGGACTTCAAAGCAAATGTGGGAATGGAAGATCTTTCTGTAGGTTTGGTTTTTCCTCTGGTTGATTGGGAGGGATCATGTGATGGGACATGTATGGGAAGCAAGGTTTTTTCAAGGGACTGATAGCTCTTACCAACAATGTTTTGTCTGTGGGAGTGGAGGACATTGACCATATTTTTTTTCCATGTCTCGGAAACCGCACTCCATTTGTTGAAGCTTTTGAGCCCATTGATGCATGAAAGATCATAGTTTATAAGAAAAGAAATCAAGTTGATTTGCCAATGGTCCGCGAAGGAGAGTGGGTGGAGGTCCAACATCTGAAGCCCCCTCGCCGGCGGGGTGATGCTCGCGGGTCAGTTCAACGCCACGCTAACCCCTTCGGGCGGGGATGCTTCTGCTGCGGCTCTTTGAGGCACTAAGCACGCTCCTGCAGAGAACCCATCAGATGTTTCGATTGTCAGGGTTCGGGTCACAGAGGTCGTGTGTGCACTCGTCAGACACAATGATTGCAACCTTCGGGGATGCTGGTCGGAGGAGGCGATCGGGAGACTTTATTTCTCGCCTCCTCTGAAGTTGGTGCAGTCTCGATGGGAAAGTTTGGAGGAGACATAGTCGAGCTCACATCATGGAAGGTTGTGGTAAGGGGTCTAACGGAGGAAGAGGAAGGAGGACTAATCAAATGGTCGAGGGAAGGTTTATCGGGTATGCGGTGGCGCCGCCCCACTGCATGGGATGGCACCCTATCCTCCAAGCTTCTGGACAGAGTCAGCGTCAGAGGTGTGTCGTACTTGATGCGCAATCTAGGAGACCTTCGTTTCATTTTGAGAGGGATCGTAGAGGTCTTGGGACTGGAGTCAAGCGATTGTCGACCAGGGGACCCGCCAGATCCCATCCTTCGTGTTAGACATATGAAGCCTTCGAGGCTGGTTGGTGGAAGATCCTCTTGCAGGGGACGGCTCTCCATGTGGAGCTATCGTCGCTGAGTCTGTCTAGACATCGAGATGATCTCCTTCGACGTGGGTGGCTTAATGATGGTCCGCCCGCACAAGGCGCTAGCCCGGGTGGAGGTGGCCGCGGTTGTTGGTGGCAGGGTTCTGCATCTCGAGGAAGAAGGGCCGTGTCCTGCTCCGGCCACTCATTTCCCACCGATCACCGGTCCCAAGCCGGTCGAGAAGCTGAAGAGTCTCCTGAGTGATTCCGAAGCGGTTTCCGCTGAGACCGCTCGTATTCCTGGTGGCGTCTTTTTCGTAACCGTTCGTGCCGCATCTATTGGGAAGATAACGGATTTCCAATTCTCAGGGCGGGATTACCGAAAGAGCAGGTAGACGTGCTGGCCTCCCAAGAGTCAAATGTGTACCATTTCACCCCCCATTGTGGGTCCTATATCGTCGGATCTAGGGCCCGCCCGATTGTGGACGCATCCAGGCCTACTCAACCCCAGAAATCATCTGGCCCCTCTGGTGGCCGCTTCGATCGGGACAGAGCTCGCATACTTCAAGTGCGGCCGATGAGGCCACTTGACTCCGCCAGTCTGACTGCGACAACTGCTATCCTGGCAGGGGTCGCATCTCCTGGGTGGGCTGTCGAGGGAGAGGCGTCCGGAGCCAAGGATAAGATGGAGGCTGTGCTCGCAACAATGCAGATGCAAGAGGGTGTCCATTTGGAGGCTCCGGTGATGGCACCCGAGGGCCCCGAGGGCGAAGCGCATCCGGTTTTAATCTCGAACAAGGTCGCGACGTGTCTGCTCCCGGAGGACCGATCCCACTTTGGGGCTTGCTTCTCAAGACATGCCAAGACCCTTGAGAAGAAAATTGCATCGGGCAGCGACGCGGGCACGTGCGCTAGACGAGGAGGGAGCGCGGGTAACGTGCAATCTCGATCATGCGAGATCTTTATTGGTGAACAGATTCATCCTGCTTGATAGATCGGTGGCAGAACGCTTTAGGGGTGGTGGCCCCGGAGGAGATGGTCAACAGATTTCTCAAATGAAGCTCCTTTCTTGGAACGTGCGGGGTGCAGGTCGACCCGAAAAGCGACTGGCGATGAGGATCATGGTGGATGAATCGATGGCCGATATCTTCCTGTTTCAAGAGACCAAGACTTCTCGTGAGGCGACTGAGCTGAAGAGGGTGCTCGGTAGGGGAGGTCGGTTTGACGTTGCGGACTTGAAGGCCACCGACGCTTCCAGTGGTTTACTGACGGGGTGGAAGGATGCGGTTTTTGAATTGACTGCGATGTTGCGATTGCAGCCCACTATCTCGGTGCGTCTCAGGAGACGAATGTTGTAAAAGTCACCCGACTAGCCCGACTAGTAGGTCCGACTAGTCTAATTAGTGGTGTGGCCGACCGAGTACCGACTAATTTCGACAAGATCCACTAGTCAGCCAATTTTTGATAGGGGATACCATATTTTTTTACTTTTTTAAAAGCAAACTTATTCTAATACGCTTAATGTTTTATTTTAAATTCAATTACTTCTTTTGATTCATTATGATAGTAAAAAGATATATATAAATCTATGTAAATATATAATAATATATGTATAAAAATGATTTATATATTTAAAAACTCAAAGTAAGGCTCGACTAAATCCGATTAATCGCCCGACTGCCGATTAATCCTTAGTTAGTGACCTAACCGACCAAGTACCGACTACCGACTTCTGCAACCTTGGACGTGCGGATGGGCTCATGGTTCTCATCACTAATGTCTACGGTCCCACGGGCTAGGAGCGTGCCCCGCTGGCCACCGAGCTGGAGTCCATTGCGGCTGAGCGGGAACTCGGTGTTTGGCTGATAGGTGGTGACCTCAATGTCACTCTACTCCCGGGTGATTCATCCCCATAACGGTGGAGGTAGGGACGCGGCTTCTGAGGTGCTACGGAGAACTATTGATGCATTAGGCTTGCAGATTGTTGATGTTGCGGGGTGCTCTTACACTTGGTGAAACGTAAGGTCTCGCTCGAGGTTGGACAGATTCTTTGTGTCGATCGAGGGGGTGGAGGCCTTCCCTCTGTCTCGTGCGTGGGGGTTGCCACGCGCGTACCCCGACCATACTCCCATTGTGTGGTCTTCTGGCGAGGATGAGAGAGGCAGATTCGTCTTCCGCTTTGAGAGGAGCTGGTTGCTTGAGGAGGCTTTCGCGAAGATGTCATGGCTCGATGGCGGGAGTGGAACCCAGGGGGTTCGGCGGTGGCCCGCTTTCATGCGAAACTCTCGCTCTTGCGGTTGCATCTTTCTCATTTTGGTCGGACGATTAAGCGACGTCATAAAGTCAAGAGAGGGGACGCAAGCAGGCGTGTCCATGCTTGATAAGCTCGACGACGAGCGCGGGCTTGAGCCGGAGGAGGTGGAAGAGAGGTTGAAGCTTTTAGAAGAAATTTTGCTGGAAGATCGGAAGGAGGAGGTCGAATGGAGACAACGGTCCAGGCAGAGGTGGCTTCGTGAGGGTGATGCCAATACACGCTTCTTCCATAACATGGCATCAGGAAGACGTCGGAGAGGTCACATTCAAGAGCTCCGGGTGGGGGAGCGGAGGGTGACGGTAGAGAACCTTGGGGCAGCCGTTCGTGAACATTTTGTCGCCGCTTCCCAGGCGACGGTGCCGATCGGGTTGGGGGTGGTCCGGAAGAGGAGCACCGCGGCTTTCCGAGTCGCAGAAGGATGTGTTGCTGGTCTCGTTTTCGGAAGCGGAAATCAAGAGTGCGGTTTGGGCCCTGAATGCGGAGGGGGCGTCGGGCCCCGACGGTTTCGTGGTCTTTTTCCATAAAGAGTTCTGGGACCATCTAAAAAGCGAGATCATGGAGCTACTGAACGAGTTCGCGTAAGGCAACCGGGGTTTTGACAAGATCAACAAGGCATTAATTTTCATGCTTCCAAAAGACGGACGTTCCGGCTAGAATTGAGGACTACCGCCTGATCGCACTATCCAATGCGATCTATCTGATAGTTGCAAAGACTTTGGCAAATCGGCTAAGGCTCGTTCTTGACACGGTGGTCATGCAGGGGCATAGCGGCTTTCATCCCCGGGAGGCATATGGCGGATGGCTTAGTGATGGCATCTGAAATCTGTCTGCATTGGAAGAGGTCGAAGACGAAGGGCGCTCTTTGGAAGCTTGACTTCTCCAAGGCCTACGATTGTGTTGATTGGAGCTTCATGTGGTCGTCGTTAAGGCGGAGAGGCTTCCCGGAGTTGTGGATCGGGTGGATGAAAAGATGCGTAACGACGTCCTCTTTCTCTGTGCTGATAAATGGCAAGCCGGAGGGCGGCCCGTTTCAGCCATAAAGAAGGATGCGCCAGGGAGGCCCCCTGGCGTCGATGCTCTTCGTTATCGTGGCCGCTGCCTTGGCCGTATTGTTCAATCAGGCGGTGGAAGCGGATATGTGTGCTGGGTTTCGCCTTGGAGGAGCTGTCGATTCCTATACTCCAATATGCTGATGACACTTTACTACTGCTCGACGGGTCGGAGAGGCAGGTTGAGAATGCGGCGATGTTGGTGGATATCTTTGGTGAACTCTCGGGCCTGTTTGCTAACAACCACAAATCCATGGTCGTCAACTTCGAGATGACTGCCAGTGAGAGTGAAGCGGTGGCTGAGATTACTCGGTGCCCTCTGGGATCGTTGCCGATGACATACCTGGGCCTACCATTGGTGGACGAGAAGTTGAAGAAGTCCGATTGGGACGTTGTGCTTCGTAAGATGGAACAAAGAATGGTGGGTTGGTAGGCGATCACGTTGTCGAAGGGGGGCAAGCTTGTTCTGTTGAAGCATGTTCTTTCAGGGATACCAATTTTTTTCTTCTCTACTCGTATTCTTTCGGCCAGTGTGCGGAGGAAGATTGAAGCATTGATGGAGTCTTTCTTTTGGTCGGACGACAAGCAACCATTAAGCGGGACTTCACCTGGTGGGGTGGAAGGACATGACAAAGGGGAAGAAGGACGAGGTCTGGGCATACGAGACGTAGATTGCATGAACAGGCGTTGTTGGGCAAATGGGTGGCCCGGATTTCCGGTCCCTCTTCCTCTCTGGTGCTCAGGCTTATTCGCAAAATTTATGGGGTCCGGGGAGAGTCGGTGGCAAGAAAGGTTGCGGTGGGAGTCTCTGCTTTGGTCCGGGGTCCGCGTTGTCCTCCCTGACCTTGCTCTGCACTTGACTCCGAAGGTGGGCGATGGGCGTCTATTTCGATTCTGGGGAGACAACTGGACGGGGGAGCGGGAATTGAGTGCTAGATTCCCGCGTTTGTTTTCCCTTGCGGTGAGGCCGGATGCTACTCTCAAACAGGTGGGGGTGACCGGCACTTGGGCACCTGTGTTCCTCAACGAGCTGTCAGATCAAAGATTAAATGAGTTTCTTAGGTTGCAATCGGAGCTGCCGCTGACGGCAGACATCTTTCTCGACCCCCACCTCGAGCACGCGGACCACATCGAATGGAGGAGGGGGGATACTTAATGACAAAAGCTTACGAACTGATGCGTCGCTCTGGCGAGGTGCAGGACACTGTCTTTTTACAGGACTTACGCGTGATTTGGGTGGCTAAGATTCCTATGAGAGTCAAGATCTTCCTGTGGTGCTTGAGGAAGGATCGCATTTGTGACAAGGTGAGACGAGCGCGTATCTTTGGCGTCCAGGACGTGATGTACGACATGTGTCAGATTCAACAGGAGGACGCGGACCACATTTTTTTCCAATGCCAAAGCTCGGGCGCGGTTTTGGCGAGACCTGAACTTGACATGGCTGCAGTATGACAACAAGGCGAATTTTTGGAGTTCTATCAGGAGAGTGGGCCTAGGATCCACCGATGACATCTCGCAGGCCTTCGCGGCGTTATGGGCAATCTGGCAGGGTTAAAATGGCAAAATTTTCAAAAATCAAATATTCTACTCGGAAAATGCAATTGCTCACTGTAGGGCCCTTCATAACTTCTGGGCCTCTCGTTAATGTAATCGATCTCCTCTCTTATTAATATTAAGGCAGTAGCTCCCAACTTGGGAGTTTACCCGTGTTGGTTGTAAAAAAAACTCCATTTGTCAAAATATTAAGTTTTTAGATTTGTCATCCAAGATTTACATAGACATGGTATGTGTGCTATTATTTTTCCAAATAGTGTCTCTCTCCTTTAAAGATTGGTATGCTTCTGACGAGTTACCTGACACAATATAAAAGGGCTACATCGCTCTGCTCTAGATCGGTAGTCTGAGGCTTTAATGGTCTTCCAAAATTGTAAGTGATTTGATGTATCCAACTAACTGGCAAGCTGCCACACCTTCATGATGCTACTACCATAAGCGAAGAAGAGATGATCGACAACGTTCCTTCCATGGGAAGGGTTGGAATACGTCGGGCCCTGTGTAAATCATGCTTGAAAGTCCATGTTATTAACTTCTTCTTTCTAGACAATCACAAAAATATATTTACATGTTCTGGTTGGTTGTGTGATGTTATTTTGCTTCAAGAAACTAAGCTTTATGATTGGTCACATGGGTCTTTTGACCCATCTGACCTTTCGTGCCACTGATGCCATTGGAAGTGATGTGGGAACTCTTGTTGCTTGGAGGAAGGAGAAATTTGTTTACATTTCCGAGGTCAAGGGGAGATTTGTTTCAGTCAATGATGCTCCGAGCATGTCCCTCTGACATGTCTCTTTATTTCGTGCTTGATGGACACATGAACCCTTCCTTGAGGCATGAGATGTGGTCAGAGATGCAGGTGATTAGTGTGAGCTTCCCTACCGAGGCTTGGTTGGTTAGAGTTGTGATTTGATGTTTCTTTGTTGTCTCCAGATCACCTCGGGAGGGGGGGCAAGACTCGGCTCCGTTGATTTTGCTGAAGTAATTGATGAGTTGCAGTTGGAGGTGATCGACGTGAGTGACACTTGGTATACCTGGAGGAACAGTGGGCCGCGTTCACGTCTTGACCATTTCTTGGCTTCGCATGAGTTGATGGTAGCCGTTCCTCTTTCCTCAGATTTCTCTCGACAGAGGCCTAGATAGGATCATGCTCCATTGGTGTGGGATGTCTAGTATCTGATCCTTTTTCAGATTTGAGCATTCGTGGCTTTTGGAGGACTGATTTAGAGATCTGGTGGTTGAGCACTGGTCCTCTGTTGCTGGTTCTGGTTTTGCTTCTATCGGGTTGCAGCAGAAATCGTCATACCTTCGTAAGTGGTTACGTACTTGCAAGCATGACCTGTGGGAGGCCCAGAACGATTGGTGATCCGTGCTGAGTATAAGGTGGCTAGATTGGATCATGTGGAAGATTCTCATGATCTACTTGATCTCGAGCTTGAAGAAAGGGGAACTTTAAAAATTATTGCAGAGGAGGATAAGAAATATATAGGCGAATGGAAACAGAGATCCATGCAAAAATGGGTTAAAGAAGATGATCTAAATACAAAAAATCCACAGAGTTGCTATCAACTCGTCACCGCCCTGATACACGCCAGTGTAATGAACGTGGGATGAATTGCGGATGATAAGGAGATTGGTAGAGAGTGGGACTCATATTTCCATGGCATTTCTTGTAGAGACGCTATCATGGCTTGGAGGTGGACATGCTTGTGGGAGTCTACCATTTAGGAGGAACTGGCAACACATTTGATGAGGATGTTTGATCGTGGTGAGTTGAAGAAAGGTGTTTGGAACATAAATACAGATGGTGCCCTTGGTCCGGATGGTTTTCAGGTCTTCTTCTACCGAGACTTATGGGAGATTGTCGTAAATGATATGAAGATAGTCCTAGATGAATTCTCTGAGGGAAATGCGAGCTTTGATCGGCTCAACAAGGCACTTAAATAAGAAATAAATAATAAGAGATACAAATATCTCAACACTCCCCCTCAAGTTGGAGCATATATGTCTATCATGCTCAGCGTGGAACATCTCTGAAATGGACGTCGAGCAAATGCTTTGGTGAATATATCTGCAGTGTGATCTCTAGTAGTGACATGGGAGGTGGATATGAGTCCCTTCTGGATCATGTCTCTGGTATAGTGGCAATTCACATCTATATGCTTGATACGTTCATGGAATGCTGGATTACAACAACAACAACAACAAAGCCTTTTCCCACAATTAAGTAGGGTCGGCTACGTGGATTCTTCGCCTCCATTCAGATCTATCTTGGGTCAATCTCGGACTTATATCCAGCAAACTAAGATCCCTTCGTATAGTCTCTTTCCAACACTTCTTGGGCCGTCCTCGCCCTCTCTTAGCCGGCTCAACATCCCAACACTCGCATCTCCTAACCGGTGCATCAGTTGATCTTCTTTGCAAATGACCAAACCATCTTAAGCGGTTTTCTCGCATCTTATCCTCGATCGGAGCTACACCAACTTTCTTTCTGATTGCATCATTCCGAATCCGATCTTTACGTGTATGTCCACACATCCATCTTAGCATTTTCATTTCTGCTACAGCCATTCTCTGCACATGTCTATGGTTCACAGGCCAACATTCAGAACCATAAAGCATAGCAGGTCTCACGGCTGCTTTGTAAAACTTTCCTTTAATTTTTAAAGGCATTTTCTTATCACAGAGAACAACGGAGGCTCCTCTCCACTTTAGCCAGCCTGCATTTATTCTATTAGTAACATCTCCATCAATTTCTCCATTATGTTGCAAAATAGATCCCAGATATCTAAAAGAATCTCTCTTCTGGATGTTACCGTCACCAATCTTCACCTCGATTCCTTCACCATTGCTTCCATCAAAGGTGCATTCCATATATTCCGTCTTAGCCCTGCTTATACGAAAACCTTTAGTCTCCAATGCATGTCTCCAAACCTCAAGCTTCTCATTTACTCCATCTATAGTCTCGTCAATCAACACAATATCATCAGCAAATAACATACACCAAGGTAACTCATCCTGAATGTGACTTGTCAACTCGTCCATAATCAAAGTAAAAAGAAATGGACTCAAAGCTGAACCTTGATGTAAACCAATGTTGATATCAAAATAGTCAGTCTTCCCCGTCGGGGTCCTTACACAAGATAAAGCCCTATCATACATATCCTTTATGAGATTAATGTATAGGACAGGTACTTGTCTCTTCTCCAAAACTCTCCACAGTATCTCTCGTGGGACGGAATTAAAGCCTTCTCCAAATCAATAAAGATCATATGGAGATTCTTCCTTTTAGCCCTATAAATCTCCATTGTTCTCCTCAGCAAATGGATGGCTTCAATAGTTGAGCGACCTGGCATGAATCCGAATTGATTTTCTTTTATTTGGGAAACTTGCCTCAACCTTCTTTCGATCACACGTTCCCAAATTTTCATAGTGTGACTCATCAGCTTGATACCTCTGTAATTTGAACAATTTTGAATGTCTCCTTTGTTCTTATAAAGAGGCACCACGATACTCCTCCTCCAATCTTCAGGCATTTTCTTGCTTCGCCAAATAACATTGAATAGATTCGTAAGCCAAGTCAAACCACGCTCACCTAAAACTTTCCAAACTTCTACAGGGATGTCATCCGGTCCAACACCTTTCCCAGGTCTCATAACCTTCAAAGCCTCCTCTACTTCTTTTCTTTGTATTCGTCTATAGCATGCACGATTCAAGTAACTTTCACTACTAGCTAGATCACCCAAAGTGATCTCTCTATTTCCTTCTCCAATGAAAAGTTTATGGAAGTATTGCTCCCATCTAGTCTCTATATCCTTCTGATGAACAAGCACGTGACCTTCCTCGTCCTTAATGCATCTCACTTGAGAAAGGTCTTTGGTCTTTCTTTCTCTTGCTTTGGCCAACCTGAATATATCCTTCTGACCCTCCTTAGAGTTGAGATTTTTATACAAAACCTCATAAGCTTTTGACTTAGCTTCGCTTACAGCCTTCTTCGCTTCCTTCTTCGCTATTTTATAGTCTGTGATAGTTTCCTCTGTTCTATCCTTAGACATAGCTTTAAAGCAAGCTCTTTTAATTTTTAGCTTCTCCTGCACCCCTTCACTCCACCACCAAGCCTCCTTTTGACCCGGAGCTCCTCCTTTTGACTCGCCTAGCATCTCTTTGGCTACCTTTCGGATACAAGATGCTACTGCCTCCCACATCTCGTTTGCACTACCGCTACAATCCCAAGATAAGTCTTCTAAAAGCTTCTCCCTGAAGCTTGATTGCTTCAGCGGAAGATTCCACCACCTAGTTCTAGTGATCTTAGGAACCTTCCTTTTCTTCACCAGCCCTTTTATTTGTAAATCCAAGACTAATAAGCGATGTCGGGTTGTCAAACTCTCTCCAGGGATTACTTTGCAATCTTTGCAACACAACCGATCTCTTCTCCTCAACGCAAAGTAATCGATCTGTGTTCTAGTTGTGCCACTCTTATAAGTAATTAAATGTTCCTCCCTCTTCTTGAAAAGAGTGTTTGCTATAAAAAGATCATATGCAGTTACAAAATCCAGAATGACTTTTCCCTCTTCGTTTCTATCCCCAAAACCATGTCCTCCATGCACACTTGCATACCCTGAAACATCTTTTCCCACATGTCCATTAAGATCTCCACCTATGCAAACCATCTCTCTTTGTGGGATTACTTGTAAAATCTTATCCAGATCCTCCCAAAAAGCTTGTTTAGTCCTTTCATCTAAACCAATTTGCGGTGCATAAACTGAGATGATATTCAGAATTTCTTCTTCAAGCACCAACTTTAGCAAAATAATCCGATCCCCAAATCTTTGCACCTCAACCACACAATCCTTCAAATCTTTATGAACAACCACTCCAACACCGTTTCTGCCCTTATCTTTGCCTGAATACCAAAGTTTAAAGCCTGTCTTCTCGATCTCCCTTGCTTTCTCTCCAACCCATTTAGTCTCTTGAAGACATAATATATGAATCTTCCTTCTTTCCATTGTATCCACTATCTCCATCAATTTTCCAGTTAAAGTACCGATATTCCAACTACCAATCCGTAGCTTCCTTTGCAATCTCTTTTGGACTAACTTCTTTACTCGCGTGCGTCCACTATGCGAGAACCCTTGCAAATTTTGGATTGCATCCGGGCGGTGATGCAGCGGAACTAGATTATTTACCCGCATGCGTTCCTCATGCGAGAACCCTTGCAAATTTTGAACTACATCCAGGCTGCGATGTAGCGGCCCTTGCCAATTTTTCATTGCATTCGGGCGATGCAACGTGTCGCAAGTAGGGAACGCCCCGACGAAATCTGTATGTTTGCTTAAATCCATGTTTAAAAGATCCGAACGGTTTCGAGATAAATTCATAAATAGTGTTCTTAGAAGAACTTTAAGAACACTATTTACGAATTTATCTCTCCTACGCTGGCTGTCGGCTACCTAACGCGCAACCCTCCTCATGGAATGCTGGATTATTGGCAATAAATAGAGCTGCTTGATTGTCACATAAAAGTTGCATGGGAAGAGGTACCTCAACCGTAAGATCAGTCAAGACTGTTCTAACCTACATCATCTCTGTGCTCCCCTGAGCCATGGCTCTATGCTCAGACTCTGCACTCGATCTAGCAACCACTGTATGCTTCTTGCTTTTTCATGACATGAGTGAACTCCCAACAAAAACATCAAAGCCAGATGTAGACTTCGTATCTCTAGGGCATCCTACATAATCTTCATCTGCACAAGCTGTCACATCAAGAGATGTACCTCTGCTGAATGTAAGGCTAGTACCCGATGAAGTCTTCAAATATCTTAAAATCATATGGACATCATCCATATGTACATGCTTGCCTGGGTTGCTCCATGAACCGGCTTACCTTGCTCACATCAAAGGATATGTCTGGCTTATGGATGAGTATCGGGCCGGGCGGACCGGGCTGGACCTTAGCCCGAACCCGAGCCCGTTAACATTATCGGGTTTCGGGCCGGGCCTCGGCCCGTTAATTTTTGGATGGGTCAGCCCGAACCCGAACCTGGCCCGATGTTAAACGGGCCGGGTTCGGGTCGGGCCGGCCCTGTGGGTAGGGGGCAGGGCTGGGAGCCTGGAAGGGGTTCGGGGGCGGGGCGGCGTCGGGGCGCCGGCGAAAAGAGGGCAGGGGTCGGGGTACGGGCCGTGCGGCGGGAAAAGGGCAGGCGTTGTAGACGTGAGAGGGGGTGGAACCGTGGAAGGGGCTGGAGGCCCGAAGTCGGAGGGGGGTCGAGGATGTTGGGCCACCAGAGGGAGTGGGGATTTGCTGGGTGGGGGCCCGGGGGGGGGGGGGGCTGGGATTTCTGGGAAGTGGGATAGGGTTTTGCATTTTAGGGTTGGGGGCATGGCTCCGCATGGGGTGGGGGTGTTCGGGTCGAGGATTCGGGTGCCGGGTCGGACGGAATGGGGCTCGGGGGAGGGGAGGCCGGGTCGAGGGGGGGGGAGGGGTTTTGGGGGTCGGGTCGGGTTGGACCCGTTGGGGGGTCGGGCCGGGCTAGCGGGTCGGGCCTCGGGCCGGGTTCTACGAAGCCCGAGCCCGGCCCGTTATAATAATGGGTGGATTTTTTAAGCCCGAGCCTGACCCGACATTAAACGGGTTCGCGTCGGGTCTATCGGGTTGCGGGTCGGGCTGGCCCGACCCAATGCTCATCCCTAGTCTGGCTTGGTGATAGTAGCATAGAGGAGCTTCCCAACGAGCTCCTTGTGATTAACGAGACACATGCGACTGCTTTCTAAGGTTTTCATGTGGTTGGCGAGAATGGGCGACTGCTTCCAAAGGCTGCTGGGTACCAGGGATATCCTATGCGATAGATGCAACCTTGAGCAGGAGGATTTCGATCATCTTTTCTTTGGCTGTTGGACCTCGGCTATGATATAGGAGAGGGCGGTTGTGCCCTGGCATCACTCTATGGACAATGTGTCATACTGGAAGTCAGTTAGAGCAGCTTGTGGAAGCTCTCAAGAGGACACGACTGGTCCTTTTGCCCTACTTTTGGTCATTTGGTGTGCTAGAAATGAGAAAATCTTTTTGGGAGCGTCCTTTTCTCTGTGAGAGGGTTTTGAAGCACTACAAGGCACTGATGTCGTTGTAGCATAACATGTAATTTCTAGTTGTAACTTTGAAACTAATTTAATAATTTTGCGGTGGGTTCCAATCTTGGGACTACACTCTCGTTCTCCTAAAAAACAAGTTCATTGTATCTCCTCTTATAATCTTATGCTCGAATCCATAGGGGTAGTAGCGGGCTTGCACCTTGTCGTACCTGTCTCTAGTAAAAGATCAATTACAAACTTCCTCTGGGTCATCACAAGACCACGCTGGTTCCTGGCGAACTCTAATCCGAGGAAGTAACACAGACTGCCAAGATCTTTAGTCACAAAGTGCTGACCTAGGAACTCCTTAGCAACCTGAATAACCTGCTCATCATCACCCATGATAATTATGTCATAAACTTAAACCAGAATGACAATTGTACCTCTCTGTGTCCTCTGAACAAAAAGAGAATGATTTGCAGTGGACCACACAAATCCCTGGTGCTCTATCAACTCTGAGAGCTTATGGTACCAAGCTCTCGAACTCTGCTTCAGGCCATAAATCATCTTATGGAGCCTGCACGCCTTCTGAGACTCTCCCTCAGCAGCAAATCCTAGTGGCTGTTGCATGTATACCTCCTCCTGTAGATCTCCATATAAAAGCATTCTTCACATCAAGTTGGTAAAGCGACCAGTCATGAGTCACATCAACTGATAGAAGAATGCACAAGGTCGAATGTCTAACCACCAGTGAGAATGTATCGTGGTAGTCCACCCCATACATTTGGGTGTACCCTCGCGCTACAAGCCTCGCCTTGTAGCGATCCACACTGCCATCTCCCTGTTGCTTCACCGTAAAGATCCATTTGCACCCCACAATAGAGGCACCTGGAATAGCAGAAACAATGCTCCAGGTACCACGAGATTGTAAAGCTGCCATCTCCTCTTCCATGGCAAGTCGCCAGCTACTGTCCTGTACTTCCTTCTGGTATGTTTGTGGGATAGTAACAACGGGGAGTCCCATTACACACCGTATGTAGTTCTATGAAGGATGATCCAAGGAAACATGAGCAGTTAGAGGATAAGTGACACATGTACGATGCGGCTTCCGCAAGGCAATGGGCATATCAAGATCATCAACCTCTCTATTCTTTGAAGAAGGTATCGGCTCCTCTTGGACAATGTCTTGTGATACAAGCATATCACTAGTACCATCAGTAGAAACAATGTATTTAGTACATACCTGAGGCGTGCCGGATGACGGGGAAGGCACATGAGTAGAGGGTATAATAGAGGGCATGCGAATGTAAAAACATGGCAGAAACTGTGTCAAGGTAGACGGTGGCGGAGTTGGTAGTGAAGGAGGTGACTGTGGCTCATCCTGAGGGGTTGGTGGTCGAAGCAAGAGAGGTGATGGAACAAAAACATCTTCGGCAGAGTCAAAGTTAGACAACTTGTCATGTAGGAGAAAAATACATGACGGACTCAAAAAATGTGACATCAACACTTACATAATAATTTCTTCAGATCGGGTTAAAACATCTATACCCTTTTTGGTTACGAGAATAGCCAACAAACACACATTTGACAGCTCTTGGAGAGATCTTGTCACGACCATGAGTAAAATTGTGGACAAAGACCACATACCCCAAAACCCTGGGAGTAAGAGATAATAGGTCCTTTTCGGGAAATGCAATCGAGAAAGGAACCATTTCTCCAACGAGCGTGGAAGGCAAGCTGTTCACTAAGTAGCATGCAATGACGATTGCATCACCCCCGAATGAATGCGGAGCTCGATTTTGAATCAAGAGTCCTCGTGACATCAAGAAGATGATGGTGTTTGTGTTCAACAACACCGTTCTGCTGCGATGTGTACGCACAAGAAGTCTACTTAACAATACCACGAGACCTGAGGACATCAGACAACTGTAAAGTGGAGAACTTCGAGGCATTGCCAGAACAGATAAACTTCACGTGAGCAGAAAAATATTCTTTATTTCAATTAGAAATGATTTAATGACAGGACCATCTTCATTCTTTAACAAGAAAACCTAAGAAAGTATGGAGAAATCATCTACAACTACTAGACAGAACTGATGTCCCTGATGATTGGGAACACGACTAGGACCCCAAATATCAAAATGAAATAACTCAAATGATTGACTACTGTGGCGACTTTGGCTACTCGGAAAGGAAGAACGACGGTCCTTCCCAAGCAGTCATGCCTCACACCCTAAGGTGGTACGAGTCGAGATCTGAGGGAGGGCATGACATGGCTTCTGTAGAGGAAGATGTCCAAGGCGAAGGTGCCACATGAACTGAGAGATTGATCCGGTAGGATTAGTCGCAACACCAGCAAAAGGAGGCTGGATCAATCTATAAAGCCCCCGCTGCTCACAACCACTTCTAATCACCCTGCCCGTGAGTATGTCCTGAAACATAAGAGAAATGGGCCAAATATGGCATGACAATGTAAATCATTTGTAATCTGACTAATGGACACAAGATTCATATGAAATGTTGGTGCATACAAAACATTCTGCAGGTCCATCGAGGGGCTAGGACAATCTTCCCCTAACCAACAATGGGTAAATGAATCCCATTTGCAATCACCATTAATCTACCATGAGGGATAGATCTGTAAGAGGTAATCTATGCTCGATCTCCGCACATATGATGAGATGCGTCAGAGTCCATGATCCAATCAGCCAAATATGAGCTGCTACAATGTATAAGTGCATAAGTTATACTCGAAGAACTCGTAGTGGCTTTGGCAACATCTGCAACATCTGAAGATCCTGCAACATGTGTTGTCGGTGTGGTCATTATCTCTCTCAATCGAGAGACAGTATCATCAAGCCTAGCATCATGAGAGGAAGACAGAGTAGTCTCAGTCTGCTCAGCTACACGGGCATATGCAGGATACCCATCCTTCTGATAGCATGTCTCCTCAGAATGACCTGGACGGTGGGAGTATGTGTAAGGGCCACGCCGACGTCCTTCTCCTCGACCACGAGGTCCTCGCCCACGAAACTGTGAAGCACCCCCCTGTCACGAGAAGCATCCATTGCAGATCAACCTCTTGTATACTTCCTCCATCGATGGTATCATTTATCTAGTAAGCAGTTGAGTACGTGCTGCATCACACTCAGAATCAAGAGATGATAGAAAGATCCTTGTCATAGTGGCATTTCAGTATGCCTACTGCTGCTCTGTGCTGGTAGTAATCGGTATAAAGTCATGAAGTCGCTCGTACATGCCTCGAAGGTGCGAGAAGTGGGCATGAAGAGGTCGACCATTCTGCTTGGTCAATAATGTCATACTGCAACTGGAGTATCTTGTTCTCATTCTTTGTATAACCATATGTGGCAACGAGGATATCCCACATGTCCTTGGCCGTGGGTTGATTCACTATCATTTGCATTCTTCGTGGTGAGAGTCCCGATGAGCCAAATATTAGAATATGCATTGTCTTGCTTCTATGAAGCATGTTCCCCAGTCTTATCTGTTGGCTCTGGCTTTGTCAGAATATGTTCTTTGTTGCTACACTGCATGAGGGCGAGAAAATGCATGGACCATAACTCGTAGTTGGTCCCATCCCATCTTTACGATGGAAGCCGGGCCCTTGAAGACACTGGTAGAAGAAAACACGTCACTCTGGCTTTCTGATATGTTGGAAAAAGAGACCACGACGGAACTCGATTGGGGATAGATCGCCAAAGATGATGTCTACATGATCATATAGAGGATTGGGCATATGTGTAGACTCATGCGTCGATCCTCGTTAAGCTAGGTTCGGGAAACATGATTTATAGGTCTAAAATCCTGTTTTCCGGTCAAAATCTGACCGAACCAGACCTAAAAATGTCTTTGAGGGCTGGAAAATGCCTTGGAATCGTGAAAGAGATGCGCGACGATGTTGGAATCTGCAACGTAGGGTCGCGGCTGCATTGGCTGTGCGCTCGGGCGGCGACGCTAGGCGGCGACGTCGAGCGTTCTTGGGAGGCTGGTGATGGGGTATGGATTAGGTCAGGCCTCGATCCTCTGATACCATGTGGAGAGAATAGAATTGCGTAGCTTTATAGAGACCCTAGGGCTCTCTTATATATGAGAAAAGCCCTGGGTAAATTACATAAGAGGTACAAGGAAGAAAAAGAAATAAGAAATAAACATTAAGAGATATAAATATCTCAACACTAGTGTTGCATATCTGGTGATCAGCATGGTCCTGTCAAAGAAGTTGAATCATATTCTTAATGATAACATCTCTCTAGTTCAATCATCTTTCATTCTCGATAGACAAATTGGGGATAACACAACTATTGTATCAAATATAGTTGCAGATTGGAAAAGATGTCACTCTAGTGGTTTGCTATGGAAGGTGTACTTCTCTAAGATGTATGATACTATTGACTGACATTTTCTTTGGTCGGCTCTGTCACAACGCAGTTTCCCGGATACCTAGGATTCTTAGATAAATTGTTGTGTTACAACGACTTCGTGCTCGATTCTTGTCAATGGTCGCTCATAGGGTGGTCTCTTTCAAGCTCAACGGTTTGTCAGATAGGGTGCCCTATGTCCTCAATGTTATTTGTAATGGCAATTGATGTTCTGGCATGTCGGTCGATCGGATGATTCGTCAAGGCATTACCTTAGGATACACTCATGGAGTACCGTAAGATACACTCATGGAGATATCTCCATTCCACTTCTCCAATATGTTGTTGATACCATCTTCTTTATTGAGGGAGCGAAAGAGGAAGTTCTCGGGATGGCTACAACGTTGGAGAGTTTTGTTGAGCTATCAGTCCTTAACTGAATAGGAATATGTCGTTTGTAATTCGTTTTGGTCTTTCCACGATCGACACGTCCACTTGTGTGGAGCAGGTACTACCTCTGGGTCTCTCACTATTCGTTATCTAGGGCTTCCTCAAACTTATGGGCGGCTCCATGCTGCTGACTGGCTGCCAATCATTGAGAAGTTGGAGAGAATGCTTGCAGGATGGAAAGCATCTTTACTTTCACAAGGTTTTGGCGCTTTACTAGTAGATATTCCCGTATTTTTCATGTCTTCCAGACTTCCGCCTATTGGGATTCAGCATCGCCATGAGATGATCACATGGAAGTTCTTCTGGGCCAAAATGGGGGGACACCCTAGGGATTCATCTTGTAAACTAGGACACTGTGACTATGCCCTGGGAACAGAGTGGGTTGGGTTGTTCTAAACTAGAGGTAATTGTTGACGCATATTTAGTATTGTATCTCTTTGCTATTTTATTTTTCCTGTTATCCCCTTTATGTAATTTACCCATAGGCTACTCTCCTATATAAGAGAGCCTAGGGCTATGGAATAAACAACTCATTCACGTTTCCCAACATGGTATCAGAGCGACGGTCCTAGACCGGAGTTCTCGAAACCCTAACCCTAACCCGCCCCACCCGCCGGCCCTTTCTTCTCTCTCTCTCTTCTCTCGGCGCCGCCCTCCGATCTCCAGCGCGCATCTCCAAGCACGCATCACCGATCTCCATCGCGCATCCTCCTGCGCTTGATCTGCGGCGCCTGATCTACCTCACTGCGGCGCTCCTCCAGCGCTGATCGCTCCAGCGCTGATCGATCCAGCGCTGATCGATCTCGCGCTGATCTGCATCTCGCGCTGATCGGTCTCCAGCACTCCGATCTAGCGCACCTTCTCCGCGCCGATCCTCCAGCGCTGATCCGAACAAGTTGCGCGCATTTCTAAGCCCCAGAAGGAGACTCTCTCGCGCGCATACTCTGGATCTCAGCCCTGAACGAACACTTTTCGCGCAGCCCTGATCACGCACTTTGCGCGCAGCCTCCGCGCAACGTGCAGTATCCACGCCCTAAACTCTAGGGCTCAGATCGTGATACATATGGGGTTGGTTGCTTGACGTCTACACATGCAACCAATCCCGTTTATGTCATTGTAGACAAAGATTACTGTCTCTTGGTCAATCCAGTCTTCCAGTATGTCAGAAAGCAAGGCTGATATTCCATCTATGGGCGCGTTTCGTGGTCCAGCGCCAATCGTCAAGATGGATGGTACGAACTATGAACTGTGGGCAATGCAGTTCATGAGTATGATGAAATCCACGGGCAAGAAGCATATTCTCACAGAGCCCGAGCCTGCAGAGAAGACTGGAGTTCATGCCTCATGGGAGGCTGACGACGCATATGCGAAGGTGTGGCTATCTGGCACATTGGCTATTGAGATCGCCAATGTCATTCTACATCAACCCACAGCCAAAGACATGTGGGATATCCTAGCAGCAACATATTCCCAGGCGAAGAATGAGACCAAGATTCTGCAACTTCAACATGATATATTCACAATTAAGCAGAATGGCCGCCCATTACATTCTCTCTACACATCTTTGAGGGGAATGTTTGAGAAGCTACATAGCTTCATGCCTCTTACCGCCACACCAGAGCAGCAGAAGACATACAGGAATGCGACGATGGTGGGTGTGTTTCTCGCTGCTCTCGATCCAGAGTATGAGGCAGCACGTTCACAGATTTTGGCGGACTCGACTATTCCTCCCATGGAGGAAGCCTTTCACAGATTGAGCAGGATTACTGTACCTTCAGCAGCCACTAGTCAGAATCCATCAGCCATGGCAGCCAACAGAGGCCGTGGTTCGCAATACCAGGGCCGTGGACGTGTTCCCCGTGGAAGGGGTGGTCGCACTAGACCAACATGCTCATATTGTCAGAGTCGGCCATACTGAAGACACATGCTACTCCAAGCATGGATTTCCTGCATCTGCGCGAGCTGCTGAGCAGATAGAGCCACCATCCGCTTCCACACTGGATCAACGATTTGATGATCTGGTTGCCCGTCTCAGGGGCATTATACCACCATCTGGCCAAGCACCGTCGACAGAGAATCAAACTGATGCCGCTGCTTCTGCTTCTGCCTCTACGAGTACTTCAGGTAGTACACTTGCTCTTCATAGTAGTAGATCAGATACGTTGCCGTGGATCATGGACTCCGGCGCTACACATCACCTATGTGGCGACCAGAGTCTACTTACAGGATATACTCAGATCCCTCCAGGACGGACAGTAGTGATTGCCAATGGCACACACTCCCCTATCACTGGTCAGGGGGAGATTAGATTGACATCCTCGATGCAGCTCAAGAATGTTTTACATGCACCGCACTTTTCCATGAATCTGTTGTCGATTAGTCAGATTACGAAGGATCTCCATTGTCGAGCTATTTTTGATTCATCTTCGTTGATTTTTCAGGACATCCGTACGGGCAACGTGATTGGTCATGGCTATGAGCAAGGAGGCCTTTATCGTCTGAACCAGAACCCGTTTGCCGGAATCATAGCCTCTCCCGCAGAACAAGTATCTCCTCTCCTGTGGCATCTGCGCTTCGGTCATTTACCGCTTCAGAAGTTACGTCTTGTCCTACCCTATAGTCTGTCTCACACAACTGTCCAGTGTGAGGCATGTCAGTTGGGAAAACATCACAGGTCGTCTTTTCCCAGAAGTCAAGGTCGGAGTAGTAACTCCAAGTTTGAGTTGTTTCATGTCGACGTCTGGGGTCCGAGTCGTGTTCCCGATCATCAGGGGCACAGGTTTTATATTGTATTTGTCGATGATTTTTCTAGAGCATCTTGGGTATTTCTAATGAAAAATAAGTCTGAAGCTGGAGATATTATTATTCACTTTCTAAATGAGATTCAGAATGTCTTTTCCACAACGGTCAAAATTATGAGAACTGACAATGCCTTAGAGTTGTGCACCAACAATCTAGCCAAATACTACTCCTCAAAAGGGATTGTTCACCAAACATCCTGTGCTCATACGTCTCAACAAAATGGGGTTGCAGAAAGAAAACACCGTCATCTTCTTGACGTTACAAGGTCCCTTCTCATTCAGAGTCATGTCCCGTATACATACTGGGGTGATGCAGTCCTTACTGCATGTTATCTTATAAATCGTATGCCCTCGTCTGTCTTGAATGAACAGGTTCCTTTCTCAATTATATATCCTGACAAGGAGCTGTTCACTCTTACCCCTCGTGTCTTTGGGTCTGTCGCATTTGTCCATCAGTTGTCACCCGGTTCTGACAAGCTCTCTCCTAGGGCTGTCAAGTGTGTCTTTGTGGGGTACCCCAGAACCCAAAAGGGGTACAAGTGTTTTGATCCTGTGCGTCGGCGGTATATGATCAGTGCGGATGTTACATTCTTTGAATCCATTATGTATTTTTCAGAACCCGGGAACATGCAGCCGCCACCATTATCTCCTGATACCGTATTCATGGCACCACCAACATCACAGCCGTCACCACCAACATCACAGCCGTCACCACCATTACCATCACCACCACCACCACCACCGCCACCAATAATTTCTCCATTACCATTCCATTACACCCGGCGGCCGAATCAAGCTCATGGTCCTGACCAGTCAACTAGCTCGCCTATGGTATGTAATGAAAATATTAATGTTGATGGATCTGACGACATTTCTCAGCAGGATGCATTACAGGAGCATGGTGATACCACAGAGGATCTGGATGTTCCAATCGCTCTACGCAAGCCGAAGAGAAGCTGTGCCAAGTATCCAGTATCAGCAGCAGTTTCGTTTGAGAGGCTATCTGGACCATTCAGGACATTTGCATTGGCACTTTCAGCTACAGACATTCCACGGAACCACCATGAGGCTTTGCAGGATTCTCGATGGCGCTAGCCATGGAGGAAGAGATGGCGGCACTTCAATCTAGAGGAACATGGAGCTTGGTTACTATACCACCGGATGTCAACCCAGTAAGTTGCAAGTGGGTATTTACAGTGAAACATAATGCAGATGGCTCCATTGACAGGTACAAGGCACGCCTGGTTGCAAGGGGATTCACACAGACATATGGAGTAGATTACCTTGACACGTTCTCCCCGGTGGCTCGTCATTCCACTCTGCGGATCCTCTTATCAGTTGCAGTTACTAGGGACTGGCCACTCTATCAACTGGATGTGAAGATTGCCTTTCTGTATGGCGACCTGCAGGAGGAAGTCTACATGCAACAGCCACCAGGTTTTGCTGTTGAGGGGGAGTGTTCCAAGGTTTGCAGATTACATAAGGCTATCTATGGCCTTAAGCAGAGCCCCAGAGCATGGTTCCAGAAGCTGTCAGACCTCTTTGAGAAACAAGGATATAAACGCTCCAATGCTGATCATTCCTTGTTTGTACAGAAGACGGCAAGAGGTATTGTTGTAATCATGGTTTATGTTGACGATATCTTGATTACAGGTGATGATGACCAGGGCATTAAGCAGGCAAAGGAAAGGCTGGGGACCGAGTTTGTAACCAAGGACTTGGGAGTCCTTAGATATTTTCTGGGGCTGGAGTTTGCCAGAAATCCGTATGGATTAGTCATGTCACAGAGAAAGTATGTCACAGATCTACTGAGTGAGACAGGTATGCTAGGGTGTCGTCCTGCCACAACACCAATGGACCCTAGCATGAAGCTGTATGATGATGACACAGAGGAGGTTGACAGGAGAAGATACAGAGAGCTGGTAGGCAAATTGTTATATGTCACGATCACTAGGCCAGATATATTATTTGCAGTGAGCCGTGTGAGCCAGTTCATGGAGCAACCACGTCAGGTGCATATGGATGCAATACACATGATACTTAGATATCTCAAATCTTCTCCAGGTAAAGGTCTGCTATTCAAGAAAGGAAAGGGGATTTCTGTCTCAGCATGCGCAGATGCAGACTATGCAGGATGTCCTAAGGATAGGAAGTCCACCTCAGGGTATGCTGTCTATGTTGGAGATGCTCTAGTCTCATGGAGGAGCAAGAAGCAAACTGTGGTAGCTAGATCCAGTGCTGAATCCGAATATAGGGCTATGGCCCAGGTTACTACAGAGATGATGTGGGTGAAAGCGGTGCTGACAGATTTATGCTTAGATATACCACTTCCTATGAACTTGGAGTGTGATAATCAGGCTGCTTTGTTCATTGCAAACAATCCTGCATTCCATGAACGGACCAAGCATATTGAGGTGGATTGCCACTTTATACGTGATATGATTCAGAAAGGATTCATTATCACATCCCATGTTACTTCAGAGAACCAGACTGCAGATATATTCACCAAGGCATTGTTACGTGGCCCATTTCAGAAGTGTGCTTCCAAGCTGAGCATGATTGACATCTATGCTCCATCTTGAGGGGGAGTGTTGACGCATATTTAGTATTGTATCTCTTTGCTATTTTATTTTTCCTGTTATCCCCTTTATGTAATTTACCCATAGGCTACTCTCCTATATAAGAGAGCCTAGGGCTATGGAATAAACAACTCATTCACGTTTCCCAACAGTAATGAACAAGGCTTTGCTCATGAAGTGGATTGCCAAGATCTGGGGGGATAATGAGGATCTTTGCCGCAGACTCATGTTATGGTATACATGCATAACCTTAGGTGGTTCCCCTTCCCTCTTTCTTTTCCTCGGCTTTCTAGAAAAAAAACATGTGTATTCTACTTCATCAATCGCATGACCACTTTCGTCCAATTTTGGGTTATGGTTGTTCGTTTGCCTTTTGGATTGATAATTGGCTGGACGGTGGGACTTTGGTTATACGCTTCTCTTGCTTGTTTGCTCTAGCAGCTAGTTGGGATGTGGCGTCTGATTGCCTGCTTTCTACTCTGATTTTTCCAACTAACATCTGGAGGAGTTCTTAACTATGATGGATACACTTGGTTTTGTGATTGGTCCACTTGAGGCTAGAGACCACTGGATTTGGAGAGATTGGGAATTTTATGTCAGAAGTGCTTACAAGTCGTTGGATATACCTGAACTTGGTAGATGAGAACTTTATTCGTGGTTGTAGACTCGTGTGAGAGTTAAAGATCCGTACTCGTATCATGATTTTTTGTGACTATTGAGTCGAGGGTGCCTTTCAACCAGGAGTTGCTGGTCGAGATTTGTTGAGGGCAACAACAATAGATACCATATTTGCAAGAACGATGTGGAGACGTCCAACCATCTTTTCTTCACACGTGTAAGATGACAGATATGTGGCATGCGCTATGAATCAACTGGTTGGATCTGAGCAATAGCACTAGATTCAGAGCAAATGCAGAGTTGCAACATGTCGAAGCGGTGTGGGCAACCTGGCTGGCCAAAAACAGTGTTATCTTTAACTCTGATAGCTTTTATTTTGAAAATGTACTCTTCCATGCAGAGACTCTCTGAGTCTAGACCTCTATAAGGTAACCCCGGTAGTCTTCCTTTTCTAATATAAGTTGGGGTGATCTCTATCGCGTGTTTACCCCTTTTTGCCTAAAAAAAGAAGTATATTTACTACTAACAAGGTCTTCTCCTTTCGAATTAATACGTAATCTCTAGTGATCCAAAACTGTCACTTTATCTCTCAACAAAACTTTTGTAGGCCTTTTTCACTGAGAATTTTTTGGTCAAGCCTAGTGATCATAGCCTTCTTGTGGGACATATTCCTTCAACTACTTTTCAGGCATTCAGCCAAATTCCAATATTCACTCATCCAGAAGTGTTGGTCACAACAGTAGCAACCACACGACATCATTCATGAAGCCGACCAACAATCAGTGACCATCACATCTTTAGATGTAGACAAAGCGAAAATTTTTGGAAATATGTCTTTCATGGACCTCGTCTAAGTCCATAAATCAACTAGAACTGAAATGATTTTCCATCTCTCAATACTGGGTGAAGAAGATGCAGGGAATCTTTCAAACTGTCGCACAAACATACAACAACAACAACAAAGCCTTTTCCCACAATTAAGTAGGGTCGGCTACATGGATTCTTCGCCTCCATTCAGATCTATCTTGGGTCAATCCCGGGCTTATATCCAAAAAACAAAGATCCCTTGGTATGGTCTCTTTCCAACACTTCTTGGGCCATCCCCGCCCTCTCTTAGCTGGCTCAACATCCCAACACTCGCATCTCCTAACCGGTGCATCAGCTGATCTTCTTTGCAAATGACCAAACCATCTTAAGCAAACTGTCGCACAAACATCTTTCCAGAAATTTGAAAGCATCTTCACTGGGTAAGATGTGAGGCCCGCTCCTTCTCGGATCTGGGAAACCCGTTTACACATCATCCGTAATATTATATTCTCTAGAAATCGCATTAGGGAACTGGAAATTATGGAATTTTTTTTTGTGAATGACATTCACAAATTAACTAGTAAGCCACAAAACTACAGTATGTCACAGTTATATTTCATAAATTTCCATATCAATTTATATGTAACAACAGAAATTGCATTATATACACGTATCCCAATTTTATCAGAAGAGAAATAAAAGCATAAATATCTTGAACAAACTATAACATACATACCTGCTATGTTTTGCTTCAGAAACTGACATTCAACTCCCCCAATACAACGGTGCAGGTATTTTGCCTGCAATCCATGGAATAGGGAGAAAAGAACATCAACAATTGTTGAGTAAATCTTAATTAATTAAAAATAACAGGAAATTTTGTGGTTCCAAAAGAAAGCAAGTAATTTGGCCTTGACAATTAAAATTTAAAGCTACTTGCAATGAAACAGGCTTTCAAGCTGTTTGGTATGTAAAACCCCATTCTACTCATCCTACACTAAATACCTACATTAATCATTTATATACCAATATCATGTGGTCCATATTTAAGTCATTGCCTTTCTATTAATTATAATACAAGTTTGACTGGTCTTGAGAATATGAATGATGAGACTCTGATATAATCATTATCTCTATAATGCTTATAAAGATGTTTAAGAATCTTGTGGATTGATCATAGTAAGAGTATATGATGGATATGGGGTTTTGATTCTTTTCTTGTTGTTTTTCTCAAGCCTAGTAGATAGTCTGATAAGGATGATTTTCATGATATGGTCTTTTCTCTTTGCCAGGAATTATTGGCAGAAAAGTAACTAGTTCAACGGAAACCAACTCAACTGTAATTCAACTTTAGCCAACTCAATTGTGACTCAATCCAATTTCAATGTATCTTTTTCAGATTCAACTGTAACTGATTTAGAGGTAGCCATAGAGGATTCAGATGTATACATGGATGATTCAGATGTAGCATCGCCAAGTCTGTTGGCGAAAAATAAATAAAACTCAAGCGGTGAAGTAGCCTATAAAAGAGGCTCTTCCGTCTCGCCCTCTAATTGGAAGGGCGGTCTAATAGAGGGATATGTCTACTCCAAAACTACACCACTGAGACGGGTGAGAGAGACTCTCTAGAAAAGTCGTTCTAAAAGAAAAACCGGCCCGACCGGTACGGGCTAACGAGCTCAAAAAACTAAAACCAAGGGTCCTCCAGCCTAGGTACCCTAAAGAACAAGGGTCAGCGGAACTGGTCTTTAAAAGAAAACCTGTGGATCCCAGAGAGGCGTAAAAACTGCGAGCGCTCGCGAAAAACCGAGAAAAAGACTGGGATCCTAGACCCGCGCACGAAGCGGCCGCTGCCCTAACTGGGCTTCCTAATCTTCCGCCCAGCTGAGGGTCACCGCCCCCTCGTACAGTCAAGCGCAAAGGTTACCATGACTGGCACTTTTAATTACTTGTCATCATTGAATCATCATCACTAACTTAATTTCTCATCCTCTCTTGAACTCTGATGTAGTCAACTTTACAGATCTAGGTATCTTGTTGATAATTATATTGAATAGTGATTTATACTTTAGTGATTTTGAATGATTGATAACAAAGATCTTCAGTCATTGATCATAGATGATCTCATCAATTGGCGGCTTGCTTATTAATCTAGATTTATGAAAATATCTCAATGAACTCCTTTTTCAAACCACGAGATCATAAGTTGTTTATTGGAACTGAATTTAAAATTTAATTTAATGTAGAAATTTTACTTTTGTTATTTAACTCGTAATTTAGTGGCATGACTCTTGATCTAATTTTTATAAGTCTCTTGTATGAAAATACCCTAATATAATGAACAAAAGATGAAAAGATGATCGATGCGATCCTTCCTGGCACTGCAAAATTTCACCCTAAATCTTCTCTTCCACTAAATCTCAAGTCATTCTAATAATGCTAACATATTGAGATTATTATTTACTTATCCACCGTAGCCATCTTTCGATTCTTTATCACTATTACTAAGAGATATTGAGAAACCCTCCCAATTGTATGTATCAAACTCCCAGCCAAGAGTTATACCCCTTTAGCTACTTTGTATCTTCCTACCCTTGCTAAAAAAATATGTCGGGTTAATTACGCGATCTTGATATCATTAAGCTGGATCATAGTTAAATTCTTTATCTTTCGTCATTTTCAATAGGTTGAAATAGACCTTCTGTGATTGTTCTCGAGATTAAGAATCCAAATAAGTTGATAACAATATATTTAACAGATTTCAGAATACTTAATATTGAAAATAATCTCCTGATTATGTCATAAAATGGAATATGCTCCATTGAAAATAATCTCCTGATTATGTCATAAAATGGAATATGCTCCAGCGGTATAGATATTGTGCATCAAAAACCATGAAAAAAATGTGGCAGATTCTTAAGTTGACTATACTCTGAAGAGAAGAATTTTGCTTGCATTATGCAGATTTATCTAATGTTTAAAATGAAGCAGAATACCCAACCTTTAGTTGAATACTGCTATGCTAGGAATTCTAGTTTTAAAAGGCTAAATTCTTACACACATGTCTGTATATGTGCAACACATGGACTGTTCAGATATCCATTGATTGTTGATCTTTTTCTTCCGGATCTGGAATCTCCATATGAGGTCGTGTTGTCACAAAGGATTACCATATCAAAGATTTCTTCTAGTTAGGGGGTACATATTAAGTTGAGTATATTATCTATATTATTTCATACACCTAAGAAAGGTGAGACCACCTCTGCCATGGTTGCTTCTTCTAGGAGGGACAGATTAGGTCCACTCATGCTCACAACCGTGATTGTTTTACATCGAGATGAGCCACATATTATTTTACTTTTCTAGATGTAGTGGCCATAGAGAAGATTGTTGCTGGTTAAAGCATAATAAACTTGTAGCTCATCAAACAGTCTTTTGAGATGTTGATGATATCATGATTCTATGTATACCATCTCAAGAGATAAGTATGATGACCTTCTTTATAGGCTTCATTAGTGTTGTATATCCTTACATTAAACTCTAGTTCCAATGACCCTTGTGCAGAACATGATATCACTGCCTTTACCGACCCTCATGTATATCTCACAATGGTTTAAATGTTCTTGGGAATCATTTGTACTTCTATTATTAGTAGTGAGATGTTATTTATGTATTCACATCATATTAACCAGGAATATACAATTAGAATTTAGATGAAAGTGCAATCTATCTTCTGCCACATGCAATACACAAGTATTATAGAGTCAAATTTCCATGGCTTTAGATTACCACAAGACCCTTGTTCCCAACATGTTATAATATATGGTAACCCGGATATAGCATATCTAGAATATACAACTCTCAAGTAACCTATTACTATCAAAATGTGTAAAGACCATGCATGGAAAGCAGCAAGAGAGGGGAAAAGATTGTACCTTTGATCCTTTAAGTTTGAAAGGATTTTGTGGCTTTATCTAACATACAACAATAGATAAAATACCTAATGGATAGCAACATAAAAAAAAACTGAATTAGAAACTTCAACATTGACTTTAATGAGAACAAAGAGGAGAGAGATATGTACCTTTGAATATCTCCACTTTGGAGATCCAAACTTGCTTGCAACATCCTTTTCTTGACAGGAGCTTCAGTTCATTCGGATCCGGATGTTACATAAGACCACAAATGTGCTTTAAAAAAGACCATAAATGCTTCTAACCAAACGATAGCCAATGTCATCTTCCCGTCTAACCCCCTCCCAGATTTCTTACCCATCAAAGTAGCCGGCAAGGTGTTGTTCATGCCGTGCAGATGAAGAAGACCTAACCCTTCATCTTCAAAAGATCATGGGATCGACTCACGTGACCAATGCGATTCCTCTGCTTTCTTGCCCAAAAGTGGTCCAGAAGAATCTTCTTATTATATCCTTTAGTTGCTGCTAAAACTTATGTGTTAATGAAAACAATGATAGCTAGAGAATTGATATGGTGCAACTGCAGAAGTAGTGCTAGCATGGCCTAAAATGTCGACATCACTGTCCTTTCACCAAGCCCGAAAAGGGAAATATCAGAGAATATTGTTGACATTTCATTGATATTACCTGAAATCGTGGAAATGTTTACAAAAATCATGTCCTTCAAAATAAGGTTTCCGTGTTATTTATTTACTAAATAAGATAGAAATATACACTTATTTGTTATAATAGAAGTCTAAATACAAGTTCTTTGGATTGTACTATTGCCATCATTGTACTATGTAAGGCATGGAATTAGAAGTTTAGTCATATAAAATGTATAAAGAAGTTGAAATAACAAATAACACAATTTAATAAAATTGAAATCCATAACACATCAATATAATAGTAACACTTGCCACACAAATAAGTTTAAAAAGGATCGTCTCTCGTCAGAAGTCAAAACCAGGAGTGTCTTGGATCCATCTGCCCTGCATGATGTCATTCTCCGTATTGTCTCTTGATCGAGTTTCCGTGTTCCACATAATTCTCCTATGTCATTTAGAAGTTCATGACTTTATAGTCGATCATATTCTTCATATTTTTTTGGTTCCATGCATAATCAGATGCTCAAAAAATTTCATTCTGCATGTTTTTGACTCCCTGTATAATCAAGATTTTTTATTACAGTTGGAGGACTTCTGAATGCGACATTTGGAAATGCAACAGAAATGATAATTTCAATCTATGCATTGAAAAGTGGAATGATTCGTGTTGTTCAGCAATCCCTACTTGGCTCCATATTATCAAACATGCTTTTGGTCCTTGGTTGTGCTTTCTTTAGTGGTGGGATAGTACACCGTGAGAAAGATCAGGTCTTCAATAAGGTATTTGTCCCTTTCAGTTAGACCAATTATGTCGTTTTGTTTTTGGGTTGTAGAAATCTCAAAAGCTCAAATGTTTGTGACAGGCAACTGCTGTAGTGAATTCAGGGTTGTTATTAATGGCTGTTATGGGTCTGATGTTTCCGGCAGTGCTGCACTTTACACGTTCGGAGTTGCATTATGGCAAATCAGAATTGTCTCTTTCAAGGTTTAGCAGCTGTATCATGCTGATAGCTTATGCAAGTTACCTTTTTTTCCAACTGAAGAGTCATCACAGTATGTACGATGCCATCGGTGAGGTGAGCCCAGACATTAATTTTAAGATTTTTATGGTAATTCTCTTAGATCTTTGCAGAATTAGGAAATGAACTTCAGTCCTATGGAACTATCAATGTGTTGTTTTCTTTTGATCAATGACCATGCTAAAACCTCGATATCAATTGAAAGTAACTATAGTCAAACGCATCACTCTGATGTTGGGAGCAAATTAGTGACATTTGCATGTATTGTAAATTAAGTGTGCTGTGTACATTGGCAATATGTGCCGCCTATTTCTTGGGTGTCGAATGTAATATGCATGCTTATAAGCACAATGTCTATATTAAATTTTCCGACTGGGCACTAATTCATCGAGACATGATGTGAAATGCATCTTTTCTCATCGTATTTGGCGTTACTGAATTATAAAACATTTTAACAAGGAACTCAGATGATTAAAGATTATATAATACATTTAAATGTCCCGGGGGTGCGCATGGTTGCCCAGCCTAGAGATGGAGGTTCAAATCTTACCAACTACAGTAAGAAATCATATACAACTAAAGAGTGCAGTGAGATTTTGTGATCGATAATGTTTTTAATAGTATCATCGATGTGAAGACTTCACAACATGCCCAAACCTAAGGATGGGGGTTCGAATCTCTCTAATTACAGTGAGAAATTATATATAATTTCAGAGTGCGGTGAGCTAATGTGATAGAGAACATTTTAGAAATAGTATTATGCATGCGAAGACTATATATCTCTTTCCTCACCCAGTATTATGTTTAACTTAAATCAATTGATTTTTGTGTTTCATGGCTCTACTGTGGAAGGATAACATCTTTGGTTATGCATTTCTAATACAACCACACCTAAGTTTTTTCTAATTGATCATGTATAATTTGACAATTTCATTTCAGACAGATTATTTAGTTATTTGCACATGCGTTGCAGTGTGTTATATTTATCTCTAGCGTGGTCTATTTTTTTGTAGTAACATTCACAATTCAACTTTCTAGTTGGATCAGCATGTACTATATTTTCTGACAAATTTGTAGGTGTGAAAAATAGGGAGAGGGAAGTAATGGCGATGATTCCGAAGAAGAGGAGGTGCCGGTGATAACTCAATGGGAATCAATAGCTTGGCTTGCCGTTTTGACAATTTGGATTTCAGTTCTTTCTGGATACCTTGTTGATGCAATACAAGTGAGAATTGTTTTCAATCCAATGAATTATTTTATTGGAGAGATTTTGGTTTTGATCTCCAAGGCTTTTTTTCATAAATGTTAACCAAAAAGGGCAGAGATTGTTGTTGTACAAGAATGCTATTTGTTAGGAATGTTCGTTTTTGTGCCAATAGATTTTTTTATTCCTAGCTACTTGGACAGTAGTATATTAAGCTTTTGTACAAGAATGCTATTTGTTAGGAATGTTCGTTTTTGTGCCAACAGATTTTTTTATTCCTAGCTACTTGGACAATAGTATATTAAGCTTTCAAAAAAATAATAAGTATGGTTAATGTTAAAGTTATCATATTGTCAGTTTTTGTCTTCTATTTGTTGAGCTTGTAACCCCTTAGAGGTATCTATGTAATTCTCTTTATTTGCTCTCTAGGGTTTCACACTATATAAGAAACTTTAGACCTATGTAATAAACAACTCATTCATTCTCAACTTTTCTCTCCACATGGTATTAAAACAACTGTCTTAGACCAGAGCTCATGCCTTGATTCCCAACTGCAACTAGCCACTCGTTTCTTTCTCTCTCTCTCTTCTCTATTTCATCGTCACCATCACTAGGAATCTCGCCGTGTGGCCTCCATCAATCTCCAAGGCCTTGCGTGGGTCCATCCCACTAAGATTGGGTCCTATACGGTACCTTCCCACCACGCCTTGTGCAACCTGTAGGTCCTGCATGCCAAACCGAGTAGTCATATGTCATCCTATGAAAATCAAGAGAGCCAATCTCAGTAGTGATCCTCTCAAACCTAGCCCATAAACTCGGTTTAGTCCATAGATAGACTTATGCAAGGTACCAAATTTCACGAAATTTCGGTGAAATTTCGGTTTTGACACCCTACCGAAATCGAAATCAAAATATCGATATATACCATTCCTTCACAAATCTAGGCCGATTTTGGATGAAATTGGCGAAATTTCGTCGAAATTTTGACGAAATTTCGAAATTCTTTGGTCCCTTTGCCTTGCATTGATTTCAAAAAAAGATACCCTTACAAAGTCAAGATACATACTCCCCCTCGACACCCGATTAGGCTCAGCTTGCGTTATACTCTCAATTACAATAAACAATCGGCCTATATTCCAGCTTTATGTGAAAAATGCCTTCTTATACAGTGATCTTGATGAAGAAATTTATATGATGCAACCTCCTGGGTACACTGTCGAGGGGAGCATGTATGTTGACTCTGTAAGGCTATCTATGGCCTAAAGCAGAGTCCTCAGGCTTGGTTTGACAGACTCACTATTGAGATTGGCTTTCTTGATTTTCAGAAGATGACGCCTGACTACTTGATTTTTATCAGACAACGATCTGTTGGGTTGTGATATTGGTCAATTATGTTGATGATATGGTGTTGACCGGTGATGACAGAGTAGGAATTGCATAGACCCAAGGCCTTTCTTTAATAGGTGTCTGTCACTGAGGGCCTTAGTCAGATATGCTACTTTTTGGCATAGAAACGATACACATTACATAGTGCTACATTTATCACACAGGAAATAGTGCATGGACATTCTTACAGAGGCAAGTTTACTTGGATGCTACCTTCTGGTATACCAACAGAGGTACGAAGGCAATTATCTCTATTGATTCGTATTTTGAGGATCCTACTCGATACATAAGCATAGTAGGTAAGTTGCTTTACCTTATTGTCACCGGGCCTACATATTATATGTTGTTAGTAGGGTAAACCAACACATGGAGAGACTATGTTACAACCACTAGCAGGAGGTTCTCCTAATACTCCGTTACTTGAAGCGATCTCCAAGGCGTGGCCTCTTCTGCAAGGTAACGGTCACGCTGACATTACTGCCTATGCGGATCCAGACTCTATGAGTTCTCCTGAAGTCAGACAATCTACCACTGGTTATGCGATGTTTGTTGGAGGGAACCTTGTTACCTGGCATAGCAAGAAGCAAATTGTTATGTCTAGGTCAAGCACACACATAATATATTGCAATGGCACATGCCATGTGTGAGGTTACCTAGTTTGTCTCCTTGGTAGAAATTGGCCATCCTACGCCTACTCATGTCCCATTGTATTGTGACAACAAATCTTCCACATATATCGCTAACAATCCAGCCTTCATGAAAGAACCAAGCATATCGAAGTTGACTGCCATGTTATACTTGATGTTGTACGAAAAGAGAAAATCTACGCTTCACTTATATCTACTGACTTTCACCTTGCGGATATACTCACAAAGGCACTACCTAAGAGACGTGTTTCTTGGCTTATTTCTAAGTTGGGGATGATAAAAAAAATGCCCCAACTCGTGGGGGAGTGTTAGAGTTATCATATTATCAATATTTTATCCATTATTTTAGTTGAGTTGGTCAACCCTCTTGGGTATATGTAATTCCCTATTATTTTCTCTCTAAGGTTTCACGTTATATAAGAAACCTTAGACCTATGCAATTGCTGAAATAAAAAATGCTGAAGCGGAATTAGAAACAAGAAGGAATAAAGTAAAGAAATATGAAAACATGGAACACTCGGGTTTTACATGGAACCCTACTCTGTAAGGAGCAGGATGGAACCACTGGAGAAGGCCTCAAACGGTCGGATCTTCTTTATTGAATCTCTCAATGAGTATAGGGGGTGTAGGGCTCCTTATATAACCCCACAGACTGGTTGGAGTCCCACAGATAGTAGATGTGGGATTAAACATGAATTGAGGGTAATTGGATCTTGGAGAGATCTAATGAGTTCCTTATTACATACTCCAAAACTCCCCCTTAAGCTGGAACCGAGAAAGCTGCAGCTTGCAATAAAAGAAAATATACAACACATCATCGATCGATGCACCTGAGAGAGACGGGAATAGTGACACCTTGCTCGGATGGGGATATAGACACCCCATTTGAAGAAATCGTTGTTGGTAGAAGACCTCGCTCGAGGATAATTCTGTAATGATCAGGCTACCTGAAAAAAACATCAGTAAGAAATCGTTGTTGGTAGAAGACCTCTCTCGAGGACAGTTCTGCAATGATCATGCTACCTGAAAAGAACATCAGTCATGTTTGTAGTAGTCGTTGCGATAACCAGGTCGTTCCTGGAGTAGATTCACTGTAAAGAAAGAAAATCTAGCAAGGAGTAGTAGTCAAGGATGGAAACACCTCGACGAAGTAGTCCATGCTCGATGAATATGGCTGAGAGCTAGGGATGCAAACGGTTACGGATATATCCGTATCCGATCTGTCACCATATCCGTTTTATTTAGATTTTGACATCCGTATTTGTTTTAAAATGGATACATATATGGACATCATTTTGATATCCGCAAACATCCATATCTGTATCCGTAAATCCATTTTCGTATATAAATATAGTCATAGATTTATTTTTAACCCTATATAACATAATTTTATACCTTCTTTTACCATTTTGTATAATTTTTATGATACAAATATATTTAGTAAAATTATATCATGTGTTTTCCATCGATTCTATAGAGTATTTCTAACATTACTCGTATGCGATCAATATCTGTTTTACATCCGTATCCGTTTTTAAGGATATGTTAAAATAGTTTTAATATCCATCAATATTCGTATCCGCATCCGTATTCGTATTATAAAATAGATAAGGATACAGTAATACCTATATCCGTATCCGTCCGTTTGCATCCCTATTGATAGTAGTAATAATCTGGAGAGTCGGTCTGTCAGTCGTGAACGGACAGTAGAAGTCCTGTGGATACATATCAAAAGAATTATATACGCTCTCTCTTGCTCCCTTTTTCCCATACTTGATAGAATGCATCATCAAGTTGGGAGAAAACAAAACATGCATTTTTTTCTTCTTTTCTTTTTTTGCACTTCCCTTTTCTTGCACAAATCATCTCTTTTTTCTTAGCAGTTTCCTCTTATTTTTTTGACTATTTCATTTCCTTTTTTTCTTTCGTACAGATTTTTTTTTTGTACGATAGCCTTTTTTTCAACTCATTTTTTTGCGCAAACCTTTTTTCTAATACATATGCCCCCCTTCTTTTAATACAGAATAAGAGCACATTGATCATCAAGTTGTGAGAAACCAAAGTATGCATTTTTTTGTGTGCTTTTCTTGCACAAATTATTCTTTTTTTGTAGTTGTCTCTCTCTCTTTCGACTATTATCTTCTCTGTTTTTCTCGTACGACTTCTTTTTGTATGATCACATTTCTTTTCAAAAACATCTCTTTTAAAAAAATCACTTTTTTTTTCTCAAATCAAGCCCTTCTCCTTCTCTCCCTAAGTTGCCCTGCCCAGTTGGGCCTGCTCTCTCCTCCCCCCTTTTTTTAATAAAGCCCAATTGGGCCAAAGATACATCAACCCCCTGCCCATTTTTTAAAATACAATAGCACACTTAGAACTGAAAATCACCCTCTCTCTAACACATCAACAATCCCTTTTAATTTTCTTGTTTCAAAAGCAGTCCTACTGGGCAAAAATATAAAGCATAAGGGGGCTCCTGGCTATTAAAACCGAGAAGGAGAGGGGATCTGCCATGCCTTCTCAATGCGGCTAGGGTTCCTTTTCAGGAACCCATCGCTGTTGCATCTAGATGCCGCTCTCGTGGTCATAACTATTGCTTGCGGCCAGATCGCTAGAAGGTGGGCGAGTCTTCGTGTTGTTAACAAAGGGAAGGTACAGATCGTGGTTTCTCGCCTGGAGGAGGAAGTCATCGTTGAGAACCAAGTCCGTCTGGAACCCAACTTTGAAGGCTCCTGACATCGTTGCATTACGTCATTTTTTTTTTGACGCTCGATTTTATTAATTTTCTTGTCATCGCAGATGACAACCCAAATCGAGAGGTGCTCGAGTGGAGAAACCCCACATCACTGTCGTCGAATCATTGGAGTTGGTCAAGGGGTCCTCCGTGGAAGGAGATCTAGGAGGAAGAGATGGGGTTTTCAAATCGAGGGGGGGGGGTTGATGGAGCCCTAGTTGCACCTCATCCCTTTTCTTTCGAACTGACTAGTTGATGCGTTATGCACCTAGTCTTGCTTGGAGCTGCTTCTTGAACTTGCTTGGAATCCTAGACGTGCACCTGAGATGTTGCACATATGGATCCCAACATCGGAGATCGGGCTTTCTTGCGAGAATATATGATATTGACAATGAGTCAAGTTGATTTTGATGGGCCCGTCGTTGCTCGGGTTCCATCGGGAGATCCCTGATCTTATACTTCGGTAGGGTTCCAGATCTGGGGCATGGAGATGTGCATTCCATCTCAAGAATTTGGGGAGATGGAGTTGTGCACCACAGTTCACACCGTCATCATAGTTAGGGTTATAGAAACATGTTATCCTAGAACAAAGATGTCAATGCTGGTCAGAACTAGGATTTCAGGAATCTTAGATTTTTCCTGAAGTTGTCAAAAACGATCTTCAAAACAAGAAATAAGATGCTTCCAAGGTGAACATGATTAGGGGTTCGTGAAACCCTAGAACTCTGAAGAAATCTCAAGATAATCATAAAAAATCGAACCAATAGACAATACCAAGAACGACTTACTTCGATTCCATGTTGAAATAAACAATACATAAGCAGAATCAGAAACAAGAACGAATAAAATAATGAAATATGAAAACATGGAACACTCATGTTTTACGTGTAACCATACTCCATGAGGTGCTGGATGGAATCGCGGGAGAAGGCCTAAAAAAGGTCTAGTCTTTTGTATTTAATCTCTCAATGAGTATAAGGTGTGTGGGACTCCTTATATTAGCCCCACAGACATGAAAGAGTCCCACATATAGTAGGTGTGGGACTAAACATGAGTGTGGGGCAATTAGATCTTGGAGAGATCCAATTATCCCTTTGTTACATATTCCAACATGAATAACAACTCGTATGTTCTCAACTTTTCTCTCCACAATTAAATCATGCTTTTCTTTAGGGTTTTTATCACATGTGCCCCTCTTGGATATTACAATATTAGTTATGTCCTTCCCTTTTTTTGGAATATAAGTTGTACCCATGACTTCTTGCACAATTATCACGTGTGCCCTTCCGTTAGTTTGGTCGTCAATAAGTTGAACTAAATCATGATTTATTCAAACAATGATGTGGTTAAGAGGGGTATAATTGTCAACCCCCTTCCTCCTCCACCAGTCCCTCCACTGGCCTCCTTTGCCCGTCCTCCTCCCCCCAGCCCCTCCATCCCAACCTCCTCCTCCTCCTCTGTACCCTCCCTCATCCTCGTCCTCTCCTCATCACTCCCTACCTCCGCCACTCCTCCAACCTCCAGTGTTGCCCCCTCCTGCGACCTCTAGCACTCCCCCTCACCTCTGCAGCCCCCTTCCCTAGCCTCCAGTGCCGCCCCCACCTCCTTCGAAACCACCTTCGACCCAAGCCCTCCGAGCTCCAACCTCCTCTGTCGCCCCCAGATCCTCTGCCCTCGGGAGGCAGAGGAGACGAAGTGCGGTTGTTGTGGTGCTCCGAGGTGGATCTCTCAAGGGCCAGGACTGATGGAAGACATTAGAAGTCATCTTCTTCGACCTCCAGAGAATGATGGAGCTCCTTCGAGTCTGAGCGACTGGGGAAGCTGAGGAGGTATGAGTGGTGCAACTCTCTTTTGTTGTCGTATGGTCCAAGTTTCTCCATGGTGGGCAGAGCACAAGCTCCTTGTGCATCCTCTTTAGTGGTGATCTAGATGTGGCTGAAGGCGTTGTGTTTTGCTGGGTGGAGCTTGATTCGAGTCCCGATAGTTGTGGGATCCCAATATGCTATGTAGGGTGGAGGAAGGTGGAACTCGAAGGTTACACTAATTTGGGAAGGACGAGTCACCTCTCTGTCGTTGTTAGTGTTGTGTCAACCTGCAAGAAGAAATATGAAGCTCGGATCTTAAAACCCGACTTGGAATTTAGGCTCAAGGAAGATCATGGGGGTGGGTGATGGCTCCGGTAACAATGACGGACTTCAGAGCTTAAATAGAAGTGTGGGGATCAAGAAGGTGATATGTGATGCTCGGGTGTGGATTTGGGTATTTTGGGAATGGAGATCTGGAGTGGTAGTAGGGAAAGCATAACATATGATTTGTAGAGAGTGGTTACTTTCTGAGGGGTGATGCTAGAGGCCAATGGAGGGGGAGATGGAGGTAGGGGGCGGTACTGCAGGTCAAGGGAGGGGGCGAAGGAGGCCGAATGAGGTACCGAAGGAGGTGGGAGGCGACAGAGAAAGAGGAAACTTCATCGAGAAGAGGATGAAGAAAAAGACATATCTACCTTAGATATTCATTTTAATTACCCCTGTGTCCCAAAAGTTAACGTTCGCTTGGGACATGGACGGATGGCAACTAATGCGAGGGGCACAAGTGATAACTATGGAAAAAGTCATGGGCACTACTGATATTCCAAAAAAAGGAGCGGCATAACTGATATTGCAATATCTTAGACGGGCACAAATGACAAATGTTAGAGCAAAACTCTTCGTTGTTATTCCACATATCCCTAGGGTCTCTTATATAGAGAGAAAATCCTTGGTTAAATTACATAGATAGACATGAAGAAAATAAGAAATACGTAACGGTACATCATGACATGACGTAAACCTCTACACTCCCCCTCAAGATGGAGCATAGATATCTATCATGCTCAGCTTGGAAGAACATTTCTGGAAAGGACCTCTGAGCAACGGCTTGGTAAATATATCAGCAGTCTGGTCCTCGGAGTTGACATGTGACGTGGAAATAAAGCTCTTCTGGATCATGTCTTTAGTGTAATGACAATCTACCTCGATATGCTTCGTTCTTTCGTGAAACGCTGGATTATTGGCAATGAACAATGCTGCTTGATTGTCACACTGAAGCTGCATGGGTAAAGAGACATTCACATTCAAGTCTTCCAAGACTGCTCGAACCCACATCATTTCTGTGCTTGCTTGTGCCATGGCCCTATATTCCGATTCAACACTAGATCTTGCCACAACAGTTTGTTTCTTGCTTTTCCAAGAAACCAGAGAGCTTCCTATAAAGATAGCAAACCCTGAAGTAGACTTACGATCCTTTGGGCACCCTGCATAGTCTGTGTCTGCACAAGCAGAAATGGACAAATCTGTGTTCTTTCTAAATAGCAAACCTGAGCATGGAGAAGATTTCAGGTATCTCAGTATCATGTATAGTGCTTCCATATGGACTTGCCTAGGCTGCTCCATAAATTGACTCACACTGCTTACAACAAAAGCAATATCAGGTCTATTTATGGTGATGTACAGAAGCTTACCCACCATCTCTCTGTATCTTCTTTTGTCCACCTCTTCAGTATCATTGTCATACAGTTTCATACTTGGGTCCATAGGAGTGCTCGATGGTCTGCACCCAATCATTCCTGTTTCAACAAGCAAGTCTGTAACATATTTCCTTTGGGTCATCACCATCCCTTGTGCATTTCTTGCAAATTCTATCCCTAGAAAGTATCGTATGGTACCCAGATCCTTTGTAACAAAGTGACTGCCCAAGAGGGCTTTAGTCATCTCGACTCCTTGAGCATCATCTCCTGTAACCAGAATATCATCAACATATATCATGACAACAATTGTACCTCTGAGAGTCTTCTGAATAAACAACGAATGGTCCGCATTTGATCTCTTGAACCCCTATTGTTCGATCAGCTGAGAGAGCTTTTGGAACCATGCCCTTGGACTCTGTTTAAGGCCATAAATCTCCTTATGAAGTCTACACACCATGTGAGTCTCCCTCTCAGCAGTAAAACCTGGTGGCTGCTGCATGTAGACTTCCTCTTGTAGATCTCCATACAGAAACACATTCTTGACATCAAGCTGAAAAATGGGCCAGTCTCGTACCACAGCTACGGATAAAAGGATGCGAAGCGTCGAATGTCGAGCCACTGGTGAAAATGTGTCCAAGTAGTCGACACCATATGTTTGTGTAAAGCCGCGTGCAACAAGTCTTGCCTTGTATCGATCAAGACGTCTATCTGCATGATATTTAACTGTGAACACCCATTTGCAACTAACCACATACGCACCTGATGGAATAGGAACCAGAGTCCAAGTCCCTCTAGACTGTAAGGCACGCATCTCTTCCTCCATAGCCGACTTCCAGCACTCTATCTTCATGGCCTCCTGATAGGTCCGTGGTATCTCGACTGAAGACACGACTGCTGCAAACCTCTGGAAATCACCAGTAAGACGATGAAAGGATACCTGAGACGCAAGAGGATAGGACACACATTTCCTCTTCGGCCTTCGAAGTGCAATAGGAATATCAATATCATTATCTACTGTACTGACTGGCGGATCCACCTCCTGTAGCAAAGATTTCTGCACCGGTACGTTATCTAACCCATCAGCCATATCGGAGCATAGCTGAGGCGTGGTGGATGGTTGACTTGTAGCTTGAGCAGGCCCCGACCGTCGTGTGTAGAACTTAGGGAATGGTGGAATGGGATGATATTGAGATGGTGGTGGTGGTGGTGCTAGTGATGGCGGAGTGGATTCAGGTTGACCCAGATCTGGAGGTAGAGGAACATAGACATGATTATCTGAAGGCGTGGAAGAAGAAACCAATCTATCACCTGCTGGGGAGAAGTACATAACATGCTCAAAAAATGTAACGTCTGCACTAACATAGTACTTGTCGTTGATAGGATCATAACAGCGATAGCCCTTCTGTGTCCTCGAGTAACCTACAAAGACACACTTAACAACTCTAGGAGCGAGCTTGTCAAGTCCCGGAGACAAGCGGTGAACAAAGGCAACTATATCAAAGACACGAGGTGTAAGTGAAAATAGGTCCTTATTAGGAAAGAGAACAGAAATAGGAGGTTTCTCCCCAAGAACCGAAAAAGCATACGATTGACCAGATAGAGATAGCATGCTGTAAGTATAGCATCTCCCCAAAAAGCTAATGGCACACAACTCTGAATAAGTAATGTTCGCGCAATATCAAGAAAATGGCGATGTTTCCTTTCGACGACACCATTCTGTTGTGATGTGTAAGCGCAGGAAGTTTGGTGAATAATGCCTTTACAGGAAAGGAACTGAGAAAGAGAACGAGTACAGAATTCCAACGCATTATCTGTGCGCACATATTTAACACTAGAAGAAAAAACATTCTGCACTTCATTGATAAGATTCTTGATAACACTTCCTGCTTCAGATTTATTCTTAAGTAGAAAAGTTCAAGAGACATGAGAAAAATCATCAACCACAACCAGATAAAACCTGTGTCCCTGATGATCAGGGACACAACTTGGACCCCAAATATCTATATGAAATAACTCAAACGGGGAGCTACTGCTCCGACTCTGATGACTTGGGAAGCTGGAACGATCGTGCTTCCCTAACTGACAAGCTTCGCAACGAAATGATGAATTGGGAGAGATTTGAGGCAGGAGGTGACACATTTTCTGGAGAGGAAGGTGACCAAATCGAAGGTGCCACGTATACGGAGAAACCGATCCCTGTGAATGAAGAGAGACGCCAACAAAGGAATTTCGGACCAGACGATATAAGCCATTATGCTCAGAGCCACAACCAATCACCCTGCCCGTTAGTATGTCCTGAAAAATAAGAGATGATGGGTCAAATATAGCACGACAATGCAAGTCTTTTGTAATCTGACTAATTGATAATAAATTCATGGTAAATTCAGGTGCATGTAGAACATTCTGTAAGCGCATGGAGGGTGTCAAAGAGATCTCCCCCTGTCCAACAATAGGGGAATGAGTGCCATCAGCTATAAGCACAGAGCGACCTGAAGAGATATCCCTGTAGGATTCAAGTTTGTCTCTGTCACGGCAAAGATGATGGGTGGCTCCAGAATCGCCAATCCAACCAGATAGATCATGGAACGGACGAACGATAATAGTACTATCTGAGGTACTGGCAGCAGCAGAGGTACTGGCTGATGCAGATGCTGCAACATCTGAGGTACTCGCAGCATCCGATGATGACCTGTGGCATAATGTCACGAAGCCTCGCCACAAGCTCCTCGAACCTGTGATCTGGAGTAGACGCGGAAGAAGGCCGAACATGTTCAGCTACACGTGCCGAAGGTGGAAACCCATGCTTGGAATAGCATGTGTCCTCTGAGTGACCAGTGCGATGACAATACGAGCACATCCTTGGAATACGACCTCCACGACCACGTGTATCACGGCCACGAAACGAAGACGAACCACCTCTCCCACGTGATACTGCCATTGCCGAAGGAGGTGGAGTAGATGTGCTGGACGGAACAAGGATACGACTGAGCCTCCTGTAGACTTCCTCCATAGGAGGAATATTAGCATCGGCAAGGATCTGAGAGCGGGCGGCCTCGTACTCAGGATCGAGAGCTGCAAGTAATACTCCCACCATGGTTGCATTGCGGAAAGTCTTCTGGTGCTCAGGAGTGGCTGTGAGCGGGATAATACTGTATAATTTCTCGAACATCCCTCGCAGTGACGTGTACAGAGAATGAAGTGGCCACCCATTTTGTTTCATCTTGAAAATATCATGCTGCAGCTGCAACATTTTAGTCTCGTTCCGCACCTGAGAGTATGTAGTAGCAAGAATATCTCACATTGCCTTGGCGGTGGGCTGATGGAGGACGTTATTGGCAATCTCCATCGAAAGCGTCCCTGATAGCCAGACCTTGGCATACGCATCATCAGCCTCCCAGGAGGCATATATCCCCGTCTTCTCTGCCGGTTCATCTTCCGGTAGAATGTGCTTCTTACCGCATGACTTCATTAAGCTCATGAACTGCATCGACCAAAGCTCATAGGTTGTCCCGTCCATTTTGTCTATTGGCGCCGAACCCTTAAAGGCACCTATGGAGGGCATATCAACCTTTTGTTTTGACATATCGCCGGAGAAGAAGACTTAGGGATGATAGACAAAAGAACTGGTGTCTACAAAGACCCGTTTGGATTCAAGTGCATATGTAGACTTTATGCACTTGAACCCGTGTATGAATCGGCGCCGACCGGAGAAGGAGAAGCCGGGAGAAGGGCTTCGTCGGCGGCTGGAGAGGACGGAAGCCGCGAGCTGCGGCGGGTAGCGGCGGCGGGTGAGGACGGCGGGGGGGCTGCCCTCGGCGGCTGGGGGTGGGCGCGACCAAAGGAGGGGCGGCTGGGGGGGGGGGAGGGGGGCGGGCAGGTGGAGAAGAAACCCTAGATTAGGGTTTTGGCTCTGATACCATGTTAGAGCAAAACTCTTCGTTGTTATTCCACATAGCCTTAGGGTCTCTTATATAGAGAGAAAACCCTTGGGTAAATTACATAGATAGACATGAAAAAAATAAGAAATACGTAACGGTACATCATGACTTAACGTAAACCTCTACAATAAAATTGTTGTCTTTTGGTCATAAACATGACGAGATGGCGATGCTATACTCACAAATATGCGTCCAAGGAAACTCTACGTATTGGATTTTTGACATGAACACTTTACCTTGACACAAAGTGGAATATTGCTGCTCTCGTTTTGGAGAATTTTTTTGAAATGGTCCTTAGATATGTTGAATACTTGATGCAACCTAGTTGGAATCGCTAGGATGCAAACTCAATTACAACCCTAAATTTGTGCTAAAGGACCAAATGCCTACACGAATAAAATGACGTGCAAGATGAAAACTCTGGGGGTCGAAATGCAATGAATTAACTGGTGATAAAAAGGCGTCTAGTGAAATCGGCAACAAATGACAACAAATACTCGAGTTCTAGCACAGATTTCACCACAATTTCAGGGCAAGCGAAATGGTTGAAAGTTCCTGGGAAAGTATAGCGATGTTGCAATAACTAGGAACCTCAATACTTCACCAAACCAAGCAGCAACACAACAATCCACAATACTAAGATTATGCGGCAAAATAATTGGTGGAAATGGCGCTCATACCACAACCGGCGAGGGGGAGTTCGCAAGCTTCAGACCTGGTCGGTGGTGGGAATGATTGTTAGATGCGTCCGACAGCACGTGAGGGCCTGCGTTCAGGGAGAAACAAAGGCGGCGTGTTGTTCAGCGGCGGGTTGGGGCGTTGACAGCAGTGGCGGCGGTGGCCGAGGCGACTGGTGGTTGCAGGGGAGGTGAAAAGGAATCGGGGAAGAGGTCCATCGGCGGGTTGGGGCGTTGGCGGTGGTGGCGGGGTGGCCGTGGCGGCTGGTGGTTGCAGGGGAGGAGGAAAGGGGTCGGGAAAGAGGTAGGAAGAGTGCGATGGCGAGGGGGGGTGTTTGCAGGGAGGGCGGTGACGAGGGGAGGCGGAGGCGTGGGGATTCACGCGCGGGGAGGGTGCGGGCCTGTGATGGGCGAAGGCGAGGGGGGTAGCGGGGGAGGAGAGGCGGAGGCGCGTGGGTTGGCACGCGGGAGGGGTGTGGTCTGCGCAGGGAGAGACGGTGAGGGAGGGTGGCGGAGGAGGGGGGCTCGACTTGGGAGGAGGCGGCCGGGAGAGAAATTAGGGTTCGGGAGGAGAAATGAAACTCGAGGGGAAAGGGAGAGAGGCTTCGGGAAACGAGAGGGAAGAGAGAGAGAGAGAGAGAGGGGAATAAGTGAGGGAAAAATAACTTCATTCAAACTTAATTCAATCAGTCCCAATGGGGCGCCTTTATAGAGGCCAAGTCCCCCCAAACAAGCAACATCCATACTAAAAATAGAAAAAAAACAGAAAAAGATGATAATGCCTTGTATAATGAGCCTTTTACATAAGTAAATAAAATTAAATAAAATAAATGTTTGACTATAGAAATTGATCACGTGGTATCATGCTGCATCAACTCCCCCCTGCTGAGAAGAATCTCGCTCCGTCGAGATGGCATCGTGGTAGTTCTGAAGTATATCAGGGCGGAGTTGTTGAAGTCCATCCTCGTCAATCCAGGTGCAATCGGGCTAAGGTCGTCCATTCCATTTGACTAGATAGCGTCGGAAGAGACCACGTCTAGTCGTCATATCTCGGATGTCGGCAATATCTTCAATCTGATCGGCATCAGTCGCGACCGGTGGTTGGCGCGTATCATCATCAAGAACTATTTGGCGTGGTGGCATCTGTTCTGTTCATCTCTATGATATAAGAAGAGATCTGATACATTAAAGACTGGTGATGTCTGGATGTATGGCGGTAGATCAAGTAAGTAGGCATTGGGCCTAATCTTCTTGAGGATTCGGAATGGACCAATCTTTCGGACACTCAATTTTTGGTGGACTCTCAAAGGAAACCTCTCTTTTTTTAGGTGGACCATCACTAATTCTCCAACTCTAAACTCGCTCTCTCTACGGTGGAGGTTGGCTCGGGCTTGGTATTTCTGTGTCATGGTTTGGAGTTTGGTTCGGATTTCGGTATGGATATTGGTTAGGTGTTCGACCAGGTCCTCAACAGCTGCACTACTCCTCCCTTGCATGGTTGTGGGTGTTAGGTCTAGAAATTGGGTAAGTGGAAAGCCGTACACACTCTCAAATGGCGATTTTCCGGTGGAACTATTAGTGGAACTGTTATACGCGAATTCGGCTTGGGGAAGAATTAGATCCCATTTGGACGGAGAGTCCCCTGCAAGACATCGCAATAAATTTCCTAATGATCTTTTAACTACTTTGGTTTGCCCATCTGTTTTGTGGATGATAAGCAGTGCTGTATTGCAAAAAGTACCAAGACGAGACCAAAGCGTGCGCCAAAAATGACTCAAAAACCTGGTATCACGATCCGAAGTGAAAGAACAAGGAACACCATGCAATCTAACGACATCACGAAAAAGCAATCCGCGACATGAGATGCATATGAGGTTTTTCTACATGCAATGAAGTGTGCCATTTTAGAAAATCTGTCCACAACCACAAAAATGGAGTCAACGTTTCCGTACCGTGAGGTGTAAGACTAGTAAGAAATCCATAGTGATGTCTTCCCAGGGTCGCAGAGGAATCGGTAGAGGTGTATACAACCCAGTGTTCTGCCTATGGCCCTTGAATCTCTGACATGTTTGGCATTTTTGTACTAATTTTGTAACATCCTTTCGCATTTGCGGCCAATAAAATCGCTCTTGGAGAAGAGTCAAGGTCTTGTCCCTTCCAAAGTGTCCAGCTAAACCACCGTTATGCAGTTCTGAAATTAAATTCTCTCGAAGGGAAGTGGCGGGAATGCACAGTCGGTGGGCTTTGAACAAGATCCCTCATGAAGGACACAAGTGGCGGTCTGATCCTGTCCAGTGTCAACACACTCTGCTTAGACTTGTCCGAAGTCAGGGTCAGTGGGGTAAAGATCCTTGAGCGCGTCAAATCCTGTTGTGCTTACGGTCATCGTGGTCAGGACGTGTGCTCGTCTGCTCAACGCGTCGGCCACACGATTCAGGGTTCCAACCTTGTGCTTGAGATGGAACGTGTATTCTTGGAGGAAACTAACCCCATTTGGCATGGCGCTTGTTAAGGGTTTTCTGTGAATTCAGATATCTTAAGGCTTCATGATCAGAGTTGAGGACACATTCACGCTGGATTAGATAGTGCCTCCAATGCTTGAGAGCTTGTACCACAACATAGAATTCGACATCATATGTAGAGTACCGTGATCGAGCTTCGTTCAGCTTTTCACTGTAGAATGCTACAGGTCGTCCTTCTTGGCTCAGGATGGCACCAATCCCGACATGTGAGGCATCACAATCAACTACGAAAACCTTGGTGAAGTCAGGAAGTGCCAAGACAGGGGCATGGGTCAACTGATGTTTTAGCTTTTGAAAGCTGAGTTCTGCTTCAGGAGTCCAAGTGGGTGCGCCTTTACGTGTACAATCTACTAACGGAGCCGCACAGTGCTAAAGTTCCGGATGAAGCGCCGGTAGAAAGAAGCTAATCCCAGAAAGCTGCGAATCTCAGTGAGGGTTTTGGGCACGAGCCAGCTCTGAATGGTCTGAATCTTGGAGGGGTCAACTTTAAGTCCATCGGCAGTGACAATGTATCCCAAGAAGAGGACGGTGTCAGACATGAAGGAGCATTTCTTTAGGTAGACATACAATTGTTGGGCCCTTAAGGTTTCCAAGACTTGTCGCAAATGGGCCAAGTGGTCGTCTTTGGTCAAGCTGTAGACCAATATGTCATCAAAGTACACAACCCACAAACTTACCGATGAAGGGCCGCAATACATGATTCATGTTTCGCATAAATGTGCTGGGAGCATTAGACAGGCCGAAGGGCATCACTGTCCATTCATATATGCCCTCTTTGGTCATAAAAGCAGTCTTCCACTCGTCTCCATTTCGGAGGCGAATCTGATGGTACCCACTGTGAAGGTCCATTTTGGAAAACAATTTGGCACCCGATAGCATATCGAGCATGTCATCAAGGCGTGGAATCGAAAAACGATACTTGATCGTTATCTTGTTGATAGCACGACTATCCACACACATCTTCCACGTGCCATCCTTTTTCAGGGTTAGTAGAGCAGGAACAACCACTGCTCATACTCTCTCGAACATACCCACGACGTAGAAGATCGGTGGCCTGTTTATTCATCTCTTCGTGCTCCCCTGGTCTCATCCGATAATGTGGCAAATGTGGTAGGCTTGCTCCAGGAACTAGGTCAATGTGATGCTGGGATGTCTGCAATGGGGGTAGTCCTTCTGGTAATTCTTCAGGCATAATGTCAGCGAACTCCTGAATGATGGGTTTCACCTCAGGTGGAATTTCGGGTGTAGTCGCGTCTTGTTTGACGGACCTCTCGTCCCATCAATGCGTAAATAGTAGAGCTCTCCTGAGCTTCATGTTGGAATGACTGGGCTTCCATCAACAATACTGGACCAGTAGTCGAAGGTTTTGACGGTGGAGTATTTTTACCAGATTGTGCGGTCGCGGATCGGAGTGTAGCCTGAGGGCTACACTGTCGAGGGATAAGGGCTTCGCGTTGTGGTCTCAGGGTCACACGCACCTTGTCTATGAGAAATGAGTAAGTGTTCAATTTTCCTCTGTGCTCAGTGTCTCGATCGAACTGCCAAGGTCTCCCAAGAAGTACATGACAGACATCCATAGGGGCTACATGGCACCACACCTCGTCTTTATATGAAGGCCCAATTGAGAAGCTAACGAGACTTGACGGTGGATCGGAAGTTGAGTGCCACCTCGAAACCAAGTTACACTGTATGGTTTCTCCGAGTGGTGAGTTGGTAGACCCAGTTTGTCGACCATTTCTTGTGACACAAGTTCTCAACGCTTCCTCCATCAATGATCGAAAAGAATAGCGACACCCTCCTGAGGGGCAGGTGGTTCTGAATATACTGCGTCGCAGCCAACTATCAGCGTCGTTGACAACGGGTGTGAGCAAGATGTTTGTGGGTGCGCTGTCAGGAGCGATAAAGTCCTCATGTTCAATTACCAAGAAAGTCCGGATACATCTCCATCCACTCCCAGAAGCTCATAGTCATCAGCGCCCATGGTGTCAGCAGTCAAAGCGGTCTGATCCTCTTCAGGTAATTCCTGTTGGTCAGGGTCAGGGTCTTCGATGGTGCATAAATGGGCGGGCCTAGCCTTAGGGTTTGGGCACTTTGCTGCTCTATGTCCCTTTTGATAACATCGGAAACAAGTATCAGGTCCTACAACATGTCGACTTCCCAAGATGCCTGGTCCCGGGTCCCGGTAGATGGTCGGGCGACGACAGGAGTTGATGGTTTGGCTTAGGATTTACCCGTAGCAATCGAGGAGGAAACTATCGGTTTGGTGGTCGCCATCGGAGTGCTGGTGCGTGGGACGGAGTTCACAGGAAAAGACATCCTCCTTGTCTGGGCCTTAGCAAGCTTAGTCTCAGCCCATTCAGCTTGCTTGTAAGCTTCGTCGACGTCTCGACATTTGTGGAGGTAGAGTTCATCCTGGATAATTGGCGGAGTCCTTGCATATAGCGGGTGACTTCCTGGACAGGAGACTCCTGCAATCGGTTGCGATGAATGAGGGGATTGGAACCCTTCGGTGTATTCTCTCACGCTCATGGTGCCTTGTCTCCATGATTGCAGTCGCGCGTATAAATCTCGTTTGTAATCTTTAGGCACGAACTTGGTCTTCAGTTTGGCCTTCATCTTGCTCCAACTGCGGATCTTACTCTTTCCTTTTCGTTTGCGTTCAGATTGCAAACGGTCCCACCATAGCAGAGCATGTCCCTTTAGTTTGATTGTGACAAATTGAATTTTCGTTCGCTAGGCATAGTCTTCCAAACAAAGAAGTGTTCGACGGCTTGGAGCCAGTCCAAAAAGACAATCAGGGTCTCGTCCTCCGTCAAATTCCGGAACATCAAGACGAATACCTCGATCCCATTCGTCATCGGGTCTAGGGCCATGTCGTGACGGGAAGTGAGGGCCACTAGAGGGTTGTGTCGTATATCCTGAGGTGTGTGGCTCTTGGGTTTTTGAAATGAAAGGGGTTTCTTCTCTAAATCCTTCGTCCTCGCTCTCCTGTGAAAGATAGTCGCTAACGTGTCCGTCAGAAGTAGAAGAGCTAGATTCGTGGGATGTGTTACTTCGTGAGTGCAGTCGGCCTTTGTTTGGCGTCTCGTCACCATGATCTTTCCCTAGCATTTGACTATTTAGGGTGGCAATTTGTCCGCTTAGTTGTTCGAACATCTGTCGCATTTGAGCATTCAAGGATTCTAACGTTAGCTCAGTGTGTGGGGTGTAGCCGGCTTTAGAGGTAGTTGGTTTGTTGGCTATGGGACCCTATTCCTTCTTCTTTTCTCTCTCTTTTATTTATTTATTTATTTATTTTTCTTTTTTTTGTTTTGTGTTTTTTTGTTTTGCTTTAATATGCAATAAAATAACGAAACGGATCGATGGGCTCTGATACCAAATTGGTGCAACCTAGTTGGAATCGCTAGGATGCAAACTCAATTACAACCCTAAAATTTGTGCTAAAGGACCAAATGCCTAAACGAATAAAATGACGTGCAGGATGAAAACTCTGGAGGTCGAAATGCAATGAATTAACTGGTGATAAAAAGGCGTCTAGCAAAATCGGCAACAAATGACAACAAATACTCGAGTTCTAGCACTGAATTCACCACAATTTAAGGCATGGCCTTAAATTTCGCCGAAATTCGGCCGAAATGGCTATATCGGTCGAAATTTTGGGGGGTCTAGTTCAAAAAGTCACCGAAATGACCGAAATTTCGGTCGAATTTCGACCGAAATTCGACCGAAATTTCGTTTCGGTCCCTCACCGAAACGAAACCGAAATCCGACTTTTAAGGCCTTGATTTAAGGGCAAGCCAAATGGCTAAAAGTTCCTGGGAAAGTATAGCGATGTTGCAATAACTAGGAACCTCAATACTTCACCAAACCAAGCAGCAACACAACAGTCCACAATACTAAGATTATGCGGCAAAATAATTGGTGGAAATGGCGCTCATACCACAACCGATGAGGGGGAATTCGCAAGCTTCAGACCTGGTCGGTGGTGGGAATGGTAATTAGATGCGTCCGACAGCACGTGAGGGCCTGCGTTCAGGGAGAAACAAAGGCGGCGTGTTGTTCAGCGGCGGGTTGGGGCGTTGACGGCAGTGGCGGCGGTGGTCGAGGCGACTGGTGGTTGCAGAGGAGGTGAAAAAGGAATCAGGGAAGAGGTCCAGCGGCGGGTTGGGGCGTTGTCGGCGGTGGCGGGGTGGTCGTGGCGGCTGGTGGTTGCAGGGGAGGAGGGAAATGGGTCGGGAAAGAGGTAGGAGGAGTGCGGCGGTGAGGGGGGGGGGTATTTGCGGGGAGGGCGGTGACGAGGGGAGGTGGAGGCGCGGGGATTCGCGCGCGGGGAGGGTGCGGGCCTGTGATAGGCGAAGGCGATGCGGGGTAGCGGGGGAGGGGAGGCGGAGGCACGTGGGTTGGCACGCGGGAGGGGTTCGATCTGCGCAGGGAGAGACGGTGAGGGAGGGTGGCGGAGGAGGGGGGCTCGACTTGGGAGGAGGCGGCGGGAGAGAAATTAGGGTTCGGGAGGAGAAATGAAACTCGAGGGGGAATGGGAGAGAGGCTTCGGGAAACGAGAGGGAAGAGAGAGAGAGAGGAGGGGAATAAGTGAGGGAAAAATAACTTCATTCAAACTTAATTCAATCAGTCCCAATGGGGCGCCTTTATAGAGGCCAAGTCCCCCCAAACAAGCAACATCCATACTAAAAATAGAAAAAAGCAGAAAAGATGATAAGGCCTTGTATAATGAGCCTTTTACATAAGTAAATAAAATTAAATAAAATAAATGTTCGACTATAGAAATTGATCACGTGGTATCATGCTGCATCAACTCCCCCCTGCTGAGAAGAATCTCGCTCCGTCGAGATGGCATCGTGGTAGTTCTGAAGTATATCAGGGCGGAGTTGTTGAAGTCCGTCCTCGTCAATCCAGGTGCAATCGGGCTAAGGTCGTCCCTTCCATTTGACTAGATAGCGTCGGAAGAGACCACGTCTAGTCGTCATATCTCGGATGTCGGCAATATCTTCAATCTGATCGGCATCAGTCGCGACCGGTGGTTGGCGCGTATCATCAGCAGGAACTATTGGCCTGGTGGCATCTGTCTGTTCATCTCCATGATATAAGAAGAGATCTGATACATTAAAGACTGGCGATGTCTGGATGTCTGGCGGTAGATCAAGTAAGTAGGCATTGGGCCTAATCTTCTTGAGGATTCGGAATGGACCAATCTTTCGGACACTCAATTTTTGGTGGACAAGGAAACCTCTTTTTTTTAGGTGGACCATCACTAATTCTCCAACTCTAAACTCGCTCTCTCTACGGTGGAGGTTGGCTTGGGCTTGGTATTTCTGTGTCATGGTTTGGAGTTTGGTTCGGATTTCGGTATGGATATTGGTTAGGTGTTCGACCAGGTCCTCAACAGCTGCACTACTCCTCCCTTGCATGGTTGTGGGTGTTAGGTCTAGAAATTTGGTAAGTGGAAAGCCGTACACACTTTCAAATGGCGATTTTCCGGTGGAACTATTAGTGGAACTGTTATACGCGAATTCGGCTTGGGGAAGAATTAGATCCCATTTGAACGGAGAGTCCCCTGCAAGACATCGCAATAAATTTCCTAATGATCTTTTAACTACTTCGGTTTTCCCATCTGTTTGTGGATGATAAGCAGTGCTGTATTGCAAAAAAGTACCAAGACGAGACCAAAGCGTGCGCCAAAAATGACTCAAAAACCTGGTATCACGATCCGAAGTGAAAGAACAAGGAACACCATGCAATCTAACGACATCACGAAAAAGCAAATGAGCGACATGAGATGCATATGAGGTTTTTCTACATGCAATGAAGTGTGCCATTTTAGAAAATCTGTCCACAACCACAAAAATGGAGTCAACTTTTCCGTACCGTGAGGTGTAAGACTAGTAAGAAATCCATAGTGATGTCTTCCCAGGGTCGCAGAGGAATCGGTAGAGGTGTATACAACCCAGTGTTCTGCCTATGTCCCTTGAATCTCTGACATGTTTGGCATTTTTGTACTAATTTTGTAACATACTTTCGCATTTGCGGCCTATAAAATCGCTCTTGGAGAAGAGTCAAGGTGTTGTCCCTTCCAAAGTGTCCAGCTAAACCACCGTTATGCAGTTCTGAAATTAAATTCTCTCGAAGGGAAGTGGCGGGAATGCACAGTCGGTGGGCTTTGAACAAGAATCCCTCATGAAGGACATAAGTGGCGGTCTGATCCTGTCCAGTGTCAACACACTCTGCGTAGACTTGTCCGAAGTCAGGGTCAGTGGGGTAAAGATCCTTGAGCGCGTCAAATCCTGTTGTGCTTACGGTCATCGTGGTCAGGACGTGTGCTCGTCTGCTCAACGCGTCGGCCACACGATTCAGGGTTCCAACCTTGTGCTTGAGATGGAACGTGTATTCTTGGAGGAAACTAACCCATTTGGCATGGCGCTTGTTAATGGTTTTCTGTGAATTCAGATATCTTAAGGCTTCATGATCAGAGTTGAGGACAAATTCACGTTGGATTAGATAGTGCCTCCAATGCTTGAGAGCTTGTACCACAACATAGAATTCGACATCATATGTAGAGTACCGTAATCGAGCTTCGTTCAGCTTTTCACTGTAGAATGCTACAGGTCGTCCTTCTTGGCTCAGGATGGCACCAATCCCGACATGTGAGGCATCGCAATCAACTACGAAAACCTTGGTGAAGTCAGGAAGTGCCAAGACAGGGGCATGGGTCAACTGATGTTTTAGCTTTTGAAAGCTGAGTTCTGCTTCAGGAGTCCAAGTGGGTGCGCCTTTACGTGTACAATCTACTAACGGAGCCGCACAAGTGCTAAAGTTCCGGATGAAGCGCCGGTAGAAAGAAGCTAATCCCAGAAAGCTGCGAATCTCAGTAAGGGTTTTGGGCACGGGCCAGCTCTGAATGGTCTAAATCTTGGAGGGGTCAACTTTAAGTCCATCGGCAGTGACAATGTATCCCAAGAAGAGGACGGTGTCAGACATGAAGGAGCATTTCTTTAGGTGGACATATAATTGTTGGGCCCTCAAGGTTTCCAAGACTTGTCGCAAGACCAATATGTCATCAAAGTACACAACCACAAACTTACCGATGAAGGGCCGCAATACATGATTCATGTTTCGCATAAATGTGCTGGGAGCATTAGACAGGCCGAAGGGCATCACTGTCCATTCATATATGCCCTCTTTGGTTATAAAAGCAGTCTTCCACTCGTCTCCAGGTCGGAGGCGAATCTGATGGTACCCACTGTGAAGGTCCATTTTGGAAAACAATTTGGCACCCGATAGCATATCGAGCATGTCATCAAGGCGTGGAATCGGAAAACGATACTTGATCGTTATCTTGTTGATAGCACGACTATCCACACACATCTTCCACGTGCCATCCTTTTTCGGGGTTAGTAGAGCAGGAACAACCACTAGGCTAATACTCTCTCGAACATACCCACGACGTAGAAGATCGGTGGCCTGTTTATTCATCTCTTTGTGCTCTCCTGGTCTCATCTGATAATGTGGCAAATGTGGTAGGCTTGCTCCAGGAACTAGGTCAATGTGATGCTGGATGTCTCGCAATGGGGGTAGTCCTTCAGGTAATTCTTCAGGCATTTGAGCATTCAAGGATTCTAACGTTAGCTCAGTGTGTGGGGTGTAGCCGGCTTTAGAGGTAGTTGGTTTGTTGGCTATGGGACCCTATTCCTTCTTCTTTTCTCTCTCTTTTATTTATTTATTTATTTATTTTTTTTGTTTTGTGTTTTTTTGTTTTGCTTTAATATGCAATAAAATAACGAAACGAATCGATGGCCTCTGATACCAAATTGGTGCTACCTAGTTGGAATCGCTAGGATGCAAACTCAATTACAACCCTAAAATTTGTGCTAAAGGACCAAATGCCTAAACGAATAAAATGACGTGCAAGATAAAAACTCTGGAGGTCGAAATGCAATGAATTAACTGGTGATAAAAAGGCGTCTAGCAAAATCGGCAACAAATGACAACAAATACTCGAGTTCTAGCACTGAATTCACCACAATTTAAGGGCAAGCCAAACGGCTAAAAGTTCCTGGGAAAGTATAGCGATGTTGCAATAACTAGGAACCTCAATACTTCACCAAACCAAGCTGCAACACAACAGTCCACAATACTAAGATTATGCGGCAAAATAATTGGTGGAAATGACGCTCATACCACAACCGACGAGGGGGAATTCGCAAGCTTCAGACCTGGTCGGTGGTGGGAATGGTAATTAGATGCGTCCGGCAGCACGTGAGGGCCTGCGTTCAGGGAGAAACAAAGGCGGCGTGTTGTTCAGCGGCGGGTTGAGGCGTTGACGGCAGTGGCGGCGGTGGTCGAGGCGACTGGTGGTTGCAGAGGAGGTGAAAAAGGAATTGGGGAAGAGGTCCAGCGGCGGGTTGGGGCGTTGGCGGCGGTGGCGGGGTGGTCGTGGCGGCTGGTGGTTGCAAGGGAGGAGGGAAAGGGGTCGGGAAACAGGTAGGAGGAGTGCGGCGGCGAGGGGGGGGTGTATTTGCGGGAGGGCGGTGACGAGGGGAGGCGGAGGCGCGTGGATTCGCGCGGGGGAGGGTGCGGGCCTGTGATGGGCGAAGGCGATGCGGGGTAGCGGGGGAGGGGAGGCGGAGGCGCGTGGGTTGGCACGCGGGAGGGGTGCGGTCTGCGCAAGGAGAGACGGTGAGGGAGGGTAGCGGAGGAGGGGGGCTTGACTTGGGAGGAGGCGGCGGGAGAGAAATTAGGGTTCGGGAGGAGAAATGAAACTCGAGGGGGAAAGGGAGAGAGGCTTCGGGAAACGAGAGGGAAGAGAGAGAGAGAGGAGGGGAATAAGTGAGAGAAAAATAACTTCATTCAAACTTAATTCAATCAGTCCCAATGGGGCGCCTTTATAGAGGCCAAGTCCCCCCAAACAAGCAACATCCATACTAAAAATAGAAAAAAACAGAAAAGATGATAAGGCCTTGTATAATGAGCCTTTTACATAAGTAAATAAAATTAAATAAAATAAATGTTCGACTATAGAAAATGATCACGTGGTATCATGCTGCATCAATACTACTGGGCTCAAAGTGTTCTAATTGCAACTGGTAGAATTAACTGGTTTGTTTGTTCGGTATATTTATTATTTGATTTTGTCATGTTGCTCTGGTTGTTGCCATATATTTTTAGAGAGTTTTGCCTACGCCTTTCACATGCTGCCTATTCTATTAATCACTTGTGTTTTTTTCACAAGGGTGCTTCTGAGGCGATGAACTTGCCTGTGGCTTTCATCAGCGTTGTGTTGCTGCCAATAGTTGGCAATGCTGCTGAGCATGCCAGTGCAATCATGTTTGCCTTAAAAGACAAGCTTGTAAGGGGCATTGCTGGATTCATTCCTGGTGTGGTGTTTTTGCCACATTCATTTCTGATGTTTTGTTTATCATTTAAATTAGTGGTAATTTGTCTTCAGGACATCACATTGGGAGTTGCAATAGGATCATCAACACAGATATCGATGTTTGTGGTAAGACGCCCTTCTCTTGAAGATATTTTGTTGGCAACAGTTATTGTTCTTCCACGGTTTGTTTAGGTTTGCTTTGACTATTCTTATTGTACCTTTCTGAATCTTTTCATATTTTTGGTCATGCATTGCAAACATATTTTGGCTTTGATAATATTTCACAAGTTACGACTGTATGTTGAAATATATTCTGCAAGCAATAATTTGCACAACTGCCATAACCTAATGGGTTTTCTCCAGAAGCCTCCCAAAGCTTTATTTTTGGAATCACAGGTCATTGTAAATGCTTTTGAAGAAGGGTGTAACCATTTTAAATATCTATACTGTGACGATGAATCAAATAAACTTAGTTGCAAACTAGAAATATAAAGCAAGTGTTAGTGGTTTCTCATCTGGTACTCGTTATTTATGTGCAAAGAAAAGCAAATTGTCTGCAATACCACACTCATGTAATTAGTCATAACATCTGTATGATGTATTTACCACTAGCACTTAAGTGCTTAAGTGTATTTTAAATAATACTTCCAAAAGCAGACGGGAAAATCATTGCAATTTTCCAGGGAAAATTTGGTTATGTAATAGAAGGGAGGTCATCGATGTTCCCTACTAATCTTCTCTTCGATAAGAGGGAGGTTTGTCATAAATACAGTTCTTGTCCTAAAATGGATGCGGGGGATCAGATGTATATAACTGGAACCTATATTAAATGTTTTAAAGCCAAGCACTAGTTTGGAGCTCAAGAGCTTGAGAAACATGAGTCACAACAAACTAATATTTTCTCTTGTTTAAGAGGGTGGTTTATTGGCGAGTTGACTAATCACATTCATGATGAGTTACATTGGTGTATGTTGTTTGTCGGTGATATTGTGCTGATTGATGAGACGAAAGATAGAGTAAGTGAGAAGCTTGATGTTTGGAGAAATGCTTTAGAGACCGAAGGATTTCGTATAAGTAGGGCTAAGACTGAATATATGGAGTGCACATTTGATGGAAGCAATGTGAAGGAATCAAGCTGAAGATTGGAGATGAAAACATTTAGAAGAAAGATTCTTTTAGATACTTGGGATCTATTTTGCAACAAGATGGGGAAATCGATGAAAATGTTGCTCATAAAATAAATGCAGGTTGGCTAAAGTGGAGAGGAGCTTCTACTATTTTGTGTGGAAGAAAGTTTCTTTCAAAATCAAAGGAAGTATTACAAAGCAACCGTGAGACCTGCTCTGCTCTATTATATGAATGTTGTCATGCGAACCATAGACATGTGCAGAAATAAAAATGGCTAAGATAGATGTGTGGTCATATACGACAAGATTGAATTCGGAATGATGCGATCAGAAGGAAAGTTGCTGTAGCTCCAATAGAGGATAAGACAAGAGGAGTTGTTTAAGATGGTTTAGCCATTTGCAAAGGAGGACGGTTGATGCTCCAGATGGAAGATGCAAGATTTGGAATGTTGAGCCGCCTAACCGTGGACAAGGAAGGCCCAAGAAGTGTTGAGTGAGATTATCTGAAGGGATCTTAGTTATATAGATCTGAGCCCGAGAATAGCACTAGATAGATCTGAATGCAGGTAAGGAGTCCATGTAGCCGGCCTTACTTAATGTGAGAAAAGGTTGTGTTGTGGTGGTGTTGGTTAAGAGTTTGACATAGATAAAGACCTTCTCCTAAAAAGGATGTTGGAGATAGTTGTCTACAACTAGAACCTTAGTGATGCCATATTCAATGTTTTTTTAAAGAATGTTATGTTCAATGTTTCTAATGCCAAATCACTAGTTGGGGCCTAGGAGCTTAAGCAACCATAGTTTTTTTAAACCAAAAAGGGGGGAAACACGCTAAGGTGTCCGCCCCGGATTTATATTAAAAGATTAATGTTACAAGGGAATTTACAGACTCTATTATTCTAAAAGAGACTTGGCATGAAAGACAACATTCTCACAATAAAAACGTTGAGAAGAAAAATTAGCACCATTACGAGCCAGCCAGATTGCCCAAGGCATAGCAACATGTCTCAAAACTCTCTCTGGTTAGATATCTTGCCTGATACAACGAGTCCCAGAACAACTCCAAGCTTTGCAGATTAAGCCAGCTTAACCTTGCATCTGTTTGCATATTGTTCTTTTTGCATATGATCCTGAAAATAGACCTCTCTTATATGGAAGCTCAAATAGCTGGGATTTCGTAATATATTTTTTGAAAGGAAAAATGGTGTTGCACAGAGAAGATGCCCACCCAAAGAACTTTCATCACATGCTAACATACATTAACTACAAAGATAAGGAATTCATAAGGATCCTGGCATGCTCCACAGAGAATCTTTCAGTATGAAAGATTACTATGTTCCTTGCCATCTGCATGGCTTACAAAGTTGCGGCAACTCAAATCCTGCCAACATCCATCCCGACACACTACTGATCCACGGAGACCCTAGAATGCAGAAGCACAATCTGGGGAAATTCTGTCCAGGTTTGTTGTCTTCTACACCTCCGTAGAAGAGCCACAAAGGAAGAACAACTGATCAGTGTCCTCAAGCATCTCCGAACACCGCTAATAGGACCCATTTTCCCCATGAAAGAATATTGACCGGCGACCCCCCATCAACTAGGGGTGTCAAACAAGCTCGGACATGAACTTGACTTGGACCCATCTCGATAAGTACTTGTGAGTCATGCTGTAAATGCTAATGAGTTGGAGTTGAGTTTGAATTTACATATGCTCAACTCACTAACTCAACTTGATAACTCGAATTCACTCAATTTGTTTTTTATTAAGAACCTTCACCACACATGCCACAATTGTCCACCACTATTAATTTTCCATCAACGGATGGATATACAGACACATCTCCAAACCATCTCACAGTCCTATAATTTAATAGGACGTGTCATTCCCTCTCCTATATCCTTCCACGTGGTAATACACAGGCACATCTCCAAACCATCTCACATTCCTACAATTTAATAGGACTAGCCATTCCCTCTCCTATATCCTCCCACATGGTAAGACAAACCTACTCTGACTCCACCAAACACTCACTATAGTTCCACATCCTCTTGCTTCCTCAGCTTCTCCATCCAGCATCCACCCTTGTGTGGTCACTTCTCGAATCCTCCGGCTCTTTATGCACCAATGTCATAATGCCTCCAGCATTGTGGTGCAACCAATGTTGTTTCCTCCTATAGCCTTCTCTTGTGACGCCTTTAATGTACCCTTTTGAAGCCTCTTGCACATTGTCCCTTCCTTTGATGTTTTCCTCACCATGTCGCCTGTCCCAAACTCCTAAACTTAATGGCTTGTCATATGTCTTTGAAAGTTTAGGCCATTTACTTGTTTCTCGTCATTGTTTGAATATTCTCTTTGGAAGCAAAAATCTTAGAATGTATGATATGTTCTTTGTGCATCTTAAATTTGTCTTGTGGTTACTGATAAATAAATATACATATTCATGCACAAGCTATGTTTTGGCAACTTCTTTGAGTTCAATATGTTTTTTAGTTTATGATTAAATTCCAGAACGTTTGTTCAACGTGATTAAATATTTATCTAATTAGTCCTCAAGAGATTTAAATCATATTTCCAGACGGGTTCTCATTTTTGCAGTGACATGTCCATACGACATGAAATTTTGATGCAATATATCTAATTAAAGTGGCATTATATCAAGATATGAAATAATATGAATATGGGATATAGGATGAGTAATATAATACAAAATACAGTTATACAGGAGAGTATCCAAGAACAGGTGCATTTTTCTCTAATCAAATATAGGTACATCTATTATGTTGTCAAACAAACTCACTTAGACACCATTATTATTATTGAGAATCCTAATGAGTTCAATTTGGTTCATTAAAGAAAGTTCATGAACAAGAAGTATAGAAATCAACTTATAAAAGGCTCGTGACCAACTCTAACACAAAGTCAACATTTACGAACTTGAAGCTTATTAAGCCCGACCTGAGTCTTAGTTTAGCAATCGAGTTTGTTTCAGAGCTGATTCAACTCGTTGAAATTGATAAACACCTTTACCATAAGTACATTGTCCCATCTCATCAACCACAAGAGCAATTTGACCAGCAGTGGGATGTTCCACTACCAGATGTTTCTCAAAATCCATGGAAACGATACTTGTATTAACTATTAAAAACAATGATCGCATACAAGATCTTGTATGCCTTTTGAATTGGAAAGTGTCCTTTCGCTCAGGCCCAATGATCACGCCCAACAGAGGGCCTCCTCACCTCCGAAAGACCCTTTGGCGATCTTATAAACTCAATCGTCCTTTGATCATACAACTTTGAATGGAAAAGGGAGGAGCACTGCCCACTCTCTCATATCTCATCATTAGACGCCATCCATTGGTTGTTAGGGTGTTAAAACCCCCAAAAGCGGCATGATGACTTCCAACCGACTAGCTTCTTCTCAAGTTTCTACATTAATGGTAACTGATCAACATGTTGAAGTCTACCATACATCAACGACAAGTGCAAATATGCAAGTAGCAAGCTCGCTCGTCGGATCCTAAGAAATGTCTGACAAGAAGCTACCTCCTCATGAATCTGGCCAAATGGAACAAAGGCACACTTTTTCTCATTAACTTGTAGTATGGAGATGTCATCGAAATTTCCGAAACCATCTTGATCCCCTTGCAATCAGAAATCTTTTCCTAAAAAAGTAAATTTTGCATACCGAAGAATCAAGATGGAGTGGTTATCATGACTGCCACCCTTGAAAAATGAAAATATTACCTTGAATAGCCAGGTTGAAGCTATCACTTGTTGAGGGAAACAATAGAGATTTATAGAGCTAAAAGGAAGAACCTTCATATGATTTTTATTGATTTACAGAAGGCTTATGATTCTGTACCACGGGAAATATTGTGGAGAGTTTTGGAGAAGAGACAAGTACCTATCCTATACATTAACCTCATAAACATAGTTTTAAAAATGTGAGGTGGATCGAGGCAGTTTTCCCTTGACGGGGCGATGCGTAAGCCTCGAGGCGTAAGCCTATATAGGAAAATATACATAAAATACAATTAAGCACAATTATATATATTTACAAAACCACAAATTTAGATATTCCCTATATATTCATCATATATGCTATGAGTATCAGAATATATAATATTCTTTGCATGATTTACTTTGAATCCTAATTCGTATTATCATCCATATAAAATGCAAAGCTTATTACGACCTCCAGTAATGTTGGTGGGTGAAGTTCTTGTCGATATATAACACTTCCCTTTATGTCATGGGTGAAGCAAACTTATGTGACTAACATATTTTATTAACATACACAATATATAATATATCTATGTTGTTTTATATGTGTTATATGTCTAGTATATATATTAATATGTCTTGAATCCTAACTATCCGATTTGCTAAATTCAATTGAAGAATCGTCGTATGCCCCCCTGTCGCACTATACCCTACCAGCACGGGGGTCTCGCTGCCCGGTCAACGAGCCTGAGGGGGGGCTTGGGGGAAGCAGGTGCGCTACCCTCTTACAGGGGTTGCAGGGGGCAACGCCCCCATCCTAAAATGAATTTTTTATATGATATTGCATAATTTTTAAATATGGAATAAATATATATGACTATATAACAAATTAAATTATTAACACTTCATTATAGATATATATATTTATGTATTTGTACTCCATTCTTATTTTCTTATTCTCGTGTCTATCATATGTAATTTACCCATAGGTCTCTCCTCTATAGAAGAGAGCCTAGGGTTCACAGGAATAAACAATTCTCTCATTTTTCCCAATATGGTATCAGAGCGACGGTCCTAGGCCAAAGCTTTCGTACCCAAAATCCTAGCCCTACCGTCCATCCTCATCTTCGTCGAACGTCGGAGCGCCACCCCGCGACCCCTGCCGCGCCACCTCTCGGCTCCTGCCGTGTCGCCTCGCAACCCCTGCTGCCCCGCGGCCCCTGCAGCTCCGCCCCGCAGCCTCGCGGCACCCGTGCGCGTGCCTCCCCGTGCCGCCCCGCGGCTCCCAGCCCCCGTACGCGTGCCCTGTGCCCATGCCCTGCCCTGCGGCCCCCGGCCCCCGTACGCGTAGTCTTTGCCATTCCTCTTTGCGCGCACCTCTCGCGTGCAATGCCTCCGTGCGCGGCTTGCCATCTAGCCGCTCCATTGTCGGCGAAGGCTCCTCCGTGTATTATGTATTTGGGTGCAAAAGTCTACATATGCATTCAAATCCACATATGTTTGTGTAGACATTCACACCTTTGTCTATAAAACCCTATTTTTCTACATCCGACAATATGACAGAGAGCAAAGTCGATGTACCCGCTACAAGTGCCTTCAGAGGTCCGATGCCTATTGTCAAAATGGACGGGACAAACTATGAGCTATGGGCAATGCAGTTTATGAGTCTTATGAAGTCAAGCGGTAAGAAGCATATTCTTACTAAGGAGTAGCCGACTGAGAAAACTAGGGTCAATGCCTCATGGGAGGCCAATGATGCTTATGCCAAGGTTTGGCTTTCAGGAACATTGGCAATAGAGATCGCCAATGATATATTGCATCAACCCACTACCACGGCAATGCGGGACATCCTTGCTGCTACTTATTATCAGGCAAGGAATGAGACAAAGATTCTGCAACTCCAGCACGATATTTTCACTATCAAGCAGAATGGACAGCCTCTTCATTCGTTGTATATAGCCTTGCGTAGAATGTTCGAGAAGCTCCACAGTTTCATGCCCCTTACAGCTACTCTTGAGCAACAGAAGACGTAGAGGATTGCCACCATGGTGAGTGCATTCCTAGCATCCCTTGACCCTGAATATGAGGTTGCTCGCTCACAGATTCTGGCTGATGCCACTATTCCTCCTATGGAGGAAGCTTTCCGCCGGCTTAGTAGGATCACTTTTCCATCCACTCCAGCCAGTCAGACTTCTTCTGCAATGGTTGCCTTCCGAGGTTGAGGAGGCCCTTCTCAGTTTCGTGGATGTGGACCTCGTGGCAGAGAAGGTTGTATTCGTCAGCCGTGCACTTACTGCCACCGTCCTAGACATATAGAGGATACATGCTATTCCAAGCATGTATTTCCTGCTTCTGCACGAGTTGCTGAACAGGTTGATCCCCCTGCTCCTTCTTTGGATCAGAGATTTGATGACCTTGTAGCACGATTGAGGGGCATTATACCTCCTGCCAACTCAAATGCTTCTTCATCGGCCCCCTGGGAACCATTCGGATGTGGATGCTTCAACATCTTCTAGAACCTCAGGTAGTATTTATGCACTTACTAGCTGTAGTGGATCTAATGTTACAGAATGGATCATGGACTATGGTGCTACACATCACCTTTGTGGAGACAGAGGTCAACTTACAGCTTACAGACATGTTCCTTCAGGACGGACTGTGGTTATATCAGATGGGACTCATTCCTCGATCACTGGACATGGGGCGATTAGCCTAATACCATCTATGCGCCTACAGAATGTGCTTCATGCACCTGACTTTTCTATGAATTTGCTACTTATTAGTCAGATTACGAAAGATTTACATTGTCAGGCTATTTTTGATCAATCTCCTCTTGTATTTCAGGATATCCTGATGGGCAAGGTGATTGGCGGTGGTCATGAGCATGGCGGTTTCTATCGTTTGGTTCGCACACCTTATGTTGGCGCTTTCTCCCATTCTCCTGGACCCATCTCTCCCTTTACATGGCACCTGCGCTTTGGTCATCTTCCGCTCCAAAATTGTATCGTGTTCTGCCTCAGATTTCTCCTCACTCATCCTTTCAATGTGAGGCATGTCAGTTGGGAAAACATCATCAGTCTACTTTCCCTAGTCGTCAGAGTCGGAGCAATAGCTCCAGTTTTGAGTTCTTTCATATAGATATTGGGGTCCTAGTCATGTTCCTGATCATCAGGGACACATGTTCTATCTTGTCACTGTCGATGATTTCTCTCATTTGTCTTGGGTCTTTTTGTTAAAGAATAAATCAGAGGCTGGAGACAGAATGTCTTTTCTTCGTCTGTTAAATTTGTGCGTACTGATAATGCTTTGGAATTCTGTACTCATACTCTACAACAACAACAACAAAGCCTTTTCCCACAATTAAGTAGGGTCGGCTACATGGATTCTTCGCCTCCATTCAGATCTATTTTGGGTCAATCTCAGGCTTATATCCAAAAAGCTAAGATCCCTTCGTATAGTTTCTTTCCAACACCTCTTGGGCCATCCTCGCCTTTTCTTAGCCGGCTCAACATCCCAACACTCGCATATCCTAACTGGTGCATCAGCTGATCTTCTTTGCAAATGACCAAACCATCAAACATCACGTGCCTATACTTCCCAACAAAATGGTGTCGCAGAAAGGAAGCATCGTCACCTTCTTGACATTACCAGAACTCTCCTCATTCAGAGTCGTGCCCCATTCCTTCTGTGGTGATGCTGTCCTTACAGCATGTTACCTTATTAATCGCATGCCGTCGTCGGTATTGGGTGAGAAAATTCCTTTTTCCCTTGCATTTCCTGAGAAAGAATTGTTCTCCCTTACTCCTCACGTGTTTGGCTCGGTTGCTTTTGTCCACCAACTGCCCCCAGGTATTGACAAGCTCTCTCCTTGGGCAGTCAAGTGTGTTTTTGTTGGGTACTCCAGTACACAATAGGGATATAGATGTTATGATCCATTGCACAGGAAATATTATGTTAGTGCCGATGCCACTTTTTTTGAGTCTGTGATGTACTTTTTCCCTACAGGTGATTGTTTGACTTCTTCAAACCTTGATGATGAAATCTATATGCCACCACCACCTTCAAACCCACCACCATCACTACCTTCACCACCTTCCCCACCACCATCACCTCCGGGTCCCATTATCCATGTCCCACCTTTACCGCACCATTATACTTGCCATCCTGCTTCTGCTCATGGTCACCGCTCGTCATCTAGCCCGCATGAGGTATGTTCTGAAAACATAGTTCCTATGATTGGATCTGATAGCTTGCTTGAGCCAGACTCCTTACAGGGTACTGACACGGAAGTTAACACCTATTGCGATTCGGAAGCAGAAGCGTAGCTGCGCATCTTATCCTTTAGCATCCATGGTCTCCTTTGAGCGCTTGACTGGTGATTTTAGGAAATTTGCTAGTGCATTATCTACTGTGGACATCCCGCGGAATTATCATGAGGCTTTGAAAGATAGTCGGTGGCGGTTGGCTGTGGAAGAAGAGATGGCTGCATTGCAGTCACATGGTACATGGAGTCTAGTGAATGCTTTTGTTGGGGCCTCTGTTGTCAGCTGCAAGTGGGTGTTTACTGTTAAACACCATGCAGAGTCTAGATGGTACAAAGCCAGACTGGTTGCTCGTTGCTTTACTCAAACATATGGCGTGGATTTCCTAGACACATTCTCTCCTGTGGCTCGTCATTCTACTCTACGGATTCTTCTTCATGTTGCTGTGGTACGTGGCTGGTCTCTCTTTCAGCTTGATGTTAAGAATGCCTTTTTGTATGGGGATCTACAGGAGGAAGTCTATATGCAGTAGTCTCCCGGTTTTTCTGCTGAGGGGGAGTATTTGAAGGTTTGCAGACTTCATAAGGCAATCTACGGCCTCAAACAGAGTCTTAGGGCATGGTTTCAAAAGCTCTCGGACTTAATTGAGAAGCAAGGATTTAAGAGGTCAAATGCGGATAATTCATTGTTTGTACAGAGAACTCCTAGAGGCACGGTGGTAATTATGATTTATGTTAATGATATATTAGTCACAGGTGACGACATGCAAGGGATAAAAAGGGCAAAAGATTTTCTGGGACAACGATTTGTTACTAAGGACATTGGCACCTTATGATACTTCTTGGGGCTAGAATTTGCAAGGAATCCTGGCAGACTGGTGTACTAGGTAGCCCTGGTCTGGTTCTTATGTTTTTGGGGTGTTCTCCTTGCGCTACCCTGTTGGATCTTGGTTTTTGTTTTTTGTCTTGTTTTTTGTATATTTACTTTACGTTTCTTTTTAATAGATTGGGGTGAACACCGCTGAGTGTCTCCCCCTTTTTGGAGCCTAAAAAAAAGAATTTGGTAGGAATCAGCAGGGTCTTGTGATCGCACAACGGTAGTGTGTGACAGATATGCTAGTTGAGACAAGAATGGTTGGATGTCGGCCGGCCACCACTCCTATAGATCCTGGTATGGGAGTATATGATGATGATACAAAAGAAGTGGACAGGAAATGATACAGAGAAATAGTTGGGAAGCTTCTTTATGTTACTAATAATCAGACCAGATATCTCATTTGTAGTCAGTCGAGTGAGTCAATTCATGGAACAACCTTGACAGGTACACATGGATGTTGTATATATGATTTTGAGATATCTAAAGTCTTCCCCAGGTACATGCTTATTATTCAAAAAGGGGGGAACACTTACTATTTTTGCATGTACTGATGCTGATTATGTTGGATGTCCAAAGGATAGGAAGTCCACGTCGGGCTTTGCAATTTTTTTTGGTAGCTCTCTCGTTTCTTGGCGGAGTAAGAAACAAACCGTTGTAGCTAGATCCAACGTCGAGTCTGAATATAGAGCTATGGCACAAGCAAGTACGGAAATGATGTGGGTTCGTGCTGTACTAGCAGATTTACATATAGATGTACCCGTTCCTATGCAATTACATTGTGATAACCAAGCAACCCTGTTCATTGCGAACAATCTGGCTTTTCACGGGAGAACCAAGCATATCGAAGTGAACTGTCACTACACCAGGGACATGATTCAGAAATGACTTATCTCTACCTCTCATGTCAGCTCAAGGGACCAACTGCAGATATTTTTACTAAGGCTTTGCTCAGGGGACCGTTCCAGAAATGCTCATCCAAGCTGAGCATGACTGACATCTATGCTCCATCTTGAGGGGGAGTGTAGATATATATATATATATATATATTTATGTATTTGTACTCCATTCTAATTTTCTTATTCTCGTGTCTATCATATGTAATTTACCCATAGGTCTCTCCTCTATATAAGAGAGCCTAGAGTTCACAGGAATAAACAATTCTCTCATTTTTTCCAACATTAATATTATACTTAAAATATCATAAAAATCTATACAAAAATATAAAATATAGGGTACCAATTCTTTGCAGCCCGAGGCAACGCCTCAAGATCGCCTCAGCATCTCGACACCTCAAGGACCGCCACAACGCCTGGAGGCGCATGCCTCACATGGGCTGCTTGAGGTGGGCACCTCGAGGCGCGTTTTTTTAAAACCATGCTCACAAAAGATACGTATGATAGGGTTTCATCTTGTGTAAGGATACAATCTGGGAAGACTGACTATTTTGACATCAACATTAGTCTGCATCAAGGTTCAACTTTGAGTCCATTCATTTTTACTTTGATTATGGACAAGTTGACAAGTCACATTCAGGATGAGATACCTTAGTGTATGTTATTCGCTTATGATATTTGTGTTTATTGATGAGACTAGAGATGGAGCAAATGACTTGAGTTCCGGAGACATGCATTGGAGACTAAGGATTTCGTATGAGTAGGCCTGAGACTGAATATATGGAGCACACTTTTGATGAAAGCAATGATGAAGGAATCATGGTGAAGATTGGGGACTATTGAGTTATTTCTTATCTTTCTTACTATTTTCTTATTATCTATTTATTTTGCTGGGTGAAGATTGGTGACTATTGAGTTATTTCTTATCTTTCTTACTATTTTCTTATTATCTATTTATTTTGTTACCCACCAGGTTCCCCTCCTATATAAGAGAACTTAAGGATCTCTCATTAATGTAATCAATTCAATTCCTTCTACATGGTATCGGAGCGATGCCTAGACCTGAGTTCCCTTATCCCACCAAACCCTAACCCTATCTACGCTCCCCTCCCGTCGCTCGCCCCCCACCTCCACCGCCGCCCAGCCCCAGGCCACCTCCGTCTTCCAGCCCGCCGCCCGGCCCGACCGCCGCCAAGGGCACAACTTGACCACATCGATCGTCGCCTAGGTCGCTGCGAGGCCGCCCCTGGACGTCCAGCCCGCCGCCCGTCCCTTCCGGTCGCCGTCCAAGGCACAACCCGACCCCTCCGGCCGCCAACCAGACTACCCCCAGGCCGCCCAGGCCCTCCCTTAGCTGCTACCGACCCTTGTGTGCATCTGTGCAGCTCTGCAGCTCGAGTTGCAGTCTGAATCGGTCTAATTTTGATCGGAAAACATGATTTCAGACCTATAAATCGCATTTTCCAGTCCTAGCGCGTAGCGATGTTTGTATGAATACACACATACAATCAATCCTCCGTATGATCGTGTAGACTCGTTCATATCGGTCTACTCCCCAGTTGAGTTCCATTATTTGATTGTTTTTCCATCATGTCAGAGAACACGTGTGATATTTTTTCGTCCAAAGCCTTTAAGGGCCCGGCTCCCATCGCTAAGATGGATGGGACCAACTATGAGTTGTGGTCCATGTAGTTTCTCACTCTCATGCAGTGTAACAACAAGGAGCACATCATGACAGATCCAGAGCCAATGGATAAGACTGGGGCAAATGCTTCTTGGAAGCAAGTTGACGCATATGCGCGTGCTTGGCTATGTGGGACTCCCACCACATAGATAGCCAATTATATTCTGAATCATCTCACCGCCAAGGCGATGCAGAACACTTTGGTTTCCACCTATGCTCAAACGAAGAATGAGGCTGAGATTCTCCAGGTACAGTTTGACATCTATAAGGCCAAGCCGAATGATCATCCTCTGCACGTGTACCACAGTTCACTCCGTGGCATGTTTGAGAAGCTTCATAGGTATATGCCTATTACGATATCTCTTGAGCAACAGAAGGCATATAGGAACTCCACGATGGTTGGGGTTTTCATGGTTGACCTTGATACATTGCATGATCCATACCTCCCATGGAGGAGGTCTATAGCTGTCTTAACCGGATTATCATGCCTTTAACGACCACTCCTCAACCCTCGAACCTATGGTTGTTTCTCGTGGTCGAGGAGTGACGATCCAGTTTAGAAGATGCATCCCTCATGGCAGAGGTGGTGGACGTCTGCGTGACCCTTGCACATTTGGTCGTCGATCGGGACATGTAGAGAGTACATGCTACTAGAAGCATGGATATCACGTTTCTGGTCGCGTGGCAGAACATATTGAGCCTTCAGATACACTTTTTTCTCAGACCGATCCTCGCCTGGATGATATTGTCTCTCGTATTCAAGAGATCATGACTCCTGTTGCAGGAACCGCTACTACAGATATCGTAGCCGCAGCTAGAGCCTCTTTGAGTTCCTCAGTTATCGCTCATGCTTTCACTGGTAGTAATGGTGCAGATATGTCAGAGTGGATTACGAACTTTGGTGCTTCACATCATCTTTGTGGAGACAGAGCACAATCGATGTCCTATAGGTCCATACCTCCTGGTAGATGAGTTGTTATTGCCAATGGCGACTACTTACCCATTACAGGACAGAGGGAGGTGCATTTGACGCCGTCCATGCATCATCAGAATGTTTTATATGCTCCTGACTTTCAGATGAATTTACTTTCCATTAGTCAGATTATTAAGGGTCAGCATTGTCGTGCCATCTTTGACCCTTCGTCTCTTGTGTTTCGAGACGTACTCACAGGCATTGTGATTGGATATGGTAGTGAGCAACGGGGACTCTACAGACTGGTCCATCCTCCTCATGTTGGTTTTTCTACTATACATATTGGTCCAGTCTTACCATATCTGTGGCTCCTTTGTTTTAGTCACCTTCCTCTACAGAATCTATGTCATGTTATTTCTCAGATTTCTACAAGATCCTCCTTCCAGTGTAAGGCATGCCAGTTTGGGAAGCACATGGAAGGCCGTATCGATATCGATATCTTTTCGATATCGTATCGATACGATATTTCGACGATATATCGCCGAAATATCGCCCATATCGATGAGCTTTTGTGAAGAAAATGCCTGGAAATCGGGATATATCACCATATCGGTGCCCATATCGGTCCCATGTCGATATCTATATATCAACGATATATCGCCGATATATCACGATATTTCCTTCCATGGGGAAGCATCATTGTTCCTCCTTTCCATCTCGTCAGAGTCGGAGCAGTTCTCAATTATTTGAGCTCCTTCATTTAGATATCGGGGGCCCGAGTCGAGTTCTTGATCACCAGGGACACCGTTTTATCTTGTTGCTGTCAATGATTTTTCTAGACTTTCCCGGATCTTTTTATTGAAGAATAAGTCTGCGGTTGGATCTGTGATCAAATCTTTTATTAATGAGATAAAGAATATTTTTCTGCCAGTGTCAGATATATTCGTTCTGATAATGCTTTAGAGTTCTGCACCTTACATCTTTCTTATTTTCTTAGATTTCTTGGCATTGTTCACCAGACCTCATGTACTTATACATCCTAGTAGAACTGTGTTGTCGAGCGTAAGCATTGTCATTTACTTGATGCGACCCGAACATTGTTGATACAGAGTCGTGCTCCTCATGCCTACTGTGGAGATGCCGTCCTTACGGCTTGCTATCTGGTGAACCACATGCCTTCGTCTGTGTTGGGAGAGAAGATTCCTTTCTCGATTGCGTTTCCTGAGAAGGATCTTTTCTCTCTTACACCTCGTGTGTTCGTTTCAGTTGCTTTTGTTCACGATATCTCTCCAGGTTGTGACAAGCTCTCTCCCAGAGTTGTCAAGTGTGTTTTTGTCGGCTACTCTCGTACCCAGAAGGGATGTCTTTGCTTTGATCCGCTCAAGCGGAAATACGTTGTGAGTGCTGATGTTACTTTGAGTCTGTCATATATTTTTCTCCTACAGGCGACAGACTAACCCCGTCCGACTCTGACGATGAGATCTACATGCCTCCACCTCCTACTGTCGTACTACCACCTCCCTCTACTCATGCTCTACCACCACCTCCTCCACCACCACCACCACCACTGCCACTACGTACACCTACTCTTGCCTCTACACCTACTCAATCCACCTCATACCGTGACTCAGTTTTTGCCACATGTTTTTACTTGTAGGTCTTGCTTGGTTCCCCCTACTCACAGGCCTTGTCCATCTTCTTGCACGCCTTGGGTACGTAATGAGCATATTGTTTCTACTAGTGGCACTATTGAGTTGTCTGTGCAACGAGATTCCATACATGATGAGCTAGTGCCCTTGGCAGTTGATCTTGATGTGCCGATTGCTCCAGCAAGCAGAAACGTAGGTGTGTTACTTATCCTCTTGCGGCCTCGGTTTCTTTGAGCAGACTATCAGAAGGTTTTAGGAGGTTTACCCTGGCACTATCAACCATGGAGATACCATGGACATTTAGGAGGCTCTTCAGGACAGTCAGTGGAGATTAGAGATGAAGGAGGAGATGGCTGCGTTACAGTTGCGTGGTACGTGGAGTCTTGTTTCTGCTCTAGTTGGCGCATCCATTGTGGGATGCAAATGGATGTTCTCTATGAAACACCATGCAGATGGCAGTGTAGATCACTATAAGGAGAGACTTATGGCATGTGGGTTCACCCAGACATATGGGGTGGACTATCAGGATACTTTCTCTCCAGTTGCCAGACATTCTACTCTACGCATTCTACTTTCTGTTGCTGTGACACGAGATTGGCCCCTTTACTAGCTTGATGTGAAAAATACCTTCCTCTATGCTAATCTACAGAAGGAAGTCTACATGCAGCAACAACCTGGGTTTGCTACTGAGGGGGAGTGTCCGAAGGTTTGCAGACTTCACAAGGCAATTTATAACCTTAAGAAGAGTACAAGAGCATGGTTTCAGAAGCTATCGGAATAGATAGAGTAACATGGGTTTGTGCGATCGACTGCATATCACTCTTCATTTGTGCACATGACCCAGAAAAGTACTATTGTCGTTCTTGTTTACGTTGATGATATTATTGTTACATGGGATGATGAGCAGGGTATTCAGAGTGCCAAGGACTTCCTTGGTCAGCAGTTTGTGACCAAGGACCTTGGTAATTTACGTTACTTCCTTGGATTGGAGTTTGCCAGGAGCCAGCGGGGTCTTATGATGACCCAGAGGAAGTATGTTACAGGAGTCATTTCAGAGACATGCATGACAGATTGCAGACCTGCCACTACTCCTATTGATCCAAGCATGAAGCTATATGATGATGACATCGAGGAGGTCGACAAGAGGAGGTAGAGGGAGCTTGTTGGCAAGCTACTATATGTGACTATTTTAAGCCCGAACTATCCTTTGCCGTGAGCAACATGAGTCAGTTTATGGAGCATCCCAGATAGGCACATATGGATGCAATCCATATGATTTTGAGGTATCTGATGACTTTACCAAGTACGGGACTTCTGTTCAGCAGAGATACATCTCTTTCAGTTACAGCATGTGCGGATGCGGATTATGCTGGTTGTCCAAAGGATGGAAAGTCTACTTCAGGTTTTGTTGTGTTCACATGGAATTCCTTAGTTTCTTGGAAGAGGAAGAAGCAGACCATGGTTGCTAGATCGAGTGTTGAGTTAGAATACATGGCCATGGCGCATGATAGCACGGAAATGATGTGGGTCAGATCTGTTCTTATTGACATGACTATAGAGATGCCTCTTCCCATTCACCTCCAATGTGACAATCAAGTTGCTTTTTTCATTGCCAACAACTCAACTTTTCATGGGAGGACCAAACACATAGAGGTGGTCTGTCACTACACTCGTGACATTATATAGAAGGGTATTATTGCCGCTACTCATGTCAACTCTGGAGATCAGACAACAGATGTTTTTACTAAGGCCCTAGCCAGAGGGCCTTATCAGAGATTTTGTTCCAAGCTGAGCCTGGTCGATATCTATGCTCCAGCTTGAGGGAGGGTGTTGAGATATTTCTTATCTTTCTTATTATTTTCTTATTATCTATTTATTTTGTCATCTTTATGTAATTTTCCCAATAGGTTCCTCTCCTATATAAGAGGACCCAAGGGCTTCTCATTAATGTAATCAATTCATTTCCTTCTATAGTGACGATAACATTTAGAAGAGAGATTCTTTTAGATACTTGGGATCTTTTTTACAACATGATGGGGAATTTGATGGAGATGTTACTAATAGAATAAAAGCGGGTTGGCTAAAGTGGAGAGGAGACTCTACTGTTTACAAAGCAGCCATGGGACCTGCTATGCTCTATGGATATGAATGTTGGCATGTGAACCACAGACATGTGCATAAAATGATGATAACAGAAATAAAAATGCTAAGGTGTATGTGTGGTCACAAACGTAAAGATCGGATTCGAAATGATGCAATCAGAAGGAAAATTGGTGTAGCTTCGATCGAGGATAAGATGCGAGCAAACAACTTAAGGTGGTTTAGCCATTTGCAAAGGAGGTCAGCTGATGCACCAGTGAGGTGATGCGGGTTTTAGGATGTTGAGATGGCTGAGAAAGGGCGACGAAAGCCCCGAAGTGTTGGAATGAGACTATACGAAGGGATCTTTTACGATCTAAGCCTGAGAATGACCCAAGATAGATATGAATGGAGGCAAAAACATGTAGCTGACCCTACTTAATGTGGAAAAGGGCTTTGTTGTTGTTGTTGATGAATAGCCAGGTTGACTATTACATTTGTTGGCATCAATTGCCAAGACAAAAATGTAGTGGCACCAATGGAGTCTACCCTACTTGATCGTCCTTTGCAGCAAGGTTACAGAAATCGGTAGTTAGTACTCGACCGGCATGATCTCTGACTAAGGATTAGTCAACATTCGAGCAACTAATCGGATATAATCGATTTGAATTTTTTAATTATTTCAAATTAATAAGTCATTGTTTAAACAAATATTTTTATGTATTTATTAAATATGTACATTTTCTATACAATGAAATAAAAGAAGTAATATAATTTAAATAAAACATTAAACATATTAGATTAACTTGCTTTGAAAAAATAAAAAATATAATTCCATGTAAAAATTGGTTGACTAATCGATCGACTAATTGAGCACCGTCTATTGATCGATTAGTCAAAATAGTCAGTTAGTCACCCCACCGACTTGATTAGTCGGGCTAGTCGGTCGACTTTTACAACACTGTTGTAGTTTGAAGAAACCACTCTCAGGCATACCATTCACCATCATTGTGCAAGATCTGGGGCGGAACTAGTAAATGTCATATTGGGAGGGTGGGGGGGCTATGGCCCTTCCTCTACTATTATATGTCACTTGTGCATTGTATTACTTTTTATTTTTAATGACCCCTCCCAGTTGTATATATGGTGTTGTTAGAGAAATGTTGTAAATACATTTAATGGTCAAGTGATAGAGTATCATGGTTATAATTTGGAGACCACTGTTCAAATCTTACCTTTTCTCAATTTTATTTTTTATATAGTTTATCCAATCACTTCCATAGTATCAAATTATAAGTATAATTTGATATAAAATTGTGTTTGAGATCATTTATCTCTTCAATTATTTCTAGTACTCCTTGTAAACAAAATAAATTTTATTATTTCCTTTTAACCATGAATTTTTCTGTTTCAAAATTTCACTAGATAATTTATCTTTTTGAAACGGATTTAGAGAGGCTTAGATTATTAGAATTTATCAAGTTTTAAAAATCACCATTGAAAATAATAATCTATTTGAAAATAGAACCTTAATAATATATTTAAATTGTAATTTTATCAAAATTGAAAAATGTTCATGTTAAAAAATATTAACTCTATTTAGAAATATCATTTGAAATTACAATGATTTTTCCATTTCCGTGCATACATAATAGTTGTATACTTGGGCCCTCGATAAAATTATCGGTTCCACCCCTATGCAAGATGCTATTGTGATGCACCTCTTCATCCACATAACACAAACTCTGAAAAGCCCTTCTATACAGAGAGGTCCGGATGAATCTCTAATCTACATAGTTATAAGCTTTGGAGAAGTCTACCTTCCAAAGCCAACCATTGATATTCTGCCTCTTCTAATCATCGATAACTTCAGTTGCCATAACATCAATATCCAACAATTGTTGATCGGGATCGAGAGCTTGTTGCTCCTAACCTTCTACGATATAACGGAAGCCAATACTATATTATCTTTTGCTAATGCAAGTGCATGAAGTCATTGATATGTTGAGATACATCCCTCTTTTCTTTTTTTAAAGGAAAAAGGGTGGTATCCTTAGTTGGGACCCACCACAAAAAGTATATATATTTATTAAAACTTATAAGTTACATAGATTTACATATTCCATGTTATACACATCGTCATACAATGTTCAATTACATTCTCAATATAAAAAGTATGTTCCTCAAAAGTGAGGTAATTCGTGGCACACCATATAAGCCCAAATCAACATGAAAGGATATGAGTTGTCCTCATGGCCAATTCCACAAACCGATCTGATATCTCTCCAGAAGCTTGAATTATCTCGTCCAGCAAGCCATGAAATGTTCGCCCTGCTCCACACCTGAGTTGAGGACGAGCAAAAGAAAAACAAGTGATCCACCTCTTCCACCGCCGACCCACATCTATCGCATACAACGTCCTCCACCCCCAACAATTGCCCTATGCACCCCTTGGTAAGAATCCTACCAAGCCTGAGCACCTTGCTTCTCGATATCATCCGCAAGTCTTAAGCCTTCTTCACTGAAAATCCTTCATCTCCCCATAAGTAATGATCCCTTCCATCCATCAGCCCCTCCACCCGCACCAACTTTAACCGTAGTGCCATGAAATCCTCAATCCTCCGATCTGACAACTCCGAAAAAAAACTGGAGACCACACTCCCTATTCCCATACCTTATGGCAAGCAAAAAATGAAGGGACATTTCAATTGCTCCAATTTCTGGTTCCTTTGCCTGAACTCCTCTAGCAAGTTATGCAACTACATCCCATAATAATCTAAAGAACATAGGAAACCGTCCAGACCTGGGGACCCGTCCATATTAGATCAAAGACTGCCATACTAAATTATTGTGTCCTGAATACACGAGCTAAACCATCCGCTTGCTCTCGTTACAATGGACTCACACCAACAACAGCCCCCACTACCCAATCCCCTTGGAAAGGCTCCTTGCCAACTAAAAGAGAGAATGTGATTCCTCCTTCGTCTCTGCTGATCTTAGTTCATGATGTATTAACCTTTTTTGTTTCATTGGATTACAATTTTTTGCAAGTTGCTTCTGGTGCCTGCAGCAAGAAGGCTTTCCTTTTTAAAGTGGCTTATAGCATGTCAACATTGTTTGTTGATGACATTAATGCATCGTTACTCTTCCCATTTAGATAATATTGCTTTTAAATTAAAAATCAGTCGTGCAAAATTTGAGTTTTTGTATGCTATATCTTTTTCAATGCACCACATCTATTATCTACTGTGTCATTCAAAATTAGTGTAACGTCACATACTTGTTGAGATTGGCTTACATTGAATGTTTTTTTTTGTTTTCAATATAACAGTTTTTTGGTTTGCAGATACCTTTCTGTGTCGTTATTGGTTGGATGATGGGAAAGCCTATGGACTTGAATTTTCAATTGTTCGAGACTGCTACTCTCTTTATAACTGTACTTGTGGTGACATTCATGTTGCAGGTTTGTTATGGTGTTTTTACAAGTGTATAATCAGTAATGTTCCTTAACTCTTACATATTTGAATATTTGTTCTCAGTTTACCAAAGAAAAATCTAACTTTTTTGTTTATATTAAGTGGGACCAGGTAGATGGTTCTTTGATTCCATCAAGGCCCGCAGCTGGTTATTCTGGGATTTGTTTGCTTACTGGTTTCGGTTGATGGCATTTGAATTCATGGGAAGTGAACTATTAGCAAGTAGCTGTGCGGGTCATTGCAGGACAATGAGAAGTCATGTTCATGCATAGGGTCATTGGTTAGGATATATGATGTATCTAGAGCTTCTCAAGAATAGCTAGGTTGGTTGATACATGAGTTTTCAACCTCTGAGATTAAGGATGCTGTTTTTTACCTGAATGTGGATAGTTCTCTAGGGCCTGATGGTTTCCATATTTTTTTCTAAAGACTTTTGGGAGCTAATGGTGTGTGTTGTCGTGGAGTTTGTGGATGAATTCAGGTGGTGAAATCATGGATTTGATCTGGTGAATATGGCCCTCATCTTCCTTCTGCCTAAGAAGGATGTCACGACGAGGATCTCAACTAGTCGTTTTACCAAATGCATTTACCTTATTGTTGCTAAGTTGTTGGCTAATTGTCTAAGGGGGATAGTGAACCAGATCATCTCTTTCCTGCAGTCGGCGTGCATTCCTGGTAGAGTTATGATAGACAAGTCAGTAGTAGCAAGGTTTAGGAAAGCGGTATGCGTATGCGTTCGGACTGGTCACCGAATACTGATTAAGCGGTATGCGGGGGCATATGCGGGGTATATGCGGTTCTAAGCGGTTTTCTAATTTTTAATTTAAAAATAAAAAAAATCTACGAATAACATTACCACTGAAGTTATGTATCTAAGTGGAGTTAAAGAAGATCTAAGAAAAATGATTCATGTTAGATGGGTGTGCATATATACTTTTAATTGCCTCATATTTAATCACAAAAAAACATTTACCATAAAAACTTTACATTATATGATTCGTAATAACAAAACTTCAATACACATACATGCACTACATGAGCAAAACCTCAATCGGCATTATCTAAAAAATATTCGACGATACATTGCATATACTCGTGAAAATAATACATGAGAAAAATATAAAACATTGCATATAAATAATGGTATAATGCATTGCAATTGTATAGAAATGCATGTCATATTCTAACGATTGAATGAAGAGGCTGAGTTACAGAATTAAGGACCAGAATGAGAAGATTGAAAAGTTGGAGCTGTTGGAGCAGCATGCGGGGCATATGCGGGATATGCGGGGCATATGCGGGCCGCATATGCGGGGAGGGCGCATAATGCACTGATTCAAGTAATCGGTGCGGTCTGCACGCCGCACGGGCATATGCGGCCGCATATGCGGCCCGTGCAGCTGATTTAGTGAACACTGAGTAGTAGCTTCAGAGTTGATTGGTGGTCGAGAGAAAGGAGAAAGACGCAAGGCTTCCTATGATTGTGTGCATTGGAAGTTATTTGGGCATCTCTTTACCGATGGATTGGAAGTTCTCAACGTGTGCCCTTGCAATGAATCTCGTTTTCCTTTTTTAGAAATAAATCTCTTTACCAGAGAGGTTTTCAAGAGTTGTGAATCATCTAGATGAAGAGATGCGTTGATGCAATCTTTTTCTCATTTGGTCAACAAACATCCAGAGATAGGTTTCTTTTGCCCTTAAAAAAGTATTTGAAAAAAAAACTATCCTTTTCCCCCTTCTTTTGTGATTGTGGCATATACATTGTTGGCCATGGTGAGCCAAGCAATACATGGAAACTACTTTGATTGCTTTAGACGGAGGAAGCTCTCAGTATGTTGATGAAAAACTTTTCTTCATTGAGGGGAGACTCGGGAGGCCAGGATAGTGTTAGCGGTACTAGATATTTGTGGGGACCATGGTTTTAAAAATTGGGCCTCGACGCGTCCGCCTCAAGCAGCCCATGTAAGGTGTGCGCCTCGAGGCGCTGAGGCAGTCCTCGAGGTGATGAGGCGGTCGTGAGTTGCCGCCTCGAGCTGCAAAAGTTTGGTACCCAATTTTTTACAGTTTTTATTTTACGTTTTATGACATCTTAAGTATAATATTAATTATTAACAATTTAGTTTGTTTCTACCAACGAGACCTCCATGCTGGTAGGGTATGGTGCGATGTTGGGATGCATACAACAATTCTTCAACTGGGTTTAGCAAATCAGATGGTTAGGATTGAAGGCATATCAATTTATATATGTTTGTCATATAACACATAAAATAACATAAATATATTGCATATTTGTGTATGTTAATTATATATGTTAGTCACATAATTTTGCTTCACCCATGCACATAAAGGGAAGTGTTGTATATCGACAAGAAATTCACCCCGTCGACATTAATGGAGGCCATAATAAGCATTGCGTTGCATATTGATGACAATACGAATTAGGATTCAAAGCAAATCATGCAAAAAATATTATATATTCTCATGTTCATAGCATATATGGTGAATATGTTGGGGAATATCTAAATTATGATTTTATAAATATATATAATTATGCTTTTTTTTTTGAGTCAATATAATTATGCTTAATTGTATTTTATGTATATTTTCCTATATAAATCGATGTTTACGCCTCGACAGCCTCAAGGCTCACGCCTCGCCTCGTCAAGGGAAAACTGCCCCGATCTGCCTTACGTTTCTTAAAACCATGGTGAGGACATTTTGAGTGTTTGGATGAATTGGTCCAAGTTTCTTTTATTTCATTTAGGGTTTCAGTTGATGTGATTGTGGAGTGTGGGGCATTGCTTGCCACTCTGATAGATCATGGCCCATCATGCAAGGCCTTAAATGTCGGTTTAGGTCACCATTTCAGTACCAACCAAAACAGAATTTCGATGTAATTTCGGTAGAATTTCGACCGAAATTTTGGTCATTTCGGTCATTTTTTGTACTAGGACCCCCATATTTCGGTCATTTCGATCATTTCGATCGAATTTCGATTTCGACTGGATATCGATATTCGACTGCATTTGACCGAATTTCGTTGAAATTTGAGGCCATGCCATCATGTATCTAGGACTTCAATTGGTATGTTGTAGGATTCTTCAACTAGACTGATTGTTGTTGATTGAGAAGATTGAGTAGAAGTTGGATGGTTGCAAGGCATCTTGCCTTTTCAGGGGAGAGATTGGTGCTTTTTTGATCGATGCTATATTATTCCGACATTTACCCTCTCTTCTCTACTTCACCTAGTGGGCATCCAAAAGTGACATGAAACTATCAAGAGAAAATTCTTTTAGATTAGCTATGGGGTGAAGGTAGGTATCCCATTGGCAAAGTGAGATGTGGTAACTCAACCTACGGATTTGTAGGGTATGGGGGAGGGTAATTTCATTTTAAAAAATAATCAGGTCGCTCCTCAAAAAATGGTTGATCAAAATTTGAGGTTTGGATGACAACCTATTGGTACGGCTCACATAGAAGATTTATGAAATCTCCCCCAGTTTGACCGAGCTAGTGAAACTTAAATCGACTATTGCGAAAGTTGATCAACTGGACGGAATAGTCGATCCGACTATTAGGTGCCATGGGTGATCGACTGGTTAATCAATATATAGTCAATCTTCGGTCCAACTATTAGTTGACTATTAATTTTTTTTTTATTTCCATGGGTCCTAGTTTGTTCAGTATCACCAAAAATGTCGAAGCTCCATCTCGGTTTCACATGATTTGTCTTTTTTTTCAAAAATGGTTTCAGCTAGCTGATTAAATAGAAGATATGATGCATTGCCTCGTAAGAAGATATGTATTTGATATAATTTTTATATTTAAATTAGTAAAAATTATACAATCAAATAATTATGAATAGTCACATGAATAATGTTTATTCTTTATTCAGTGGCTCTCCGACTGAATATTGAATACCGACTTTTGCAACATTGTTTAGAGTGTTATTTTCTTTCTAAATAAGTGTGAGTTACGTACTCCTTAATGCTATTCCTCTTTAGAAGCTTTTTTCGTAGGGATGTTAACGACTTTCATTTTTCAATTAGATAATTAAACCATATGTAGTCCGAAAAGAAAGCGAGGAAGGCCCAAGAAGTGTTGGAAGGAGACTATCCGAAGGGATCTTAATTACTTGGATCTAAGTCTGATAATGACCCAAAAAAGATCTGAATGGAGGCAAAAAATCCATGTTGCCAATTGTACTTAATGGGGGGAAGGCGTTGTTGTTGTTGTGATTAGACCATAGGTATAGTGCTAGCTAAGTCATTCCCGTAGTTTTTTCCTTGATTGACACACATGAGAGAAAGGTATTGGCAGTTTGGATGAATAGGATCTGTTCACCTATCTTCCATGCTTCGTTTCCGGACTAGAGATTGGAGGAATTCCTTCAATTGTCCGAGTTTGTGACTGGTGTTTAATGTTTGTGGTCGACGATGAACAATGATCGGTGGACTTGGTCTAACGAGGTCTTCTTGATTAAGAAGGTTGCTCTGCTTTTGTCATTTTTAAATAGGGTTAAAGAGGCAAATTGTTAGCAGTTGTAAGGTTTCCTCTATGGATAAAGATTTTCCTATGGATCTTGCTTCAACGATGCTTATTGATAAATTTCCGCTGAGCGAGATTGTTTTGTGGTGAGGATGTCACTTGCCCAATATGTGTTGAGAGACATGAAAAGATGGAACAGTATTTCCTCCAATGTGAGGGATCACGCGATATTTTGATCGAGGTAGATATCACGGGTATTGGCACCTCTTTGTTGAGTTTTGAAATTCTTTGTTCTTGGGTTGGAGGTGGTCCGTTAGGGATATATTTATGGTTATCACCACCAAGGTTTAAAAAACCATGAGGGGAACGAGGTGATTTCTCCATTATCAAGGTAAGGCATAAACCTCGACGTTATGAAGACCCTAACCTCTAACATATTTGTTAGAGTTATTTTTTTTTGTTTTTGAGAGTATAAAGGGTGAGGCCTCAGACTGGGGCTCACCTCAGATTTTCATTAATAATATGAGGCATGCATTATAACGTAAAAGATAAAAACAAAAACGCAAAAACAAGCCTTTAATAATATGAGACATGCATTGCACCGTAAAAGATAAAAACAAAAAAAACAACCCTTTCAAATTCTCTTTGCCAACAATCTTCTAAAATGACCCAAAACATTCTTAAGATAGAAACGTTGCCCCTGAAGATGTTTTGATTCCTCGCACACCAGATTGACCATCGGAGCAGGTATGCCAAGCCATTGAATTCCCGTCTTCTCCCAAATTTGAGCTGAAGTCCTGCACCCGAAGAAAAGATGTTCCAAGTCCTCTTCTTTATTACACCTTGAGCGCATGATATCATCCGTATTGATAATATAGGCACACCTTTTCTTTATCATAATACGACCATGACTTGCCAACCAAAGGAAGTTTTTTTTTTTAAATTTTTGATTTCCAAATAATTGTGAAATCTCGATTTTGTTTTGTCTTGTTTTCATTATTTCCATACGCGAAGAAATTGTAGGCCTTCTTACGGTAAACTTATCACTCGTCCATGCAATGTAATCCTGAAACCTAGTTGGACCACCCAGCTCCTCCAAAGTTGCATGCAAGCACAAATAGTCGTGGAATCGTTGTTCAGAGAGCGACGTCGTGAAATCGGGGCTCTATGCACCATACGAGAAAAAGTCTGCCACTGCACCCGTTTTGTTAGAAGAAAGCAGAAACAAACGCGGAAAACAGACTTTCAACGCCCCAATACCAGTCCAGTCATCCATCCAGAATTTAAATGTTTCACCATTGCCAAGTACAGGATGAAGCATCTCCCTCAAGTTGTGAAGGGCGTCTCTCATTCCCATCCATATTGAAGAGGGGGACCTAATGTGAGGCAACTCCAAATCGCCCTTAATCTGGTAAATCTTCTGTAGCAGCGTAGCCACCAAGTCCTCCTCGGCTGCCCATAGCCTGACAATCCACTTGGAGATCAGAGCTTTATTCATCTGTTGAAGTCTATGAATGCCAAGTCCACCATCCTTCTTCCTGCGAGTCACAACTTCCCACTCCAATTGTTGTAGTCCTTTATGCTCATGTTTACCAACTGAGCAAAGAAACCTCTGCATAAGGCGCTCCATCTGCCCACAGACTCCCACAGGCAGCTTCCTAGTCGAGCAGAAAAAATAGGTATCGCAGAGAGGGCATGCTTGAGCAAAACCACCTTGCCGTCCTTGGAGACTATCTTAGCCTTCCATTCAGTCAGTTTACTTTCCAACCTCTCAAGCACCAAGTTCCAATCCGACTTCTGAAGTCGACCCGCCACCAATGGTAAACCAAGATAAGTGATCGGCAACTCCCTCCTCTTGCACCCCAGTGCATCAATAATCCCCTGGGCCTCCCCTTGCCCCACCCCAATCGCCACAAAAGAGGACTTGTCCCTATTAATACGGAGCCTTGATATATCGTCAAAAATCTCCAAGATCCGCGACACCTGCCTAGCCTGTTGGACATCATCTTGATGGAAAACCATTGTATCATCAACGCACTGAAGAATCGATACATCTATGTCGTCCTTGCGGAACCCAACGCAAAGACCCTACTCCACAACCAACCTCATCATGATCGTTAAGGCATCAACCACAATAACAAAAAGTAAAGGTGCCAAAGGATAGCCTTGTCTGACGCCACGCTGCTGCGGCTGGAAAAACTGCCCTCATGGCGGCCATTCACCACGACAATGTAGGATGCTGTAGTAACACATCTTTTCATCCACGCGGCCTAAAGACTCGGAAAGCCTCTCTTCTCAAGCCAGGCCCAAATGAAGCGCTAATCCATACAATTGTAAGCCTTCGAGAAGATCACCTTCCAAACTATGCCTTTTGCCTGATTTCGCTGCCAATCGTGAATAATCTCAGAAGCCATGACCCATCCATCCGCCATACACCTTCCAAGGATAAAAGTCGATTCCTCCGAGGAGATGATGCCAACCAGAATCCCCTACAGCCTATTGGCCAAAACCTTTGTAATGATAAGGTGTATACCATTCGAGAGTGCAATAAGTCTCAGATCCTCAACCCGAGTCGGGTTGTCCCTCTTTTGCAATAGAAAAATGAGGGCCTTGTTCAATCTTTCAAAGCCTTGGTTCCCATCTCTGAACTCTTGTAGAACTTCCAAAACATCCTCCTTAATTAGCTCCGAGAACTCTCTGTAGAATGCTTTAGGGAAACCATCCGGACCAGAAGTGCCATCTGTATTCAGCGCAAAAACCGCCCGCTTAACCTCTTCCTTAATAAAAGGGGCCACAAGTGCCTCAGACTGGCTGCCAGAAATGCTACGGACCCCTTTCCCTCTCCAGCCCCATCCATTCTTGGTGACTTTTCTGTTGCTACTAGTAAATCAGCTTCTGCGGGCCCTTCCTAACTCAATATCGCCTCTGATGTCCACCCCTTCCACGCAATGCTGGTGAAGGAAATTACGTCTTCTTCTATTACTTGCCATCACATGGAAGTACCTCGTGTTCTCGTCTCCCTCCCTTAGCCATCTTTGCCTTGAGCGTTATCTCCATTTCGCCTCTTGCTTCCTGTCCTCCACCTGAATGTCAAGCAGCCATTTGCTCCTCTGCCCCGCCTCTATTGAAAGCTCACGCGCATCCCTCCCTTAGCCATCTTTGCCTTGAGTGTGCGTGGGTCTTGGAGGAGGGGTTTAGAGATATGGTTACGACTTTCTGGATACTCCGAGAGCCCCCCCACCGGAAGACCAAACAAGCGGCGTATGGTCAGAATACGCACGGGGAAGGGCTCACACACAAGCCAACGAGAACTACTACAACACCTCCGTAGAAACCAGAAATCTATCAATATGCGACTGACACCTAGAATTCCTTTAAGTATATCTACATCCATCAGCGTCAACCACATCCAGACCATAATCCTCCAAAAACTCGGCCAACACCCGTGATCCAGGATCAACCTCGCCCCTCCTCCTAAGGCGGTCGTCGGGGAACAAGGTGGTATTAAGTACCCCCCCCCCCCCCCCAAGAATCCAACATGCCTCAGGGGACGCATCACAGATCTTCCTCAAGTCCTCACAGAAGTCAACCATTGCCGAGACACTTCTCCGACCGCAAGTAGCTTTCCCTACAACTTCAAAAGTCTCACTTTTCCAGCCCAGAACCAAACCACCGGAGGCCCCAACAATGGGACTGGCACAGAACTCGGAAATGGACGAACTGCTAAGCTCAGACCACACGATGTCATGCTCTGGGGAAAGCTTCATCTCAATGAACACAATGTCTGTCCTGGCGTCAAAACACATCTTACGGACCATCGCCTTCTCGGAGCTCCCAATCCCACGAATATTCCAAGTCAGGATCTTCATAAGGAATGGGTCGAGGCACTCAGAGGGATGACCCCAATGCATTTTTCCAGCGGTTGATCCACCTTACTCATGGATTCTCCCTCCCCCTCAGTCATGCAATGGTTCACGAGAGTCTCGCCATCGCCTCCTCGGAGTTCATCTTCTTCGTCTACAGCCTCGTCCTCCTCCTCAAGATCTTTCCAAATTTCCATACGAAGCCGTCATCGTCATTCCCTCACCGTCCATCTGGAGTATTGCTGCCCAAATCTCCATGGCAGCTGGGATTGCCTCACGAAGAAGTCTCTTTGCTCTGATCCTTGTGTCGCCAAAGACTCCACCAAACTAGGGGAGGCCAAAATCGTGTATACGCCCGCTCCAACCGCACCAAGAGCAGGAGAGGAGCGCGAACCCCTCTGGCCTGAGGAGTCGCCCCCCGAGAGGACATGGTCCAAAGGTAGGTCCGCATCCTCCTTAGCTAGAAGACGAAAGCTGGGATCGCCCGAAACCCGAGATGAGCACAACGTGGATTCGTCAAGGGTCCGTCAGGTCCAGGGGATCCGACATGAAAAGGAGCAGCTCTCGCTCGGATCCGAGTAGATGCTTTTCATCGAGAAGGTGCCACTCGACCTGACCGAGATAAAAGCGCCCGTGGGAGCTGAAACACCACTCTAGCATTCCTGCTTCGAGGTCTCTCCATAGCATTCTGCGCCATGCGTGGCGTTAATGACGAAACCCTCGGGGACCCCAATAGCCGCCAAGGTTGTAAAAGTCGGTCGTCGGTACTCGGTCGGCCGGGTCACTGACTAAGGATTAATCGGTAGTCGGACGATTAATCGGATTTAGTCGGACTTTAATCGGCTTTGAATTTTTCGATTATTTTAAATATATAACTCATTTTTGTACATGTATTTACATAGTTTATTTACATTTTTATACTATCATAATGAAATAAAAGAAGTAATTGAATTTAAGTAAAACATTAAGCATATCATAATAAGTTTGCTTTTAAAAAATTCAAAACATAAAAAAACCAAGCAAAAATTGATCGACTAGTGTGCCTAGTCAGAATTAGTCAGTACTTGGTCGGCCACCCCATTGGCTAGACTAGTCGGGGCAGTCGGGCGACTTTTACAACATTGATAGCCGCACCGCTTGCACTCCTTGCCAACTGCTCCGTCGCTCCGCCTCCCTCCTCTGACCCACTGCTAGTCGCGACAACCGAAGCCTCCGACACCGCCACCGGGAACGACGCCCTGCTCACCCTCAAAAGGTGCTCCAAGGGGACCCACAAACGCTTGGCCGCCACCTCCACTCTCATGTCCGGCGAAGACCCCTTCAACAACTCATCCGATAAAATGGTGATAACCTTCCCCACATTAACGAGGAGGCCCTCGACAGTCTTTGGGTCTCAGGATCTGAGAGGCATGCCCCTCAGTGTCAAGACCTTGTAGAACACGACTTGTGTTGCCCCATCGCGGGAGGGATGGCCTTCGCCAAAGAACCTCCATCGAGCCTCCATCCCTCGGACTTGGCAGGAGCTGCGATGCCTCCGTCGCCGAAACATCGTGGGCATACACCATCGAGGGATCCAGAAGCACCGCATCCCCTCCAAAGGATGGTCCAATTTTTTGGCGTCGCCTTAGGCCTCCTTGCAATCACGGGCGCCGCCAGCCACCTATTGGCAGTGCTGCTTCGCTCTTGGGTGTTGTCAATACCCCTTGTGCATCATCTTGGGTGTCGTTAAGGCCTTTAGCACCCCTCACGGATGTCACCAACCAATGTTGCACCCCTCCACAGGTGTCACCATCCATTTGCAGGGCTCGATACCTCTCTCGGGCTGCCTCGGGGACTCCCGAGGACCCCCTAATCTGTTGTGCGCTGCGGTTTGAGCAATTTAGCACATTTGTATGCGAGTTCTATGGCACTTTACAATCCATGCATGTGTGATTGAACAAACTATTTTCTTGTTCTCTTGATTTGACCACGATGTCTTCTCTTCCTACCGAGACCAAGCCATTGTACACTACGTCGTCTGTGATGGTACAAGGAACTTCTATATAGTGTTGTTAAATTCGATTGAGTGGCCTGACTAATAGGTCTGGCTACTCTAGTCGGTGGGGTGGTCGATCGAGTATGGACTAATTCTATCTAGATCGAGTAGTCGATCGATTGGAGATATTATATTTTTTCACTATTTTTAAAAATAAACTTAGTCTAATACGCTTAATGTTTTATTTATATTCATTTACTTTTATTTCATTGTGATAGTAGAAAAATGTACAAGTCTATGTAAATATATAAGAATATATATAAATGATTTATATATTTGTATTAATTAAAAAAATTCAAAGAAGCACAACTAAATCTGATTAGTCACCCGACTGTTGATTAATCCTTAGTCATTGTTCAGATCGACCAAGTACCGACTACCGATTTTACATCCTTGCTTCTATCAAACTTAAAGGTACAAAAAACTTTATGCTATGATCTTGTTCTTTCAAGGTGTTCATCAGTGGCCAGCGGAAAATCTACATTCTAACGAGAGATCCTCTAGAAGAGATGGACAAAGACTACGACACATGACTCGGAGACAACTACCAAGTCATCACTTGGATGACCAATAGTGTCGAACTGTACATTGCTGCTAATTTACTCTACAAGGACACAACCAAGGAGATTTGGGATGACCTACATCTAGAAGACGACCAAATCTCCCTCGTCGACATCTACATGTGGATCTGGTTCGCATCTCAAGGCGATTTTACTCTCGTCGAGCACTATAGCCATCTCACTAACTTGTATGAGGAGATTGCGATTTTCAGCCAGCTAGTTGTACCAAATAGGTGCCATAGCGATCCGTCTGGCAAGTATATTGCTTTCTCGCTGGACTGCATCCTAGATATTAAGTAGGGAAGGAGCAGTTGTTCATAATGTCTGACACTCTGTCATCAATCAAAACTATATTTGATTGTCTTCGAGAACTGGAGATGTCTGTTAGACGACCTTCTAGTTTACCTCTCGTAGAAATTCTGCTCACTTAGCATCATCTGGGAGAGGATATAGAGCTTTCGAGGAGGTTAAGGTTGTGACTTTGGTCGCGGTCGTGGATGTGACTTAGGTCGTGGGTATGACTTGGGTTGTGGCCATGGACGTGAAACTGCTACTCCTCAGTACCCAAAGTGTGTCCATTGTGATAGTTGGAATCATCAGTATGAGCGATGTTGGCAAAAGTTTGATCCTCATCTAAGCAATAGTGCCTAAAAGAACGTTGAACGCCTTTGATGTTGTAGAAGCGTATCCTGATCTAGATTCCAATGGATTGATGGTCCAATTCAATGCCGTTGATTACTCCCGTCTGATGTAGATTCTACAGAATCATGGGACCGACGCTTCCTCATGTGAGAGTACAACTACTAGTCGGGCTACCACTTTACGTACAGTGGCCAACTCTGCCACTACTTCTGATCATGCTTGTATTATTGACTCTGGTAACTCTACACATATGATAGGAGAAGATAGTCTACTAACCTTATTTAAACCCTCTTCGTTGTGAAGTCGCTTCGAGGTGCGAATGGGGCTCATTCTCCTGTTACCATCGTTAGAACTATGGAGTTCTCCTTCAAACTTCGACTGATCGGGGTTCACTGCGACCCTGATTTTCCTTTTAGTTTGTTGTTTATTCATAAGTTGTGTACTGAGCTTAACTGTCGTGTGATATTTGATGAATTCTGTTGTTATTTTTTAGGACATCCAAACGATACAGATTTTTGGTGGAGCATGAGAAGAATAGAATGGCTTGTATTATCTGGACGTACCCTCTGATTCCACTTTTGTTGGTATTTTTCCTTTCTTTGACGACCCGCTCCTATGGCATATACGCCTTGAGCATCCTTCTGCCAAGGCCCTTTCCATGATGTTTCCTGAACTCTCTACTCCGAAGTCCTTTCAGTGCGAGCTATGTGACTTCTGGAAATATCGTTGAGCTTTCTTTCATGTTTGTGCAGAGTCGCGACGTACTACTCTTTTTGGTTTAGTCCATTGTGATGTTTAGGGGCCCTATCTGGTCCATTCTTTGAGTGGTCTTAGATAATTTGTTATTTTTGTGGATAATTATAGTAGATCCTCTTAGGTTTATATAATAAAGGAACGTTCAAAGATTAATAAGATTGTCAAGAATTTCTTTCACTATGTCAAAATATCTTTCTCTACTTGTGTTCAAATTATTTGAACTGGTAATGCTCTTGAGTACACCCAACAAGACTTGACGTCATTCTTTGCTTCTCAAGGGATTGTCCATCAGACATCATGTCCGTATACCTCTCAGTTAAATGGGATAGTAGGACATCTTCTCGATATTGCTCGGTTTCTACTCATTTGGACGAAGGTTCCAAAGTGATATTGGGGGGATGCAATCGTTACAACTGTCCATCTCATAAACATGGTCTCATCTTCTGTCCTAAAGTTGGCACTCCTTTCTATCTATTGCACCCTAATGAGTCTCCTTTTTCGTTACCTTTGAGGATTTTTGGGTGCATTGCATTTGTTCATAACTTTCTTGTTGCTGGCAAATTGTCAGCTAGGGCTATTAAGTGTATTTTCCTTGGCTACCCTCTCACTCAAAAGGGCTATAGGTGCTATGATCATGTTGGGCACTGGTACTATATTTCCTATATTTCAACGGATGTCAGGATGAGTTACCTTGGTGTATGTTATTTGTTGATGATATTGTGTTGATTGACGAGACTAGAGATGGAGTAGATGAAAAGCTTGAGGTCTGGAGACATGAGTTGGAGAGTAAAGGATTTCGTATAAGTAGGGCTAAGACAGACTATATGGAGTGCACCTTTGGTGGAAGCAATGGTGAAGGAATTGAGGTGAAGATTGGTGATGATAACATTCGGAAGAGAGATTCTTTTAGATATCTGGGATTTCTTTTGCAACATGATGGGGAAATTGATGGAGATGTTACTAATAGAATAATGCAGGTTGGCTAAAGTGGAGAGAAGCCTCTTTTGTTCTCTGTGATAAGAAAATTCCTTTAAAAATTAAAGGAAAGTTTTACAAAGCAGCCGTGAGACCTGCTATGCTTTATGGATCTGAATGTTGGCCTGTGAACCATAGACATGTGCAGAGAATGGCTGTAGCAGAAATGAAAATGTTAAGGTGGATTTGTGGAGATACACGTAAAGATCAGATTCGGAATGATGCAATCAGAAAGAAAGTTGGTGTTGCTCCGATCGAGGATAAGATGCGAGAAAACCGCTTAAGATGGTTTGGTCATTTGCAAAGAAGATCGACTGATGCACCAGTTAGGAGATGTGAGTGTTGGGATGTTGAGCCGGCTAAGAGAGGACGGGGACGGCCCAAGAAGTGTTGGAAAGAGACCATACGAAGGGATCTTTGTTTTGTGGATATAAGCCCGGGATTGAGCCAAGATAGATCTGAACGGAGGCAAAGAATCCATGTAGCCGACCCTACTTAATTGTGGGAAAAGGCTTTGTTGTTGTTGTTGTCAGTTTCTTTGAGCAAACTAGCTTCTTTACGCAGTATATCAGTGACTTCCCTTTGGATCTACCACCTTCATCGATCATTTATAAACGCAATCACATCGCTATACCTATTTATGTGCATTTGCTTGTTCCTTTTTTTGCAGGATGATATGCCTTCTTCAAGCGCTCTCATCGTTGCTGCCCCGGATGTGCCTCACGAGGTTCCTATAGCTCTCCGGAAATAAAAAGGCAATGTACTTTTTACCCTCTCACATTTTACTTCTATTGATGGTTTATGTAGATGTGACAAGAAGTTTGCATATGCTTCGATGGCTACTTCTATTCTCAGAGATTGTCATAGTGCATTATAGGATCATGGCTGGCGACAAGTCATGGATGAGGAGATGGACACCCTTACCTTTCAGGGCATGTGGGATCTTGTTTCGTGCCCCTCATAGTTCGTCTCGTGGCATGTAGATGGGTCTTCACAACCAGATAGTCCCCTAATGAGTCTGTTGACTGATTTGAAAGGCAGATTAATTGTGGAAAAGGCTTTACAGAGACTTATGGGATTGATTATTTTGACATTTTCTCTTCCGTTGTTAGAATGGGTACCATATGCATCATTCTTTTAGTTACTAATAAAGTATGATCCATCTTTCAGCTTGGTGTAAAGAACGTCCTTCTATATGGTGATGTCAAAGAAGAGGTGATGCAGTCGCCGATTTACGTATTCGAGGGGGAGTGTGTATGCCGATTACGTAAGGCCATCTATGGCTTGAAGCAAAGCATCGAGCATGGTTTAACAGACTTATCACTAAGATCGATACTCTTGGCCTTCATAGGACGACATCTGACTACTTTGTCTTCGTCAGACGACGGTCTACTGGCACTGTTATACTTGTAGTCTATGATGATGATACAGTTGTCGCTGGAGATGATGAAACATGTATTTCAGAGACCAAGACCTTCCTCCATAAGGTCTTTGTCATGAAGGATCGTGGACAACTCCACTACTTCCTTGGCATCGAGGTGATATGCACTACATAGGGAATACATCTCTCACAGCGGAAGTATTACTTAGATATTCTTACTGAGGCTTGACTTCTTGATGCAAGCCATCTGGCATCCCTGGAGAACTAACGAAGCATTCTACATCTAATGATCCTGAGTTTTAGAATACTACACATTATATAAGCCTAGTGCACAAACCACTCTTCATTGTTACTAGGCCGGATATATGGTATGCTGTGGCAAAGCCGGCAAACACATAAAGAGATCCCTTTACAGTCATTAACAAGATGTTCTTCTGATCCTTCAATATTCGAAGGGATCTACCGAGCGAGGATTCTTCTATGATGTCAATGGTCATATTGATAACTCTGCCTATGCAGTTGCAGATTATGCCAGTTTGCCTGAGGACCATCGATGCACTATGGGCTATGCCATGTTCGTTGGTGGCAACCTTGTTACTTGGCGGAGCAAGAAGGAGAATGTGGTCTCTAGATCGAGTGCTGAGGCAGAATACTGGCAATGACCCAAGCTACATGCGAGATTACCTGGCTTATCTCCTTTTTACATGTTGCTATTTCCATACCTTTATACTGTGACCAAGGTTTGGAAAAACGAAAGGCGGAACGATGTGTTTTCCCTGGAAGTGAGGCGAGTCGTAGCCTCGAAGCGATCGAGGTGTAAGCCTCAGTTTGTATAGGAAAATAATTACAAGATGTATAATAAATATATTTATTGGTGAAATAATCTAATCTGGCAAACATATAATATACAACAATGTAATATATGATGATATTATGAAGATAAGAACATGAGAAAAGGATATGGCAATGCCATAAACCTTTCTACTAAATTTCTACCAGTCAAAAGGAAATCATTGGCTATAACTATCACTAAAATATTTATCAAAAAGGGATTGAATATTATAGTTATCATCAAAGATATCCAAGTTGTTGATATGAATCATATGATTTCATTCCTAACTGTATGTTTTACCGAACCCAGATGAAGAACGATCTGGTGCTCCCCTGTGCCACTATACCCTACTAGTACAGGGGTCTCACTGCGCCCTTGTCCGAAATATTTTTCTTACATGGTTATTCAAATTCATACGCAGTTTCTTATATATTTAAGGGTGTAATAGTATGAGTTCACTGAAGTAATTAGACATGTTAATGGTAAATATGAATATGAAAGAGGTCAAATTTAAGCATTCATCTTGCATAAATATATACTCAACAAGTAGGCCTTTATGAACACATGAAAATACCAATAAAACTAATTATTTTCTTTAAAAATACTTGAAAAAATCCCTAACACCTCACCTTGGGCCTTACCCCGCCTCGATCGCCTCATGCATCTGAGGCGCACGTCTTAGCCAGGAGGTCTGAGACGGTTGCCTCGAGGCTCTTTGGCTCCGTCCTGTTTCGCCTCGAGCGCCTTTGCGGTGAGTTTTTTAAACCATGACTTTGACAACAAGTCTACTACATATGTTGCCACCTATCATGTATTCCATGAGAGGATTTAGCACATTGATGGTGACTATCACTTTATATATGTTGTTGTATGAGGAGGAAGGATCACTACTCCATATATCTCCACTGAGCTTCTGCTTGCAGTCATATTCACAAAGGTGGTATCGAAGAAGTGTCTTTCGTGGTTGATTTCCAAGTTGGTCATGATCGATGGATATGCTCCAACTTGAGGAGTGAGGAGTGTTAGAGTTATTCAGGAAAATAATGAATTGCATTCTCACGAGGCCCTAGAGTTCTCTTATATAGATGAGATATCTGTTGGGTAAATTACATAATGAAGACGAAAAGATAAGAAAATACGTAAAAGAGATAAAAGATAGAAAATATCTCAACACTCCTCAAGTTGGAGCATAGATATCAACCATGCTCACCTTGGAACAACATCTCTGGTAAGGCCCTCTGGTTAGGGCCTTGGTAAGTACACATGTTGTCTGATCTCCTGAGCTAACATGACTAGCGGAGATAAGGCCTTTATGTATCATGTCTCGAGTGTAATGATAGTCTACTTCGATATGCTTTGTCCTCTCATGGAAGCCTGAGTTGTTGGTGATAAAGAGAGCAGCTTGGTTGTCACATTGGAGGTGCATGTGAAGAGGCACCTCAACAGTTAGGTAAGTAAAAAAAAATCTAACCCGCATCATTTCTGTGATATCATGTTCCATGGCCGTGTATTTTGATTCTACATCGGATCTGGGTACCACAGTCTGCTTCTTGCTCTTTCATGACACTAAAGAACTCTTTATGAACACTGTAAAGCTAGAGGCAAACTTCCTATCTTTGGGACAACCTGCATAGTTTGTATCTGCACAATCTGTCACGGTAAGGGATGTACCTCTGCTGAATAGAAAACCAGTGCCAGGTGAAGCCTTCAGATACATCAGAATTATATGGAGAGCATCCATATGTGCCTATCTACATCGCTCCATGAACTGACTCACATTGCTCACCGCAAAGGATATATCTGGTACGGTAATAGTCACATAAAAACGCCTCCCAACAAGCTCCATCTACCTCCTCTTGTCGACCTCAGTGTCATCGTCATATATCTTCATGCTCGGGTCCATAGGAGTAGTGGCATGCCTGCAATTTGTCCTGTCTGTCTCAGAGAGACGATCTGTAACGTACTTCCTCTTGGTCATCACAAGACCTTGCTGGTTCCTGGCGAACTCCGGTCCAAGGAAGTAGTGCAGGCTACCAAGGTCCTTGATCACAAAATGCAAACCTAGGAAATCCTTAAGCGACCCGGATGTCCTGCTCATCATCCTTTGTAACAATGGTATCATCAACAAACACAAGTATGATAACTTTGCCTCTCTGAGTCTTATGAACAAACAGAGAATGATTGACAATTGATACTACAAATCCTTGTTGTTCTATCAAGTCTGAGAGCTTTCGGAGCCATGCTCTTGGACTTTTCTTAAGGCCATATATCACCTTGTGAATCCTGCAAACCATCTGACACTCTCCCTCAGCAGCAAACCCAGGTGGTTGCTACATGTAAACCTCCTTCTTTAGGTCACCATAGAGAAAAACATTCTTTTTATCAAGCTGATAGAGGGGCCATCATGTGTCACTGCAACATATAGAAGTATACGTAGAGTAGAATGCCTAGTTACTTGGGAGAATATATCTTGATAGTCTACCCCATATATCTGGGTGAACCTACATGCCACAAGTCTCGCCTTGTAGCGATTTACACTGCCATCTGCTCGGTGGTGCTTCACCGTGAACTCACACTTGCACCCAATAATGGATGCACCAATTGGAGTTAAACAATGCTCCAAGTGCCATGCGACTGTAGCATGACCATCACCATCTCCATGGCAGGACGTCACTGAATGTCCTGAATAACCTCCTGATACGTCCGTGGTATCTCCAAGGCTGACAGTGCCACGATAAATCTCCTGAATTCCTTTGAAAGTTTGCTCAAAGAAACTTGGGTTGCCAGAGGATATGAAGCACAAGTACATCTATGCTTTCGCAAGGTAATGAGCACATCGAAATCATCTGCCACCTCTTGAATATGTAAATTTCCCCCTTGAGAGGGTAGCTGCTCATCTTATAATGAATCCTGTTGCATAGACAACTCAGTTGTGTCATCAATAGAAACAATGTGCTCATTACATGCCTGAGGTGTACTGGATGATGGGGAAGACTGGTGAGCATGGGGAACAGAGCGAGACCTGCGAGTAAATGCACGTGGCAAAAACTGTGTCAAGGTGGATGGTGGTCCAGGGGCGGCCACAAGAGCAGATGTAGGTACTTGATGTGGTGGTGGAGGTGGTGGTGAGGGAGGTGGTAGAGCAGGTGCATGAGATGGTAGAGTTATAGGAGATGGAGGCATGTAGACCTCCCTATCAGAGGCAGATGGGCCAGTCTGTCACATGTATGATAGAAATACATAAAAATTCAAAGAATGTAATATCAACACTGACAAAATATTTCCGTCGAAGTGAATCAAAGCAACGGTACCCTTTCTGAGTATGAGAGTAGCCAAAAAACACACTTGACAGCTCTAAGGGAGAGCTTGTCACAACCAGGCGAAAGATTGTAACAAAGGCCACAGATCCAAACACACATGGTGTAAGGGAGAACATGTCCTTCTCGGGAAACACAAGCAAGAAAGGAATATTTTCTCCCAAGACAGAGGATGTCATATAGTTCACTAAATAGCAGGCAATGAGAGCCGCATCACCCCAATAAGATTGAGGAGCACGACTCTGAATCAGAAGGGTTCTGGTCACATTGAGTAAAAGACGGTATTTGTGCTCGACGACATCGTTCTGCTGAGATGTATAGGCACATGAGGTCTGGTGTTCAATTCCAAGAGAGCTGAGAAACTAGGATAGCTGTAAAGTGCAAAACTCTAAGGTACTATCAGAACGCAAATACTTGTCAGTAGCAGAAAAATATCTTTATCTCATTAATAAATGATATAATGACAGGCCCAGTCTTAGACTTATTCTTTAACAAGAAAACCCAAGAAAGTCTAGAATAGACATCTACAACAACTAGATAAAAACGGTGTCCCTGGCGATCAGGGACACGATTCGGGCCCCAAATATCTAAGTGGAGGAGCTTAAACAACTGAGAACTGCTTCAACTTTGACGAGATGGAAACTAAGAACAGCGATGCTTCTCAAGCTGGCAAGCCTCGCATTGGAAGGAAGATCATGTGGAGATTTGTGGGAGGACATGACACATCTTCTGCAGAGGATGGTGATCAAAACGAAGATGCCACAAATACGGTGAGACTGGTCCAGTAGGGAATAGTAGAAGCACCAACATGAAGAGGTTGGACCAGTCTGTAGAGCCCCCGCTGCTAACGGCCACATACAATCACCCTGTCCATGAGTATGTCCTGAAATACAAGAGAAGAGGGGTCAAAATGACACGATAATGCAGATCTTTTGTAATTTGACTAATAGAAAGCAAGTCATATGAAATCAGGAGCATATAAAATATTTTGTTGGCTCATGGATGGCGTCAAATGTACCTCCCCATGTCCTGTGATGGGTAAGTGAACTCCATTTGCTATGACAACCCATCTATCAGGAGGTAAATACCTGTAAGACTTGAATTGGGCTCTGTTGCCACCCAGATGGTGAGAAGTACCAGAGTCCGTGATCCACTCTGTCATTCTGCACTGCTACAACCAATAAAAGCATATGCGATATCTAAGGAGCTCGAAGAGGCTCTAGTTACTGTTGCATTATCTACTGATCATTTAGTGGTAGTGCCGGTCACTGGAGTTATGATCTCCCGTATACGAGAGACATTAGCATCAAGGCATGGATCTGCCTGAGGAGATGTAGTGTTTGAAGGCTCAATCTGCTCTGCCACGTTAGCAGATGCGGTGTATCCATGCTTCTGATAGCATGTGTCCTCAGAGTGTTCTAGACGATGACAATAAGTGCAAGGACCATGCTGACGTCCGCCACCTCTGTCACGGGGACTACACCTTCTGAACTAAGTAGAATCTCCTTTGTCGCAAGAAGCAACCATCGCTAAGGAAGTCTGTGTGGTGGTAGCATGTGGAATAAGGAGCATGCCGAAACAACTGTAAGCCTCCTCCATGGGAGGTATGGTCGCTCAGTAAGGAGCTATGCTCGTGCTACCTCATACTCTGGATCAAGTACAACCAGGAAAACTCCAGCTATTGTGGAGTTCCTGTGTACCATTTGCTCCTCTGTGGAGGTCGTAATCGGCATGTAACTGCGAAGCTTCTCGAACAACCCACAAAGTGAAGAGTAGAACGTGTGCAGTGGATGATCATTATGCTTTGCCTTGTATCCGTCAAACTGAAGCTGAAGAATCTTGACCTTCGTCTGGGCATAAGTGGATGCCAGAATATCCCACATCGCCTTGTCGTTGGGATGGTTCACAATATCTTTGGTTATCACACACGTGGATGATCATTATGCTTTGCCTTGTATCCGTCAAACTGAAGCTGAAGAATCTTGACCTTCGTCTGGGCATAAGTGGATGCCAGAATATCCCACATCGCCTTGTCGTTGGGATGGTTCACAATATCTTTGGTTATCTCTATGGTGAGGGTCCCAGAGAGCCAAATACGCGTATATGTATCATCTTACTTCCACGAAGCATTGTCGCCACTCTTGTCTGCCAGCTTTGGCTTTGTCAAAATGTGCTTTTTATTGTTGCACTGCATAAGGGTCAGAAACTGCATGGACCATAACTCGTTGGTCCAATCCATCTTCACGATGGGAGTCGGGCCCTTGAAGGCACCAGACGAATAGAAGACATCACCCTTATTTTCTGACATGATGAAGAACTCTACTGGGAAAGTAGACCGATAAGAGCAAGTCCACACGATCATATGAGAGATTAACTTCATGTGTAGACTCATACAACCATCCTCGTTACTCCTCAAGCCGTACTAGGGTCGGAAAATGAGATTTCTAAATATGAAATCTCGTTTTTTCGATCAAAATCAAACCTTTTCATACTACCGTTTGGTCAGGAGAGGAGGAAAAACCACCCACATGGGCCGGGCAGGGATCGGTAGGGCTCCCATAGACAGTTGTATGTGGGTGTCGCGTGAAGGGAGAGGCAGCGGTGTGGCAGTCGCATGGAGGGAGGCGGCACGTGGCACGGCGTGGAGAGGTGGCAATGTGCCACACGGAGGAAGGGACTGCGGCGCGGCAGCCGTATGAAGGGAGGCGGCGGCGCGACAGCAGTACGAAGGGAGGCAGCAGCGCATGGCGCAACCCACGGAGAGAGGGAAGGATGGGGGTTGGCTAGGGCATGATGGGGTACGAAAACTCCGATCTAGGCTCGTTATTCTGTTACCAATTTGATGGAAAATAATGAATTGCATTCTCATGAGGCCATAAGGTTCTCTTAAATAGAAGAGAGACCCATTGGGTAAATTACATAATGAGGACAGAAAGAATAGAAAATACATAAAAGAGGTAAAAGATAGAAATATCTCAACAAGAGTTATTTTGTCTTCTATTTATTTATGGACCATGTAACCAGTGTTGCAGAAGTCGGTATACGATATTCAGTCAGAGAGGTCACTGAATAGAGAATAATCAGTATTCAGACGACTATTTAGAATTATTCGGTTTTGTATTTTCTTATTATTTTTAATTTAAAAATGATTTTTTATACTTATATTTTTATGTATGTATATATGTATTATCATCAATCAACAAGAATTCAAGATAAAAGTATTCACTAACGACATACATATACATAGCTTTGACATTTTTGATAATATCATGATAAATGGTGATTCTTGAGAATTTAAAAAAAAAAATAAAAATTCCAGCAGTTAATGACCAGCCGGTCGAATAGTCGGCCAATCGATCGAATAATCGGACCGACTGTTGGCCGACTAAAGGTTATTCGGTCAGAATCCCCCTCCCCCACCCCCTACACCTCATAGTTGGACCGAATAGTCAGCCGACTATTGCAACACTGCATGTAACCCTTCAGGGACTTTTCTGTTATTCTCTCTTTTTGCTCTTTAGGATTTCACGCTGTACAAGAAATCCTTGACCCATGAGATAAGATAACAATTCATTCTCTTCACCACAATATTAAATAAATTAAAGTTTTCCTCATGAAAATAGAATTATTGAAAAGTATATTATTAAAAATAAGATGATACTATAAAAAAATCCCTTCCGTATCAATCTAAACATCACATTAAGGCATTATAATTGCATATAACATTTTAAACATCATTTTCCTTTCTTCAATATATGACATTGAGTCCTAACTTCTTTACTTGCTGTTATATTGTACCTCGTGGTTTCTATTTATGCATCTTTTTTAGTAAAAAATGTGAAAAGACACCCATCTAAATATTTTATATTCACAAGTGTCTCGTAATAAAATTCTATTTGGTTTCAAAGTTTCATGTACATTTTTAAAGATATTAGTTTAGGTGGCTGAGGTAATGGTAATGCCTTACCACTCAGCTGTGCATTGAGGTGCACACCTCAAAGGATTTGCATGAGGTTCATACCTCGAGATATTTTTTATCTAAAAATCCTTGAGGCTTACGCGTCACTGATTCTAGGCGCACTTTTTAAAACAATGGTTGGCACTAATTGGGTTATGCTGTTGCCGCAATCATGGTGGGTTTTCCATCATGAATAATTCGACGTGGAGAATAGGTTTCGGCGGATGTAATTATTACTTTCAATAAAATATAGATGAAAATGGATGGGTGCACATTAGTTTTGGATGCCCAGCCGTTATCCTTAACAAGTTTGTCTGCACGAAAGTTCCCATCTCTGCTTGTTTATTTGCATCAAAATTTTCGTAGTACTACACTGATCTCTGAGAAAAAGATATACCCTGCAGTCCCCAGGACCATGTTATTCTATTTTTTTTTACTTCTGCATTGTGTCTCTTATAGTGTTATTATAGACTCTCGAGTGCAATTGATGGATTTTAAACAGTTATTTAATTACATGTCAATAAGATGATTTTTTTATTTATAACTGTCCATTTTTTCCTTGCAGGAAGGAACTTCTAATTATTTCAAAGGATTGATGCTTATCCTGTGTTATCTTATAGTTGCTGCAAGCTTTTTCGTGCACATAGATCCCCAAACCAGTAAGTTTCTTACATTCTTCCCAAATGCTACGTTGTATCCTTGAGTGCTAATTATTGGTGTGGAATGATTGCCATTTTGTTATATATGGTTCTAGTATAGCTTTTAAAAATAAGTATTCTTTCAATCTTTCTATCATGGGGTACATACTTAGGTCCCACTAGGATTGCAAATAAGGGGAATGATGATCCCATTTAGGAGGACTAAACCGTTACGTGATCAGAAAATTGTCAAGTTTTAAGAAATATGTTTACTACCCATTTACCCTACCAACCTCTCTTTTCTTCATATTTCATTCATTTATTACCCTCACTAGATATCACGTCGGTACTTCTATTGATGTCTTCCAATCAATATCTTCCAACATCCAATCATCATTTACCTTCGATATGCTAACCTCTCTATTAATTATATTTCAATTATTTATAATTATTGACCATTCTCCTGCTAACATCAACATAGTATTGATGGTTGCGTCAAGGTTGTCCCATAGTTTGGAGACTGATTAAAAGTTATTTTTATCACCTTTATTCCCCCAATAAGTGGGCAGCCTCAGCCTATGTTTGGCTAAAGGATTAGAGTTACGTCGGATTTTAGGGGGTATGTAATCTTCATTCCTTTGCTGGTTCCATTCTTATATTTGTTAGATTGTAACAATGTAGAAATAATGATTACAATGGAAATGCAATTTCCCCATATATGAGAACCACCATTCCTAGGTATCCCCGTAGAAAATGTAGATTCCATTCATTGCAAATTAAGGGACATGCTCTTCAATATGTTTTAATTTATGTCATTGTATAAACTTATCCACATTGAGATGCAAATGGCTAGATATGTTATCCTTATCCAATATAAAATATGAACGTGTGTGGATAATAAAGTGATTTTGTACTTGTATTCATTTTATACTAGATACCAATATTAACAACAAAGTCTTTTCCCACATTAAGTAGGGTCGGCTACATAGATTTTTTGCCTCCATTCAGATCTATCTTGGGCCAATCTCGGGCTTAGGTCCAAAAAACTAAAATCCCTTCGTATAGTCTCATTCCAACACTTCTTTGGCCTTCCTCACCCTCTCCTAGCTGGTTCAACATCCCAAACTCCCATCTCCTAACTGGTGCATCAGTTGACCTTCTTTGCACGTGGTCAACTGGTGCATCAGTCTCCCGTGATTTCATCCCGCTCTTTAGAAAGTATGGTTCCACGTCAAATCATGTTGTTCCATATTTCTTTATCTTTATTTGCGATACGCTTCCGCATTCCTATTTTCTAACATGATATCAGAGAGCTGGTTCGATTCTCGAGGAGTTTATATTTTTTGTTTATTCGAGGTTCGATTTTTTTGTAATTTGTTTGAGATTTGTTCAGTCCTAGGGTTTCACAAACCCCTAATAAAGATCATCCCGCGACATCTTTTTGTTCTAAAGATCAGCAAGATGTGGCTAGGAACCCTAGGTCTGGTTCTTCAGATCTCGTCAACATCATGGCCAACCTGTTTGAGAGAAGCCATCAGGGTTCTGTGATGGAACCCTAATCATAGTTCATGCCGCTTCTTGGTTATCTCCATGTGGTGCATCTCTCGTGTGCGCCTCTCGCGATGCCTCCTTTGAGCCACCTCAGATGGCTCCCCTTCAGCGTGATGCGGAGACACTCCAACCATCCAGCTCCCAATCAGCTCCTGGCGGCAAGCCCTAAAGGCTCCAGGCGATCTCCTCGCATATCCAGCAGCGCTGACGATTCAAAGTGGTGGTGCATCGTGGCAGAACCCCAGATCAACATCTGTGCAGGCGGACGCGCAGACGACACCCATCCAACAGCCTGTGATCTCGCCTCCAGTCGCGCACCCTCCTTCCAGCAGCATCTGCGCAGGAGGGCGCACAGGCGGCACCCATCCAGCAACCTGCGATGCCATCTCGCGTCCAACTGCGCACCCTCCTTCCAGCAGCATCCGTTGCACCCATCTAGGCATGACTTCGCATTCCATATGGCGTAAGGAGCCCCAACAAGCGCCTTTAGGCGGCGCTCCTCCCTCAGGCAGCGAGATCGCTGCCTTCTCTCGTGTGATGGCACACACAAGGCGATGACCCATCGTGATGCTCCAATGGCGCTCCACCTCCGATCAGAAACCTTCTCCAACAAAAAGGAGGCGTCGTTGTGAGGGTTCCCAATCGAGGGAACCCTAGGCGTGAGTGGCGTCCAAATTGGAGGGGTTCCCCGATGGGAATTCTAAATAGGGGTATCTTATTTTGGCAGCCTAATGCGGTGAATTTAAAAAAGAGAGAGAGAAAAAAGGAGCGTGTACAAAAAATTGTACGCGATTTAAAAAATGAAAGCCAGAAAAATGATGGAACGACTTATTGAAAAAAAGAAGACGGCTATAAAAAAAGGTGAAATAGCCGTAAAAAATGAACGGCTACAAAAAGGAAAAAATTTTGATACGGCTATTAAAAAATGAAGAAAAGCCGTGAATTTTTTTGAGAATTCTTTTTGTTTTCCCATAGTCATGTCTTCTCCCAACTTGGTCGACGTCATTGTTTTCCGACCAATATGGGAGAAAGGGAGTATTGTATAGAGTCACTAGCTACAGATTCAAATTCTCCAATCCAGAAGTCTGTCAGATTTTCAGACTACAGATTTTGTCAGCTTTCAGACTCGACGTCCGGATGTTTTTCCAAGTCCAGATGTTTTCCAAGTCTTTAGTTCGATGTGCACATATGTGCAATCAGTTGTGGGGTCTCCATCTTTTGTGTTTTGGACAGGGTTTTCATGTGATCCACAGGGACTCCAGAGTAGAGATCACATTCCCTATGCCATGTAGGCTAGGTTTTTCATGTGGTTTCATAGGGACTCCAGAATATAGATCCTATTCTCTGAGCCAGTATGGGAGAGACCCAATTCTCTGATGATGAGACTTTTTTAGACTCCATTCTCCAGCGATCGTGGACTCCGACGAGGATTGTCTCCACGGTTTTTTCAGTCCGGCCCTTTCAGAGATGGAGCAGTTGTCCACATGTTGTGGCGGGCCAGATTACTCCGACGAGGAGATTCATTTCCAGTTGCAGTGACTCTGACAGGTGCAGTACAGAGCACATGCTCTCTGACGAGGAGATTCCATTTGACTCCAGCTCGTTTGTCCTCTTCACCTGTACAACATGAGAAGCAATGCCCTTGACAACAACCGACAGTTGTGTACGTTGAGTTAATATTGTATGTAGTGTCTTGTATTGTGAGGTGAGTTTTCTTTCTGTTTGTCCAAGTTGAGCATTGCATGCTCCAGCTTGAGGGGGGGGGGTTAGAGTATGCGTCATATGTATTGACAGGTAAATGGATCCCTCCAGGGTCCATTTACCACATCCCAGAGTTTAATCCCACATCTACCGGTGGTGGGACTTGGAGGGTCTGGGGAGGCTATATAAGAAGCCCCAGACCCCATGTATCTAGTGAGAAAGTCGATAGACACATCGACTCTTTTGAGGCATTCTCCCGTAGTTTCATCCCGCCCCTTAGGGAGTAGGGTTCCACGTTAAATTTTCGAGTTCTCAATGTTTTATCTATTTCTTCGATATTTGCTTCCACATTCCTATTTTCTAACAGGCTGCAAAATAAATCCTAAGTATCTGAAAGAATCCTTCTTCTAAACATTATCGTCACCAATCTTCACCCCAATTCATTCATCGTTGCTTCCATCAAAAGTGCACTCCATATATTTAGTCTTTGCCCTTCTTATTTGAAATTCGTTAGTCTCCAATGCATGTCTATAAACCTCAAGCTTCTTATTTACTCCATCTCTAGTCTCATCAATCAACACAATATCATCAACCAATAACATACACCAAGGTATCTCATCCTGAATGTGACTTGTCGACTCGTCTATAATCAAAGTAAAAAGTATTGGACTTAAAGATGAACCTTGATGCAGACCAATGTTGATGTTAAAATAGGCAGTCTTCCCAGACTAGATCCTTACACAATATGAAGCCTTATCATACATATTCTTTATGAGGTTAATGTATAGGACATGTACTTGTCTCTTCTCCTACACTCTCCACAATATCTCCCGTGGGACATAATCATAAGCCTTCTCCAAATCAATAAAAATCATATGGAGGTTCTTCCTTTTAGCTCTACAAATCTTCATTGTTCTCAGCAAGTTGATGGCTTCAATAGTTGTGCAACTTGGCATGAATCTGAATTATTCTTTAACTTTGAAAAATTGCGTCAACCTTCTTTCGATCACACGTTCCCAAATTTTCATAATGTGACTCATCAGCTTGATACCTCTGTAATTTAAAAGAATTTGAATGTCTCCTTTATCAAGAGGCACCACGATGCTTCTCCTCCAATCTTCAGGCATTTTCTTGCTTCTCCAAATAACATTGAATAAATCTGTAAGCCAAGTCAAATCATGTTCTCCTAAAATCTCCATACTTCAATAGGAATGTCATCAGGTCATACACCTTTCTCAGGTCTCGTAATCTTCAAAGCCTCCTCTACTTCCTCCCTTTGTATTCATCTATAGCCAGCACGATTCAAGTAACTTTCACTACTAGCTAGATCTCCCAAAGTGATCTCTCTACTTCCTTCCCCAATGAAAACTTATGGAAATACTGCATCCATCTAGTCTCTATATCCTTCTGAGTAACAAGCATGTGGCCTTCCTCATCCTTAATGCATCTCACTTGAGAAAGGTCTTTGGTCTTTCTTTCTAAATGGTTACTTTCTAAATATGTATAAAAAAGATATGATGATTAATCGGATATAGATGTATCTATATCTATTTGCATATTAAAGTTGGTATAAAGGATATTTAAATTGATATCAAATGTCTTCAGATATTGGTGTGTGTGTATATATATGTGAGTATAAATGTGTTAAAGATATTTATGAGTATCAATGTGTTAAACTCTGTATCCATTTAAAATTGATATGAAAAAAGTATATATAATGGATATAGTAGGGATCTGATACAGATGTAATCATATCCTTTTGTATATTGAAGTTGGCATAATAAATATCTAGACGAAACATATATTTATGTATATAAAATGTATTCATTACGTAAATTTCGTACCAAATATGTTTACAAATAAGTCTACTCTGATACATATATTACAATATCAAGATGGTATCAGTATCTATTTACATTTTTAAATGGACATGGATTTCAAAATATGTTTAAAACAGATTCATAAGCAGATCAGATATAGATATATATCATTTTTCCATACTGAAGTTGGTATAAGGGACATCTAGATGGAAGAAATGGTTGAAAGGGAAAAGGAGGGACTGTAGGGGGAAAAAGAGGAATTTCTCATCCAAACATATGTTCTTCGAACCCTCTCCTCTAAATGAACGTCAAGCATGCAAGCCCCAGTGCCAATAGTTTTTTTAAAGGAAAAAGGTGCAGCGTGGAGAGGGCGTTTTTGAAAGGTAAACCAAAAGGTGCTTCCACTGCCTTTTTTTCCTTATCCGTCTTCCCCAGGTAAAAAAAAAAACAAATCTCATCCGGTAACCAAGGGTGCCCCCCTGCCAGCTCTACCTTCGGTCCTCCACACACGTTGCCACCCGGTAATATAAGGACTCTGTCACCTCCATGTCCTCGCGAGAGCCCCAACCAAAAATCTCCATGTCCCTCACCTCCTAAACATCTTCACTCCTAGTACAGATGGTTAACAGAAATTTACTTCAATATGTGCTCATTATGCTCATACATTTTCATATGATAAAGTTCATAACTAAAACCCCTTGTAATTAACATTTGTGCTCCTGCCAATTGCAGTATTAGCCTTTTGGACACTTGTTGTTATTAGTTCCAAATGATATAATTTACACGATATAACTGACAAGCCGACCATTTCCAAGTTGCAGCTGTAGTCATCTGCTAAATTGTAATGCTTTTTTCTTGCAGTTGCCAGTTGATAATGTTAAAAGGCTTTAGACTCTGCCGAGATTTTCCCCTGTTGAGGAGCTAGCTCGAGATGTATCTTCATGCTTGGGCTGCCTACTCTTTGACTTGGAATTTGGAGATGGGGTCCTCCGATTTCCATCCAATCATAAGACAGACGGTCGCATGCTTTCAAGGTGCCCAATTTCTCCTACCAAGGCTGTGTAGCATGTTCCTATCTCCACAATTATTGTTTGGAAAGACCGGGGGGTATATACTGTTCATGTATTCTTGACACGAAAAATGGAATTTTTTTCCCATCCCAATGCCACGAGGACCTTCAAAACCACAGTGTAGATTCCAGCGTATACGTTAAATCAAGTTGTTTCCTTCAATCAGTCATCCATTTATTTTTTATATTGCACGGACCATAGTTCTGTGTTGAGGGATTATACGCGAGTATAGGGAAGGGTTCTTTGCTTTTTGATGGAAAACACGTTAACAGAAATCAGAGTTAACCAAATTGTGGATACATATAAATTAGGAAGATGTACTTCAGCTTCAACAAGCTGGAGATTGATAGGGGATAAATATCTGTTTTTGGATTTGATGAGTATATTTTCCTTTTTTCCCAATCAAGACATAAATATATATTTTTATGTGTATGCGGCGATGCGCTGAACGTAGATGCTTTACTTGGGCGTACTTTTTAGTTGTCCGTTTCGGCTAATTATGTTCAGGTCCGATCAATTAAGCTCGCCAGCATTGTCAGCAGAGGCAGCTGCTCTTGGATGTTCAACTGATGTAAGATCGCTATTGCAATAAAATACACATTAGATTGTTTTATAGATCGACTACGATCGCTCGTGTATATAAATATTTCAGGAAGTAGGATTTAGCAAGGGAGTAGAATACACTTGAGTTGGCGTTTAGGGTTTCTAATCGATGAAAAGACCGTCGCCATATGGAACACAGTAAGGATGAAAGTGAATACCAATATACTCAGTATTCGCTTTGCTTTTGTATTTGTTTATTTAAATTTTGATAATTTTATGTTATATATTTTAAAATGAATATGAATTTGAATATCACATATATTCACAAATGTTTGTATACTTAGTAATATGTATGACTGTATTTGAAGATTTGTTTATAGCTATGTGTATGATTGTTAAGAATGCATATAGAATATATGTTATATGTATATTTCATCCTAAAACATGTGTATTTAAGTTAATATATAAGGCGTTCTGATATTTTTCTTATTTGATTGGTACTATCATATTTCTATTTTTTTTAGGATGGGATATGGTCACACGCTTTTCATATATGCTAATACTTTTATAATTGTATGTGTATTCATGTTCGTATTCTAAAGCGGATACTGTATCGACTATTTTGAACTCGCAGCGGATTCAGATAGTCCTACCTTCGGATGTGTCAAGTTCCTAAGAGTTTGTTATATTTTAAATTAGGGAGCATCTTGTTATACTCCATGAAAATAATCAGTCGGATTGGATTTATAACTATTCTGATAGTTAGGTTAACCAATTTGGTTTGTTAGATATGTTTGGTAGCTCGCCATTCTATTCTGTTGGATGTCCCGTTTTTAACTTTGAGATGGATTTAGAAAATGTTCATATTGTAGTTAAATAGTTTTTGCATGCATTTTGATAACAAATGTCCATTTGTAGTTAAATAAAGAGATCCGACTAAACATGTAACATAAGCAGGCATTTATTTCAGATAAAGTAATATTATATTGTCATAGAATAACAAAATGACATGCCACGATTAACTATTATATTGTTCTCCAAATGGAGATGGTGGAAATACTTTAACTTCCCTTTTCGGGGTGTTCCCCTCCAAAATCCACTCTTTCTCTTTTTGGTACACTTCTCTCTTTTTTATATATTAAATAAATCATTTCTCTTTCATCCATTCCATCAAAAAATAATATATTATGCCATCATATCATCTAAAAAATATAAACTACTCAACTTTTGCTCATTTTTCTAAACTTCAATACAATTACATCATAATAATTACTCATTTTTTTGAACTTCAATACAATCATATCACAATAACTACTCACTTTTTCGAACTTCAATCACACCGAACTTACTCAAACCCTAATCCTCTATCCTAACACCAAAACACAAAATGATTTATCCTCCCCCCTAGTTTATCCTAGGCTAACCTGGTAACCAAACACACCCTTAATGTATTTTATATACTACTTAAAACAGAATGTGAATGAGGTTATTTTCGGAATTGATAAATATCTAGACATTTATTAGACCATTTCATATTTAGATAATCACATCCAACTGCATATTAAATTTGATACTTATGGACAATATGATGGAAGATTTTTGGTCCACGTGAGGGCACAAGGATTGGAGAAAATCCGTAATCCGATCCAATCCGATGTTATTGGGTGGGATATGTTTGGTTTATCATTTTAACGGATCGGATTGGATTGGATTTTAAAATATGTTGAAGTATGGATTGGTTGAATTATTTTCAAAATCCAATCCAAACCATAAATTTGTTAACATATATTTATATATTTATATATATAAATAGGGATGTCAGCGGGTTGGATTTGGGGCAGGTATCAACATTCCCAAGTCCGTACCTATTTATAAATTGGGATTTTTACCCAGCAGCCCCTATAAACTTTGTCAATTACCTCCACGACCTTTGAAACAACCTAATTCCCCCCTTGACCCCATAAACTTGCCAACTCTTACCCCATGAATCATGCGGTTAATTTGTTTGAAGCTCGTGGAAGTTCTTGGGGTAATTTACAAGGTCGATGGGGTAATTATGTTGTGCAAAAGGTCGTAGAGGTAATTTAAAAAGTTTACAAGGTCTGTCGGGTAAAAATTCCTTTATAAAATTGCTACCCTTACCCGTCCATTTATTAAACAGGTAATTTCTAGCTAGTACCCATATACTCGACGGATACTTGTGTATCCAATGGGTACCCATATATTTAACTTAATAAAAATTAAACTCTTCATAATGTACACAAGGTTTTCACACGTAGATTAAATATAGGGAGATTATGTAATATGGTGGTATAGAAAGATGTGCAATGTGTATGAAATATTAAAGATATATATGTGTGTAGATATTAAATGTTTAACTCTTTGGGTTGATAGTTTTTATTTATCGAAGATACAAAAAGTTAGTCAAATATGTATAAATAGATGGAAATGAGAAAATTGAGTCAGATTTTTATACATGTAGATCGACACGTATTAGACATTAAGTGGATCTTATGAGTTCGGCCAAATTGCAACACATCTATATTTATATATTTTTTATTCAGGTTTAGGGAAGGTTCAGGCTCAGGTACCCACAAGGCAATCCCAAACCCATATCTATACCCGTGTGGGTAGTAAATTCAAAATCGAAACCCGTCCAAAAATAAATGAGGCAGGTTTCTGGTCATTAAATGGAGCGGGTTCAGGTCGGGTACCCAAAGGATATACCCAGATTGACATTCCTATATATAAAATGGGGCTGCCCCATGGGGAGCTAACTTGGCTCCCCACCCATTTTTCTCACTTTTTTGAGAAGTGCTTCCTTGGATTTTCATAACTATATCCATATATTATGTCATTCAAGAATCGTGTGATAAAGAGACTCCAACAGTCTCCATCCAGATGAGATTGATTTCAACAATTCTGTGATTGTTAAAAAATGATTGTCTGGATGAAGGCTTTGCGAATCTCTTTTTCGCTCGAAACTTGAGTAACATAATATATAAATATAATGATGAGAAACCACATATTCAATTTCAAAAAAAAAATGGAAAAAATGAGGTGGGGGAGCCAAGTTCTCCCCCAGGGGCAGTCCCATTTTCCCCTAAATATAATATATACATAATATCTATTTTCACTCGTCCGTACTTTCTCATAAAGCCATAATCACAATGTCATTCATTACATATCTATTGGATACAAGTCCCCTTACCATACCCATTTCTTTTGCTTGAACGCCATATGCCAAATCTTAAAAATAATAAAGTATGGTTATAACTTGTAATGTTGTGATTCATCTTTGACCATTCCCCCAAATTCTCTCTCTCTCATTTCACTCTCAACAACCAATATTCAACTACCAGTTCCCTCTCCCTTTGATGCCCTCTCTCCTGTACAATAGTCCCCATCTAGTACAGTGTCCGCCCTCCTTTATGATGTCACCACCTGTCTCGTACAATGTCGTCTCTCTCTAACCTGATTTGGGACAATTGCTTAGTGCATGCACTTTTTATTCTTGACCCTTTTGCTTGTTTCAGCATACAACCATACCCATTTATGAAACTAGATCAATTATACGTGAGATGTAGCACACCCATCTAAGAACAAACAAGCATTACTTGAATTCTTTTCCTTTTTAAATTTATATACGAATTTGATTCATATTTTTAGAAAAAATTACATATTTTGACTATAGATACTAATCTTACAAATAAAATCTATTTTAAGTCTATTTTAAATGCAAGACATGATGCATAATTGGTGGGCTATATTTAAATTAGTTTTGTCTTGGATACTCAATTGAATATGAATGTTTTATGATTCATGTATGTCAATGATATGTTATAGTATCTTGACGGATGTTCTTCGGAGTGATATTATTTTGACATACCTTAACATTCTAAATTCGTCACGGATTTCAACAATATCCATCTAAAGAGATCGCATTTTTGTTATCAAAATAATTTTTGCACCCATATTTGGTAACTTGCATTGTTCTTATTTGAATTATATGTTAGAAATTATGTACAAAAAATATACTAATGCACCACTAATAACGAGAAACTTAAATATCGAATTCAATATTTCCTTTTAGTTTCATCACTTGGTTTTCAACTTTTTATATCGGATTAATGGAGTCCTTCAACTTGAATTTGATTGTGCACTATTCAAATATTTTTTTCATTATATCTATCCATATTATCAATTTTAGAGCCATAATTCAAATGTCGAAGGCTAGTGTACTATAAAATACAACCATTACAGGGTAGACTAACGACAGATATGTACGTATAAAAAATCTGATCCAATCTATAATACAATGGATTGGATTAATTTGATTCAAGTATTTGATGGATTGGATTGGATTAGAAAAAGTTAAAATCCGTTAAGATTGGATTGAACACGGATTAAACGAAATCCAATCGATCTGATAGTGCACCCCTAAGATTATCATTGTTAAAAACTGTAAATTACATAAAATGATCTGAAATTTAGAGTAAATATCAAATAAGGTAACTGTATTAATGATGGTAGTGTTTTGGAACATAGATTTCAGTGTTATAACACTTTATTTGCATCATTTTATTTATTTTTTTCATTCAAGGTATATGTTTCTATGACATACTTATATCCTTATAGACTGAATGATATTTGCTACAATGCAAATGCGGGAAAGTAGTCGCTTTGTAGTTTTTAAGTACTCAATTTAAGACTTTTGTTGTGTACGATTAGGACAGCTTCACGATCGCAAATGCGATATCTGATTGAGCATAATTACAAGATATATTAAGTTCTATTGAAATGTGAGTACCTCAATCAAGGTTCTAAAAATCGAACCGAGCATGCACTAGTTTTCGTTTTTTATGGTCGGACCAATGGAACTAACTGATCGAATTGGTGTTGACATCAATAATTCTTAAAAATCAGAAAAGACTGAACTAATGATGACGGAAAAGATTCCTCTCGATCTTTTTGTGGATCGGTTGGGAAACTGAACGATCGCTCGTGACTTTCTGAGCAGTCTGAGTTCGAGTCAATCAACACGTACTTCAAAAGGATATTCAAGGTAGAATCATCGTCAATTCGAACATTATTAAACTCAATATTCTTAATTTCACAGGTCACCTTGGTCAATGGTTTGTTTTTCCGAACCTTGTTTGTTTGGGTCACCACCATTAAACTGACCATAGTAGTTAGATGATATTCAGTTCTAGATCTTTTCGTTCCCGTCTTCTTAGGTGATAATCGACTCTTGATAAATCTCTGAAGATCGAGTACATACTCCGTGGCCTTGATTAATGGAAGCTCTAAGATCAGCCTTTTGCAAAATGCTTCCATATTGATGTTGTTGATTTTTTTGAATTTTCTGTTTTTTATTCTTTTTAGAATTTTCACTAGAGTCAGTAAGGTGGTCAGTGGACTGGTTAAGTATATTTGGTATCTACATGTGGACATCTGCACCTGATGTATTTCTGGTTTGCTCTGTGATTTTCTTGAATCCTCTTGGTTGATTATCATGTCTTTTACTATTTGGATGACATAATCAAATTGTTCTGTCAAAACCTCAATTCTCTTATTGATCTGAGCTATGTCATCCACTATCATCTCATGATCGGAGATGAGTGATTTTGCTCGGTATGTCGTGACATTGGCATTTTCCCTTGAACCAGGAAGTAGTCGGTATCTTTGATCATGTATTTTCGATTTGAATTGTATGATTCAACCGGGTCGAAACGAGTTTAAACCATTATGTTATACAAATAAATGTGAAAATATTACATCATACCTTTAGAGGATTTGTACACATAATATTGTGAAATTTTTAAGAATATAAGAGTACAAGCGAAATTGCTAAAAAAGAATATATAAGAGCACATGTGAATTTTTTTATAGGGTTTGTATACATCATACTTGTTGTTGCGGGAGAAGAAGTGGTCAAGGAGGATACGTCTCTTGCTCGGAGGGGAGGCAGTCGACGGGAGAGTGGATGTGGGCAGAAGGAGAAGGCGGACAATGGGGGAGTGGTGTGGGAAGAGGTGGGAGGCGATTGCCAGGGAGGTGGTATGGGTGGAATGGAGAGGTGGTCAGTGGAGGAGAGGATGTGGGCGGAGTGGGGAGGTGATCGAAGGGGGAGGGGTATTGGTGGAGGGTAGGGATAAGCATTGGGATGGGTCGGACCAACCCAAAAAGCATGACCCGACCCAAACCCAAATGAACATTGGGCTGATCTTGGGCCCAAAATTTTTTTTGAGCGGTGCTTTGCTTGGCCCAGCCCGACTCGACCCGAGAGACCAGTACGAAGAGGGACTTGATGGATGCCTTTTGTTCCACTAGATTTATTAGCTACAATATATGATGAATTTCTTATGGAGATCAATGTGTGTCATTTGATAAATGGTGGAAATTCCATTAGTATATTGGTCATTAGCAAAATCCGAAAGTTTCTTTTCCTTGCATGGTAAACTCGAGATATCATATATTACATTGCTTTAGAAATTTGTACTACTACATTTTAAATTGTATATGTAGGTTGATATTCTTCAGAAAGTGAGATGGGAGCTTCCTCTTTATAGCCTTCCTAGACCATTTGAATCTATGGAGAGTTACATCATCTAATTGTAGAAGCTGTGGCAAATCAGAACCACAAGAGTTGTGTTGTTGCTGATTGCAGCCAAATTTGTTATCGTGATCCTCCAGAATTCTAAGATCAGCAACTGCTCCAAAATTCTATGTTGAAAACTTTATTGATGCAGATTTGTTATCGTGATCCTCTAGAATTCTAAGATCGGCAACTGCTCCAAAATTCTATGTTGAAAATGTTATTGATGCTTAAATCTCAATAGAAATGATCAGATAACTTTGAACGACAATTTAATATAAATCTTACCAACAATCAAAACCGATTCTATAGTAGTCAGACAAATATAAATCCAGAATTTTGTGAAATAAGAAGATGTAAACAAAGCATGTTTGAAATTTAGCAAATAGTCACACCCGATTTTATCGATACACCTAAATTATCATCTATCAAGAAAAAATCATGGTCATTAGAGGTTCGTATGAATCACTCTGCATTTTATGCTTTGTTTCGGAAATCTTTGTGGCCTTAACCAGTTGACTTTGAAATTCTCGATGTTAGAGAACTGAACGAGATGCGCTCATTTTAACAAATGACTAGACTTATATGCGCATGCATTTCACAATATTTCCTAGTTCAAGAGGTAGTACTTCATATGACTGGAGATGGACGGGCCTTGACTTGGGTTGAACCAAAATAAAATTTGCGGACCTACGCTCGGCCCAAGGTTTGAATTTTTTAAATGAGCTTGGGCATGCTGATAAATCTCCATTTCATCAGCTTTATTCATTCTTTTTAGCTTTAAATTTCTAGTAAATGCATATATATCACCAACTTACATGAATTAACCCTAACTAATTAACTTATAAATACTCGTATTCAAATTCAAAATAAAAGAATAAAGGAAAGAAAAGGAAAAGAATGAAATATCAAAGATATTAACTGACCCTAAACCTCAAAATCAAGTCAAGAATTGACTAGATCGATAATGAATAAAGTAGGGGGAGATAACGGTAAAATATTATACAAAAATACCTCACAAACCTTAATTTAATAAAGTGTAAATAGCTCATTCTTACATTATTTTACACATCTCAAATAAATATATTTTTAACATGAACTTTGTAAATATAAGTGCATAGAAAATAATAAAATATTGGTGAATTTATATGATGCACAAATTACTCTATACACTCAGATGAAAAAATTGTAAACAGGACTTCATTAACCAATATCTTCTCCGTATGAACTCAAATTGAACATCCATCATTATTCCAAAAAACCAACTATCTAATGAAGATTGTTTCATTTTAATTGAGCTATTTTGGGTACATTGGTACTTGTACAACTGTATTTTAGGCCAATAAATTTATTGTACATATTTTTAATCTCTTTATATTTTTTAATAATTGTGCATATTATATATTATTTATTAAAATTACAAAAAAAATAAACCATTTAAAAAGACTTAAAATGATTTATAAACACGGATACATAGATACTATACATATAATGTAAAATACATGTATTTATTTAAATGTATAAATGAATTTATAAAGATCCCATAAAATTTTGTAAATATGTATTAAAATGTTATGTAAATAAAAACAATTGAATATAGGGATATATATAAAAATATAAATATAAATTCATCATTCAATAAACATATATAATGGTAAATAAATAATATGACCTAATATATGAAGTTGTAAAATTAAGTAAATATAATCATAAAATAATATCTCCAATATGTCATTCGAATTTTGTCAGAAACATAGACTCCTATGCCCTCCATCTAGAACAGGTAATTTTAACGATCTAAATATTGTTGCAGTCAAACAATTCTAAATGGAGGGTATACGGGTCTCTGTTTCTGATGAAATTCAAATGTCATATTGGAGGGATATATGATATTTTTCAAAAAAATAAAAAAATGTGGAAAAATGGGATGAGGGTAGACATGCTAAGGGCAGCCCCATTACCCTTTTAAATAAAATCATTTATTATTTCTTTTTGAATTTATCTCAAATTTCATGTATGTATTGTCCTCATGTGGGCTTACCTGGCCCAATGAGAGCTCTCTAATAGTTGATCCGAGGTCAACTGTACCTCACTCCATGCAGCGCCTGTCAGAACCCGACCAACCTCTGACTTCGTCGAATTTCCCTATTCGAGATGATGATCCATACTTCCCATTTACTCACACAATCTCCTCTACTAAGTATGATCATTCACTCCCCATCTTTTGCAAAGTTCAATACTCATAGATTCAAGTAAAAACCCTAATCCTTTGGACCTTCCTGTAACTATTATAAAATGTAACCTAGCGCCTCCATTTCAAGTTTATTTCCTCTTCGCATACCTTAACCCCTCTAAATCCGTTGTTGGTGAGGAAACTTCATGACAAAAGGAATTTCCCCTTGGTTTGTGGTGTGGATTTGGCATTTGGAGATTGATTCACCACACAAACGGAGAAGCTCCACGAGGTTCAATCTCCCTAGTCCTCCAAGACCGAGAGAGCCTCTTTACCTTCACTTTCATTGGTGTAATTTAATCTTCTATTTCCTCATATTTCATATCTAATCAATTGAATATAAAAAAATATAGTATGCTGGAGCACTGGGTTACGACCCTCCGTTCACTGTCAAAACCCCACTATTACGCTTCATCAACCACCTCCACACCTTCTCTGTTGCTTCTACGCTTTTCAGATCCCTCGATCCACCTCGATTCTGCACAAATCGAATGAATCAGGTCCTCATCTTCGTCCATCTCCAGAGACCTCCCATTACACCTCATTCTTATCCTCTTCCCCTCACAATCGGGTCGAGGCGCATCACCCTCGAGCCATGAAGCTTCTGGTGCAGGTCATGCGTGGAAGGACTCCATCTGGGGGTCGATTTGTTCTGAACTTACAGCTCCAGGTCTCTAAGTTCCTCCGACCCTCCAGGCCTCCATCATTGAGGTCTATATCTTTCTGAACCCGCCAGCAGTTGTGGGACCCATCCAAGAGCGCCACAAGTCTATTAGCAGAGAGAGAACCCACTGGAGGAAGGAGAAAGGCCAGATCGATGTGGGGATAGGGAGTTGTTCTTTCATATTCCTATTGACCCTCTTGCGACCGTCCGATCAAGAAAGAAGCCTAGACATAGTAGTAGTCGCATGACGAGACCCTCTGTAGCCATCAGATCAAGCATTGAGATCTAATCTCAGCCTTCCATCATCAAAGCGGTATCTGTTGATCACGAGCGTCCGTGTGTTTAAGTGAATTAATTTGAGTTGTCTGCTAGCGCTTTCCAAGGTTATCTTGCACCCTAAATCCCTTAGCCTTTTGTATGTATAAATTAGTTTTTACTTCCGTCTGTAACTTAAAAATTTAGGCTATTTTGTAAAGTTGAACACCCAAGTTCTCGTATTTGCATTTTAGTCCTCTGTCAGGTCACCTCATTTGGGAATCCACGTGAGGCGCCAGGGGGGACATTTTCTGGATTTCGTCCAATATTTCTAGGATCAGTTAGCAATAGTATGAAACTTTTTATATAATTATGTTTCAGTCCAATCCAGTGTATTTCAAAGTGAAATAGATTGGTAAAATTGCATGCTTGTCCCATGAATTCATGTGGGTGTTATTAATTGATTTGAAACTTCCTTGTAATTGTAAAAGTACCCTTGCCAGCACATATTAAATTGAATTTTTGGGCATTTTGTGTGTATGGCTCTGGACTGTGAATACATGTTCTGAAATGCATGCCATGTTTTTGATAAATTGCATATTGGTCCTTGTGATGTACTTTTTATTTTATTTACTTGTTTCATTTTTATTAATTGCTTAACTCAGACTAAAAATCATAGGAAAATTAATTTAAGTGCATGATCTCACGTTTTATCACATATATTTTAAAGGTATTCAAAATTAATTTTCAATCTATAAAAATTCAAAAACATTGCATTTTTCACTATTTTCATTTTGAAAAATCATAAAATGAGATAATCTTCTTTAAACAAAAAGTATATCAACTATAATATTATATATTAAGTATATTATTATATATTCTATCATACATCCAAAATCAGTAAAAAAGTTTAGAATATAAAACCTAAAAATCACAAAACTCTAAAATCCTTACAAAAATTCGCAAATATTCTAGAAAAATTGAAAAATATATTTTATTGTCCCTGAATTTTCTTTATTCTATATACTATATATTATAAATAATTTTGGCACAATATTCGATTTATATATTTATTAGATCCAAAACAATCTAGGATAATTAATATATTCCTTATTTAGATATATTTATTACGTTAATAATATCTTAAAATTAGTAAAAAAACTAAAAAAATATATAACAAAAATAAGTGAAAAACATAAAAATCACAAAAATACTTTATTTTCTATATTTTGAGTATAGTTTGATATATTTAAAAATAGAATAATCTATATATTATGAGGAAAATGGGATGCCCCATAGGGGGAGCTAACTTAGCTCCCCCGCCCTATTTTCTTCAATTTTTTTATTTTTTTTAAAAATTTTCCGTGAATATTCATCACTATATCCCTATATTATGTCATAATTATTTCGCGTGAAACAGAGACTCCTACGGCCTCCATCCAGACTGTCATTTTTTGAACGGTCTTAGGATTTTTAAAACCGACCCCGTCTGGATGGAGGTCGTAAGAGTCTCTGTTTTGTATGAAATTTGAATGACATAATATAGGGATAAAATAATGAAGTTACATAATTTTTATTTTCAAAAAAAATAAAAAATACACGAAAAATGGGGCGGGGGGACTAAGTTAGCTCCCCCTAGGGGGCATACAGATTTTACCCATATATTATATACCTTATATATTACTTATATTATCTAAAATATCATTATTATTATATATAATTGTATATATTATTGTAAAATATAAAAAGGAGTTAAAATTTGAAAATTTTAAAAAAGAAGTAAAATTTAAAAATATAAAAATATAGAAAATATAAAATAATTAAAAATCCATGAAAATTAAATATAATTAAAACCCACAAAATTATAAAAACAAAAGGCATAAAAAGAAAATGAATAGGAAATTAATATTAATTAGCAATAATTAATTATTACTTTTTCAATATATACCGTTTTGCTCCATGTGTTCCTTCTCTATTGCTTATCACTATACACATATTTGGTATAATTTAAATAAAATAAATTTTGACTCACTTCACATTGATTACTTATTTCTTATTGTTGGTTAATTGTTGCTTATTTGAGAGTTGGTCATCACAATGATTTATTGGCCTAGCTTATTAAGTCAGTAGACTGGTCTCTCGAGTAAACAAATAGCGTCGTTACCAGGTGATGAATCCACATTTCATCATCTTTATTCTATCATTTTGGCACCAAAAGCCCTAGCAAATGCCTGTAAATACCCTTTATTTCGTCATCTTAGCATTCATGCATGTACCTGTAAATAGTGTATAAAATACTGTAATTAAGGCCAAAATTATAGAATAAATAAAAGAAAAGAAAAAGAATAAAATATTGTAAATATTTTATGACCCAAAACCCCGAGACCTAGGCATCTTGATGAATAGGTCGACAAGGAATAAAGTAGGCGGAGATAAGGATCAAATACATATAGTATTCTATTCATTCTTTATTTATTTTGGGACCTATTTTTGGTTCCACTTTTCATACATCAAATAAAGAAACTTTGTACACGAAAGTTGTAGATAATTTAATAAAGAAAAATACAAAATTGATTTCACTCGAAAATAATGTACAGGTAAAAAGTTATGGTCTGAATAAAATTCCAGAATCCCAACTTCCCAGACCTGTATCTCACAAATGAAAGTTATGGCGGTGGTTTCGCATTTGGCGGAGCTACGGTTTGAAAGTTGAGTTTTGGACCCACCTTGTATACTTATACAGATTAAAATATTCAATTTATTCTTTATTCATTATTTTTGTATTTTTATATTTATATAATTTTGTAAATATTACTTATAATATATTTTTATAATAAAATCAGAATAAAAATGCAAATAAAATTCAAAATAAAAATACTCATATATTAGATACATAGATACAATACCTAGACCCATACCTATACAATACCTATTTATATTTTATTTAATATACTAAACAATTCAGAAAAATGAAATAAAAATATATTTACATGTACAAAAGTATTTTATAATTTTAGAAAATAATAAATAAAAATAATAAAAGTAAAATACACAAAATAAAAATAAAAGGATATAATATATAGGTAATATACCTATAAAGGGCATAAATGTAAATTTGTAAAAATATACCTCATAAAAATAATTAAAAATCGGAATAAAACACTATATAAAATAATAAACATTTTTTATTTAATAACTAAAATTAATTAAATCATTTATTATTTTTAAATAAATTTTTAAATCTTTTTCCAGGAGTTTTTCCTGGTTGGTCCACGTGGACCAACCAGGGGACCAGGAGAGTTGACCTCGGGTCAACTCCCTGGTCCTACTCCTGTAGCTGTGTCAGAATGATTTTGACCCATCTTCAACATTTTTTGGGGGCCGATCCTTTCATCTTTTCACGCAAGTCCCTTCTGCAAAGTTCTTCCCCTATGAATCACCTTGCTCGCCCATCGATTTTTTTTGGGAAGAGCATCAATGCTCCTCCTGTTATCCTTCGATTTGCGAGCCCCCCTCGCCATTGTTCAAAACCGAGTCCTCAACCCCCATTTGACTTGGAACCGCCTTGTGGCCTTAGTTGAGACATCCGAGTGTTGGTCTGGGATCCCCGGTGACAGGGGGTGATCCCAGCATCTCGTTGAGGTGCAACACGAGTGCCTAGGCCGTGTTCCAGCCATCTCCGGCGCCTGCGCCGCCGTGAGGTCCTATCTCGTGGCTCTGGCCACTGAGGTCCATTTTCTTTTCATTATTAGCTCGTTGTTAGTTTTAGGATTAGTTTCTAGCGTTTAGTTGGTTAAATGATCACCTGAAACCGCCCGATCTCGCCATCAAACACCTCGCCGGAGTTAGCTCCGGCGAGCTCCTCCCCCGTCGCTTTTCATCTTCTTTTGCTGCTAGGTGAGGCGAGACATTTTGCCCTCGCCTCCCTTAACATATTGTGTAGGTCCCAGGAGTTCGAGGTTCGCCTGGAGGGCGATTTTTGGAGGTACCGGAACCACCTGAAGGTTCCTCCTCGACCTCGTCGTCGGGGGTGGGCTTCGGTGGACATCGGTCGATTTTGTCGCCGCCAGCCATTAGACGACCGCCGCAGGAGGCCTGGGGGGCCATTTTGGAGCAGCTACGGACGTCGGGGAGGTGCGACAAGGCCGGAGGAACTTCGCCCCGGCGAAGTTCTTCCTTGTTCGTCGTCAACTCCTCTCCACCATCGGATCGTGAGGGCTCCCCAGATCTCCTTAGATCCGTCCGATCTGAAGAGGCCGCAGCCGTAGATCTCCATCCGCGGCATCTAATCGGGGTCGTTCAAGGTCGAAGGGGTATCGATCGTTCAGGTGTTGACACGTGGATTAGTGGTTGAGGCCACACCGTCGGATTGAGCCCCTTGCTTGGGTAATTTTGCTAGATACCCCGACAATTTTGTGTATTATTAATGACGACAGAAACTTTCCTTTGCCATTATTTATTTTTGTAATTTTTGCTAAAGACCCCCTGCACTTGTTCGTAATTATCTTTCTACCCTTGTCAGCCAAGCGCACGTGCGTGGCACGTGCGCGTGGGTATTTTGCGGCAAGGTCCTTGCGGTTTTGGTATTTATTATTTAGTGCGGGAACTGTTTTTATTCAGTATATATTTTGTGGAAATTTTGCATGAAAGCCCCTGGAAGTTTATGTATTTGCATATATACCCCTACTAGGCCTGTTTAATGAGTGTATGTTTGTTTGAATTAAGTGGAGACTCGTTTTAATTCCAAAAATTCTCAAAAATTGAACTTAAGCTATTGTGTGCTTGATCTTTAACGCTATATTTTTAGTTTTTGATTTTCTTTCATTTTCATATTTATTAAAAATAAAAAACTCTCTATTTCAGCACTGTCTAGCTTAGAAATTACCAAAAAAATCAAAAGACCTCGAAAAATTCCAAAAAAATTCCCTAGTGTGTATTTTAACCTATTTTAGTGTCATTCCAAAAATCCCTAAAAATCTCAAAAGAAAAACCTTAAAAATTCAAAAATACATAAACACTTAAAAAAATATATAAAATCAAAGAAAACTCAGAAAAATATAAACTCAGTTCTTGTTTCTTCTATATTTTATCATCTGTATTTGAAAATTAGTGTAGAAAAATTTTGTGGCTATTTGCTATTTTTAATTCCTATTTTACCCCCAGCCAGTAGCTTGTA